>OW240923.1:10941733-11601005 GCA_933207985.1 Pelobates cultripes | reverse complement strand
GTGAAAGTGGATCGCCGCGCGGACGAAAGTAGGTCCGGCCGGCGGTGTTGCAAATAGTGCCGGGAAATGCCGCGGGTTGACCGATGGGTCTCCCGGGCGAAAAACCGGCAGGTTGTGACCGGGGGGGAGGGGCCCCAACCGGAGGGAGGGGGCTGGGAGAGGGAAATAGTCTGAATCCTTAGGGACTAGAGTAGGGACCGGCCACAGTAAAATAAACACAGAATAATAAACACAGACAGTGTGAGAAAAAGAGGGATAAACTGTATAAGGAGTATCCCCACAGTAATACCACAAGGATATAAATCCAATAGCTATAATATCTGCTGAAACATCCCACAGTGTATACATATAAATCAAATTATGAGAGTGTACTTATCTTCTGAGGGAGCAGCGAAGAAAGAGGAAGAAGCATGGAGTGCTACACCTTATATACTAAGGGGGTGGATACCTATGAGCACTGTTCCATTTGCTAATGTTATTGTTATTTTTTCTCTCATTTGCATATATCTCTCTTCGCTGCTGGGGGAGAATTAAAGAAAGAGAAGCATAATAGGAGCCTCCGTGTCTTTAATAAAATTTACTGATATTTTTGTAACCTATTGTCTGATATACATGTCACGTATAAATAAAGAATAATAATAAAAAAAAAAAGATAATAAGAAATGCACAAACATACTCTGCTCTCATGGTTTATGTGTTTGTAATTGTTGTTTGATAGTAAATAGAATAATACCGTACTGGGGCATCCCCCTTCCAGAGAAACATCCAAATGTGCTTAACTTTAACCAGCACTGGGCATAGCTCCCCAGAGCACCCCCGTGCGACATCACGGAAGCTCATAGAGACATTTTTCATTGGACCATTTTACAGGCTTAAAGCACGTGCGCACGCTCTGAGCCGGCAAGCGGCAGGAGAGTTGGATGGATGGAGGGTGGGTAATTAAAGAAATAATGAAACACTGCACTGCTAGACTCCTACCACCAAGACCACTTCAAAAAGCATAAGTGGTCATGGTGGTTGGAGTAACCCTTTAAAAAATAAAATTTATGAACTATTTGTTCAAACTGTTTTTTCAACATAATGTTCAACAGTTGTCGGATTTTGATCCAGTTCTATGCAGGAAAAGGAAGAGAAGAAACAGATGCTGGGTAGAATTTCTAGCATCTTCCAAACTTCCAAGCTTTATTGGGGCAGTCAGATAGAGACTATTTGCATGAACATGTGGTGAGGGGAAAACCAGGGCATTTGCAGGGCAGATTTCAAGTTCAAGGCACGGTCGCAGTGTTTGATGGCAACGAAAACACCTCACATGTTAATAATTAGGCTTACTGACAACATTTTGACAAGGTGCCAAGTGGGCCATGTAAATTTTGCCATGTTTTGAGGCCTCTTTTCTTTTAGGGACATTTTAAAATACCACAGTAATAAATCTCTGGATTATATTGAAGTGACATAATATAAAAAGAATTGCCACTTCCACAGAACCAAAAATGAAATTGAACATGTCACAGAAAACCAGTATATATACATACACATACATACACACACACACATAATTATATATTAAATTATAAAGCAAATTACAATGGCTGAGATGTGTGCTGATCAATGACTGCATCAGCACACATCTCAGCCAATCAGCAGTAGCAGATGCCACATCAGTCTAATAATTTATACAACCCAAATGTAGTTTAGAACGAGAACAACATATCTTATTTACACAGACTGATTTCTATATATCACATTTATTGTAGTTTGAAGATACATTACTAGGAGTATTATTGCTGTGAAGCTCTGTCATACACTCAGACACACCAACAATATGGAGCTCCCAGAAGAGAGGGAGAGAGGGATTTGGGCACAAAAAAAGAGAATGTCCTCCCTAAATAGGGACACTTGGAAAGTATGAAAACATTGAAAATGTTTGGTTTATCCTTAGCTTTGAGTACCTATTGCAAAAACTGAATGATTGGCATGTCTGTAACTCAGCTGATGCTAAATGCTTACAGTTACATAAGAAATTAATTTAGAATTTGCAATTTAAAACAGCTGTCACCTGAAATTTACTTCAAATAAAATCTTTTTAAAAATCATTATCTTCAGTAGATTGATATGTTTATTTAACCAAGTTGTAGCAAATACCTTTGTTATTATCACCTAAAGATCTGAAAATTTATAAACGTCGAGGGTACGTTTTTTTTAAAACCAGCTCTGTGACAGTTTTATATTCTCCACTTAGTGTATGATTTGAGCAGCTAAGGAAAACCTTTATTTATTAGTTTTTTTTGGTAGGGGGGAGCAGATGGGGGTGTTCTTAGTAGAGGCTATTAGCTTCCAGCATTTAAAGGTGTACAGTGTTTTAACTACCTGATGATGCTGAATGCCTAGAGTATCGATGACAAATTCATGGTTAGCGTCAAATGTTCTCTTTAATAATTTTTTTTTAACACACAAAAAAACGGAAAAAAAAACCATCCCTACCAGGGAAAAACTGTTTTTTAACTGCTAGATGATGAGTTTATTTTATTGCAATTTTTGCTTATGGTCCCACTTGGCAGAGCGTATTATATCAAGGTTTTAATGTTGTATAGCAAGGAGAGTAAAGGCTGTGGATTAGTACCTTGAATTGACTCCTATAGGATTCAGGAAGCCAATTTAAGGACTGACAGAGGGGAGAGGTGTGAGAGGAGCTACAGGAGAGGAAATTCAGTCTAGCTGCAGCATTCATTACAGACTGTAGCGAGGCAATACGACTTGTGGGAAGACCTATTAGGAGAGGGTTACAATAATCCATGCAAGAAATTACTAGAGCATGGACAAGGTCCTTAGTAGCATCTTGTGCAAGAAAGGGGCGGATGCTGGCTATGTTTTTAAGGTGGAATCTACAGGATTTGGTAACAGACTGGAATGTACACTGCAATCACCTTCTTGAGCAAGTCAAGCAAGAAAAAGGTGATGCTAAGAAGCTAAGCCTGCAGTCTGGAATAGGAGCTGCTGGTGTAATGGCAGGAGACTGGTAATATGATTGCTTGACAAATTGTTTGGTAGCTCACTACTGAGCCTCCACCTACAGCACAAAGAGGAAAGCAGGTTATCTCAAGAACACACATTGAATGTGACCAAGCACGGAAAATGAATGTATCTGTAGATATGTCCTTGATATATTTCATGTTCTTACCATGAAATAAAATATGAAAGCAGACTCATAGAACATTGCTGTAATAAATGGAGACAATAAATGTAATAAAGATCCTTAAACGGTCAGTTCTCAACGTTCATCACAAATAATAGTATTAGATTTTAACACCAAGACTGCTGGTGGGGAGTGACCATGCACAAGTCAAGGAGTAAGCCACAGAACCTGGTATGCAAGTAAAACCTCACTGAAAAATCCTACACTATAAATACTTGGCGAAGGATTGGCCATGATTGGGAAAATCTCTCCTTTCCACAGGCAAAGGAACAACAAAATGTGTGATTTAACAAAAACATAAAAGTAAAACAATAACCTAATTTGATGTATACAATTATTTTAGAACTTTTTAGTTCTGAAGCAGTCCTAAAGAGTCCGATAGTTAATCCAATATTGCACACACTGACCAAACACTTCTAGACCAGAGAGAGTCACCAGCGCTAGAGCCATGGACCCACATGTGATACAACACTTCTACTAGTTTAAAACCTAGGTAAATCCATAGATCCAATTAGGTAAAGCTGAAGGCCAACAGGGAAATACAAGATTTATTCTATAAGGACGGCCTCATAAAATCTTGACATTCAGTAAATAAGCCTGATAATACTCTAGCCCAGCAGTTCCCAAACTGTATGCCGCGGCACCCTGGGGCGCTGCTACATGCACATGGGTTGTGGGCGCGGAATATTTCTCCGGTGCTATGGCACCGGGGAAACATTACTGCTCAACAGGGATCCGGTCAAGTGCCATGGTCCTTTAAGACCGTGACCGGGCCCTTGTAATGTCGGCCTGCTGGGAGGAAGTGACAGCCCCCATGTACAGGTTTTATCGTGTCTTGGTAAAATATAGGGCTTGCAAACTAAATGCTCTAAACTTTCTGCCTGGGTTGTCCCTCAAATTATAATCAATAAAATTACTTAATTATGTAAAAATATTACATTAATATATATGTAGAAATTAAATATATATGTATATATAATTTTAAAATCTCGAAGATAAAATATGACCCAGATAGTAACTCACACCTTAATCTCAATAAATGGGAAAAAGATGTAAAATTACGTATTTGGACTGGACTGCAATAATTCCAAAATTGATAATTGCTATTCATTGCTTAAATTTGTTAGAACTGCAATTTAAAATTAACCAGAGATGGCACTTAGTCCCAGATAGGATATCTAAAATCTTTCCTACAACCTCACCGGAATGTGTGAGGTATCATAAGGGAATAGGTACATATATCCAAATATGGTTGAAATGTAGAAATATTCAGACTCATTGGGACTTTATATATAATATATTAAAAGAACTAGGCATCCGAACTATCCCGAAAATACCACTAGCGGCAATTCTTATGCTAAACAGGGCAAATCTAGAACAGACAAATAGATATCTGGCAACACATATATTAATAGCTGCTACATATCAACTAGCTAGAAACTGCAAAATGCAGGAAATACCAAGTTGGACAGCTCTTTGAAATCAAATCACATATCAAATCAATATGGAAGTATCCACCAATAAATTAACCGAGGAAGGTAGTCAGAAATGAGAAGACTGGATAGCCACAATATATCCAATAAGATAAGAATTTAAAGGAGGTATCAGTACCCAGCTATTAGACATTAGAACATATCCCATATGGTATCTCTCTCATGGCAAATAAACACCATGATTTCTTTATTTAATTTTTTCTTCTTTTAGATAGTCTTGTGTCAATGTACTTTACTTATCTGTTTGTTTATATACCTGTGTTTATATATACTGATTTAAATGGGGGGGGTGGGGAGGGGGGGGTGGGAGAGATAAGAAAAAGAAAAGGAAATTAGAGGAGTAAATTGGTACACTGGTGTAAAATTGTTAACTATTAAAAGATGATTATATGTTATCATAATTGTATAAATCCAAAAATATGTATATATTATTTTTTATTGTTTTTAATTTATATATAGCTATATATATTTAAAACTTTATAACTTAATTCTAAATGTATTAATATCAAAATAAATTTAGGATAAAATTATGAAATAATCACTAAATCAATTTAAAAATGAAAAAATAATATATATTTTTAAAATTATATACATGTGTAAGCCTTCCTACTGGGTTTGTGTCAGTGGCGGATCCAGGGGGGGGGCAACGGGGCAATTGCCCCCCCCGAGAATTCCGCCGGTCTCCCTCCCCTGCCAGGACATGCAGGTGCTAGCCCTGCAATGTGCCTGTGGACCGGAAGGGAGATCACAGATCTCCCTCCCCGGTCCGCAGGCACTGTGCGGGCGGCCGGCGGCGGAGGGAGGGAGTGAAAGGGAGGACCCGGAGCTCAGGCTGCAGCTCCTCCGGGTCCTCCTCTCGTGAGATTTGAAGCGTTGCCGCGGTTACCACGGCAACGCTCCAAATCTCGCGAGAGTGAACTCTAGCCCAGGAGCGCGGGCTAGAGTTCACTCTCCCCATCGGACCACCAATGAATCACCACTGGGACCACCAGGGATCGAAATATGTGTCCCCCTCCTCCCCAGTAAAGGTAAGAAGGGAGGGGGGACATAGGATAATATTTATTTTAATTAAATTAAAAAAATATATATATAATAAAAAAAATCCACACACACACACATATATATTGCCCCCAATACTGCCCCCCCAATACACACAAACTGCCCCCCCATTCACACAAACTGCCCCCCCATACACACAAACTGCCCCCCATACACACAAACTGCCCCCCCATACACAAACTGCCCCCCATACACACACAAACTGCCCCCTATACACACACATAGCCTAGCTCCCCCCATACACACATACTGCCCCCCCTATACACACACATACTGCCCCCCTACACACATACTGCCCCCCATTAGAAAAAACACCTTGCCCCCCCATACACACACACTGCCTCCCACATACACACACACACTGCCCCCACATACACACAAACTGCCCCCCATACACACAAACTGCCCCTCATACACACACACTGCCCGCATACACACATACTGCTCCACATACACACACAAACTGCCCGCCATACACAAACTGCCCGCCATACACACACTTCTCCCCATACACACACACTGCCCCCATACACACACACTGCCCCCATACACACATACTGCACATACATACTGCCCCACATATACACACTTCCCCCCATACACATAAACTGCCCGCCATACACATAAACTGCCCCCTATACACACAAACTGCCCCCACATACACACAAACTGCCCCCACATACACACACACATTGCTCCCCCATACACACACACACATTGCTCCCCCATACACACACACACACTGCCCCCATACACACACATACTGTCCCACACATACACTGCATCCCTGACATACACTGCCGCCCTCACTCACACACTACAACCTTCACACACACACTGCACCCCTTACACATTGCACCACTCACACACACCACTGCTCCTATGCCCTACTACAGCCCCATTTCCCAGCAGATCTCAGGTAAGTTGTCAAACTGTTCTTAAACGGTTTGACTACTTACTGTGGGAGGGGGTCCCGGCACTATTGACACCATAACCACTACACTGAGCTGTAGTGGTTATTGTGTCTGGATTATTTCTTTAAATAATCTACAAGTGCCCCTCCCGAGATCAGGCTCTGGATCCGCCACTGGTTTGTGTATATATATATATACACATACACACACACACATACATATACATACACATACATACATGCACACACACATACACACACACACACATACATGCACACACACATACATGCACACAAATCCAGTAGGAAGGCTGCACTCCGGCCTTGATAAAAATCCAATGCTTTATTTCATAGAATTTAAAAGATCAAAGTTTCAGCCCTCTCAGGGGACTTCCTTCAGGATCAAAAATAAACTTTTTTTTGATTGTTTGTTTTTAATTCTAAATAAAGTCATTTGAGAGGGCTGAAACATTGATCTTTTAAATTCTATGAAATAAAGCTTTGGATTTTTATCAAGGCCGGAGTGCAGCAGTCCTACTGGATTTGTATACAATTTGGAACTCAGGCTTTTGGGACCCGGCAATTACAGGAATTTGAAGCTTGTGTGCAGGGATTTGCTAGTCTGTCTGTCTATCTATCTAAATATTTTTATTTAATTTATAAACTGTTTTGAAATTTTTATTAACTGTTAAACAGGCATTTTGGGGACTGCCTGACAGCCCAGGCAGTCCCCCTGCAGGCTGAGCTGCAGACAGCCATTCTGGCCATGTGATTGGGAGGACACAGCCCGGGGGAGCCTAATCTGCTGGAGCGGTACTGCCTTTGCTCTCAAGATCACAACCACTGTAGGCAGAATGGCGGAGACTCGGTAAGTATTAAGGACAGTGGATACGTTCTATGCTGCCCGTCAGCGTTTAGGACCGGCCCCTTAAGGACGGCATAGAACATCCGCCGTCTTTAAGGGGTTAAACCATATAACATGTTTAGAAATTATGGCATACAAATACCTCTCAAGTGTCCCTATTTAGAAGGGACAGTCAATATTACGGGTTGAAATCCCTCTGTCCCTCTGTTCTGTGCTAGTGTCCCTCTTTTCTAGGAGCCCAATATTGTTGGTGTATCAGTGTATATAACAGAGCTTCACTGCAATAATACTCACAGCAATGTGTCTTTTATGTGCATAGATTATCAGTAAGTCACCTGCCCTGCCCCTTGTCACACCCCAGTAACACCCCTAAAATGAACATGTCCCTCTTTGTCCATTTGAAATGTTAGGAAGGATGCATACATGTAATAGGAGATTAAAGAGTCCAATGGAGGTCTTACCCTGGTCATGACTTATTCCTGGCCATAACTGGCGAAAAATTTGGCAAGGTGATCCAGGTTGCCCCTCACACATCAAGCTTGCATTATGATCTGGCAAAAAAGAACATTACAGCAAATTATTCCAAAAACAAGATTAGGCCAAGGGTGTTTCACTCTTTATTCACAATTGTTGTCATCTTCTTGAAGCAAAAAAGCGTCACTAAACTTTACCAGAGGTATTGCTACTACTATACAAATTCTGGGACTGGAGCCCGAGGGAAGAGTCAACTTATGTTTTAACCTCTTGCATACATGCACCCCACACAAAATGCACTTAATAGCAGATTCATATATATTAAACAAACATGCACTTTAAATAGCTTCAATCAAGGCCCTTGTGAACTCTTTCATATGGGTTATTCCAAAATATTTTGGGTGCCCTGAAAAAAGTCATTTAGAACAAGCCCAAAACCTTTTGTTAGCACAAGGCATTTATAAAACACGTTGTTATCGTTTTCTATGCACAGAAAGGTTTGACGCCTAGAAAGTAGAGCACCATAAAGCAAAAACATGTGAAATTTGGTTACAATATGGCACTATTTCTCCAAAAGAGCGACAAAAGTAGGTAACTTTCAGGGTCACATTCACAAGCGTATCAAAGCAAAACTCAACTACTGGGAGAGCATTTGCCCTGTTACTTACTATGACAATTAACATTTTTGCAATCCAAATGTGCTTGTTGTTTAAATTAAAGCAACTTCGTAAAGCTGTGCAGCACAACGTTCCATGTGCCTCTGGTTACTCTGGAGGGGTGGGAGATATGATGTGTTTGTACTGTGTCACAGGTGCAAAGTTCTAGTCCAATATGGTGCCTGGGATCAGAATGTCTATGATAACTTTTCCTTGTCAGTCTTTAATATGGGTTTTCCAGTTACATGCTCCATTTAATGAAACTTCTCTTCCTGTCAGCTACAATTTTAGAGTTGGAAAATACTCGAATTATGTTCTTTTTCTCCAGAATACATTACAGAAAAAATATAAACAGGCACATTTGGAGAGCAGGCAGACCAGTCAAGATGATCACTTTTCAACCTTAGTCTTCTCTAGTGTCTAGCTGTTTGAAAGTGGAAAATACATGCCATACCAAAATTTCAGAGGAATAATATAACGCATGGCAAAGTGCTTAAGCAACATCCCGCAAAAAAAACAAAACAAAAAAAAACGTTAAAAATTACGAAATCCCTCTGCCCTGTACTCAGCAATCTGTTGACATTGTATATTATTCTGAGACAAAGCCCTCATGGAATCCTTGCCTAAAAATAAAGAGGTCTTTTTTTGCCAAGATGAATGAGGATTGTTCTTTGGCTCTTGTGAGAGCAAGAGATGGCACCAGTTTCTAAGCTCTCCAACTAAAAGTGCTTATACTTGATTTTTCCACGGTGGTAGCAGAACTCTGAAGGAACCGCACATGATATGGTCCTTTGGCCAGGCTCCCCTCAAAGACATGATGTTAGCACGGTCTAATCCTTGCCACAAAACCACAGCATTCTTGGACGCCACTGGGTAACCCGACCCACAGAATATCTCATGGCAGATACTGCTTTACTGTTGCTGTGAGTCATTTTCCATACTTCATCCCTCCACAATCTTGTTTTTGTTGTAAGCGTAAAAAAAAATAAAAAAAATATGTCTATCAATCTGCTGGTTTAGAGAATCATGCATGCCCAAATTATATGACGGGTTACATAATCAGAGCTGGGAGGTCTTTGAGTCTGTATCACCACCACGCTCAGATATCTGAGATGAACACAACTAGAAAGATTGATCCTATTCTGAAATATACAAACTATTGCATGCTGGCTTAGTTTATGTCATACATTCCTCTTATTTAGTGATACCTTATTCAGGGATATGTGACAGACATTTAACCCAGGGAGTAGCGTACACGTGTGTGTATGTGTGCGACTTACAGATTCTGTGCAATATAATTTTTGAGGAAAAAAAAAAAAAAAACAACAAACAAACCGATTTCTATTCATTAAACAGAATGTACAGTTGCTAGAACCTCTTTACTAATAATATGTTTCAGAATCAGATAGCAAGGTTTGCTTAAAAAAAAACTAATCAAAACATTTCATGGAAAGTTCTGTAGTATAGTTCTGTTTTATTAATACAGGTAATGACGAGAAGCATTTAATCGTGAATCCTTTGGGATAAACAAGAGAAGCCTATAAAGAAGGCAAGTGATCATAAGAGATATTGTTTTACACATCTGCTAGCACAAATAAAGAGTATCAGGTATTTTTCTTTTTTTATTAAATTACTAAACAAGTTATTAATGCCTGTTTAGTTCTAGCATTGCTGAATAGTTGGGTCTGGGGCCCACATCCCAATTACATCATTTATTGGCATGATATGTTGGACAGAGTGTGTCATATGTTCAGTCTCTCTGGTGATAAACAGAAGTGCTTCGTACTTAGGGTATTTTAGAGCGCAGACAATTATGGGCTATTAGCACTTTAGCTGTCAGAAATACACGTGATAGAAACTTAAATGTTCTAAAACATCTGTAATAAAAGCAATTTCGACCTCACTTGGTAAATGTATAAGATACACAGCTTTACGTGTCCTCAAGCAGTTGTTTCATGCCTCCTTTTAATCTATTAGAGTAATCATTTATTATTAAAATGCTAGTAAATAGAAAAACAAAATGACCTGTGATATCTCTGCAAGTGTACGCAAAGTGCTCCCAAAGCTATCTAAACGGTGGACTTGCAGTAAAGCTGTCATCTTTTTGTTTAAAGCTGCATAAATTGTAGTAGACCTGTCTGAAATGACGTGAAATAAGTTATATGCCAAATACAATAGAGTCAGAGGTACCTCATTACCTAATGTTTGCAGGAAAATCATGGGTTTTTGAGGAAGAATGTCATGCGATTGTGATGGAGTTCAGCCTGAGTGTCTACGTTGAGTCCCTCTCTTTTAGTACTGGATAGCTGAAGTGATTATAGCCATTAGAGCAGTCTCCCCCAAACACTAGCCCAGATTTAATGAAAGGTGATAAGCCACACTTTCATACACATGACCCAAACAGGGGGTCCGTGGCTTGAACAATGTAAATCCCACATTCTGAGGCTGGGACATACCTAGATCACGAACCAGACATCAGGGCGCCTATACAATATACCCCAAACATATGAAATTACACAAATAAACCCCACATGTCTTATATCCCTCAATAGCATTCCCCCTCCGTCTGTTTCGGTCAAAATTGAACTCACAGTTTTGCAGTCTTAGCCAATGAAGAGTTCCATGCAGCCAGACAGAGTGACGCTAGGAGACTTAAGGCTTTCCCTGCGAGGTTCGGTCAAGAGGTGAGTTGGAGTGAGGGTGCTTTTAGTGGCTGTCTGGTGAAGGACAGGGGGAAAATCAGGGAGAGTGGCTTTAGCTCTTAAGTGACAAATTGGGGTGAATGTCTCTGCATAATGGCAGAGCTGAGGTACGGTCACAATGTGTATAAGTACACAAAAAGCTGCAGAGAGCTTTCAACTAGAAAGTGCAACTATACACAATAATACCACAAATTGCTGTGTGGCAGCTTTGCAGATCTAGAGTGAGGGACAGAGTGGGTATGTCATTTAATTATTTGGGCAGAAAAATTCAACTGAAAAGTGAACAAATGCAAAAAGGGCATTTTTAATTTAATATAAGTGAGCATTAATCTATATTTTGTCCAGGTCTTGAAGGCTGCCCAAAACATTTTCCTTCACAAAACTGCATATAGCTGACAGACATTCCAAATAACGTTTCTGGTAGTCTAGAACAGTGATAAAGTCGAAATGGGGTTTGCCAAGAGACCAAATATAATCTTTCAACCAGAAGTGCAAAAAAAAAAGCAAAGAGCAGGGTGATAATCTTGATTTGTACCTGTTTAATTCCCATTTTCAAATACCTAAGCAAAGCAAATAAGGGTCAAAATTAACATTTCTTGCAGAGGGCACATTTGCTGTCCAGATGGTAGCAATATCTGAAGTCTTATTCTGCGGGCTGAATGTAAAAATAAATATTAAAAATATTGTTCAAATTAGGCTCGCTATGAACTCTAGACCTCTATATGCTTTATTCGGTTCCAAGAGTTTTCTGTCTAATCCTTGGCCGGGAAGCTCTAAACTCTGAGCGTACATTTATTTGAAATGCACTGTGTGACAACAGCTATAATTGTATCCCCACCTCTGGCTTTGGTGTGGAAAATGGAAGCGTTGATGTTTTAGACACAGTTTTGACGAGAAAAAAGGATAAAGTGGAAAGAAGACAAAATTATCCAATGTGGTGAGAAACAGAAGAGAGATCCAGTACCTTAGGCACAGAGACAGCTTTAAACTTAAAGGATATCACTGAAATCAGCCATTAATAGACCTCACATGTTTATTTAAAAAAAAATTAAATAAATGCATGTGTTGATGCCACACAAATTTACAGTGTGCGTATCACAGCAAAATAACTTTCCGCATTTAAATGTTATGGTGCACAGCATAGTTTTCTGATTAAAATACAGTGGATGTACACAATAGAGGTGGAATATCTATGAGTGAATATAACGCACAAATGTATACATCTGTACATGCAATGGGAAAAAAGCTGATAATGTTAAATATGGCATTTTAGGGCCGGGGCTATTTTAAACAATTTTTTAAAGGATAACTCATATAAAAAGGTTCTATTCTCGGAAGATCGAGCTTTGCTATGTTGACAGTAAGCTGGTAAAATTCAGTTGAATATAACAATTAAAAACATCCAGTTTTTGTTGAGATGAGAATTTGTTTCCACCAACTCTGCTAGGCTTGGGCCTAAATTTAGGCTAAAACAGAAGTGACACCATTTTGGCGCCAAATTCAAATAATTCAATTGCCACTAGTCCCCTATATAAACCATGATATGCCAGGTTGATTATTTTATCAGATTTTATCTGCTTGATAAAGCCTTGCAAGGCAGAACGCGTTGTAGATAAAAAAAAAATTTCTGAATCTGGCATCCTGATTTTACCATCTCAAACGAGGACTCAAGAATCCTAGGTGGGGAATATACCACTAGCGCCCTACTCATCGAGCAGTAAGCCTGCTCAAAGAAATGTGAGTACATCTCTTCTGTTGTAAATTATTTAAAAGTTTTTCTACAGTGAGCACTATTTTTGCCATTTTTATTTTCCGGTCTGGAACCGCTATTATTGAAAGTATTTGAAGAAATTATCTACCACGTACATCCCAGAAGTGGAGATTATTCCACTTCACGCTATACACACCAGAGCTGGATATAGCTCTGGTAAATGTGAGTAGATTAGTACATGTAATACACCATTATATTCAAATTCTATTTGTTTTATTGGATACTTTATTCCTGTTATTTTCATTATTCTGGTATATTCCAATTTATATTAGGCGCAACCTTGTTCTCTTTTCCAGTCCTTATGCTAATACATGTTCTTGTAGGGATAGAAAAGAGAACATAAAGAATATTTGGTGCAGTTTATCAGACTAAATAGGCAGGAGTAGGGAATTATAAAGTAATCCTGTCATGGTCTTGAGCAGGTCAGGTAAGAGACTTATGCCAGGGTTAACGTTTGGTAGTTTATTGGAGACTTTAGACGTATTTACACACAATTGGTATACAAAGCAAGCCAAAGAAGGAGGTAAGTAAAGAAAGGAGAACAGAAAGGAGAGTTAGGCAAATGGTAGCAGGTAGACCTATAAGCAAAATTATAGTTAAGGTTGAAAGAGAGAAAAAAAAAATGTAATAGGGTCAGCACTAATAAAAAAAAATAGTATAATAAGCAGCAGCCCGACAGAAGGTAACCCTCAGACCTTCTGAGAAAGGGACATGTGATACAAAAGATAACAGGAAAAGGGCTGCGCTAAATAAAAATAATAATACAGTACTAAGTATCTGAGATCTCACTGAAACAATGGGATAGTGGTTCTGATAGAATCACATAAAAGAGATAAAGGTCTATTAATGTGCCGGTTTTGGGTGTACTATCCTCAAAGTCGTTGGTGATCCAACCATTCAGCTTATATGAAAAACAGAAAGCAAGGAAAACCAATGGTACAGTATGTCCAAGTTCTTACAGTAAAGGAGTTTAAGCATGCGTGGGATAGGCATAAGGCTATCCTAACTATAAGATAAGACTAGGGACTAATGAAAGTATTTAGAAAATTGGGCAGACTAGATGGGCCGAATGGTTCTTATCTGCCGTCACATTCTATGTTTCTATGTTTCTAATAAAATAAACAAAAATGTGCAGTCAACTCACATTTAAAAGAGCTTTAGCCAGCTCTGGTATGAAGAATGTACAGCGGTATAATCACCCCTTTAAAGGATATGTGGTTGGAGTCCTCCAGAGGGATGATGTTCAACACTCAGGAAAAGGGTATATAAAAACAAATAGTGCTCTCAGAAAACTAAGATATGCAATAAACATAGAATAAAAAGGTACTCACAAGTAAAGTGCAGGCCAACTGCACTTAGATATGATCCCCACCTAGGATATACTTGGAGTTCCACGAAGATAAAAGGTAGCCAGGTAAAAAAAGAGAACATTTCCAATTGGAAATGTGTATTAAAAAGATAATTGGCACAGAGTTGTAACAAAAAATACTTTATTAAATAAAATACACAAATAAAATAACCATAATGCGTTTTGTCTTATCAGACTTTTTCAAATGGCATCTTAATATATCTACAGATACAGGGAGGCGGAGCCAACCACTGAGCTGCATGGATGTGATCTAACTAAGCTATGTCCTGCCAGGCAGCTAATCCCCATGCATTGGTAGACTAGCCAAAAATGGGACACCCAGAAGCTTGATATCATCTCTCCAGTAAGAACCCTTCCACGAAATTGGGCTTCATTACTAAATTACAGTCAGGCGTGGTACACCACTACTTTATCTCAACAACCCAATTCAGATCTTCCCGGATCTTTCCTGGATGACCTTACAGGTACAACGGGCTTTGAAAACCATAACGGATCATCTTCATACTATTAATACAGGGAGTGCAGAATTATTAGGCAAATGAGTATTTTGACCACATCATCCTCTTTATGCATGTTGTCTTACTCCAAGCTGTATAGGCTCGAAAGCCTACTACCAATTAAGCATATTAGGTGATGTGCATCTCTGTAATGAGAAGGGGTGTGGTCTAATGACATCAACACCCTATATCAGGTGTGCATAATTATTAGGCAACTTCCTTTCCTTTGGCAAAATGGGTCAAAAGAAGGACTTGACAGGCTCAGAAAAGTCAAAAATAGTGAGATATCTTGCAGAGGGATGCAGCACTCTTAAAATTGCAAAGCTTCTGAAGCGTGATCATCGAACAATCAAGCGTTTCATTCAAAATAGTCAACAGGGTCGCAAGAAGCGTGTGGAAAAACCAAGGCGCAAAATAACTGCCCATGAACTGAGAAAAGTCAAGCGTGCAGCTGCCACGATGCCACTTGCCACCAGTTTGGCCATATTTCAGAGCTGCAACATCACTGGAGTGCCCAAAAGCACAAGGTGTGCAATACTCAGAGACATGGCCAAGGTAAGAAAGGCTGAAAGACGACCACCACTGAACAAGACACACAAGCTGAAACGTCAAGACTGGGCCAAGAAATATCTCAAGACTGATTTTTCTAAGGTTTTATGGACTGATGAAATGAGAGTGAGTCTTGATGGGCCAGATGGATGGGCCCGTGGCTGGATTGGTAAAGGGCAGAGAGCTCCAGTCCGACTCAGACGCCAGCAAGGTGGAGGTGGAGTACTGGTTTGGGCTGGTATCATCAAAGATGAGCTTGTGGGGCCTTTTCGGGTTGAGGATGGAGTCAAGCTCAACTCCCAGTCCTACTGCCAGTTCCTGGAAGACACCTTCTTCAAGCAGTGGTACAGGAAGAAGTCTGCATCCTTCAAGAAAAACATGATTTTCATGCAGGACAATGCTCCATCACACACGTCCAAGTACTCCACAGCGTGGCTGGCAAGAAAGGGTATAAAAGAAGAAAATCTAATGACATGGCCTCCTTTGTTCACCTGATCTGAACCCCATTGAGAACCTCTGGTACATCATCAAATGTGAGATTTACAAGGAGGGAAAACAGTACACCTCTCTGAACAGTGTCTGGGAGGTTGTGGTTGCTGCTGCACGCAATGTTGATGGTGAACAGATCAAAACACTGACAGAATCCATGGATGGCAGGCTTTTGAGTGTCCTTGCAAAGAAAGGTGGCTATATTGGTCACTGATTTGTTTTTGTTTTGTTTTTGAATGTCAGAAATGTATATTTGTGAATGTTGAGATGTTATATTGGTTTCACTGGTAATAATAAATAATTGAAATGGGTATATATTTGTTTTTTGTTAAGTTGCCTAATAATTATGCACAGTAATAGTCACCTGCACACACAGATATCCCCCTAACGTAGCTATAACTAAAAACAAACTAAAAACTACTTCCCAAAATATTTAGCTTTGATATTAATGAGTTTTTTGGGTTCATTGAGAACATGGTTGTTGTTCAATAATAAAATTAATCCTCAAAAATACAACTTGCCTAATAATTCTGCACTCCCTGTATATGCTATAGATGAGGGTTTCTCTTTACCATGATTGTATCCTAGAAAGAATCCTCCTTCAAATACCAAACTGGTGTTGTCAATACAGTGCTCAACATCATCACAAATTCCACAATGTGATGGTAAAATTCATCCAATAGGCGAAGGAATGATTTATTTGACATCCCTTCAGGTTCCAGATCCCCAAAAGATACCCCCATGCATTATTATGGTGTGTTCTTTTTTGCCAGAGCAGGACTATAACTACACACATGGACTATTTATGAAGAGGCTGACTACTGATATTTCAACAACTTTTCTCCAAACTGGCCACATGAACTTCGTCCTGTTTCTGTTGGAGTCCCCTAATGTTCTGTACTTGGCCCCCTTCTATTTTCTCTTTATACTGCCTCTATTGGCAAATTTTTTGCCTCATTTGGATTCCACTGCCATCTGTACGCTGATGACACCCAGATATATCTCTCCTCCCCGGACTTCTCCCCTGCCATTCTCCAACCTGTTACTGCTTGCCTTTCTTCCATCTCTGATTGGATGTCCTCCTGCTTTTTGAAACTCAATTTCTCTAAAGCTGAACTTCTTGTCTTTCCTCCTACTACTATTGATCCTCCTCTTTTGCTAGACTTGGGTCTAAACACTGAATCTGATACTCTTGCATACCAGTTCTCAGTTAGGAACAGAATAAACTCTCTTTTGGACCAGGCCTGGGAAGCACACAAATGTGTAGTCAGGGGTCTCTTCATTGCTCTAGAGTCCTAGACAATCTCACTTATTTAGGAAATCAGAAATCTTGAAAACCTCCACAAACAAGATAGGTCTCTTGACATATACAAACAACTAACTGAGAAAAGATCAGCATTGCAAGAATTACTCTTCACTCAAGTTAAATGTAAATTATTATAAACCAAACACTCCTACTACTCTCAATGTGGCACATGTGGTTGCTTACAAGTAAAAAGAAACAAACTAAAGAAAATATGTTTATTTCTGAAATCAAAAATGCTCCCACACATACAGGCAGCCTTTTATTCTACCTTAAGTAAATCTCTGGGACAAACCACCCTCACTAATGGAAATTCAACAATTTCTTTCTTCTAGGGTGAAACACGCTACACCAAAAAATGTCCTACAGGCATCTGACACCCCGATTCTAGAATACAAATTTAAAATGGCTGTTAAGAATCTGCATCTTGGCAAAAGCCCAGGCCCCAATGTATTCACAGCCAAATATTATAAAACTTTCTGGCATACTCTATCAGTACCCTTCTTACAGGCTTTCAATTCTCTCTCTGGCTCAACACCCTTTCCAAACTCATCTTTGGAGGCCCATATTACATCAGTACCTAAACTGGAGAAAGACTCGACAAATTGTGATAGCTATCGTCCAATCTCATTAATAAATATAGATCTACAAATATTTACCAAGTCCACCATGATTAGGTGGGTTTTGTAACAAGAGGTCAAAAACAATACCACCAAACTGTGAAGCTTGATTTTGCTCTTGAAAGCAAACCTTGATCAAAGCATCTTACTCCCCATAGACGTGTAAAAGGCATTTGATATGGCGGACTGGTCCCTGCTAATTGCTACCCTACAAGTTATGGGCTTTGGCGTGAATTGGTTCATATGGTTGAAAGCTATATATGCTGCACCAAGCTCCAGAATTGTACTAAACGGCCAACTTTCAGATCCAATTTTAATCAGAAATGGCAGAGGGCAGGGGTGTCCCCTCTTCCCACTGCTTATTGTCATTATTATTGAACCGTTCCTTCAAGGTATTAGAGACCTCCCAACCATTTTCGGTTTACTTGTCCAAATACACAAACTTTAAATAGCATTTGCTGATGACCTCCTCTTTACCAACACTAACCCCTTGATTTAGAGCAGGGCTCGACAAATCCCAGGTGCCAGGTCGCCATGACACCTTGGATTTGTGAGCCCGTCCAGCCCCAGGGTGATCAGCTGCCTGAAATTGGAGGTGGGCAGACGGCTCTTTATTATTATGGAGGGCTAAGGCAGGCAGGCTGGCAGGCAGCTAATTGATAGCTGAGGCAGGCAGCTCATGGAGGGTTTAAGAAAGGCGGTTGGGCAGTTTCCTGAGTGCAGAGGCGACGAAAGAGATATGATCTTCCTGCTCTGTTATCTCACATGTCCTCCATTGATGCCAGGAGCCGGAATATAATGTCACTAAACAGTGCACAAGGGAGTAGAGCAGGAAGATGACCAGATCAGCCCCACTGGATCCCAGAGAAAGTTAATCAACTCCAGCTCTCCCAAAAGTAGAGTGGCTGGGTGAATTTATACTGAAATAAAATAAATCATTCTATGTGTAATGTGTGTGTGTCTGTCAGTCAATGTATGTCTGTGTGCGTCAATGAGTGTGTGTTTGTGTGTGTGTGTCTGTCAGTGAGTGTGTGTGTGTGTGTGTGTCAGTAAGTTTGTGTCTTGCCAGTGTGTGTGTGTCTGTTTAGATGACCTGACCCCTCTAATCACATGGGAAAGGTATTTTTACTCACCTTTTTTCCGTGCTGGTCTCACTGCAGCTGTCCCCACCTCCATGGCTGAGATCATCAATCTTTATTATATCAGCCAATCCAATGCTTCCTTATAGGAAAGCATCGGTAGACTATTTCGCATGCACAGCAAAATGCCATGCTGTGTCAATCAACATTTCCTAGTAGAAATGCACTGAATTAATGCATCCCAATGGGGAGCATTAAGAGTCTTCATAACCTAATGAAGGCTAATGCATGCACTTGTTTATACTATTGCGGCACTACAGGCATCTTTGTATCTTTCTGCACAGCAAATATAAAGAATTAAATCAAAATAAAATGGGCTCCTAACTTTTGTAGCTATCGCCTAGATTCCAAGCAAATTCATCAAGCGATGGTTAAGGGTCCCATTCTAGAGTTCTCAGACAAAGAGAGCCATTTGACTTATTGATACAATCTGGGAGTTGTGTAAATTTGTATATAGAGTATGTAATCTACAATGGGAGACGTAGTTTTTCAATATCTGGGGATCTACCTTTCGCCAATACCTGCTATAATCTGATGACATGACCCACTTGTGTTGTGTATACAGGCAGCCCAGCAAGCCCCATCCATTTATCTTGCCAGGGACAGAGTGGTAGAATAAAATTTTTAGTCAAATCATTAAGGAATTTTTACACTTTATTCTAATATCATGCTGAATTTGGAATGTTTACCAACAGGAATTTACCTGATTTCTTGAGAACCTGCATGCACACTGATTACATAGGGCTGTTCGGAGAGGACCTGTGTATGTGGATTCCCAAGAAATCAAGAAATGGACAGGTTATCAACTGTAGCACGAATATAGTCAATATAGTGAAGAACTGTCTACAGCTTTACCACGCTATGCTTTTCTCTCTGAAGTCAGTAAGTAAGAGAAGGGAACCAAAAGTGTGACTTTGTATATGTTGCTGGGTTACAAGTCCCATAATGCTAGGAGTTTTGGTCTCTAAGCATCGTAATAACTGTAGTTGAGCAAAAATTGAGAAGCTATACATCGAAAGATCTGGATTATTAGCCTCCTTCTAGCCACATACACCAGCCGATCATTGGTCATTAATAAACATGATTCTCTCCTGAACTTTGCTGTTACTTTTAGTAAGAGGAATCAGCTGAGCCTGTAAACCGTGCCTTAGAGAGCAGTAACTTAGAAAACCTAACAGAACACATAGTGGAAAGTAAATTAATGCGTGGTAATTCATATACACGGCCATAAAACTAGGCACAACTGTGATTTGATTACATAAAACTAGAAATAAATTTACTACAAGATGATTTGCAGAGCACCCGTGATACATTTTGTTTCCTGAATCCCCATCCTCAGAGGGCAAGCTGAGACCTGGGCGTTAGACTCAAGGCATGATTTATGGAAATATATATTAGTTTTCAGTTAATTCCATTTTAAAAGGCACTTCCTTCTCTTTAGTTTTATGTCCATGCAAACTGAGACAGTTACGTCTCTGAACTTCTTCTTCTCTTGCAATCATTACGGCACGAGTGCTTGTTGAATCGGTCTCTTTCAGAGGTTTCATTAACATTTTTTTCTCTCTGTAACAGGCTGTATAATGTGTACAGGTGAAGAGTTAAATAATGTAAGGTACACTTGCTTTTCAGATGCTGTGAAACACTTTTCATTTGCCTTTAGTGAGCTTAACAGCCAAAGCTGTT
Organism: Pelobates cultripes; assembly: GCA_933207985.1. NCBI lineage: Eukaryota > Metazoa > Chordata > Amphibia > Anura > Pelobatidae > Pelobates > Pelobates cultripes. The sequence goes on along the minus strand of OW240923.1, from coordinate 11,580,230 downwards.
ACAGACACATCACACACTAGCCTGGCAATAAACGTTGCATACACTGATCTGTGCTTCACTTGCCAATGGCTCATAGCACACAGTCAGTACACTCAAAGTGCAACCTTTATTAGAACACCTTATTCATTGTTTGACCAAGAAAATGCATAGTGCATTCTTCCATATAGAGCAGAAAGGTATGCCATTAAAAAAAAGTGACAAGTATTGAAAAATGTTAAAGAATACCATTGCAATGCTACAGTGGAACAAGCAGAGAGCAGTTGAGGCATTCAACCAGTGACATTTTCACAGGTGTAACGAGGCCAAGGACACGTGCAATAATGCACATGTAATATGTCATGTACACCGCCCACAGGCAAAGTGCAATGTGTACTCAGGCAGAGCAGAGGCCATAACTTAGGACTGAAATGCTGGTGGACACTGATCAGGTACGCACAAAGGTAGAGTCACTGATGAAATAGCAACTGTTAAAAGTCTGTTGTTGTCTAGTTTCAAAAATTGACAATTCCACCCATACAGCTTTCTGATTGTATTCTTCACTCATTACTGATGGTCAAGCCTTTATTCAGCTGGCAATAAAAACAGCAGAATAATCTAGTGAAACTCTCAGAGAAGCAAGTTTATCTTTGATGTGAATAGCCGTATCTGCAATGCAGACACTGGGACCGTAAAAATAATACAGGTTCTACCCTAAAGAGGTTGCAATAATTTTTAGGATACACAGATTAGCATCCCTCTTTTTCTCATCTTCCACCATCAACTTTGAAGAGCCAGTAGATACATGGGACAGTTGTGAATGCTTTTGTCCTCTTGCCTATCAAGAGGCAGAGTTTCAAAGATGCAAGCTATCCAATGATATGACAACAGAAAAAAGTGATTTCTATCAGGGCCAGACTGGGGAAACAAAGCAGCGCTGGGAAAAAAAAAATCTATACCAGCCCCATAAGTCATTGTGCCATATATTGCCTCACCAGCTGTCTGCCCGGCCCCAGAAATGTCCTAGTATCCCGGTGGGCCAGTCCGGCCCTGATTTCTATCCATTGAGTTATGTTTGGCTGCAGTTGTCCCTATGATATTATTAACAACATGCAAAAAGGAATCAACATACAATGAAGTCGTAAATACTCCAAGGCAACACAAAGCACCTATTACAAATGACATATATGTGGATTAATTTAAAGCATATGGTCCTAATGTGCTAAACTTATCATGCGGCCATGTGTTCAACTCTTGATGGATTCTTATCTATTTTTATACATATGAAATAATTAAAAAGCTCTGAATGTTATTCTACAGCCAGAAGAGATTGTAAAAGGGCACTGTGCGTGCATGTGTGTGTGGGGCACAGTTTGTTTCTAACATACATTTGTCTCTATGGTAACATCACATGCAGTAGAAAATGCATATAACAACAAGGCTTGCTCCATTAGATAGATAGACAGAAAACAATAAACAGAAAGGTGCATAACACGTTTTAAGTTTGATCAAAAGCAGATAATATATATGATAATATATTATAGGTATACAAAGATTAAATGCACTGTAAATCTAAGTTTCCTTTTTATTTAAGCAAAACATGCGTATGTCATACAAAATATGTGAGTTCCGTTTCCATATGAACTAAAAACCATTAATATTACAGATATAGGTAGCACAGAAATGCAGGCAGAGTTTAAAAGAGCGGGGGAAAAAAATAACATGTTTATAACATGATATAATGATTTAATAAGTACGACTGTTTAATATAACGATATATTAGGTGGTATAAATAGCTGTGCTGCTGCTGAATCCAGGATGTTTCAATAATTGTGATATTTACAATCTTGGCTTAGAAGCTGGATTCGAAGCATTGTGAACTAAGCCGGTGTATCTATTTCCCCAACGTTGTGCTGACAAAGTATTATATTATTGAAAAAGGAGATGCAAGCCAATCAATTATAAACAGTACAAAAAAGGGGGGCCTGCTAAAGTCTGTGAAACCTTATCATGTAAATAGAGAGAGCTGATCATTCTCTCTTATTCGGTGCTGAGCATGTAAATCATAGTGTATACAACTTATTTTATTATGTACTGTCTCCACTGAGGCACTGAAAGGGTTCAGTGCACGCTTAGTGAGACTTTACTCCTAGTCTCACAGGGTGTAGCATTTCTGACAGTAAAAGGGCTGTTTTGAGCCAGAGAAACTATGTTGCTATTTTGTGAGTACCGAATTGTGTTGTGGTTTCTATGGTTTCCTATGGAGCACTAGCACTCCAGACAAAACCCAATAAGTAATTGGTATCATAGCAGTTACATAACAGTTACACCAGTTAGTAAACAGCAACTGTGCCATACCTTTGCTACAAAACCAAAAATTAAACACCCATCAGGATCTAGTAGATTGAGATGAAAAGGTCTTGGTTTGACATTGACTACAAAATGAGATAAAGAGTTCTTTATTTTTTATTATTGATTTTCTTAAAGCGAAACTATAGTGCTATGAAAAAGTGCTCCCCTCCTATGGTGCTGAAGGGGTTCAATCCCCTGTATCACTTGCCTGATTCCAGCTCCTATGTCCCTCAGCACTGGTTCAGGCTCCACTTCCGCTCCTCCTCTGCTGACATCAGCCGTTGAGGGGGGCCTAATGCGCATGCGCAGCAAGCACTCATTAGGACCTCCCCTATAGGAAAGCATTGTATAATCCTTTCTTATGGGGTTTTGTGTGACGCTGGATGTCCTTATGCAAAGCGTCCAAAAGTCACTAACCACCCGGAAGTAGACAGTCACACACCGTAATTATTGCATTTTATCAAATACTGCAATAATTACAATTGCAAGGTTAAGGGACCTGAGACACTGCACCCAGACCACTTCAATGAGCTAAAGTGGTCTAGGTGCCTATAGTGTCCCTTCATACACTGCTAAGTAGCTCTTAGATTTAATGGATTCCAAAAAAAGACGGTTTTATGGATGTATAAATAGGTATTCTGGAACCAACTGCTAAAGGTAGAAAAAAAAAACCAGCAGGAACATTCAGTTGGTTTTCGTGGCTATTGATAAAAAAATAAAAATAAAAGATTTTATATATATATATATACAGAAGATGCATTTTACTGCTTTAAAGAAAGCAATTCCGTTAATCTGACTTGAAAAGGTTAATGCAGTAACATCCTATGAACAAACACATTCTGCATTTAATTTCAGTTTCCAGAATTTTTTCATTTACTTCATGGAAAGATGCCAGATACTGGACGGCATCTCCAGGCCTTGGAAGTGGACAAATTGCAGTTTTCTCACTAATCCAGTCCAATAAATGATGCAAGAAAAGTCTGCCAAACATGACTAAATTTGAGGGGAAAAAAATGACACAATCACTTAACCTCTTTGGGATGAGTATACTATGAGATTAAATTTTGGAATCGGGTCTTTTTGTCAAGAATAATTAGCTCATTGGATTATAGGAGATATTTGCTCTCTATCCAAATATGCAATTGAGTTTGCCCATCTGGGAGAGCACAGGTCTGATGTGGCCAACGAGGTTAAGTTGTGTTTCACCCAGCAGCATCCTTTACTCTATACCACGGTCTAATGCATTTCAAAGGGTCTTGTCTCTTACTCGGTTAAAGAAGATCTTATGTTTTTGTTATCTACTTGATTAAATTTTTAATCTGAATCTTGCTGTACGTTACCATTTCTTTTCAAAATGTGTCTCATATTTTAAAGTTACTGCAGATGAAAAGTACTTATGAAGGCTATCGGCTCAGTCACACGCACCCTCTTTGAATTCTATGGTTTTACATATCATCAGGACATAATAACAATCATCTGTTCTTTAGCAGGTCTTACAATTAGGTAAATACAACCTCAGATGAGCAACGACATATGACATATTATACCGTGTCATGATTTATTTAACAAAAATAAAGCCAAAATTGAGAAGCCATGTGTGAAAAACTAAGTACATCTTATGATTCAATAGCTTGTAGAGCCAACTATAGCAGCAATAACTTGAAGTATGACTTTACAGTCTCTCAAATCCTTGTGGAGGAATTTATAGCCCACTCTTTACAACACTGTTTCAGTTCATTGAGGTTTGCCATGAGCTCCTGGAGGAGCCTGCTTGCCAGCCTCCTGCCCATAGACTATTGGCCCTGGAATATGCACTGTAACAGTCTCCATTTGTGTATTTAGACTATATGGTTCGGGAACCAAACAGCCGCACGAACCTGAGATCACCCAGGAGCATGTTAAGCCTAATTGCTACTTTGTAGCAATTTCCACCGCAGTGTTCTAAGTGTTCGTCTGGGTGGCTGCCTTTCCTATGGACGACCACGAGGTGCCGGCCATCTTGTTAGCACAAACGCAGGCAGCGGTGTTTGGTTGTCGAGTTCATGGAACTGAAAACGGACATAGAAACTCCTGAACACCGCTGGACTTACAGCATCACCTGCATTCGGTTCTACAACATTTAGGAATACACTATTCAGTGGAAATGTTCCCACGAACAAGGGAAACAAGCTCCAGGGTAAGAATATTGACTATGTTCGGTAGTTTTGCTCGGTTTTAAACTACCAAACTAGCCCTGATCTTATGGAACTGTTTTGGGCAGGAGCCTCGTGTGCGGTCGGTCAAATTAGGACTTCCTGGAAATTCCTGGGTGATCGGGGCTATCAGGGGATGTGACTTTTGTGGGGTTCTTGTGTATGGAGATAATGGAGTTAGTTCAGTTCCTGACCCAATTATCTCTCAGGCCCAGGGAGTTTGGGACTGGTAACTAGTCCCCTCTCAGGTCTATGAGAGGGATTATCTTGTTTGTGAGGGAGTGTCAGGGGCGTGCTTAACTGTGTTCAGAATTGTATAAAAACATGCCATCTAGCCAGATTAAAATCATTCCAGCTTGTGCTCCCAGAACTATGTGTCGTCTGGTTACTGGGAGGGAAAGGGGCTAATCACTGATCACTGTTCCAGTGTGGAGGATTCAACGGGGAAAGACCTTGTAAGGACTAGGGCTCCCAAGACTGAGTGTCGTCCAGTGCCTGGGTGTTGCTAGAGTGAGATCCCCGTTCGGCTCCAGGACCCAAGTCAAGCCACGGCGACTGTGGCCAGAAGTGCTGCGGTTTGTCCCCTGTTCCAGCTAGGAAGCAGTATTTGTCCGAGGTACCCATCTAGGGGTACAGAGAGGTCCGTCACAAGGTTTGCTGGCATTTGTTAATGCACAGCTCTCTTAAGGTCCCGCCGCAGCATTTCAATCGGTTTGAGATGTTGACTTTGACTGGGCCACTGCAACACTTTGATTCTTTAATTTTTTAGCCAATATGTTGTAGACCTGCTGTAGATAGGTGTGCGTAGAATCACTGCCCTGTTGCATGACCCAGTTCTGGCCAAGCTATAGCCGTCAAATCAATGGCCTCACATTTCACACTAAAATACTTTGGTATACAGAGGAGTTTGTGGTTGACTCAATGGCTGCAAGGTTTACAGACCCTGTAGCTGCAGCTGTAGCTTAAATCAACTTTGCTTGACAGTTGGTATGAGGTGCTTGTATTGATATACTGATATTGTTTTTTGCCAAACGTGGCACTATGCATTATGGTCAAACCTCTTCACGTTGGTCTAATCTGTATAAAGGACATTGTTCCAGAAGTCTTTCTTCAGATGCAGCCTAAGCCATGCTGCCATGTTCTTTTTAGAGAGAAGAGGCTTTCTCCTGGCAACCCTTCTAAACAAACCTTACTTGTTCAGTCTTTCTCTAATTGTACTATAATGAAATTTAACATTTAATATGCTAATAGAGGCCTGTAGAATCTGAGATGTAACTCCTAGGTTTTTCTTTGCAATTTCACTGAGCATTGCACGGTCTGATCTTGGGGGAATGTGCTGGGACTTCCACTTCTGGGAAGATTTGCAGCTGTCATGAATGTTTTCCACTTTTGAATAATCTTTCTCACTGTAGAATGATGGCCTTATAACCCTTACCAATATGATAGGCAGCAATAATTACTTCTCTAAAATCATTTCTAATATATTTTCTCCGTGACATTGTGTTAATACACACCTGAATGCTCCACATCAGCAAACTGCTATAAGGTTGGCTTTTACAGAGGTGGTCACACTTGCTGACGATCATTTAATCAAGGGCATTTAATTGACATCACCTGTCTGCTAATTAGCCTCTTAATTCCTATAGAAGCAGTTAGAGTGTACTTTTCCCCACATGGCTTCTCAATTTTGGCTTTATTTTTGTTAAATAAATCATGACATTCAACGTCTCAGAGGGTGTATGATAGCATTATACAAATATATTCGGGGCCAGCACAAACTATTGTCTGGAAATTTATTCATAGATATAGGACAAGAGGTCACGTATTTAGACTAGAAGAAAGGAGTTTTAGTCCAAGGCAAAGGAAAGGTTTTTTTTTTTTTTTTTGGTTTTTTTTACAGTAAGCATAGTAAGTATGTGGAATTCTCTGCCTGAAGAGGTGGTTTTATCAAAGTCTTTTCAGATGTTTAACCCATTAAGGACCGCGGACATATGAGGTACATCCAAATAAAGACGGTCCTTAAGGTACATCCGCAGTAAATTTGAGCCGCTCTAAGGGTATTACACGATGCCTTGATATCAAGGCATCGTGGAACACCCCCCCACACTGCCAGGCACCCGAGTGATCGCTCCCCCCAGAGCGATCACTTACGGGTTGCCGCACGTGGCGCCTGGCAGTGTAGGCAAGAGCATCGGAAGCCTTCAGGCAGGCTTCCAATGCTCTGTTTGTACTGAGTGCGAGTACTCGAGGGGTCGTAAATGTCAAAAATAAAAAATACATTTTATTACATTTTTAAAAAGTTAAACCCTACCCCCCCTCCCTCTCCCTCCTTATGTATTTACCGATTACCGCCGTTCCCACGCAGACGATGGGTCTTCTTCTGAGAGGGACGCCCCACCCGGCAATTTAGGATCCCCAGGGGCCATGTGACTGCTCTTTTAGACACAATAGGTGTCCACAGTGCTGCCAGCAGGGGGACTGCCTGAACTGACATATATATATACACACACACACACATATTATATAAAAATACACTTAGAGTAAAATTACACACATATATATATATATATATATATATATAATAACTATATTGTATATATACAAATAGGAGCCCTGGACTTACCTGGACCGGCAAGCCACGGTCGAGGGGGGCTGCCGGAGACCCCAGCAGTCACCCTGCAGCAGCTACTGCAACTGCAGATTTCCAGTGATTTTATTTAGTGATTTCCAGTGGGCTTTTTATTCAGTTAAAAAAAAAACAGTAAAAACAAAAATCCCATTCCAGATTGTGCCATTTATCTTTAATGTTTTACTCATCTGACAACCTTAAACTGGGAGGAAAAGTAAAATAAACCTGCCCGCTGGGCCATTTTCTGCCAATCTGTTATTTATTAGCAGCTTAGTTGCACACTTTGTTTAGAAACACCTCTTCATCACTTTAAGCATTTATGGTTTAATTTTGAATCCTCCGAATTGTGGCTAATGCAGCAAAGCTGCTAAGTCATAGTTATAGAAAATGGCAGGAAACCCTTTCACTGTTTGGCAGCAGATCGTAGAATATGGACAATGAATGGGCAGAATAAAATATATATATTCAGCTAGGAGTAGACATTATACATTTGAGGTGATTAACCTGTGCCATGTCAGAAGGTATGAAAAGTTCTTGCCCCAAAGACACTGAACTGAGCTGCTCCGGGCGAGAATAGAACCTTCTTATATATCATTGTATTCTAAGTGTACTCTGAGATATATACACATATATCTCAAAATACACTTATAATGAAATCACATATATGCATTATATGTGTATTATATTATAAAATGTTTTAATTATAATATATTATACATATATAGGAAATAAAGTGTATATATATATATATATATATATATATATATATATATATATATATATAAAGGTATTACAAGATACAAATTTTATCTGTTTTTTACATCTACATCACTGGACTAATACGGCTACAATCTATATATACACACACACACATACATACACACATTATATGTGGTGCATATATATATTATATATATATATATATATGTAGAAAGGCCATTAGGCCTGAATTTGTGGGAGGAGTAAGTCCCCTACTTAAGCTCCCAGCCCCTACTCACCGCTGCCGCTCAGCTGATTGTCCTTAGCAACCAGCACTTCCGGTCCAGCTTCCCGCCAGAACTGTACCTGTTTCCAGCAGCCAGACGCCCTGTGCAATCCTCCGTCCGTCCGAGGCCCTTCCACTCCGTTTCCCTCCGGTCGAGGTACCTGACTTCCGGTCACGAGACCGGCGCGTTCACGTAAGCAAGGCGTGGGAATTAGCGTTCGCTTTTTCCCCGCCGTTCGGGCCTAAAAACGTAGGGGTAGGCTCCCTCTTTCGCATTTTCACGAATACACGCTTTCGTTTATATCTCCATTCGCGCCAAAAAACGCACGAACGTTCGGCTCATTTCGCTATCGTTTTATTCTTTTTCGTACGGAAACAACCGAATAAATATTTCATGTTTAAGCTCATTAATATCTGTATTCACTTTTCCGTTCGGTTATTTCAGCATCAACCTATTCGTATGGTTAATTCACGTACACCATCTTACTAATTTACATTCGGTTATTTCTATTCTTTTAAGATAAGCTGGCATAAGTTCTAATCACAGTCCTACTATTATTTATTCCTTCATATGAGTTTGCGGTTACATTATATGGTTAACTACCAGCCCTGTGTTTTTCTACCTTGTTAAACCATTTAAAGTATTTTTCTGTTATAAACATTATGTTCACCACGGTTCATAACTTCATACGTGTCTAAATTCAAGCTATAACACTCTTTCCTAATAACACTCAGATAAGTCTTTCTAAAAACTATTTACAAGTTATACCCTTTACACATAATCCGTACTATTCCTTGCACATAAATCACGCTGTCACATCTTTTGGCTTTTACAGATTGCATCGGTCTCTTGCTTTTCTGCATTAAAGTTGTTATTTCAAGGTCCTTTTATTACAGGAACAGGTATGGTTTTATCACCTTGAGTTATCAGGTTTTATCAATTATCTTCACATCTATTGCTAACTATGGTATTTTTCTTGGTTAAACCCTTAGATCCTTGTATTAATCTAAGCTTCCACCGTTTCTACGCAGTTAACCTGCCACGATTAAACAAGCTCTGTACTTTAAACAAAGGTATAGTTCACTCTCTTTTCAATACTAGACCTCACGTGGTCTCAACTCCATTACTACCTTCCCTCAGGCTTACGCCCAGGATACGTTATCTCTTTACTACTTGTCTACACAGACTTTCGGTCATACGGCCACCAGGCTCAAGAAGACACCAAATCCTGACACGGTACTCAGCCATACCTTCAGGTACTTACATCCTTACTCAAGTACGTCCATTCGCTACCCCAAGGCCTCATTCTGCCTTCTCACTCATATCCAAAATCATCCCATTCCTACACCTAAACCTCCCAGATCCCTCAATGCAGGATCTCACGTCGTGCCCCTAACAAACCTTCTCCCTATACTATTCATACGACATCACGATACGTATAAACACATCAACATCTGTCTTAAACCCCCAGGATTCTTCCTCAAAGACAACATTTAAGACAAGACTCTCTACACTTACCAGGAGGCTCCAGATACCATTTGCGACCAGTCAAGGTTAGTATCCACACACCATTCCAGTCCTCTAACTTTACCCTTTAGCATACTATCGAACTGGCTATACGGCACAGGCTAATGCCTTAGCCCACCCTATCAGGAAATCTGATCCCGCGAGGCCTACCACCCCCACCCCACCTCAACACGGAGGTACGGCCCCACGCCCAAATCATAGTTATAAGCCTCGCATGCCTTACTATAGGGCTCTAGTTAGGGCCTCACCTGTCACGGCCACACGTTTTGATTTCTCTTATCGTCACCGAGAGGCCAACTTCCCGCCACCACGTCTGTGGCACCTACGTCATAAGCCAAATCATAGGTAGAGCCTCTCATCGCCATTTGGCATTAGCAGGGCCTCACCTATCCAGTCATTCAATAGTTAAGTTTTTCGCCTCGGCATCTAGCATTAAAGTCCAGTTCTTCAAGACACACCACTCCCCATACCCCCCCCTTCTTACCTCACTCCCCTTCTAATATATCTTTCACATAATCATTCCTTTTTAGAATGTCCCAAGAACCAATTCCAACCGAAGAACTGACAGAAGAAGCACCATTCACGCCAATCAGACCCGTGTCTCCAGGCGAATCACTCACTCTTTCAACCCCCACGTCCTTGAGAGCATGGACTATTCCCAAAATCACAGCCGAGCTTAGGCTCAGGGGAATCCCCTTTCCGGCCACAGCTAGAAAGGCAGAACTTTACAGGCTGCTTACCCACCAAGTCCCCGAGCCTCGGCCGGGAACTAGCTCTCAAGGACAACCACCAAGTAACAGCACGGCCACCCAGGATACCCTGGCAGATATCTTGGCCAATCTACAGGCCCTCAATAGCAGGCTGTCTAAGGTGGAGAGCGCCATCTCCTCCTCAGGTACTAACACCGTAGTCCCAGTCTCTACCACGGCTGTACCTGCCATACCTTCATGTCCCTCTATACTCCCCCCTCCAGCACCTGGCACAGCCATCACACCTTTCGAGTCACCAGCACACTCCGTCCCAGATTCTATCAGGAAAGATATCCTTGACGGGAAGGATGTGTGTCTGGTGTCTTTACTCATAGCCTCTCAGGATGTACTCGAGAACAAGGCATACAATTATGGTGACATCTCTGTTGTGCTTAAAACGAGGGATCCCAGGCTTAATAAAAAATTGTCTATCCCACAGTTTGTGATAGCTTTCGGGATATACCGCGACGTCATTTGCACGGTGTATCCCCATAGGAGAGAAGAGCTAGATCTCTATCTCCACAAGGTAGTGGATCTAGGCATCAAGTACGGGGGCTCTTCCTTCTATGACTACCACAAGTCAGTCTCAGCGAAGGCGGCGACCCATCTCAAGCAGTTCAACATTAGAATGAACTGGGGTCAGATGGACACTGAACTTTTCTGTCGCCACTTCGCCGGACTCAGGCCCCTGGCTTGTGCCATCTGTAATTCCACATCCCACATGGCGGACTTATGTCCCGTCGAACCAGATCCCACCACCTCCACTCTCACCCCTCACCCCACGTTCACACCTCACTCCTCTTTCACCCCTCACAAGCCAGCGGGTGGTCTCCGGGATAAGCTGGGTAGGCCCATCTCCTTTTTAGGTAAAGCACAGGTGTGCAATAATTTCAACGCAGGCTCCTGCAGTTTCAGCGCCTGTAGACTATTGCACATCTGCTCCATATGTTTCAGGGCACATACCAAGACCATGTGTCCAGCCAGGTTGTCACCAAACAAATGACTAACCGACATTAATATCGACAACCTGGTTTTTTTATCTAAGGTGTCACCCCAGCAGGCACTTAGTGGATTTTCTCACCACAGGTTTTTCACAAGGGTTTCACACAGGCATAATAGCCATTCCCCCAGGTACACTAGAATGTCCTAATCTCCAGTCTGCACGTTTAGATCCAGTCGCTGTAGACACTCTCATTTCCGCAGAAACCACAAACGGTTTCATGATCGGTCCTTTCACCTCTTCACCGTTTTCCTCCTGGCGCACTAACCCTATTGGTATTGCTATTCACAAATATTCTAATAAAAAACGTCTCATTATCGATTTATCTGCACCGCACTCCTCTTTTGTTCCAAGCATAAACGCACTCATTCCAGCAGACGAATTCTCTCTGCAGTACGTCACCATCGACGACGCCATACAGTCCATCATGACATCTGGTAATCGACCCTGGCTCAGCAAAACAGACATCACTAACGCTTTTAAATTACTGCCCATACACCCCTCACTCTGGCACTTACACGGTGTTAAATGGCGAGGGTATTATTACTTCTCAACACGACTCACTTTTGGTTCGCGAAGCAGCCCCAAACTTTTCGACATTTTCGCAGAGTCACTATGCTGGCTGCTTCTGAACGTCATCAGGTGTCACTCCGTTATTCACTATCTAGATGACTTTCTACTGATAGAGCCAGGGTCATCAACACCCACAGCAATCAATAGTACTACCGCACTTTTTTCCACACTTGGAGTCCCTTTGTCCCCAGCCAAAACTATAGGACCCACTACAAAGTTGACCTTTTTAGGCATAGAGCTCGATTCTGTCAAACTCAGAGCTAGCCTTCCACACGACAAACTTTCACGATTGAGAGGGGAGATAGACACGTTCCTGCGGAATGACGTTTGCACCAGGAGAGAACTTCAGTCCCTTCTTGGATCTCTGAACTTCGCCATGCGCATCATTCCGCAGGGAAGGTCTTTTATTTCCAGACTTCTTTGCCTGCTCCATGGAGTCCCGGACTCCGGCACAGTTTCTTTGGACCCCCACGCCAAGGCTGACTTGGCTATGTGGGGGAAGTTTTTGAAAGACTGGAATGGCATCTCCATGTTTATCCCCCCTCTCTCCACCTCTTCACCCATCATCCACACGGACGCAGCAGCCAACACCGGTTTCGCAGCCATTTTCGGGAACCACTGGTTTAGGGGCCACTGGCCCACTGAGACGGATGCCTTGCCAGGATTCAGGGAAACCTCAACCCTATTTGAAATTTACCCCATGACCTGGGGTCATCTCTGGTCCGGCAAGGCAGTAAAATGCTACTCAGATAACTCGGCAGCTTGCGATATTATTAACAAAGGGCGCTCATCATCCCTAACCATCATGCGGCTGATTCGCAAGTTGACCTGGCTGGCAGCATCCAATCAGTTTCACTTAGTATGTTCTCACATCCCGGGTATTCACAACACCGCCGCTGACGCTCTTTCTCGTTCTCGATTCCAGGCATTTTCTCAGGCACTCCCAGCAGCTCACCATCAGCCATCCAGGACACCACGGTTTCACGAACTAATATTGGATTAAGCACACTCTTGCTTCACGCTAGATCACTCACTCACCAAGCATTATCACCCAACACTGCTATCACTTACAATAGGGCACTTAACATATTTAATAAATTCACTGCAGAATTCGGGCTACAAGGTGACTTTTCCATCCAAACCATGGTGTCTTTTGCCTCTTTCTGCCACCTACACCTTAATCTGTCACACAACACCATTAAACTTTACCTCACCGGGGTTCAGCACCACAGCCTCACCAATTTTCCTAACAGCACCCCCTTTTTGTCTTCATACCCCATAAAAAGGTCTTGAAAGGTATATCTAAGGTTTCACCACCACTCGCAAGCACTAGATTACCCATAGACGGGCCTATCTTCAGGTCTCTTAGCAATCTCCTTGACACAGCCCCATTTGATAGCTACACCAATACGGTGATAAAATCTGCCATATATCTCGCTTTCTACGGTTTTCTCAGACCTAGAGAGTTCACAGTGATTTGTCAAGGAGATATCGCACAATGCCTTAAAACTTCACACCTCACCAAGGTAGAGGATCACTACCTCCTCTCTATCCCTACCACTAAAACCAACCGGTCAATACATCCTACAATAATTCCTCTCTTCCCTACTGATAATGCCTGGTGTCCGGTGAAAGTTCTCGACCAACTACGGTCTACTTTTCGCACTCACCTGCCAGACTCTCCGCTCTTAACATTACAAGGGCACCCGCTTACCACGGCAAAATTGATGTCACATGTCAGAACCCTGTTATCTAAGCTCGGACACAATCCGGCTGCATTCTCCGGGCACTCCTTCCGCATAGGAGCCGCCTCAGCAGCCTCAAGCACAAACGCACCGGTCCACATCATCAAAAGGCTCGGGCGATGGAAATCCTCCATATATAACGCATATATTCCGCAACCAGAGAAAGAGCTTCGCCAAGCTTTCAGAAACTTGGTCTTGTAAAATGCAATAAAGTGTGTATTTTCTCGAATTTATCTTTTTGCCCTCTTTTATTTACAGGCCCACTCGTACGTTGGTTTCGGCACACCACAACCAACTTTGCTCACAGTTACTATCCATCACGTATTTAAATTCCGAGCACAAGTAGAAAGGCCATTAGGCCTGAATTTGTGGGAGGAGTAAGTCCCCTACTTAAGCTCCCAGCCCCTACTCACCGCTGCCGCTCAGCTGATTGTCCCCACCCACCTACACCCTGTTTTAACTACATTATCCTTGGTGGGCCCTCTTTTATTTACAGGCCCACTCGTACGTTGGTTTCGGCACACCACAACCAACTTTGCTCACAGTTACTATCCATCACGTATTTAAATTCCGAGCACAAATATATATATATATATATATATATACACACCCACATACACACACACACACACACACACACATTATATATATATATATGGGCGTTTGTGACTAAGTGGCTACTACATAAGACTGGACCTTTGGTTGTCTACTTTTACAAATGATATGTCATGATGAGGTTAATTTTCATTTCTGGGCTGCTAGACGGTCTCAAAATAGGCCCATCAAACCAATCTGGCAAATTTCAATATGCAAACATGGAAAAGGGGAAAGCCCTACATTTGACACCTGTAAGTTTGCAAAAACCCATAAAACCTGTACATTGGGGGCACTGTTGTACCTGGGAGATGTTGCTGAACACATATTGGGGTGTTCGTGTTCTTTGTCAGTAACAAATAACAGGAACTGAGAATCCATGCCTAAAGTACAATGTGAGAGAAAAATAACGCAAACAAATGACTACCCAAACGTTTGACAAAACTGGTGGTAGAATTAGTGCATGGAAAGTGTTAAAATACCACCATTTGAATTACCCTAGGGCAAGCATGTCAAACTTAAAGTCTAGCATGTGCCACATAAACAAGGTTTAAATTGATGTGGGCCGCAAAATAAACCAAACCCTTACATTTTCGTAGACACGTAGGTTTATTTTGAAAAATACAGTGTATTTAAAAAAAACAAAAAACAGCACCCCCTCTACTAAACCACAGCACCCCCTCTACTAAATCCCAGTCCCCCCCTTTTACTAAATCCCACTACCCCCAGGTAACCTCTAGCCAACAAGCAGACTCCACTCACATTGCCACTGCAAGTATGCGACTCCGGAGTCCGGCCTCTGGTATACCCCAAATGGTGTCGTCCACACCCTGTACCAAATAGGATCCTCCCGCTACTTCTTGAAACCCTGTGAAGATGGAGCATGTTGCTGTCATGTCGGAATGTGACGTGGCATTGCGTGCCTCCATGCACCTCCAGGTACTCCTCTGTCCAGTCACAGCCAATGCAACACTGACCAACACACACTCACTGAGACACACACACACAGACACTAACAGAAAGACACTCACAGACAGACACAGAGACACACATACACTCACTGACACACACACATACTCATTGACACACACACATACTCACTGACAGACACATTCACACACATGTACACATCATTTTATTTATTGCTCCACACATTTTTGAGCTGCTGTGGGCCCTCTTCTATCTGGAGATCCCCTTCCTGCTTTTCACTGCTCCCTCGTGCGCAGTTTAGTGATGCCGGGTGCTGGAATATGATGTCATATTCCGTTCTCCGGCATCACTGCGGACGGCACGCACAAGGGATCAGTGAGGAGCATGAAGGCGGAGGTCCCTCGCTGCCGCCAGGAACCTCTCCTCCCCGGCTAAGTAACTTTTTGCAGAGTAGGCATGTGCAATGTGGAGAAAGCAGGTGCCTACTCTGCTTGAACACTAAGCATGCACTCGCGGTTCGCCGGGCCGCAAAGATGTCCATTGTGGGCCACAATTTTGACATGCTTGCCCTAGGGTGTCTACTTTCCAAAAATATATGGTTTGATGGGGGTAAATTACATTGTCCGGCTTCAAAAATGTCCCAAATAGGACATGGGTGCATGCTGTGAAAATTACAAGTTGGAGAACTGGAATGCGCACCGTCCAAATAAGGTCTTTTAGCCTCCAGAGAACCCAACACACCTATACATGGGGGGGGTGTAACTGTACTCAGGAGATGTTGCTGAACACATATTGGGGTGTTCTTTGGCAGTAACCCTTAAAGTTCTCTGTACATGTATTCTTAAATTGCTATGTGTCTCATAAAAATCACCAATTATTATTATTATTTTTAATATGGCATATATTGGTGGTACAATGGTTGCATGAAAAGAGTCAAAATACTCCAAGTTTAATACCTTTGGTTGTCTTCTTTTAAAAAATATATACATGTGAAGGGTTATTCAGGGATTCATGACAGATATCAGTGTTACAATGTAACTTGCGTTAATTTTGAAAAAACAAATTTGGAAATAGCAAAGTGCTAATTGTACTTATCGCCAATTTGTCTTGTTGTCCTATTTTTGACCCTGAGGAAGGTCCTGAACGGGGACCGAAACGTTGGTCGTGATTTTTTAATATTATTTGAATAAACTTTTTTGTTTTAAAGTCCGGAGAGCAGCCTTTCTTCTTGTTGGTTTTTTACATATCTTGGAGCTCTGGTGGTGCGCCCGGCATTGGACTATTTTGTAAGCATGAGTGCAGGGGATACATCTATTTTTATATATATATATATATATATATATATATATATATATATATATATAGAGAGAGAGAGAGAGAGAGAGAGAGAGAGAGAGAGAGAGAGAGAGAGAGAGAGAGAGAGAGAGAGAGAGAGAGAGAGAGAGAGAGATTGAGAGAGAGAGAGAGAGAGAGAGAATTTCTAAAAAATTTTATTTATATATAGGTATATATAGTGATATCTACGTATATACTTATATATATTATTTCATTCTACATGTATTTTGATATCAATATATATATATATATATATATATATATATATATATATTCATTTTAAAATACAGTTAGAACAAATGTACACATATACATATATATATATTTTTTACGTATTTACATATTTTTTATAGTATATATAAATATATATAATGATAATTATATATATAGATATATATATATATATATATATATATATTTACTCAATATCATTCTATGTGTATTTTGATATTTATATCTATATATATGATCTAAGTATATATAATTTAATTTTAAACTGTTTTAACTTTTTTTTTTTTTACAGGCACTCCCCCCTGCCTGCACTGACATGGACGGCTATGCCGTCAATGTGATCGAGAGGTCTTCGCAAGGACCTCGCGATCACATGGCCCAAGTTGGCCAAAATGGATGGAGGGGGACTCCCCGGGCTGCCAGGTGAGTCCCCACACTGCAATCGCCGGCGGCTGGGTAAGTAGAAATGACGGCGGGGACGTGCTATGCCGCCCCTCGGCGTTTAGAGCCAGGTCCCCAAGGACAGCATAGCACACTCGCCGTCCTTAAGGGGTTAACGGTAAGAAAATGGAAAAACAGTCCGGTCACTAAGGAATTAAACAGCAATGGGATAAATACTTGCAAAAACATAATCTACAGACGTATAGATTTGAATTAGTGGGTTAATAGCTTCTTGATCCAATGAGATTTCTGACTGCCATCCTGGGGTCAAGAAATAATTTTCTCCTAGTTTGTTGCACAATTGGAAGTGTTTCAGACTGGGTTTTTTTTGTTTTGTTTTTTTTAAAACTTTTTTTGCATCAAGAGCAAAAACAGATGTGAGAAAGTCTGAACTTGATGGACACATGTCTCTTTTCAGCTATGTAACTATGACATGTAATGTGTTCTTCATCTGAGGTTGTATTTACCTAATTTTAAGACCTGCTGAGGAACAGATGATTGTTATTATGTCCTGATATGTAAAACCATAGAATTCAAAGAGGGTTTACAGCATGGATGTCAAACTTGTGGCCCACAATGAATCTCTCTGCGGGTCAGCAAAGATATTCATTGCTAAGGGGACCTGGAGGCGCACAGAGGCGGGTGGAGGTGCATGGAAGCAGGCGGAGGCGGGGTAGAGGTGCATGGAGAGGGCAGAGACGCATGGAGGTAGGCCGGAGGTTGTCAGAAGGTGCATGATGTCACGTTCCAACATGACGTCTACATGCTCTGCCTTCAAGGGGTTTCAGCTTTGGCACAGGATGCAGATGGCACAATTGGGGGGATTAGGCGCAGGACTGCGGATTCGGATTCACAATGTGAGTGGAGTCAGAGTCTGGAGGTGAATATTGTTTTTCTTTTGTTTTTTAAAACAGGTGCAGGGGTTTAGTAGAGTGGGGGGTTTAGTGGAGAAGGTGTTAGGGTGGATAGGGTTTAGTAGAGGGGGGCTGGAGTTTAGTAGAAAACAATTTTAGCGTTCTTTTTTTTTTTTTTTAATACTGTACTTTCTAGTAAAATTTAATTTTTTTGTGGCCCACATAAACTAAAATCTTGTTTATTTGGCCAATGTTAGCCTTTGCGTTTGCTTGGTGTACAGTCTTTTTTATGACATCCTTCTTTCTTCTTTTTTTACAGCTGATTCAGGATATATTTTTTTCTAATGATCTCTAGCATTAAATAAACACTCATGTCACCATAACCACTACAGCTCACAGTAGTATTTATGGTACCAGGAGTGCACTGGCAGTCTCCCAGAGGAATCTGTCATATTGTTTTAGAAAGATCTAACACTTATCTGGGTCTTACCGCTGCGCAGCCTGCTTTGGGATTCAGTTAAACTCCATTGAGCTAAGCAGCTTAACATTCATGGGGACTGGAGGGGCCCATGTAAGTTGTCAAACTGTTTTAAAATGACATGTAGTGGTTATGGTGACTGAAGTGTTCTAATTAAAGAAATGGTATTATTTAACTGCAAAATAGGGAACTAAAAGCAAACACTTGTGCATTAAAGGAAAACGTTATAGTTAGAAATACAAATATGTGACAAGTAAGGGGTTAAATAAACTTTTTTTCACCTAAACTTGAAGTTCCTCGGCATTGGGTAAGGCTCTACATCCTCCAATGTCAGCCAATGGGGA
Organism: Pelobates cultripes; assembly: GCA_933207985.1. Lineage (NCBI taxonomy): Eukaryota > Metazoa > Chordata > Amphibia > Anura > Pelobatidae > Pelobates > Pelobates cultripes. The sequence goes on along the minus strand of OW240923.1, from coordinate 11,561,294 downwards.
GAATTTAATGTGCATGCGCAGCAAGCACCGTGCGTGCATGAGGCCTTCCTTATTGAAAAGAACTGACTCAATGCTTTCCTGTGGAGTATTAGAAAACTATGGACGTCCTCATGCAAAGTTTGAGGACTTCCAGCATCATTTTACGGAGTCGAACTCTGGGAAAGACCAGGAAGCGCACCTTGTGGCTGTCTGGTAGACATTCACTAGAGGCTGTCTTAACCCTGCAATAAAAGCATTGCAGTTTCTCTGGAACTGCAATGTTTGCAGCTGCAGGGCTAAGGGGACAGTGCACCCAGACCACTTTAATGAGATGAAGTGCTGTGGCTGCCTATACTGTCCCTTTCAAAATAAACAAATGCTTAGTAGTAAGGGAAAAGATTGGTCCAGCACCTGCAACAGTTGAACAGATGTAATTTTAATAGGGTTTATTTGGGTGAAGAAAAACTGAATTATCATTAATCCACATTGCACAGCACTGGTCGACAGTCAATATTCTGCGAGCGCTTCAAGGCAGTAAAATCCATGATTGAAAAGAAGCTCCTATATTTTCTGACCAAAGAGGACTTAAAAAATATGCTGTAAGTCAGGATAAGAGACTGAAAAGAAGCATTTTGTATCATGTGTTTGCAAATTACAAATGTGTGCATACTGGGGATATTAAATGCGTAATCTGTTATTTTAGATAATAAATAATGAGAACAGTTTTTCTTTAAGGATATCTAAAAATGTATATGTATATGTAATGCAGGCATGGACCTGTGCTCACTGTGCCTAGAATGATTTCAGCTACACCTCGCTGATGGGACCCAAAAGAAGTCTGAAATGATTGTCTGGGATTGTTGTGTCTCTAGTGCAGACGGAACCTGCCGGCATTTCGGAATCTGGACTGCCCGTATGGGTGGGATTAGTCTGATATGCTAAGTGTATAGATCAGGGGTAGACAACCTATGGCACATGTGCCATGCATGGCATTTGAGGTGCCTTTGCACGGCATTTAAGGCTAACAGAGTCAAACAGGTTCTGGCCTATCAGGAGTCCAATTGAAACTTCAGATATCTACTAATATGAAAAGGTGGTGAAGGAAAATCCTCAATTTATGCATTGCATCATGTAGAGGAAGTGACCTCAGATCACTTCCTCCCAGCACTTGTGAATGGGAATCCACACTGTAGTAGAGCAGCCGCAGCAGCTGTTGCAGCTCCTGTCATTGACCTGTACCTGGCCAGCCTGGTCCCCACTGGACTCCAGGGAAGCCACCCACACTGCTAGATATACACAGAAATACAGGTGACATGGATTGACCAGAAAACGGATTGATACATTTGTTAAGGCGTTGTGCAGGCTTGGTGAGATGTGAAAGTGAATGTCCTTGTAGTTATTAAAGAAATTAAGGGGACACTATAGTCACCACAACAATTACAGCTTAATATTGTGAAATCAGATTAACTCAGCCAAGGAGGCAGGCCGGGGCGGGACCAAGTAGGGTTGGATGCGCGCAATGTTTTTGAGATGGAAGCGGCAGGATTTGGCGATAGACTGAACATGAGGCATGAAGAAGAGGTTGGAGTCAAAGAGAACACTTAGGCAGCGAGCCTGCGTGGTGGAGCTGATGGTAGCACCATTGACTTGGAGTGAGACAGACACAGGTGTAGCAACACTTGAGGGAGGCAAGACCAGAATTTCAGTTTTGGTCAAGTTGAGTTTAAGGAAGTGGGCAGCCATCCAGTTAGAAATAGCAGAGAGGCAGTCAGAGATACTAGTCAAGAGGGACGGGGAGAGATCAGGAGAGGATAGATAGATTTGCGTGTCGTCCGCATAGAAATGATATTGGAAGTCAAAGGAGCTAATGAGTTTACCAAGGGAGGCAGTATAGATAGAGAACAGTTGGGGACCAAGGACTGAACCTCGGGGGACACCAACAGGAGGAGTTGGGGAGAAGAAGCAGAGCCCATTTTTTCTGCATGTTTTCTTTGAGAGTATAATAGAAATAAAAATGTATATAAGCATCTGACCTGCTCTCCAAAGCCTTTACAAGTCCTTCCCTCTTACCCTGACACAGGGAATACACCATTCTTATCGATAATACTCTGTGCTGGAGCCAGTGGCATACCTACCATGGTCGCAGGGGTCGCAGCTGCGACCGGGCCCCTCACTGCAAGGGGCTGGGCCACAGCCACGACCCCTGCGACCATGGGCCACTTAGATGCCGCACGCTCCGTGTTCCCCCTGTCATAGGGGGGCCCAAGAGATGGCCCACTGGCCATCTAGTGGACACCCCCCACCCCCTCCCTCTCGGCTGGCGGCAGAGTTCCTGTCAGATGCGGCGGGGGAGCTGCTGCTTTGTGCACTTTGCTGCCTCGTGCGCCGTTTGCTGATGCCGGGAGCCCGGAATATGACGTCATCAGTAGACAGCCCGCGAGTGAGCAGAGCTCCCTCGCCACGTCTGACAGGAACTCTGCCACCCACCGCACTAAAGCCACACTGGACCCCAGGGACAGATCCATGCCAGCTCTCCAGGTAGGGAGGCTGGGTGGACATTTAATATTAATAATCTGAATATTAATGTCTGAATGTGTATGTGTCTAAATGTGTATTTGTCTGTAAGTGTATGTGTGTCTGTAAGTGTATGTGTCTGTGAGTGTGAGTGTATGTGTGTGTCTGTAAGTGTATGTGTGTCTGAGTGTAAGTATATATGAGTGTACATGTGTCTGTATGTATGTCTGTAAGTATGGGTCTCTGTGTGTGTGTGTGTCTATATGTATGTGTCTGCATGTGTATCCATTTGTCTGCACGTGTGGGGGAGAGACGGACGTGTGGAGTAGGAGGTAGATGTATGGGGGAACCCCAGGGCAATTTTCGCACCGGGGCCCCGTGGTTTCTAGTTACGCCTCTGGCTGGAGCCATGACAGAACATACATCACAGATTCTCAGTTAACTGGACCATAATCAGATGGGGAAGGCAGGCACACTATAGCACAGTGCTGCTTCCATTAGCTCTGTGAAGCTAATGAAGGTGGAAGAAAACTTCCATGGCTGCCTGAACTGTCCCGATTACAAACTGTCACAAATACGACATTCCAGCCAGATAAAGCATTTCAGGTCACACAGAACTTTATCGTAGAGAAAAAAAAAAAGAAGTAAACCGGACAGATCTGGTTATGCAACACAAGAAAGAATATGAGAATTTATGTTTAGGTACAATGGTTTTACAGAAGCATAGAGAGGGTTAATTATTTAATATTTCCCTATTTACCAGCATCATGTGAAAGGCATTATCCTCTCAAATTTTAGGAGACATCTGATCCCGTTTAGTTTGTTTGTATCTGGTCCATCCTGAGCTCTGTGGCATTTCCGGATGGGCCTCTGGCCACCAAAATGCTTTAAATCATTTGTCCATTTTTTTGAGCAAAAGAAAAAAGTGCTTACTCTTGCAACACCATACCTGCTTGTATCACCTTCTACATGACATTTTGTTTGCATATACTGCTATTTCCTGAGATTTAAACAATGTATGCAGCTCACAAAACAAGACTTACACCATGAGCCCCAGTGTGCTGGCTCAGTGACCCCATTCAGCAGGCCTGATGAAGGTAGGGACCGAAAATCTAGGGGGATCAAAAAATAATTTTTTGAGATGCGTTTGCATTAAAACATTTATCTTTGGCAACTGGCAGTTTTATCAGTCTTTAATTTAGGCATGGCGATGTTAATTCACACTATGGAGAATGAAGGGAAACAGACGTAAACTTGTATTTCAAAAGTGAATGTTGAGCGGCCACATACAAGCTTTGCAATTATCTGCTTCTGGTTTACTCCAAGATACACAAAGCATTCTAGTTTGGGCACTACAACTGTCACAGTACATATCACAGAATACATATGGAGGTCTCACCGGTCACCAAAAGGATTCCTGTTAGTTGACCTTATCCTGTCTCCTGTTAGCATGTGGCTACCTGACAGGAATCCTATTACTTGTTGTCAGGAGTATAATTAATAAGTAGCCAAATTCCAGCCACACACATAACATCTCCAAGGGGAAATACAGTAATAGTGGAGTGTAAGTAAAGCATGATGATCTCCTAATCAATGCTCTGGGAGAATGTGTGCAGAGGTAATAAATCTAGAAAACTTTTACAATTCTGCCAAAACAGAGTCAACAGCCTTTTCCTTGAACTCCAATACCATAGAAGCCATTAGGCTCTGGAATCATTTCTGCATCTTGATTGCTCAAATAAGTGGAGTGGTAGGTTTCCGAGCCCTGCCTACAGATTTGCATGTTGTGATGGCTATATCGCTAAGACAAGATTCACTTACCCCTAGTCAGCAAGCTGTAGTATAGTCTGCTAGAGGAATCATTTCAGGCATACTCAGCATTTTATATGCAGCACAGGAACTCATAATTATACCCAAATGTCCTTATGAATATTCATGACTCATTTATTAAGCAAGGAGAGAGTCAGATTTCATAAATAGCTAGAAGGGCCATATGATCTTAGTGACCTGTGACCTAAATGTCTGGTTATTAGAAGTGTTTCCATTCTATTTTGAGTTTTTTTTCCCTTTACCTCCCTAGTCCCTACCTGCACTTAGCGGAAACAGGAAGTTGATTTACCCCCATCAACATGTGCATGAATCTCTTTCCTACAGTCTGTACAATGTTCAAAAATAACAGCAACTGAGACACGGAGAAACAGTGTAACATTAACCAGATATCACCAATACGATTACCTGACTGCCCCTTACTCACTTTTGAAAGCTATATATTTAAAGGGTTACTCCCAACCATCATAAACAGCCTACTGTACTACCCAACTATCCAGGCACCGTTGTCTGGTAATGGGGAAAACCATTTTGCAATGGAGTTCCCTCTAACTTGGGTCTCGCTGGGCGTCAGATCTTCTCTGTAGGCAGGTTTACCACATTCTGGTTTTGCACAACTGCAGAAACTGGAGGTCGATCCTCCCACTCAATCTTTGCCTGAGAACGTCCTCAGTTTGCCCTCAGCCAATGAATGACGGCTCTTGTTCCAGGTGACTAATACCGTCCCAATGACGCTGACGGAGGTGGAGTTACACATCTAGCAGCAAAGGGGACAAACTCAGTATGTGCAGGGTTTCAGTGCAAAATGCTGCATATACAGTGTGTTTGTTTGGGGGGGACAACATAATTACAAAACAAACAAAAATAAGTATGTAGGGCGCTAATTATAAAGTTTGCAATACCTTAATAAATAAATTAGCAGCACCTTAAGTGTATTTAGCTCTAAAAACACTAAATGCAAAGATAATTGCAAAAACATTCTTTAAAACAAAAAAAATGATAGTAAGGGACAGGGCCTGACCGGCAAGATGGCCAGACGTGTTACAGCTCAGCTCCTGCAACACATGGCTGAATTTAGGTATTTCTTGCCCGATATTGCTGACAAAATAGCTTTGACCGAGCAGCATCTTAACACTGAACCGAGCAGGATCACAAGTATGTATGTATCATAATGTTTCAGCACCGTCTGGCTGCGAGTCCTAGCAATACTGACGACCTAATGGTTGAGGGCAGCGGCCGATCTCCCAACCCAGGGTGCTCAAGGACAAGCGGCAATCCTGATGCCCCGCCACCCTCTGGACCGGTTAGTGACATCCCAGTCCCCACTTGGGAAAATCACCTCCCTGCACATCCAGAATCTCCCAGACCCGAAGACCACATGATGAGCTTAAGATGGCCACCAAGCCACAACCTCTACATACCAAGGAGGAATCAGACATCCAGACTTGGCGAGGCCCGGTTTGATCGGCTCTGCCAGATGTTCTGGCAACGCATCTATAGCCGATCCAGAAACCTCACCATATAAATTGCTGACCCATCGAGACGGTATGTCGGACCACAGATCCAAGGCCGGCGCAACCATTATGCATTCACCTAGGGCTGGGGACGCTCACCGGGATATTTCCTGGTGGGCTCTCCCTGTCCTGGGCCGCAGAGTGTCTGCCTGTGTGTGTCTGTCAGTCAGTGAGTGAGTGTATGTATGTCACTGAGTGTCTGTCAGTGAGTGAGTTTATGTCTGTCTGTGTGTTTGTCAGTGCGTGAGTGTATATCTGTCAGTGAGTGAATGTATGTCTGTCAGTGAGCGTATGTCTGTGTGTCTGTCAGTGAGTGTGTGTGTCTGCCAGTGTGTGTCCATCAGTGAGTGAGTGACATGAGGGGGGCGTTAATGGATCTTTGCCTAGGGCGTCAGAAATCAGAAATCCTTCACCATCCCTGCACAGATCCTGCATTGGGCTGGGGGCCCACCCAGGGGCACAGCTGTCCAGCCGCTCTGAGCACCCATGGGCCCCTGACCCTGCCAAACGGAGATGGAGGGTCCTTAGACATGGTTCGCCTGAAGGCCTGAGCTCAGGAAGGTGGAAAGTGCTAGCGTGGCACATCTACCGCAGTTCGCAAGCAGGGAGCCTGGATCTGTACACACCCCTTCCTGAGTGAGAGTAACGCAAGCCTGCCGGGCATGAAGAATACTGGTGGCCTATATGCGACATAGAATAAATGGTTATTCTGTAATGTCTTCCTGTTCTAGTGCAGGGACCTCTGATGTTCTCCCTAAGCTTTTATAGTGTGTTTAGTACCCAGTGGCTATATAGCGGATTTACTATTATTGTTTAGCATGTAGTATATTAATTTAGAGAGGAGTGGTTCTATGTAGGGTTCCTGGTTTTAGCTTCTTTATTCTCTGGGTCCGGACTCTGGTCAGATTTCTTTAGAAGTAGTGACCTTTAGTGTTAATAATGGTTATTTGAAGTCCTTATTCGATTGAGGGAGCCTTGAGGAGAATTTAGTATCCCCTTATAGTCCAGCCAGACTTCCCTGGAATTAGTGACTCCCTATGTATCACTGTGTATTGGAAGCCTTTATTCTATCAAGGGAGTCCAGATGATATTTAGTATCATTTCACAGGTTTTTTATTTTAGGAGAGCGATCTGTCGAGGGAATTCAGGCAGTGGACTGTCACTAGACTCAGTCTATAGTGGGTCTTTTTCGTTTCAAATCTGCATCTAACATCAAGTAATTACGGCACTGATAGCTTATATTTTGTGTCGGTACCACTATCAATTGGATGCTTTCAGTATTTCTTTTTTTACAATACGGATATTTTTCTGAGCATATCAGAGCCCATACCTTTTTTTGGCATAAACTGTATACTTTTACAAGATAGCTCAATAGATTACAGGATCCTGTTAGTTACTACATAATATCCTTGGAGCATCTAGTGATAGAGGCTTATCCGATACTTTATTGCAAATGCTACAGTATCAGTTTGTGCTAAATTGATAGCAGATGTGTATCTAGCCTCTACGATATCCTATCTTTATACTGGTTATTACCCACCACTACTTGTCTTAGAATAAACACATATTGTTTACCAGAGGAAGATGTATACCGTCTTTTGCCTTGCTCATTTTTCCCTCTTTATATCTTAGAAGGATCTAGCCTCCTTTAGTATCCTTATATAGTTTATCCTTAGTGGAGTATTCTCTGAGATATCTTAGGAAGTATCTTAACACTATATACAAATCCGAAGCCAACACAAGTATCTCTGAGGACGCTATTAGTCCCTTTTCAATAGTATCTCTCCACTTTATGATAATCCTCCCCCTCTCCTTTTAACCCTTTAGTAGACATACCACACATGGCCTTCCAAGCAATATATTAAAAGTAATTTACCACATTTTAGCATTGGCATGCGCAGGTATAGTCTAATATAGTATTTAACCACATTTAATTTTGCACAACGGTTTTCACTTCAATATGGTTTAGCTCTATTCATCAGTGCCACTCCAAAAACATTTCTCTTGTTGTTTAGCAGGTATTACTATTTTTATTTCATTGCCTTAGCCTTGCATATGTTCAGCACTAAAAACAGCAACAGTTCAGTAGGCTTAGCATGTTAGTAGCAGTTACTTTATTCTACTTGAAAATTAAAAAAATAATAATAATCTGTGCTATAACTCTCTATACCCTACCAATGTATACTCTTGTATGTTATTATATAGCTTGCTACTGCTGTTGTGGCACTGCAAGCATGCCTGTACACTTGTGCACAGTGACAAATAAAGAATGTAAAAAAATAATAATAAAAGGATAGTAAAATGATGACATAAATGTATAAAGAAAATTGCTGCTTGTCATAGATATAACCGACTGTCTTAATTTTGTCCTTGTCCTTTGTGGTCCAAAATAGATCCAAATGCATGTGTTAATCAGACCCTGCACTGGTAGTGCCAAATAAAACGGCAACAAAATAATTTAGAGAATAAACAATACCTTTATTTCTTTATCTTAAACTGCATCAACTGGAAACCACACAGGGCTATCATACTGAGAAGCCAGGACACTAGTTTCATGCAGTTCATGCATTAGCACTTCATCTGCACTTCACTAATACACTTCTTCCACCAGTTCAGTGATTGAAGTGTCCAGTAGTGGGATAAATGGCCAGTTTGCATATATCAATATGAATTAAATTCAATCTATTAGCCATTTTGGCACAATCCATATATACTTCATAGAAAAGGGAGCATTAAAGAGTTAATTAAAAATTATATATACTATTATTTACTACTATTTTATAGCTTTAACAATTTTCTAAAAAGGAATCTTAAGTTTCAAAAACAAAGTCTGAATATAGTGACTTTCGGTAGGTAAATTATACATACAATTTTATTTATTTTTACAAAACAGCTGTGGAGTACAAATTAAATATAATTTCATAAAGAGGTAAGTGCATTTATGTGTGCAAAGCAATGCTTCAATGCTTGGTGCACTAATAGCATAACATTCCGTGAATACTATAGGATAGATTTATCAGAAGTGCATAGTGTCCTAATGTGTTTTACACCCCACCTCCTATAGAATGTAAGCTCGACTGATAAATGGCAATAATAATAATAATAATATTGTAATTACTTATAAGTAATATTTAAACGTATTAACAACTTAAAGGACCACTATAGTGCCAGGAAAACATACTTGTTTTCCTGGCACTATAGTGCCCTGAGGGTGTCCCCACCCTCAGGGACCCCCTCCCGCCGGGCTCTGGGGAGAGGAAAGGGTTAAAATCTTACCTTTCTCCAGCGCCGGGCAGGGAGCTCTCCTCCTCTTCGGCTGAATGTGCATGCATGGCAGGAGCTGCGCGTGCATTCAGCCAGTCTCATAGGAAAGCATTTCTCACTGTGATTTTCACAGTGAGAAGCACGCAAACGCCTCTAGCAGCTGTCAATGAGACAGCCACTAGAGGCTTTAGAGGCTGGATTAACCTATTTATAAACATAGCAGTTTCTCTGAAACTGATATGTTTATAAAAAAAATGGGTTAACCCTAGCTGGACCTGGCACCCAGACCACTTCATTAAGCTGAAGTGGTCTGGGTGCCTAGAGTGGTCCTTTAAGAAACAAAAACATACAAAGGCAATTGTTTTATAAAGCTCTGCTTAAGAACAAAGGTGTAAATATAAATTTGTTTCAACTTTGCTACAACTAAAATTACTTGATAGTTGACTGACCTACTCCAAATTTGCCTACAAAGTACTAAGCTCTCCTATATAGATAAAAGACACATTGAACTCCGATTTGAGCTCTCATTACAATATATGTGAAAATATAGAATGTAATACAATTAGGGGCAGCTAAAACCAGGTGGTAATCCTGGCTAGGATCTGATTTGAAAATATCTCCTGCAAACAAACACACCAAGGTAAATGAATAGGAGCTCAGAAAATCATATGCACATACAGCAGGGATGGCAGTAGCGAAATAGCTCCACTAAGCTAAATAGCTAAAAACAGAGGCTTGCACTCACATACATATGCAAATCTATATCTGTGGCCAAACATGGCAACTACTAAATACATAAACATATACACCCTGATTAGTTTGGAGGCTTTTGTGCGTAAATAGGTATACAAATACATATACAGAGAAACACACACATATTTAAGAATATACACGCACGGGCTGTCTGTCAAAATGATAGATGCTATTTATCTTTCCAGTGTCAACCACCATCCTTAGGGGAGAGTCCCCCCCTTGCTGCTGACTACTGTGCCCACGTGAAAACAAAAAGACTTTGTTGCAGCTAATTCCAAGGATCTTTCTATTGCCTGGTCGATGGTAGTGAAAGGCGTGAGGGGTGCGGAAGAAGGGGAAAAAAAGACTGGGGGTTAGGTTGTGACTGGGGTTGCAAGTTGCTTTTTAATTTAGAATGAATTGTGTGTTTTGGGCATGGGCCAAGGTTACTGAATGCATACAGGCATCTAAAGTCAAAAAGAACAGCATTTCAAGTGGTGTTTATGTGAGTTTGTGACTTCTGTACATCCCGTGGCAGATGCAGACTGCTTCTTGTGAAGGCATGATTGGTGGCTTCAATCATGCAGTTTTTTTTGTGATTGTAAATCTGTCTGTCCTAGTTGAAAATGTGGTTTTTGGCAGTACAAATCTGCAGTACAGAATGATGTGATACCCATATATTAATCACCTATCACTCCTTCCTGAGGTCCAGGCTTATTCATTAATATGTGTACACTACATACCTCTCAAGTGGACAATTTTTATGCTGAGCTTAAATCAATTTGTCCCTCTATTTTATCCTAATGTCCCTCTTTTCTAGGAACTCAATACTATGTGTGTCAGAGTGTATAACAGAGCTCATTATTATTATAATTACTGGTATTTATATAGCACCAGCATATTCCGTAGCACTTTACAATATTATCAAAGGTGGAGATTTAACAATAAATGAGACAATTACAAAAAAATATAGGAACAATAGCTTGAAGAGGACCCTGCTCAAACGAGCTTACAGTCTATAGGAGGTGGGGTATAAAACACAATAGCACAGGAGGTAGCAATCACAATAGGTGGGATTGAAGCAGCGCTGCAGGAGAGAATCGAGTGCTGCCCTTTAGAAGATAGCAAGGGACATGTATGTGAGGTAGAGGTTACTTGGGGAGGCCATAAGCTTTGCTAAAGAGATGGGTTTTGTGGCACTTTTTAAATGATTGTAGACTATGGGAGAGTTTGATGGTCGTAGGCAGGCTATTCCAAAGGAAAGGGGCCACCTGCGAGAAGTCCTGCCAGCGTGAGTTGCACGTACGGGTGCGAGCAGCGGACAGGAGAAGGGCAGAGCAGAGAGACCAAGAAGGGGCATACCTGCGGGTCAGTGAATAGGAGGGGCTAGAATTGGTCAGTGCTTTATAGGTGTGGATTAGTACCTTGAATTGACTCCTATAGGATACAGGAAGCAAGGGAGCAGACAGAAGATCCCCAATGGACCCCAGGGAGAGGCCCCATATCGGCTCCCAAATGTAGGGAGCAATAAAGAAAATGATGTGTGTGCAAGAACGTGTAAATGTGTATGTGTCCGTGTCTGTCAGTGTGTGTGTGTCTGTCTGAGTATGTGTGTCAGTATGTGTGTGAGTGTGTCTGTCTGTATGTCTGTCAGTGTGTGTGTGTGTGTGTTGGTCAGTGTTGCATTGGCTGTGACTGGACAGTGGAGTACTTGGAGGTGCATGGAGACACGCAACGCCACGTCGCATTCCGAGGTGACATCGACTTGCTGCACCTTCACAGGGTTTCAAGAAGTAGCAGGAAGAAAAGATTTGGCACAGGGTGCGGATGGTGCCATTTTGGGTATACCAGAGGCCGGACTCCGGAGTCGCATACTGACAGCAGCAATGTGAGAGGAGTCTGCTAGTTGGCTTGAGAGGGGTGCTGGGATTTAGTAGAGGGGGAGGACTGGCATTTAGTATATGGGGGGCACTGGGATTTAGTAGAGGGGGATGTTGGGGGCTTTTTTATACTGTACTTTTCAAAATAAACCTACGTGTCTATGAAAATGTAAGGTTTTTTTTTTTTTGAGGCCTACATAAACTTACACCTTGTTTATGTGGCCCGTGCTAGACTTTGAATTTCACATGCTTGCCCTACACCACCACCTTTGCTCATAAGCAAGAATTCTCACTAATGTGTCTCTAAAAAAAATAAATGTGCTTAGAACTCAGTCTTTGTAAATAAGATACATTGTTCTTGTGCTAAATTACATATTAATTGAATAAATTGCTATTAGTAATTCACATAAAATGTTTCAGATATTCCTCTGGCCACAGCCCCACTCACTCCTTGTCCATTTTAAATGCTGGGAGTAATTACACTACGAGGCACATGATAAAAAATGCATCGTCAGCATTAGGTTTTTCAACTGGTCGCATGTTCACACACATACACTCATACTACACCTCTAAAAGAAAACCATGGATTGGAGGCAGTTTTGTCAGCCTCCTCTAAGTTTCTGACATTTGCAAGTCTGTGAAAAACTTGGAGAGGGAAATTCATAGTCTAGTATGTATGTATTTGTAATCTTCTATGTGGCCATTAAAACAGTGGCAAGAGTTAAATCAGCCTGACAGTTTCCTTTAAAATTCCTTTAAAATAAATCTTATTCAACAAGGCTATTGTGTCAAGTTCATTGCAAATCTCATGTCTGATTCTTTGTTGCCAAACAGAGAGGCAAGGTTGTTTGCCAGCTTTATTGGCAGTGTGTGCCAGTCTCGATGACTTGCTCCGAGGTATGAGATCTGTTCAATGAATCATCAAGTAAAAGTTGCTTAGATTAATACCATTCAGTTTCCCCAGCTGCAAGCACACTGATATATTAACAGCTATTGCAGAGTCAAAATAAATATCTAGTTTCTTCAAACAAGCTGCATTCTGCAACAGATTTCCCTTGAAAACTGATGGGCCTTCTCAACCAATATCATGATGACAAATGTCTGCATTCTGCATTTAGATACAGACTAACAATTATACACTCAAGATTAGTAGATTCACATTTTGTGGAGTGCCAAAAGTATCAATACAAGCTGATGGCTGAAGTCCTACATTGATACGCCAGGTGGGTTACTTACCAATAATACAGATGATTGGCAGTTCCAAATGTGTTCTGCTCACCTGCTGAGCAGTTATTAGTGGTTTTGAATGGATATACAGCATGGATAGCAGAGCTGTTTGGTATTATGAAGAGGGCACAGTGTTTGCCTAGAAGGTATGGATGTGCACTCTTGTGCAATTACGGTTTGTCGAAAGGCCAATTTCATAAAACCGTCTAATAAGACCACCTGCTAACAAAGGGTACTTGTCTCGCAGAACGTCTTCAATGGCCTAATTCAGCCCTCTCTGTTCTGAGCACCAGTGCATGGACAACAGAGGGTCTCATCTTACAGGGTGAAGTGCCACAATCTGGCTGAAAAGACTATAGTACTCAGCTTACCAGAGCGCTTTGCCTTGCAGTACAGATATACGCATAATGGAAGCTGGATATAGACATCCATCCAGTTACATTGTCACACATTTTCTTTGGAATTCAGTAACTGACCGTGTACATGGCGTTCTGCCTTACCCCTTTCTCCTTAATGAGCTATAGTTTCATTTACATCATTTCAATGTTGGAAAACTGTTTTCAGTTGATGTTCCACATCATTTGATGATAAAAGTATAGTGTCAGTGTTCCAGTTTGGTTACACTGTACATTTGTGTTAAATTACAGGCAAAAGGAAGACTAGACTTTTGGTTAACGAAGGGTTCTATTAAAAAAAAAACAGATATCCTCAAGTCTGACCTAAGAAGAAAGGACTGTACCCCAAAAATGACCATTCCAAGCACCATAATCACAGCGATGCATTGTAGTAGCAATAGTGACAAGAGTGTCCTGGCAAACCCCATTTCAGTGAATCAAACCAATTTAAATTGTTTGATTTCTTATCTGGAGTCTGCCAAACATACAATCCAGCTCCACAAGGACCTACAGAAAGCCAGAGGTTCTCTTCACTGAGCTGTAGTTCATTTGCTTTGAGAGATTAGCTGACACACAACCAGTGAGTAAATCTAAAGCTACTGCTAGGAGCTTCCAGCTCCCAAAAGTCAAACCATTCTAAAAACAGTTTGACTACTTACAGCTGTAGTGGTTTTGGTGCTTGGAGTATTCTTTTAGGCTATCATACAGCAATTACTTCTTTTCTCCCATAAAAGAGGGATCCCCCAAACAACCACTTACTGCAATCTCAGCATGAAGAGTTGCTTTGGATTTACTTGTTCTTTAATGTAATCAATTCATCTAGTTTGCAAAATAATTACTCAAAATTACATTTGCCTTTAAATATGGTGTAACGTTACCCATTAACTATGGGCACCAAATAAAGGGACAATGGAATAAATAAGTGACTTCATTAATAGACTATTTGACTTGTTTGGGCAGAACCAGGGTCCTTGAAATGTAGGTTAAAGTACAAAATCTATTCTACTGTATATTAAAGATTCCACATGATACATCTCAGACACGCTCCCCTAAAGGATGGTCGTAATCATCGGCAAGTGAAAATTAGGAGTAATAGTTTAATGAATGGTAAACAGTAAATTGGCAAGTGGTCTTGGAAATCGAACCACAAATTTGAACGGCTGTGAATAAAACGTACGTAAAATATGATCTCAATGTAACGATATGATGAATTGGATTCCTGCTCTTAATTATTCCAGTTTGTTTAAGCAAACCGCTGGAGCCTTGCTGCTTCTCGACAGCAAAAAATCTGCAGAAAAGGCTCAGACTTACATAACTGGGTATCAATGTAAAATAAAATGAATATTACCCCTATAAGGAAGTGAATTACGTTGAAATTCTTTGGTGGTACAACAGCTTTCATTTAAGAAGCTCCTAAGCAAATATACAAGACCAACACTTTGAGAGCAACAGTTTAAGGACGTCAATCAGATTTTCAGTCAAAAGCTCAATGCTACAGTTACTTGATGCTGAATCCAGTTTGCCAGGCTACTGCCCTTTCAAAGCTGATTAATGTTAATTCTGGAAAAATAAATCAACTTCTTCTTCAATATAAACACTGTAAAGAGCTTCCTTCTCCAAACATCAAAATTAAAAATATTTCTGACAGCAGTTTCTTAAACCCCCTCACCTCCAAAGTAATCCTGCCATTATTTTTAATGGAGTGCCACATGTGCACACCAAGATCAGATTTTAGGGAACCATGTTGAAAAAAATTGGGAGGATAAAAATAAAATAAAAATAAATATCTATGGGTGCAGCCTATGGTGTTATCAATGTACAGTATTAGCAATCTATGAAGCACATAAAGTTAAATAACAAAGAGAAAAAAAATATTTGATGGGCAATGAAAACCTGGCAGAGGATATACAGGACAAAGAAAGGAACTCTAATTATAGCAGCACATTCTGAAATAGCGGATTGCTGGGCATATGAACATAGCTCGGTCTTCTCAGAAGGGAAGTAATTTATAGGTCCATCTAATTTACTAAATTTGTAAGTAAGCAATGCAATTTTCAGGACCAACCATTCCTTCTTTCTGATTTTAAAGGAAGAGGAAATTAGTTACACTACTGATCCACCAATGTCTCCAGTTATGGTTGAGGCCAATATAGGCCTTGATTTTTATTTTTTTTGTATTATTAAATTAAATTCTCATGCCCATTGTTGAATAGTTTCCTCTGTCTGTAGCTGTGCAGGTAGTAGCCATCTTGGATATGCCTCGCTTGTGCGGGCTTGTACAGTTTTACCCAAATTTGAGAAGAAGGTAGGAGCTTCCTGAGGAGGACTGGAAAAACTCCAAATCTATTTTTTTATTGAGAGGCAAGCATATAACATACGACAAATAATACCAGCATAAGACAAAATATGTTGGTAAATAATAGACATTATTTGGAATAGTTCAAACTGGTAAATGAAAACACCTAATTTTATAAAAGGTAGCAATATAAGAACGTTAACAAAAAGCATAAGAGTAAAAACTAAATATGCATAGGAGCTGTAGCATATGGACACACACACACGTCATGAATATTAACTCCACCAGCAAAAGAAAAACTATACTTAAAATAATTGCAGTGTTATCTCACATGTAAAACATAAGCAGAAAAAAATTAAAAGAACAAAGATCAACTGTATGGTCGAGCATAATTTGCCAGTCAGGAGATAGCCACATCTTGGAAGCCTATCCTTTGAAGATGCCCCTGCACAGTCAGCCTATGCCTTGACTTGGAGGGGATCTTCTTGCAACTACATAAGACATAAGGGATACGGTGAGCTTTATCCAAGAATCTGCCTCAAAGCCCCATTACTGCACCACTCCAGCCAGAGGCACTTTTAGGAACCTGAACCCGATTTTCACAAAGTCCCTTAGAAGAGCAATGGATCTTCCAAACTAAGGGGATGGTGCATGGATACAAAATCCCTTGTGGCGGTAGACATCTCGGACATGCCTCGCCTGAGCGGGCTTGAACAGTGCTGCCTAAACTCGAGAAGAGGGTAAGAGCTTCCTTGGTAGAGACCGGGTTACCCTCCCGTCCAAAGAATGTGTGTCAGGGTAGTATGAAGCACAGTTGTGTACAAATTGATCCCAGGCTGCACTGGGACGTGAGATTGTCAACCTCTCAACTTCAACTTTTGAAATAAGGGCGGTATGCCGGAACTTCATGTCTGCAGTATAGATGAGAGCTGTGACACACAAGAAGGTTGCCTATAGAGCACCAGACCTAGGTAAATAATTGCAATAGCTTAAAGGGAACTATAGTGTCAGGAAAACAAAAACTCGTTTTGCTGGTACTATCGCTTCCCCCTCTGTCAAGGCCCCTACCCCCGCGATGAAGAAGGGGTTACAAACCCCTTCTGTCACTTAACTGGGTTCAGAGCTGATGTGCCTCTGTGCTGGGTCGGGTCCGCCTTCGGTCTATAACTGCCGTCAGTTGGCGGGAGAGACTCTATGCACATGCACGGCAACGGCCTACCTTGCATTAGGATTTCCTTATATGAAAGCATTATTCAATGCTTTCCTATGGGGATTCTGGTGACGATGGAAGTCCTCATGCATAGTGTGAGGATGTCCACTGTCAGTTAGGCAACCAAAAGTCGCTTAATGATCTGGAAGTCCCTCTAGAGGCTATCTGGTAGACGTTATACGTGAGATATCGCTGAGTACAAAGATGTGTATTTTATGGCAGTAAAAGCAAACAGTATTATGACATTCATAGTTAAAATGTCATGCAGAACTAAAAAAATTGCAGAGCTCTGTGTGTAAATCATTCCACTTTATATTACTCCCATATTGGCTATATAGAATGCCAAAGGCTAATGCTAGCCCATTTTTAGCTTAGCAGCCAAGGAATCTTTCATTAACGCCCCATGAAGAACCTCTGTCTGCTTTTTGTTTATTGTGATTTACACATGCACATTGGTACTGTAATCTGAGCCATTTGCTGCTACATTAACCCTTCCTAAAAGGAACACAAACAGCATTGGGATAAATCGCTTCTTTTCATTCCCTGTCAGGAATAATTTCAGCTTCAGAGATGATGGAAACATAACATTCAGATCTCCCCTTCCCCTCCACTTCCTCCTGGAACGCAGCTATGAACACGATCTCCCATTTTTTTGGAAGGCCTACGATCAAACAAACGTTAATTCAGACTTAAGTAAAGTTAGAACACTTTTCCTTTTATTCTGTCTGTGGATGCTGCTTGCAAAACTCCCTCCCCCCCCCCTAAAAATAGCACTCAGGAATGTTTTTTTTTCTCTTCTTCTTGAAATGATGCTAGTTTTTAAACGTTATAAAATTTACAGTAGCTCATAGATACTTTACATTCTACGACGCAAACGTAATCGGACAAACCACTCTTCTTTTTTTCATTAATGAAACTGTTCCCCAAATTCCTGTGGCAACAGTTATGCGTCAGGACAGAATACAAAGAAAATGTTTCTAATGGAGTTAATTTAAAGGGATTCACAAGCACGGCAAAGTGTGTAAATCTATTTAATACAAGACCTATTGCTGTTGCTTATGTGTACTTAAAACATAACTAAAATAATAAAAGAAAATTATAACATTATTTACAATATGTTGATTTTGAAACAATTGTGGAGAAGAACTGCAAGGCCTGGAAGTAGGATTCCCGTGCCTATTTTAGATGCTGAAGCACTCCAACCTAATATAGGTAGTCATTTTACCCCAATAGGGTATATCACCTCAGTCTTACATAGCTCTGTGCTTACAATGCACATGATCCACTTTGTACATTCCTTATTGACATTTTTAAACCAGCAATAGACAGTGGTGTGGGGCAGGGAGGCATGGACAGGTCAGCTGAAGTTTCCTTTTAATAGTGGACATCAGTCATGGGTTGAGCTGGAAAGCAGAGCTTGGAAAAACTCCTGCAGTTGGAGAACAGTGCAAATACCTGGTGGGCTGACAATTGTTACATGAAGCCTCCAGGGTAAATATGGAAAGTTCATGGGTATGACATGAATTAAGGCATTGTGTGATTTTTCTTTGTGTAACTCATTGCAAAAAAGCATTGCTGGTCCTAATCTGTGAATCACATCACTACTATTGGTAAACATCTGTAGTTTGTTGAACTGTTGTCTTCTGTATCTGAGAATATGCTTGACAAATTTGTTTGGAATCTAGGAGACAGATAAAAAAGTTAGGAGCCATGTTTATTTTTAACTAACAAAGCTCATTGTCAGCAACAAAAATACAGTTCTTAAAGAGACACCACAATAACCAGAGCCCCTACAGCTTGTGTCTATAGTCTGTCTCTGCAGGATTAGCATTGTAAATGCTGCCTTTTAAAAAAAAATAAATAAAAGGTAGTGTTAACATTGTTGCCTAGTAACAGTCACTCAGACAGTAACTAGAGGTGATTCCTGATCCAGTGCGCAATTTTCCCAATAGAGATGCATGGAATCAATGCAGAGATGCTGATTAGTGCATGCGCAATAGCCTCCTAAAGCTTTTCGATGGAAATGCATTGGCTTGACTGAGATCATCAAGATTGATTATCTCAGCCATAGAGGCGGAACCAGCCAAAGCGAGATTGGCACAATGTGGGAAAAAAGGTGAGTAAAATAACCTGTCCCATGCGATCAGAGGAGGATCGGTCATCTAAACAGACACTCACTGACTTGACACACACCGACAGAGACACACACTCTCTGAAATTATATATATTTAAAAAAAATATTTTAGTTTAAATCCACCAGTCTCTCTTTGGGAGAGCTGGAGTGGACTGTCTTACCCTACTGTCATCTTCTTGCTCTGCTCTCCCTCATGCCGATTAGTGATGCCGGGGCTGGAGTGACTGCATATTTTGGCACCCTGCATTACTGGAGTGCACATAAGAAATCAGAGCAGGAAGATTGCAGCTCCCTTGCCACCTGTAGTTTGCACAGCCGGCCAGCCTCATCCATTCTTCTCGGCCACCTGCATTCTCCCTTGCCGCTTCCGCTGAACAGCCCAACAAATCCCATGACAAATTGCCTGGGCCCATGGGGACCTGGCATCTGAGATTTGTCGAGCCCTGCAAGAAATACTTACAAAAAACACATTTTTTATATATGTGTATATAGGAAGTCCGTAAGATGTAGGAGTAAGGTAGATGGCTAATCAAAAGGGGGAAATGGAGGCTCTTATTGACTGGTCAAAAATCATTGAAATACTAGATTTGGCCTGGATACAAATTATGGTTGCCTCTAGGAGAAAAAATACGGTCACCTTGGGATCATGACATTTAGGCCTTCTTCACCTTTTGTATCTTACAACTTTTTCATTGCGATTATTTGCTGTTACACATGAGTGCTGACCAGTCCCCACTTTACTTTAATTGTAAAGTGTTGCACAATATATTGGCGCTATAACATGGCAATAATAATACTGAAAATATATTTTCAATTGCCTAACCAAGTCAGGGGAAGTAGTCCCCTCTAGTGTTTTGCCATTAGACCGAATGTGCTTAGCCAATCAGCGGAGACATTCATAAGGCAAACTATAGACACATCCAACCTATCTCCAAGATTTGAATTACCGTGGGGAAGATTGCATTCCCCATGGCTCTCTGCTGAATGTAACTAAAGCATAGTAAAGCTATTTTCTTTTGTTAAGGAGTTCTGCTGGGTTTATTTTTATTTTTTATTTTGTACTGTAACACCTACATACAAAAAGGGCAGCCCATGAACCATATTTGGTAAATTCAGAATGTCTATTAAGAAGCATGTTTTTAAGGAATGCATTGAAACCCCAGACTGGAACAATTTATTCATTTTAATGTACTCAGAAAATGGAATAGTAGAACAAACTGTTTTCTTTCTCTGCTTGCGGTCTGCAAAGAGTTAAAAACACATTACATATTGCGTGTGGTTTTAATCCAAAGACCGCAAAATTTCTTTTGGTTGGTATTTTGGCTAAGTCTGCAGTTTTGGTTATGACATCAGACTCTGGGTTATGTAGGAGAAGCGCCTAAAATATCGACTCTCTCCTCTCTACCACCCTCTAGTCCCGTCTGTGGGATCCCCTGAAGTTGGCTGGCGAGTACAGGCTGTGCTAATGAAAGGGCTCAAATATTTCTCAACGGAAATAATGGATTTTGGACTGGACAGGTTATTAGCCCTTCAGAATCCCTGTTATTGGGACAAATCTCATGGCATGCGTAGTACAGAGGCATGTTTGTTGGCATGTCTGCATAAACAGAAATCCCAGATCTTCATATTAAAAGACAATACATTGAAAAAAATAAATAGGTCTTTTTCTAGACAGTATTTTATTATATTCCTGCCATGTGCGTCTGGATTTATTATTTATTTTCTTTTGCAGGAAAAGATTGCAGGATGGTTATATTGAAGTATGTTTTGGGAATATTTACACGATTTAAAGGGATACTCTACCGATTAAAAATCTTTACATTGTACAGATTTAAAAGGACACTACCTATAAAAAAAAAAAAAAAAACTATACATTGTACAGGTATGTTATAATTTATGGTGTAAGCAACATCTTTGTTCCCCTGCACATGATGCATTATAACTGTAGCTATAAAGTTATGGTGCAAAGGAGATTCCCTGTCTTCACACGCACACAATGTATTATAACTGCAGGTATATGGTTATGGTGTAAGGGGGTCCCCAGTCTTCCTGCACACTGTGTATAACATGAGCTATATGGCTATAGTGTAAGGAGGCCCCGTTTCCCCACACTTTGTATATTACAACGGCAGCTATAAGGCTATGGTGTAAGGAGGTATCCTATCCCTGTCTCCCTGCATATAGTGTATTATTAGAGGAGCTACATGGTTATATCTCCTGTCTCCGCACACAGTACATTATAACTGCAGCAATAAGGTTATGGTGTAAGCAGGTCCTCTGTGTACATCTCCCTGCACACAGTGTATTATAACTGCAGCTATTCAGTTAGGGTGCAAGGAGTTCCCCTATCCATGTCTCCCTGCACTTTGTATATTATAACAGCAGCTATAAGGTTATGGTGTAAGGAGGTCCCCTGTCTCCCCGCACACAGTGTATTATAACAGCAGCTATAAGGTTATGGTGTAAGGAGGCCCCCTGTCTCCCTGCACACAGTGTGTTATAGCAGCATCTCTTAGGTTATGGTGTAAGGAGGTCCCCTGTCTCTCCGCACACAGTGTATTATAACTGCAGCTATAAGGTTATGGTGTAAGGAGGTCCACTGTCTCTCCGCACACAGTGTATTATAACTGCAGCTATAAGGTTATGGTGTAAGGAGGTCCCCTGTCTCTCCGCACACAGTGTATTATAACTGCAGCTATAAGGTTATGGTGTTAGGAGGTCCCCTGTCTCTCCGCACACAGTGTATTATAACTGCAGCTCTTAGGTTATGGTGTAAGGAGGTCCCCTGTCTCTCCGCACACAGTGTATTATAACTGCAGCTATAAGGTTATGGTGTAAGGAGGTCCCCTGTCTCTCCGCACACAGTGTATTATAACTGCAGCTATAAGGTTATGGTGTAAGGAGGTCCACTGTCTCTCCGCACACAGTGTATTATAAGTGCAGCTATAAGGTTATAGTGTAAGGAGGTCCCCTGTCTCCCCGCACACAGTGTATTATAACTGCAGCTATAAGGTCTCCCCGCACACAATGTATTATGACTACAGCTATTACAGCTATACGGTTATTGTGTAAGGAGGTCCCCTGTCTCCCCGCACACAGTGTATTATGACTGCAGCTATAAGGTTATGGTGTAAGGAGGTTCCCTGTCTCCTGCACACTGTGTATTATAACTGCAGCTATAAGGTTATGGTGTAAGGAGGTTCCCTGTCTCCTGCACACTGTGTATTATAACTGCAGCTATAAGGTGATGGTGTAAGGAGGTTCCCTTTCTCCTGCACACTGTGTATTATAACTGCAGCTATAAGGTTATGGTGTAAGGAGGTCTCCTGTCTCCCCGCACACAGTGTATTATGACTGCAGCTATAAGGTTATGGTGTAAGGAGGACCCCTGTCTCCCTGCACACAGTGTATTATAACTGCAGCTATAAGGTTATGGTGTAAGGAGGACCCCTGTCTCCCTGCACAAAGTGTGTTATAGCAGCAGCTATACGGTTATGATATAAGGAGATCCCCTGGCCGGCTCGTGGATTGGGTAAGCAGTTACAGTTACACACATTCATCTTACATTTTCTGTGGTATTTGTTGTTCTAAACTGTGTGCTTATTAAGAGTACATGTGTTTTAATTTTCTTTCTAATTTTAAAGTTCTTTCTGTGCAGTTTTAACAATGAAGTAAATTTGTATTGGTAAGGCCAAAAAGGAAGATATTTTTCATTCTAGTAACATTTATTTAGAAAGGGTATTTTTTATTTATTCTATGTAATGGTTTTAACTAAAAGCCTATTGCTAGTAAATGTTAAATAATTATTCCAGGACTGTACCTGTCAACCAGTAAAGTAAGTGTATCAATGACGATTCTTCATTAGCCCCCAATGACACACGTTTTTTTTGTGAGTGTCATAAAAGCATTATTTACACAATGGCTCAGAAAAGTTGGGAAACAGCCAGGTTCCTATTGAGGAACAAGTTGTACCAATAGTGGGAACCCCAGAGCTAAACCCTGGATACAATTTATCATCTGCCCATTAGCTCAACACTCTGATGCAATAAATGTTACGCTGGAGAGATTTGGCATGGTCCAGCCTGCTGTGGAATCTGCAAGTTGCCTCGTTAAAGGATATCTTTAGGAACCATATCTAGTTTTAATGGAACTACAGCATTCTTCTTGGAATCTTACAAATATTTATCATTTAACAGCCCATGTATTGACTTGTGGTAAGCAAATGGATTTATGTGACAGAAAGATGAAGATAAACAAATCATTTTAGGGTATGACCATTGCTGGGAGTATAGGTTAGCCAATAATACACAATGTTGTCTTAAGATTTTTGCATATTATAAAGACTGGAAGTGGATGAGAGTCCTAAAATGTGTGAAATATAAACATAACAAGTGAGTCATAGCCCCTTATGTCTGAAGAAACCGGTACTGCGCCAAAAATCGGACCCATTGAAGGTAAAAGAACACTCTTTGTGGGCAACTACAGACCCATCTTGCTAATTAACGCTGGCACCAAGATTTTGTCGAGAATGCTGGCCACTTGACTCAACCCATTCTGCCCAAGTTGATACACCCAGATCAGGTGGGGTTTATCCCCCAGAGAATTATATGAGAACACCAGAAGAGTAATAGACCTAGCATACTGGATTGGTAACACACAGATGCCCTCTTTTCTCCTATCTCTGGATGCACAGAAGGCGTTTGACAGGGTGGAGTGGCCGTGTCTTTTTGGATTGTTGAAAGCATGGAGCATTCCAACGCATTTCTAACGGCAATAAAAGTTTTATATTCCGAGCTACAGGCACAGTTAACCCTCTTGGGGGTACATCTAACACCATTTACCCTAATGGGACAAGACAGGTGTGTCCACTATCCCCCTTGCTGTTTGCCCTATCTCTGGAACCTTTCCTACATCTTACTGAGAACCAATCCATAGAAGGGATAGAGGTGGGCTGAGTATCCTTTAAAACAGCAGCAAATGTAGATGATGTTCTAACTCTGGCAATCCCTATTTTCACTCTGCCCTTCCCGACCGTGGACGGTTCAGGACCGTCATCGGTATTTTACCGTTGACGACCGCTGATGGTCATGAAACTTCACAACGGTATTATGTCCTTACCTGATCGCAGTTGTTCCCCCAGCGGCGATCGGCAGTGCTCCCGGTGTGGGGAGACTGCCTGCAGCCCAGGCAGTCTTCCTGCGGCGAATTAGGACCCCGGGGGCAATGTGATCGCTCAACAGAGCGGTCACATGGTCTCAATAGGTGTCCTAGTGTCTGCCTGCAGGGGGATTGCCTGAGCTGACAGGCAGTCTCCCTGCAAGTGTAAAATAAAAAAAATAAAAATGTTAATAAATAACAATTATATAATACAAAGTTCCTTGCACTCACGCTTGCAGTTCCTTCTGTTTTGCCAATAGGCATGCCGGGTGCCAGTCCTTTTAGGGATGTTACTGTAGATAAGAGGAAAATTGTCCTTACAACAAGCAAGATAAATTAGTCCAAGAAACATTACTATACCACAGAGTCGAATAGTATGTCCAATAATGTACAATGACACGGCTATCAAATTATCTAACACCATCAAAAGAAATTGGAATATGTTGGCACAAGACTCTACACTTCCTCCAATTTTCAGACAAAAGCCACTTATATGTTATAAGCGCAATAGAAATCTGCGCGCATTTTGGACGGATCCCACACAAATATTGGCTGAGACTTGGAGCCATAGAATCACGTGAAAGGTTTTGCATCCACATACCAATGAAAGGTTTTGCCGAATATAAAACTCACTATGTGATTGCATACGTGGGCATCGTTCCAACATTCGAACGGCTTATAGAGATGGAAAGAGCGACAAACCAGTCGCAAGGCATTTTTTGGACTTACAGCATCCACTTACATCGTTAAAATTTACAGCGATTGATCACATTCCAGAGCCTCACAGAGGAGGAGACATAGGGAGGCTACTGCTGAATAGAGAAACATTTTGGATATTCACACTGGACACTGTCTCACCAAGAGGACTTTATGAAATAATAACGTATCCTCGTTTCTTTAGTTTAATGAGCTGCTTGCAATTATTTTGGAAAAAATTCCTTACAGGTATTTGGAGCATTTAGATACACTAGCCACTTCGGTGTTTGCATAGTGTAAAGCATGTTATTGGTTCAATGGGATAACTATTGGCTTCACATAATAATTATGGTTGAAGTTAATGATAAACATAATTCTTGGGTTACAGTTAGCCGCTCATATACCTATTAGGATATTCATATGGATGATTGTCAGGCTAGTACAGTTCTATGTAACATTAAAGTTAGATTGTACTTCAGGTTATGTTTATGGTTCATTTAGCAGGAGTTATAGGTGGCATAGTAATTAGATTTAATTACCTTACTCAATATTGTGGAAGTATTTGAAAGGATTGTTTAAATTTTTTTAAGCTTAGAAAATAGGGGTTATTAACTACTGCATGCAGAAGACTCAGTGCTGAGAGTTTAATAGTTAAGTGCAAAGGAGTAAATCCAAGCACAATGAGATAGGACTGTTGGAGTCCATTATAAACTATGCATTAGGTTTATCCCTATAGGAGTAAGCATTTTTTCTATGACAAATGACACTGCAGCAGGGGTTAGATGATCTATGTAATTAATCAGCCTGTTCTAGCTTGTTAAATCAAAGTTTTGGTTTTAAATTATATTTCACTTTATCCATTTCTTTTCTATCACCTCTTCATTCACTCTATTGGGTTTTTGTGTATTAGTTATTCACTTCCGCTTTTGATCCACAGCGGTTTCCATGGGGATGTCTACAAACGTTGCCGAGGCAACTACGTGTTTGTTACATCATCATGCATGGACCGTGGGTCAGCGCGAGGTCACTCAGTGGGGTGCGCATGCGCGGTGTTCAGTGGTGAACGCCGGAGATTATACACTGCACCTGGGGTAAGTCACTTAATTACAATGTATTTTGCTATATATCTGAAGTAATTTGATGTCATTTTTATATCACTTTATCCTGAGGAAGGTCCCTGTGTGGACCGAAACGTCTATTTTTTTCTACTTGTTTGATGAAATAAATACTATTGAATTCAAAAGTCCATGAGTGCAGCCTGCATTTTCCTCTTATATATATATATATATATTTCAAGTAAAAAGAAAGTGTTTTTAAATCTTGAATTATTGAAAGAGACACGCCACGCATGGCACATTTTCTGGGCTTAGCACTGGAGCAGTGACAGAATGCATATATATATGTGTATTTTTATATTATTATATACACATATTAATATAAAAAAACACTTATAATTAAATTATAATATATATAATAACTATATATTTTGTATGTATATATATATATATATATATATATATATATATATATTATTCTAAAATACAAATAAGTAAATTAAAAATACATACATATATGAAATTTTATTCTAACTGTATTTTGATATTAACCCCTTATGGACACATGACATGTGTGACAAGATTCCCGTTTATTCCAGAAGTTTGGTCCTTAAGGGGTTAATATATATATATATACATATATATATATATATAAAAATAAAAAATATGAAATATACATATGTCCATATACAAAATTACATAAATTATATAAATATACACATAGACTTCAAATATATAAATATGCATATATATTTAAATTCTATGTGCGTATTTATGTAATATTTTTACATACTTAAGTAATTTTATTGATTGCAATTTGAGGGACCTGCCTGACAACCCATGCCGAAAGTCCAGAAAATTTAATTTGCTAGCACTGTATTTTACCCTTTAACTTTCTATGACACCCTAAAACCTGTACATGGGGGGTACTGTTTTACTCGGGAGACTTCACTGAACACAAATATTAGTGATTCAAAACAGTAAAACATATCACAGCGATGATATTACCAGTGAAAGTGACCTTTTTTTGAATTTTTTCACACACAAACAGCACTTTTACTGATATAATTGTTGTGATACGTTTTACTGTTTTGGAACACTAATATTTGTATTCAGCAAAGTCTACCGAGTATAACAGTACCCCTCATGTACAGGCTTTATAGCGTTTATGAAAGTTACAGGGTCAAATATAACAGTCAAATATTTTTACATTGAAATTTGCCACGTTGCCTTTGAGAGCGTATGATAGCCCAGGAATGAGAATTACCCCCATGATGGCATACCATTTGCAAAAGAAGACAACCCAAGGTATTGCAAATGGAGTATGTCCAGTCTTTTTTAGTAGCCACTTAGTCACAAACATTGGCCAAAATTTGCGTTCAATTTAGTTTTTTACTTTTTTCACACACAAAAAAATATGAACACTAACTTTGGCAGTGTTTGTAAATAAGTGGCTACTAAAAAAGACTGGACATACCCCATATTGAATACCCTGGGTTGTCTACTTTAAAAAAATATGTACATGTGGGGAGTGATTCAGAGATTTATGACAGATAATAGTGTTACAATGTCATTATTGACACATTTAAAAAATAAATATTTTGAAACAGCAATTTTCTATTTGTACTTATAGCCCTATAACTTGCAAAAAAAAAAAGCAAAAAAGCACATAAACACTAGGTGTTTTTAAACTCAGGACAAAATTTTGAATCTATTTAGCAGTTTTTTTCATTAGCTTTCGTAGGTAAGTAAAAGATTTTTCACGCAAAAGTAAAAAAACATGTTTTTTTCCAGTTTTTTCATGTGACATGATACAAATAATGGTATGTAAAAAAAGCCCTTTTTGTCCTGAAAAAAAAAATATATAACTTGTATGGGAACAGTAAATGAGAGAGAGGAAAATTACAGCTAAACACAAACACCTCAAAAGTGTTAAAAGAGCCCTGGTCCTTAACGTACAACATCGCAAAAACAGGCAGGTACTGAAGGGGTTAAACCTACTTTCTGACTTTGGGCCAGGTTATAGGGTTAATGTAGACAAATCCGATGCAATACCCATGAAATTTGCAGCCTTTAACACTCACTTAATAAAATAAACATACAAATTGTAGGTCAAATCCTCATTTTGATATTTAGTCATACAGATAGCAGACGACCCATAAACACTATTTACAGGAAATTACTTTCAACAGATCGGAAGAGACCTAGAATTCTAGGGGTATCGGATGGGCAGACTGCTAGTCAATGCTGGGCTTATGTTATTTGCTGAGAGCATCACAGATCGCATTCACTCATGCACTTAAATTTTTCACACAAATCTAAAAGAGGTTGCTGTAGACATGGTTTCCTAATCTGCCACGTTTTCCTGGACATGGTTTCCGAATCTGCCATGTTTATCATGCTGACAGACAGCATATGCAAAGTAAACCATAGTTTTGCATGGAAAAACAAACAAACAAAACACAGAATCATTAGACCACTACAATGAGTTGGTTATAGTCTATAGAGAGTCCTCTTAATGTGGGTGTCATCCACCAACAATACACAGCATGCTTGCATCACTAAAAAAAAAATAAAAAAAATTCTAGTCACCAACCAACATAGGGATTCAAGGCTTTGGAAACCAATGATCCGTGGTTGCAGAATTGCACTACAAACTTTTTGGAAGCACAGTTGACAGTCAAAGAAGATCATTTTTGGGCAGCCAGATGCAGGGGAAGAGTTTCTAGAAATAACGTTGTATGCCATATGATCTTGGCAATTTGACAATGAAAGTGTTAACCTTCAGGCCTATAAATCAAGTCCCTTAAGACTAAATTAATTCTATAATTAATTCCATTCTGCTTTCAAAAGGGGTCATAGTCCTTGATCAGAGAGACTTTATGAAGCACACACAAGTTTGTAGCTTTTAAAGCACTTAGAGGTTTGCAAAAGCCGCAGCTGTCAATAAACAGATAGGCTAGAGAAATCAAATAGAATAGTGTGACATTTACAGTCCAATTCCAAAAATTAACCTGTTTCATGTGGTCTGGAGATAATTTGGCATGGGGAGGTTAAGGGGAAATGCTAACAGCCAAAACATTTAAAAGGATCATCTTATCTGTAAGTCAGAGTATGGTTTTAATTTCGATGTAATGCGTTTTCTAACCTCTGCACCAACTCCCAATATAGCATACATTACAGAGATCTGGGTGGAACATCTCATTGCATCAAAACGACACACAAGGGTCATTAGAAAATAAATATACAAAAAAGTTATATCAGCATTTTGCATTAATTTGAACCTTACTCTGCTGGCCATGTATTCAAAGAGATAAGCTTTTAATTATGGAAAGAGGTAGAATTAGCACTTTGTAGTAACAGTAAGGGAATCGGAAGCAATCTCTTAACGTATATATGGGCACAAAATGAAAAATCACAAACACTCCGCATGCCAAGAAAGTGCCAATAAACTGCAAGCTCTTTAGATAAAACTACAAAGTTTAAAATAACTTATGAGCATTACTTTATCTTTTTATTTTTTTTAATTATTCAACCTTGGTTTATATGAGATAGTATGCTCTCTCAGCCACACATTCATTTTACCCCTTAAGGACACATGACGGAAATATTCCGTCATGATTCCCTTTTATTTCTGAAGTTGTGTCCTAAAGGGGTTAATATATGTTTTATTGACAATCTGTCATGGTCTAGCATCTTACATTAATTCAGTTTATGGAACATTAAATTAATGTTTACACCGGATTTTCCTTGATAGATACTGGTTGGCTTAGATTTACTTTTGTATGATCTTATGCTATTTATTCGATAACATTGATTGTCTGTTAATAATAGGTATATCACTATTCTGTAGTTGGGGCGTGCTTAGGGCAATTTGGAGCGCTCACACATACATAGTCATATATCCATTAGTCGCTCAATTTCGTTGTGAAGCAGCCCATTGTTATTTAATTTTGTTGTATTCTAGTATTCTGTGAGATTCAGTAACCTATTATTTATGTTTTGACTCTGTATTTATAAAAATATCTGCAGCATGATAAATTCAACTAAAAAGAAAGTGTTTTTAAATCTTGAATTATTGAAAGAGAGACGCCATGCATGGCACATTTTCTGGGCTCAGCACTGGAGCAGTGACAGAATGCATTCAAGACAGGCAGAGAATGCATCATTCTGAGCTCATGCTCTCACTGCCCCTCACTCTGATCAATGAAACCTCCAGCTGTACTCCGTTGCCTATACTATCAGACACACGCCGTGCACACGTGCTGCTCCACCCCGGGCTGCGGGGGCCAACAGCAAGATGGAAACAGATCAAAAGGAAGAGAGTTTTTGGCTTGAGTTTGATTTTATATTGCTCATCACAGAAATAAAGACACATTTGAACCATTGCCAATATGCTGGTGCAGCGCATTCCTGCAAAACTAGCCATTCTGTAAAACAGGCAGAATAATCATCATCCACAGCTAGACTTTTTATAATACAGGCAGCCCAGCCAGCCATTCTATAATACACGCAGTCCATCAAGAGCTATCCATTCTATAATACACGCAGCCCATCCAGAGCTAGCCATTCTATAATACACGCAGCCCATCCAGAGCTAGCCATTCTATAATACAGGCAGCCCATCCAGAGCTAGCCATTCTATAATACAGGCAGCCCATCCAGAGCTAGCCATTCTATAATACAGGCAGCCCATCCAGAGCTAGCCATTCTATAATACAGGCAGCCCATCCAGAGCTAGCCATTCTATAATACAGGCAGCCCATCCAGAGCTAGCCATTCTATAATACAGGCAGCCCATCCAGAGCTAGCCATTCTATAATACAGGCAGCCCATCTAGAGCTAGCCACTCTATAATACATGCAGCCCATCCAGAGCTAGCCATTCTATAATACAGGCAGCCCATCCAGAGCTAGCCATTCTATAATACAGTCAGTCCATCCAGAGCTAGCCACTCTATACTACAGTCAGCCCATTCAGAGCTAGCCACTTTATAATACAGGCAGTCCATCCAGAGCTAGCCACTCTATAATACAGGCAGCCCATCCAGAGCTAGCCACTCTATAATACAGCAGCCCATCCAGAGCTAGCCATTCTATAATACAGGCAGCCCATCCAGAGCTAGCCATTCTATAATACAGTCAGTCCATCCAGAGCTAGCCACTCTATACTACAGTCAGCCCATTCAGAGCTAGCCACTCTATAATACAGGCAGTCCATCCAGAGCTAGCCACTCTATAATACAGGCAGTCCATCCAGAGCTAGCCACTCTATAATACAGTCAGTCCATCCAGAGCTAGCCACTCTATACTACAGTCAGTCCATCCAGAGCTAGCCATTCTATAATACAATGAACACATGATGGACATCTTGAGAAAGACAGTATATGTGTCAAAACATTGCTGGTTACTTTGTTTTGCTTAAAGGGACACTATAGTCACCAGAACAACTACAGCTTAATGCCCTTCAGGCATTTTCATGTAAACACTGCCTTTTCAGAGAAAATTCAGTTTTTACATTGCCCCTAGGGACACCTCCAAGCGGTCACTCCTCAGATGGCCACTGAAGGGTCTTCCTGGCTCAGCGTGGAAACGCTGAATTTTGTGTGGCGGAACACCTGGCACTCCGACTGGGCACCTCCGTTGATGGACGCTTCCTAGCTGACGCCGAGGACCATAAGCACCGCACCGGACACCACAACCACGGCAGACTCCACAACCGCCGTAGCTTAACTGGAGTCTCGCCGTCTTCCTTCCACCCTGGATCAACCTCTGACATCCAGGACCGTGTGGGAAAGACCTCTCCTCCAAGAGAGAGTATCAGGAAGTGATTATAGCTCAGGGGAGTATACAAAATATAGCAATCCCCAGTGTGATTATAGCAATTCCCTACATAAACGAGACAGGGTTACTTATTGACAGTTAAGCAGAACAGCAGAACTGAGGCTTTATTGTCTCTTTTATACAAGTTTTCCCACAAGGTTACCACCCATGTGGACCTTGTGGAGCACAGGACACAAAGTCACAAAGCCAATCAAAACGGTCTTGTACAATTAGACACTCCCAGATAATGTACACAAACCCTCCCCTCTGCCTGTGATTCAATTAACAAACACAATGGAGTAACTCAATTACCCACAGGCAGAAAACACACATTTTTCACAAAACACAGAAAACACCCCATAACCCCACATCCCTGGATAGCCCTGATCTGGGTGAACAACATACCCAAAAATCACCCAGATCAGAGGAGGGGTTCAAAAGTTTTGTGGAAGTCACATTTGACCAACTGCAAGGATGGTTTTCATGCCCAAAATTGTTCCACATATTTAGGCTGTGCGGACGGTCTATCTTCTCCTCTATCCTGGAGATAATTGGCTTAAGTGGCTGTGGTAACTTAATTATCTCCAGGTACAGGAAATATCTCTAAGTCAAAAACTGTTACAAAAAACACATAAAAATACATAACTCTTATAATACAATTTTTAACCTATATGTCCAACATATCCCCAGATAGCTTGGACCTGAGCGCGCAATATGTCCAATGTTAAAAGTGCCCTATAGTACAAGGAAGGGTGGGGTCAGACAATAGTAAGGGCTGATGAGAGATTGAAGAGGGACAAAGCAGCCAGTTTCAACTGGTCTGGCAGTGTCCCCAGAACAACGCTGTTCTGGAGACCAATAAGACAGGAAAAAGGGGGAGGGGGAAGGGAAGAGGCACATTTTCCCATGGAAGTCACTTTTTAGCATGTCTTTTTGCAGGACCTGATTGGGGCAGTAGGCTGGCAATCAGGCCCCTTCCAGAAGTGAAGGGTAGTTTGTCACACTATGTTATGACACACTTGTCCAATGTGTTCCAAGACAGAAGGACATACACGTGGGGCGGAACCGGAACTCCAGAGTGCGTTTCACTGGTGATACGCAGGTCGAAACAAGTAAAATCGATCGATCATAGAAGTTCCCCCATAAAAAGGGATCGGATTTACAGTTAGGTTATCCCTGACAAAACGCATTGGATTTATTCAAGTTGTTTTAACTGCATATTGTTCTTATCGTTATTTTTGTTTATTTTTGACTTTTGGCAGCTTCTCCTGTGGGATTTACGGTCTACCTCAGATCCACTTTTGGTGGAGATATGCAGTTTATTTTATCCTATTTGTAAGTGCAACCAGTAATTCAATATAATTTTATATCTTACAATATTGCTGCTTTATTTCCATACTACAGAATCAATATTGAAAGAGGATCTATACTTGGAGATACCCCTTTGGCGGGAGATATGCCTAATATTGAACACCATCTTGTGAATGCTCTACCTCCCCCTCCCTTGCGTTTATACCTGTGGCTGTATTACACTATTTCCGTTTTTCTTGTATAGGTTTATAATCAGTACTATCATCAGATTGTATTTATTATTAATTGCAGAGGCTATTTATATCTATTTTCATGTGGTTACACACATTTAAAGTTTCTCCTTTTTGTTATACTTTTTATATACTTTGTGTATTATATACAGAGTCGATCACAAATCTACCTTCTGATTCCTGATTACAGAGAAACCTACTGGTGAGGTGGAAGAAGACACAAAGGATTCCAGGCATTAAATGGAATACCAAACTGCACAATGAAAACCTCCCATTATTCTATGTCTGATGCTATGTGAGAACCTCCCTCCTCTTTTATATCAATATTTCGTTTGCCTGCCCATTTATGCTACCAGGGGCAACTAAGGCACTCCCTCATCATCTCACACATGCTGTGAAAAGATTAGACGGTGGGTGAAAGGGTAAGCCTCCTGCAACAGATTGTGAATTTTATTATGGTTCAAAGTGTCTGCCAGTCAGCCCAGAACAGGGCAACCTGAACACTGTAATCTGACTGCTACATGGACTTTGCTTGGTGCAGCAACATCTAATGGTTAAAGGCGACCTTGTAGCAGTTATATGCATTGTGCAGATGTTCAAGATAAACAATTTGTATATTTGCATACCACGGGAAAAATGATCTGGGCTTTTATGTCTCGGTTTGCATTCCCCTTACTCCCCCTTGTTGTAACAGAGCTTTGTTTTATTGTGTTGTTGCCTATTGAACATGTTTCCCTATACATTTCTCACTATGAGTTCAATGTAGAGTTGTGAAAGGCTAGTTCCACAATGTAGAGTTGTGAAAGGCTAGTCCCACAATGTAGAGTTGTGAAAGGCTAGTTCCACAATGTAGAGTTGTGAAAGGCTAGTCCCACAATGTAGAGTTGTGAAAGGCTAGTCCCACAATGTAGAGTTGTGAAAGGCTAGCACACAGTTTGATGTTCCTTTCTGAAACAT
This sequence comes from Pelobates cultripes, assembly GCA_933207985.1. Taxonomy (NCBI): domain Eukaryota; kingdom Metazoa; phylum Chordata; class Amphibia; order Anura; family Pelobatidae; genus Pelobates; species Pelobates cultripes. The sequence goes on along the minus strand of OW240923.1, from coordinate 11,527,094 downwards.
TGGCCAAAATATCCTTCAGGTTTCTAGTAACTGAACTGAAGGCCTGATTCGAAGTGACACTTGTCATCTAAGTCATTATGGGCCTGCTGCAAAGTGTGAGGAACATGTTGTGTTGACTCAAGAAGATAAAAGTGTCAAGCTTAAACACTTCAACGCGCAAACCACAGAGCAAAGCCAAGGTCAGGGAATCCAGAAGTCAGAAACATAGCCAAATCTAAACCAAATAATGCACATTCCAAACCAAAACACACTGTTGGGTAACAGAGACCATGACAGCACAGAATGGAGCAGTTAGTATGGCTACATAACCCCACATCCATTTGGATTGGTCTGCTTCAAAAATTATGCAAAAACGTGTGTTTCCAATGTTATTGTGAGGACGCATACCTGCGCGGAGTCAAAAAATGATACAGGGATACAGCAATAGGTAGAGAAGTCCACCTCACAAATAAGGGGAGAATGAAATACATGATTAATATGCTCGGCGCCGCAATGGCACTGGAGTTGTGACACAAAGGCATCTTTAAAAAGGAGTAACCAAAGGGGATAATACCAGCCTGAAAGAAGGAAAAGGCTGACCTTATCCCAAAAAATTGCTGCTCCTTGGTGCCAAGGAGAAGGGACCAGTAACATAGCAAAACAGATATGGATTCCAAGCTGGGAATAAGCCATCCACTTTTCTTACAGGTATTATATACAATGCCTGTGTAAATTTGAGCAAAATATGAAAACAGATTAAAAAGAAAATTCAGAAAGCCCATGCACTGTAAGGGCAAAATGCAATCTGGTACGTCTGATGTCAGAGGAGAGGAGGTGTGTAATGGTGGACCTCTGTGTGCAGCAAGGAAAAATCAAGCAGCCTCACCGATACCAGGATGAGCCTCTTATCTTCACTTTGACTTTCTGTGAGTATCTCACTTGAGAGCGCAACTAATTTTAAAGTGTATATTATTTTGTGAAAGCAATAAATATTACGCTAATTCTTTTTTTTTTCATGCCTCAAAGGACTGAATACTGGTGGGGGCCATCTCCCCCACACAAGGGCACCTTTGCCCCCCCACCCCCTTCTTTTTTTCCTTCTAAATCCCTATGGCACTGGAGTAAAAGAGGCAATTAATTGATTGTCTGGTGGAAAAGGCAGTCTAGATGATCAGATGTTCCCGAGAAGGTATATGTAACATACCACTTGTAAGGAATGTACTCTATGTGATGGTATTTCTATGGAAACAATGCATCATTAACAAATTATTATTCTGTATTGGCCCTGGAGCTAGATGATGTATATACAGGGCTTCACAACCCAATACCCTGCAGAGCGGAGTGTTTATTTGTAGTCCACCGCCCTTCTCTGCAGCCCCTGGCTGTGGGTACCACTTCTGTAATAACATCAACCTGGAGTTCTCAGCTAGAGGTACATCTGACTGTGCACAGACGGCTGAGTAAATTTAATGCTGCTGCTAAGTCAACACATATTAGCAAGGCTCATCTTTACACTAACTCCAAAATATGGAGGTTAATCAGTGATAAAATAATTCATATCAAATGATCTACTTCTATATTTTACATCCACTTGTTCCTTATTGGAGTTTCTACTAGTAACAAAAAGCGAAAAAAAATCCAAACAATATATACTGATCTGTGAAGGATGACTAATACAAAATTTAGAAATGATTTATCATCCTCTAATGAAAATAATACATTTTTAAATTAATTTAGCATTGACTAATCTAGCGCAACTGATCAATGACTTGGGAGTGAATGTGTCATTGATAAGTACCCCACATATGGTGCTCTGCATGTCTGCCGTCCAGGTATTTTGGTAGCCCCCTCACAGATTTATAGCTGTTTAACAGTTCATGGGTAATAAACGCTACACAAAAGGAGAATAAACAGACAGAAAAAGGCAAATTTAGACTTCGTCACCGCTGAGTCAGGACATATTTTGTATGGTTTTCTGACCGCTGATGATTGAGGACATCTTACAAAAATATACCTTGGGCTAAATTTATCAAAAAGTGGCAAAACAATATATTCCTATAGCTATTTTCCATTCTATAAGAAGGCTGCACGCCCCATGGCTTATGTCATGCTATAATTTTGTATTTTATAGAATATACGCACACATGCATTAACCCTTTCCGTGTTATTCTTGTTCAAACTTCATATAAAAACCAAGGTATTTTTACTACATTGTACAGCACTGCGGAATTTGCTGGTGCTATATAAATAATAAAGTAATACAATAATAATCATAACTAATTTATAGGATATCACAAGTAGAAATAAATAAGCCTTTTGAGCCATGGACTGGTATGGGTCCTATGATTGCATAAGAAGATGCCAAATTCCCCCCCTCTCTCCATACCAACAGATTTAGGGGTTGAATTCAAAGGTTATTGCTTTAAAAGTGTTGAATGACACATGTATCTAAAAACTGGGCAATATGTCTAAGTACAAAGTGACTCTGCCCTACAGAGCCTTAAAGACAGTATGGTTTTTTATTTTGTATTTGGAAAAGGTTGATTTATATGCCTGGGCTGTTCTTTTCTGATTTTATTATCACGGTCTAAAAGATGCCTCTCCACTAAACTCCACTAGCCTTTGATGTAACACTGATAGGGTCGAAGTGTTGAGCCAGGCCAACTGGAGAAGTCTGCTGCGTACTACTGTCATGGGCATATGCAAATATTACACATTTTTAGAATAAAAAGTGAGTCTTAAACTGTCTACTTCGTCTTTAAGAGATTTTGCAAACTGACAATTTGTTAGAAATGGAACACATTGATTCACATACACAATGTTTATTTAATTAATTACCTCTTACCCATATTCAGTGAATATGGTGTTCAGATTTAGGAGGCCATTTTGTCCTAGGTTAATGTAATAAGTCAAGGAATTTCCTGTCACGTTACATGTCATGTGTACCCTTAAAGCAGCACTGTCATGCCGAACTTACCTTCCCCCAATCGCTTCCTCTTCTCTCCCTCTGTCAGGATCTCTTCTTGCCTTCCTAAATGATCTAGTTTTCTTCAAAACATAAGACAAAGTAGGGACTACTTTGTCTTATGTATTTTTCATGCGCGTTACCAGCTTTGACCCAGAGGAGGAGCTAAGTCCGCTCCATTTCCTGTGGTCTTTCAGCCAAATTTACTAATACTAAGTAAAGATTACTGAGTATTAGTAATTAAGGGAGAAAAGTAGCTGCTCACTGTTGTAAAAAAAAGTCCCCCACGACTCTAATAAAGTGCCCCACCTAGCCCTGACTCGTGCACCACTCGTGCAATTGACTCAAAGCACTCTGATTGGTTGGTTTAAGCTTACCAATAAGAGTGCTCTGACAGGAAAATCTTGAGCCCTGCCTGATTGGTTATTTGCAAGGCTCAAGATTTACCTTTAAAACAAAAAAAGTGCTTCCTTCACTGTTCGAACTTCCTGTCATTTAGATTAGGACACCGGCGAAGTCACCAAATTTTGGCCTAACAGATTGAGTACAATTTGTCCTTTCTTGTTAGGCTAAAACTTGTGCCTTTTGTTTGGTTTGAAATTTAATTCAAGTTAATGAACCTCCGATCCGGTCAGTGCCGCGGCTACAGCCACTTAGTAGATAGCTCCCTAATTTCCATAGTATTAGGGAGCCATCTACTAAAAGGCTGAAATATCAAAATTGGTCTTTTAGCCAACTTCATGAATACTAAGCAACAATGACTTTGTATTAGTAAATAAGAGAGATTGAAATCTCACTTCTGCTCCTACTCTCTCTCTGTCGCTAGTAGGGGCATTTCTACGTAACAGTCTGCAGCTGCTCACTGTTGTAAAAAAACAAACAAAAAAAACTCTATGAAGAGATTCTGATTGACACAGCATGGTGATTGGCTGTGGATGTGCACACATCTCCCAAGGTTTCCCTATGGGAAGACACTGGATTGGTTGAGATCTTCAAGATTGACCTCAGCTGGAAGGCAGGTGGCCACATGGATATTGACAGGCCAGAAGAGTAAAGGTAAGTAAACTTGTTATTCACAGTTCTGGGTAGCCCAATAATCCAAATAGATAGGGTAACTCTATAGTGTTTGTAAATACATCATTTTTTGCCAAAACACAAACTAATTCTGAGTTTAATCATCTTCAAAAAATAAATACCATTAGATTAGATTAACAGTAATTATCATGTAGCTTGTGTGGGTGAACATGTGTGGGTGATTAGAGAGCTCCATTAAATACATGGACTACTTTTTATTAAGAACTGACATGTACAATTTAAAAATGGTTTGTGACCAGAATTGCTGCTTTGCATATCCAATGCAGATTACTAAAATTTAAATATATGCAGGGTCTAAGACTTTTCTTATTTACAATATTCAAAGGTACTGTGTTTGGCACATAGTTTTCTTGTCATAATGTTGCCCATTCCATTTTCCTTAAAATTCATGCTATGGCAACACACAACCATAATACCTAACTGCAATAAAATAAATTCTTCCATTAATTTTAATAAATTTCGGTACATTTTCACACACACACAAAAAAATTACAACGTAAAAAGATGCCAACCATCGCGCATACTCACACAGTCATTAATTGTAACAAAATAATTTAATTGTAACAAACAGAACACTGAAATTCAGTGATGGAAAAACAAAATAACACAATTAAAGAACAGCTTTATGGACATGAACACTGGTATATATATACTTTTTTTTTTCTTCTGAAGTTATTTGACTACTGCATTGTACCTGTATTGTTTATATAGTGGGCTATCACAATTCGGTGTCTATATTATATATTTAAACATTGTCCATATGCTGAGATTTTTGTAATATTTGTTTGTTTGTTTTTTACTCCAATTTGGAGTATTCATTTAAATAGTCTGAAATTTAATATGAAATTTAAACTTGCTATTATTTAAGCAGGTTTTGGGGAGTGGAGTTCAGCACCTCTGAGTAATTAACTTCTTATTTTACCGCAATCATTGTAGCACAGCCAGTTAGAATGGTCCTTGGAGAATAAACTGAGACGTAATTTTAAATGGCCCATTAAACAAGAGAGATAGCATCCACTCAGGTAAAGAGTGGCTCAGTGTCAGTAACAAGGTGCTAAGTACTTTATAGCATATTAAGTAGGTGTTAATAAAAAGCACTTGAAAAAAATCTGCCTACATTGCAAGGGTGTTAGTTCATCTATTGAGCGCCTGCCTCATGCCTCACCATAGTCGGAGGCACAGGAGGAGTGTTTGTAGTAGGAGTCCTGGTGGTAGATAAGTGAAACAGAACAATTTGCTGCAAAAACAATTCAAATAAGCACTGAAAAAGGAGTTTGCCTTTTGTTGAATATGTATTAGGAAAAAAAAATATGTTTAACCCATGGGACCCCATCCCTTAAAATGTAAGCTCATTTGGGCAGGGTCCTCGTCGCCGTCCCAGTACATCCAACTTGTTTTGTTGCAAATACTTGTTTGCTAGTTTACCTATTGTGCAGCGCTGTTAAATGTATATGTGATAATGGCTGAGCAATAGCGCATTGCTTGCCTGTCTGACATATAATCAGTTGAGAAAAAGTAAAATCAAGCTAACCTCAGTTTCACTAGGGGATGAGAGATCAAAATGATTATTTACTAAACTGTGAATTGTGTAGAATATAACAGGAAACTTCAAATTTATAGCAAAGCAGACCAAAGTATTCACATCTGAGTATTGTGGCCTAAATACAATTCCCAGCTGAATTCCTGGCATATCACAATTTAATGAATAATCCTGCAAGCAAACCTTTATTCTCATTTACCAAGGGATGTGCCCACTAAAGAGGGAGTTGTGCTGAATTAACTGCCATATTGTAAAACTTATTTAGGATAAAAGAAGCAGGTTGAAAAAACATGTAAAATTCCTTTTGGTCTAAACTTGGAAGTCAGTGTAGGCAACCCTAAAAAAAAAAAAAAAAAGACAATTTATATATTGCAATTGATTATGCACAAGTTTTAAAGGCAGAATCGTATGACCTGTAATAATTTGTCAATAGGCACTAAGGGTACCTGAGGGTCTGGTCTAAAAGGACATTAAAAGTTGTAATACTCTATTCTTTTTGCACTAAAAGTCAAGTCTGGAACAGCTACCTGTATGTCTCAGTAACAGCTTCTTTTTATGCCAGCCCTGGCTTAGCCTTCTGGAGGAATGAGGTGATGGCTCTCCAGCTGCCTCCAGAGAGAGCATGTGAAGAGCTGGCACTGTGGTACAGTGACACATTTTAATGTGTGTAAAAGAGATGCAGGGTGTGACCTGTCAAGAATCATTGTACCAGGCATTCACTTAAAATTGGTCTCCCACTTCACAGGACGCACTGTTTGTACAGATGTCAGCCAGCCAGTGGTGCATGAGAAATGTTCAGACTTGCCTACAAGAGATGCATGAGTCATGACATGGAAATACACATTTTATGACAGTGAATTCTCTCAAGTCAATTGTTATTTTAGACAGATGAGAAATGGCTGTTAAATCCTCAATTTTTATTGCACCTCCCTCTCTGACAATATATTCTTTGTGGCTACAACCAATCTGTGCGATTTAGCCCCTTCTATTCATTCTGTAGCCCTCATCTGCCCATACAGTATTATATTTATGGTCATTCCCTGTCATATTCAGTAAGCACTCTCTGACTTACAGAACGAAATGCTATTTTATAGCACAGAAATAGTTAAACGTGGGCAGTTGATGGATGCAGAAGTCTGTTTTACAAGATGGTAAGGGACCCAGTGTAAAATACAACAGCTGGTTTTGCTGCTTGATACCATATCATGGTATGTAATCTCCTGCGGTAGCAGTTGCTGGATGCTGCTGTTCTGTTGTCATTATGGCAGTTGATAGAGGATGTCATCCATTCTGTAAATTCATTTGGTGGGTGCTGCCTTCATTGGGTTTCATTCAGAAAACAGGCTTGGAAGCCATGTACACCTGAACAGCTGAGTTAATGGGAAAGCAAACTCCAATTTGATGTTTTTTGTTCCTAATTTTGTAAGTCCCACAACTCTCTACTTAGCAGTTCACTTTCTTGTTACAGGCTGACCCTGATTACTCACTATATAAGGCATATACACATCAGATATAAAGGTCACTGAGTTACATGGTACTCTGGGGTGAAAAATCCATCTAAAATCATCCTTCTGGGACAAGCAACTGTCTTAGCCAACTGTCCATCAAAGCCAATAATCTGTGTGCGCCTTAAAGGGACAGTTTAGGCAACGTAACAACTACATCTAAATACAGTTGTTATGGTGCCTTATGGTACCAGGAGGCCCCCGGAGGCACTCTTACTTTAACGAATGAAACCATTTTGAAAGATTATTCCCAAAGTGACCCTTCAGCGCCAATCTCAACTTGACCCAGGCAGCATCCAACATCTTTAATTTCAGTTACGGGAAGCACAGAGTACCACCGGGAAGGGGCGCCGCTGATTGGCTGATAGGTCAGCTGATACTCTCAACCTATCAGTGACCCCATATTCACAAAACTGGCTTGGAAAAGGTAAGAATTTTGCCTCATTAGAGATTTCTTTGCCTGAAGCTTAAGGAAGCAAGGTGAATTGTTAGTACAGGACCAACCTAAGAGGTTTTGCCTATAACCAACATTTTTTTAAAATATGCATAAGTATTTGGGCTAGTGCGCAAGTAACTTTTTTTCTTTGGTTTGTACGTATTAGGACTGTGTGCTATGTGTGCTATGGTCGTTGCTGCCACCCAGGAGTAGTGGGAGTTTGAGCGTAGGACTTATATTTATGTATTTGGGGAGTCAATGATCTGCTGAGAGCCTCAGCTGACCACTCTAAGCCAATCAGCGGTTTCCCTACCCAATGGCCCTCTGCACTTCCCGAAACTTAAGTTTCAGAAGCCAGATGCAGTCTGTGGGGAGTTGAGATCGGCACTGGAGACTCACGTTGGGGTGAAAACGGTTTATCCCCTTAAGGCAAGAGTGCACCCAGAGGCCTCCTAGCACCATAACAACTTAATTTAGATAAAGTTGTTATGGTACCTGGAGTGTAACCATATGGCTTTAAATGAGAGCTATTTGAATCCAAAGCACATTTATCGGACTATACTTTTGGAGTAGCCAACTCATTTACTGGGTTCAGCTGCTGTACCTCTGTGTAGTAATATTTTCCTCTACTTAAATTCAGTAATCACACAGCAAAAGAGTATTTTACAACCCATTGTAGTTCACATTGGTTTTATTAACTGATGAGAAACTTTAGATTAGATTTTGTCTGCAATGTGCACATATTTTAAAATCTGATACTTTGTTTGATGTGTGGCACTGCAATAACAAAATGTAATGATTTCATATGTTTGGTTGGAGCCTAGGCAATTTGTGTTTCTAATTCTGTATATTTGTTTTCAGTGTTCTGGCTTTTAAAACTTTTTTATTTATTTTTTACCTTTTTTGCAATATTTGATTCACATACACTTAAAATAAAGCCTTCATAGTTCTGATACAAGGAAAAAAAAAATACATTTTGTTTTGGTAAACTAGTTTCACTGATATTACTTCAAATCATACTTTTTGAGAACTTGCACAATTGACATCCTTGTATATTAGCTGTACAAGTCTAACTTTAATCTATTTCAAATTCCATAAAAAGAGCAAATTATACATCCAATACAATTCAATAACTCTAATCAATGCCAAATGGCTTCTAAATATTCCCAGCGAACATTCTGTTTTACTAAAAAAATAAAACTGAAATCTCATTCCTGCTTTAAAGGAATTTGATATTGGCTGTTATTGACTGCATCTGCATCTCCTTTCAGGACTGTTTAGATAGCTGGGATTTTGCAGTATTTGAAATGCTATCTGCGCAGCGTTTGTACCTTTATCATCGTCAAACTGTTGGGACTTAGCCATAGCTGTCTTCCAATCAAAACTCCTGTTTATAATTTGATGTCATGATGTACACTGAGCATGCGGTGAGCCTGAAGAGAGGTCCAGACATATGGGAAACAGACATAAAGAAGGGAGTCTGAACCATTGAATCAGGAATGAGGGGGACACGCAAGGTGCATGCACATTACTACATGATCCATGGCAAAAGTTTGAAATATCACTGAGATGTCTGGCAACCGACTAGGCTGGAGAGGCAGGAATGTGACCTACTCTGCTACAGCTGTGTGGATTTGACAGTGTGGAAGAAAAAGATGGGAGAGGGATTTATTTACTGGGAGAAAAATGTGCGGCAAGAGAAACTGAACAAGATCTGGAAAGTCTGACACTCAGCAGGAGTTCCCATCGCAAGCAGAAGGACATCTTAACTCTGTAACCAATTGGGAACATTCTATCTGCATGGGTTTCACATGATAGACCAATGCACATTTCCAGCCCTTTTAAAGAAACACTGCAGGCACCATAAGAACTTTGTCAAACTAAAGCTATGGTGCTAGGAAGTGTCTTACACTGTCTCACCTTTAGGGGTTAAATCATTCACAAATGGTTTGATACCAAAATCTGTTCTCCAAAATCTGCTCCCCCGTGCCCCTTCTTTTGTTTGAGGAAAAACTTCAGAACTAAAACTAAGGGCTGCCACGGGCAGGGGCATTGCGGGTTGGCCCAGATTTTTCTCAAGCAGATTTTGAAGCTTTTCAGCAAACGGAATGACAGGGCGACAGAGGGATCAAGAGCTGGAGCACGGACATTGGAGTTAAACTGTTTTTTAAAGAGTTAACCTTTAAAGGTGTGCCAGGGACCTCCCTTTGATGAAGTTGATATGATGCTCTTCCTGCTCCTTTAACCACATAGCCTATAACTCTAAAGGTTTATTTTTTTTTTTTTAATATATGTATGAGAAAAAAAAAGTCTCTTCATCCACCTGATATATTTCTGTTAACATCATAATATTTTATGGAAAGGTTTCTAAACAATATACTTCATTTCTGATAGGAGAAGAAAAAAAAAAAGGAAAAGATTATGAGCTTTAGAGGAGGACTCTTTATCCTGGTGCGTTTGAAAGATTTATCTTGTTTTTAAGATGAAACATATTGAGGTCAATAAATGGTTGACTGCAAAATCTGTCAGCTTTCATCATTTGATAAATTCTAGTCATAGTTGTCACAATATTGGATATTAAACCCCATTATTTTTATCCAAATCTAACTTTGTGTCATTTTACAAGGTTAATATCCACACACATATTATATACGGGTAGGCACTCCAGATGTTGTGGACTACATCTCCCATAGTGTCATAATCCTGACAAAGCATCAGGGGAGATGTAGTCACAATATCGGGAGTGCCTAAGGTTGAATAAATAAATATATTATTTATTTATAAAATATTTTACCAGGAAAGATACATTGAGATTTATGTCCTGGGTCCATATACACACACACGGATTATTGTAACTCTCTGATTGGTCTTCCCAAAAGCTGTATTGCCTGTCTACAGTCTGTAATGAATGCTGCCGCCAGAGTGATTTTCCTCTCTACCCGGTCCTCTCTCACCTCACCCCTCTTTCAGTCCTTACATTGGCTTCCTGTATCCTATATGAGTCAATTCAAAGTGCTAACCCATACCTATAAAGCACTGAACAATTCTAGCCCCTAGCTGCACTGTATGAACACAATATGAATCTATAATGGAGAAAGTCTATAGTATAGTAGAGTTATATGTGGAGATGGCCAGTGAGGGACAAGAGATGGAAGGGATGGATAGCAGTTGTGAATATCAGCTGACAGCTACTAGAGGTTAATAGAATTAAGGTTCCTCCTGTGTTGAGGGGGATTAAGCTGAGGTTGTTGAGTGAGGGGGTACTCGAGAGCAAACGATAAGAGGTGGTGGTCAGAGAGAGGAAATGGAGTGTTGCGGATATTAGATAATGTACATGCATAAGAGAAAATGAGGTCGAGGGTATTGCCAGCAACATGGGTGGGAGAATTAGCCCACTGAAATTGCCCGAGGGAGGAAGTAATTAAAAGTAGTTTAGAGGCTGCTGAGGTCAAAGGTGGGTTAATGGGAATATTGAAGTCCCAGAGAATTAGGGATGGAATATTAGAAGAGAAGAAATAGGGTAGCCAGGCAGCAAAGTGGTCAAGGAAAGGGAACCAGGGGGGTGATAAATAACGGCAATGTTAGCAGAGAAGGGTTTGAAAAGGCAAATGAAATGAATTCCGAATAATGAGAAAGAGAGGGAAGGGAGTAGAGGTTTGAAGGAGCAGTGAGGTGAGGGAAGAAACCCTACACCACCACCTTTACATTCAGAGTGTCTTGGGTTGTGGGTAAGTTGAAGACCACCAAAGGATATTGATGCAGGGGTAGCAGTGTCAGAGGGGGAGAGCCATGTTTCTGTTAAGGCTAGTAAATCTAGGAAACGAGAGATGAAGAAGTCGTGGACAGCAGTAGATGGACATAGTTGAAAACGAGAGAAATCTCAATGTATCATCCTGGTAAAATATTTTATAAATAAAATATTTTATAAATAAATCTTTGTAATATTGCAAACAGAGCGTGAATTCCAGAGGGTAGTATTAAAGGAGGATTAAGAGGAAGGGTAACATGAGATGAATATGAGATTGGTGTGGTTCCTTGAGTTAGTTCATGTTGAGTTTGCCGAGATGGGACCAGGGTTTGGAGACACATCGCCAGCTGCTAGGAGCAAAAGGATAGAAAGGAAGTGAAGGTGGGGGTAGGATTTGAAAGTTTTGTAGGAGGGTATGCATAGATGTCACCATTACGGGGGCTTGGAGATAGTGACACCCACTATGCACTTTTGGGGTTTAAATATAGAACAATAAAAGCAAGATTTTTTCATTAGAACAAAGAAAGCCAACATTCTCTTCCACCTGGAATCTATAGACCAATGAAACGTATACAATGAGTAGTTAAGCAGGTGCCATAAACACACTATAGAAAATGTAAAACCGAATTACAAAATGTAGGTTAAAATGTTTAAAGTATGACTGCAGAAAAGTTGCAGAATTTTTCCAAATCAGCTTTATGGCCTAAATTTGGCTTTTTTTTTTTTTTACAATCCACTTCAATATCTGCTTGGTGAACAAACCAACTTCATGAAAATAAAATAAAATGTAAAATGTCTCAACTCTAATATGCACTAGATGTTTTGATTTAAAGTCATAAATGTGTGGCACATCTCACATCGTACATTCTACTCTACACAAAAAGACATACATTGTTCTCCCTACCCTTAGACTCCACGATATGTTCTTCACTCATTAAAAAAGAAAAAAGAAAAAAAAAAAAGAAACTTATAGAAAAACAATTTGTGACTTGAACAATAAAATAAACATCTATTCATCATTAGGACAGACGTTTAGATGAACTAAAAATAAAGATAAATAATAATAAAAACCATGTATAGAAGGTACATGCACATATAATCAAAATATAAACAAAAACAGACACAAGGGACTGGAAGGTAGGACAGAGAAAAGCCCCTGCCCCCCTCCCTTCCCTTGAGTGGATATGGTCACCTAGACTGGGTAATAGGGGGTAACCCAAGAATAATAAAGTAAAAAATATATAATTCCAAAAAAGCTGCCTTACTAGAAGACAGCCAATAGGAAAGGAACCCAGTCCAATCTCAAAAAAAGTATAAATAGTACCAAAAAATAATAAAACTTTATTAGAATATAGTAAAACCTAAGACTAAACAAAGATATCTAAGGTCTAGTACAAGGAGAGGTATAGCATATAGAAAAGCCTGGAAAACTGCCAAAAGAAAGGGGGCAGTAAACTAAGCTGTGTTACATATACCTTAGGGAATAACAGCATAGAGGACCTAAGTAGAAGAGAGAGGATACATATATAGTATATAGTATTTAGTAACCCAAAAAGGGGTAAAAATGCCCCAATAGTTGCATAAAGGGTACCAATAAAAATACTAAACCCAAAATCAAAAACCCCCTTCCCAAATCAGAAAACGAATCCTACAATTGAGCCATCTCTCTAAGCTAACCCACTATCTCCTAAATAACACCTTCATGGGTGTTCTAATCTAATGTCTAGACCTAGACATCTGTAGTCAAAATAACATTGTGCAACGTGCTCGTTGGTGCAAAACAAAAAAATTAACCCAACACGTGTTTCGGCGAGACTACACGCCGTCCTCAGGGGTATTGCAACCGAGGCTATCCCTGCAATATAATTTATACCCATGTTGATTTACATACACCTGAACATCGGCCAATGAATGTGTTCTGCGATTAAGTCACCGCACCAATGATATTAGAGGGGCGGGACACAGGTACCAACATCCAGTCAGTGCGTTTCACTCTCTCCGGTCGCTACACCAATAGTATTATGGGGGCGTGATATACATGTCACAACTCACAAAAAGAAACCGTGAGCGGCCGGCATAATCAAATAGGCCGGTCCAAGAAATTTTAACCCCTCATATCCCACAATTGTCATCCATATAAAATGTCTATTAATAATCAGTGGTAACTAAGATTAAACTAATATCATATAGCCAAATAAGAGCCCCTAAATGATCCAAAAAGTAGATTGCTAAATTTAAACAAGTCAAAGAAAAAAGGGGGGTAGCGAAAAATAAATAAAAACTAATAAAGAATATATATACATACAGGGAGTGCAGAATTATTAGGCAAGTTGTATTTTTGAGGATTAATTTTATTATTGAACAACAACTCATTAATATCAAAGCTGAATATTTTTGGAAGTAGTTTTTAGTTTGTTTTTAGTTATAGCTATGTTAGGGGGATATCTGTGTGTGCAGGTGACTATTACTGTGCATAATTATTAGGCAACTTAACAAAAAACAAATATATACCCATTTCAATTATTTATTATTACCAGTGAAACCAATATAACATCTCAACATTCACAAATATACATTTCTGACATTCAAAAACAAAACAAAAACAAATCAGTGACCAATATAGCCACCTTTCTTTGCAAGGACACTCAAAAGCCTGCCATCCATGGATTCTGTCAGTGTTTTGATCTGTTCACCATCAACATTGCGTGCAGCAGCAACCACAGCCTCCCAGACACTGTTCAGAGAGGTGTACTGTTTTCCCTCCTTGTAAATCTCACATTTGATGATGGACCACAGGTTCTCAATGGGGTTCAGATCAGGTGAACAAGGAGGCCATGTCATTAGATTTTCTTCTTTTATACCCTTTCTTGCCAGCCACGCTGTGGAGTACTTGGACGCGTGTGATGGAGCATTGTCCTGCATGAAAATCATGTTTTTCTTGAAGGATGCAGACTTCTTCCTGTACCACTGCTTGAAGAAGGTGTCTTCCAGGAACTGGCAGTAGGACTGGGAGTTGAGCTTGACTCCATCCTCAACCCGAAAAGGCCCCACAAGCTCATCTTTGATGATACCAGCCCAAACCAGTACTCCACCTCCACCTTGCTGGCGTCTGAGTCGGACTGGAGCTCTCTGCCCTTTACCAATCCAGCCACGGGCCCATCCATCTGGCCCATCAAGACTCACTCTCATTTCATCAGTCCATAAAACCTTAGAAAAATCAGTCTTGAGATATTTCTTGGCCCAGTCTTGACGTTTCAGCTTGTGTGTCTTGTTCAGTGGTGGTCGTCATTCAGCCTTTCTTACCTTGGCCATGTCTCTGAGTATTGCACACCTTGTGCTTTTGGGCACTTCAGTGATGTTGCAGCTCTGAAATATGGCCAAACTGGTGGCAAGTGGCATCGTGGCAGCTGCACGCTTGACTTTTCTCAGTTCATGGGCAGTTATTTTGCGCCTTGGTTTTTCCACACGCTTCTTGCGACCCTGTTGACTATTTTGAATGAAACGCTTGATTGTTCGATGATCACGCTTCAGAAGCTTTGCAATTTTAAGAGTGCTGCATCCCTCTGCAAGATATCTCACTATTTTTGACTTTTCTGAGCCTGTCAAGTCCTTCTTTTGACCCATTTTGCCAAAGGAAAGGAAGTTGCCTAATAATTATGCACACCTGATATAGGGTGTTGATGTCATTAGACCACACCCCTTCTCATTACAGAGATGCACATCACCTAATATGCTTAATTGGTAGTAGGCTTTCGAGCCTATACAGCTTGGAGTAAGACAACATGCATAAAGAGGATGATGTGGTCAAAATACTCATTTGCCTAATAATTCTGCACTCCCTGTATATACAAACTTAACAAGAGATACCTTAAAAGTATTGCCAGAATCCCCCTTTTTTCTTTTCTTATTTTTACACCCATTTATTATTTTTATCCTCATACTAAAAATTAAGGTGTCTTATATTAAATGCCATTGATTATGGTTGAATATGTGCTGTTAAAATAAAGTGTTTATATATAGATACACTGGTAATATTATAATACACTCTAGCGGCAACATAGTATCCTGATTAGACATCGTTATTCATTTGCTCCATAGACTATGTTTGAATATGCACTGTCAAAATAAAGTGCTTAAACATAGATACATTGGTAACATTCTAATCTTTTTCAGTGGTAACATAATATCTTGTTTAGACATTGCCAATCATTTGTTCCTTTGACTTGTTTAAATTTAGCAATCTACTTTTTGGATCATTTAGGGGCATTTTTACCCCTTTTTGGGTTACTAAATACTATATACTATATATGTATCCTCTCTCTTCTACTTAGTTCCTCTATGCTGTTATTCCCTAAGGTATATGTAACACAGCTTAGTTTACTGCCCCCTTTCTTTTGGCAGTTTTCCAGGCTTTTCTATATGCTATACCTCTCCTTGTACTAGACCTTAGATATCTTTGTTTAGTCTTAGGTTTTACTATATTCTAATAAAGTTTTATTATTTTTTGATACTATTTATACTTTTTTTGAGATTGGACTGGGTTCCTTTCCTATTGGCTGCCTTCTAGTAAGGCAGCTTTTTTGGAATTATATATTCTTTAATTTACATGCACATATAGACTGGCTAATAGTGGTAGACTACCGAGGGCATTACGTAATACATCTTGATTCATAGTCTTAACATTTGTACAAAAGGAAAATAAAAACAATATATCATGATGGATTTTAACGAATTTAGAACAGCATACAGCAGCTATTGAAAGTGTAATCACAGGGAGCCAGGTTTAATATCTTAACTAGTGTGTCTCTGTTTATAGAAACTGTGAAGGAATTTGAAGAAGAGCCTGAGCCGTGGATTTAGAAGGGAAGTCAGTAATCAGACAAGGCGGCTGTGTCCTCCACAATATACAAAGGGAAATCATCACCTACGTGTTAAGAGTTTGGAAAGATTCCAGAGTGAAAGCAAATTATCCTGGAACTGAGTGGGTGCTAGTACCTCGCAGGATTTGGATGTGCTAGTGTTCTGGGGGAATCAATTGGTGTTAACACTTTCAGTGCTGGACCATTTTCACCCCCTTTAACTAGGTTAAAAAAAAGTTCTTAAATCTTTATTAAGCAACAAGAATATCTTCAAAATCCAATGTACACGAAATTCACAAAAATCACTCGAATAGTGCACACAAGTGTAAGTGTATTAGTCAAATGAAAAATAATAATAAATAAATAATATACACTTAATGTGTCTGTCCAAAAAATCCAGCCCCTATTAGGGAAATAGCGTGTACCCTTATAGTGTGAAACAGCTATTGTAAGTATAATGTCCAAAAAAAAAATTTTAAACTTTAAATTGCAAGAAATCAAGTTTATTAACTGAATTGGTTAAAGGGACACTGTATTCACTATAACCATTTTGTCTCTTTGAACTGTTTATAGTGCCTGGAGTGCCCTGGCACAGTCCCTCCATTCAGTGTTGCACCATGTTTGTGCAGTATGCCACAAAATAAGAGTCCCTGGTCACCCACAGTCCGGCCCCTTCAGTATGTGTAGCTAAGGCAGAGATTACACACTTCCTTGTTGTCATACCCATTCATACCGTCAGTTGGAACTCTGACAGGCTAAAAGCAGTCAGCTGACACTCTCAGCCAATCACAGCTGGCCATTGCTGCTCAGGGTAATACTTCCTTATTAGCCAAAGCAGCACATATGGGATGGACTGCCGTGGTCTCTTGTTTAGCTTTAAAACTTTAAAACTTTAAAAACTGTTTAATGCTGAAAGAAATGATGGTACCAGAGGACTCCAGACACTATAACCAGTTTAATGAGATGAAGCAGATACAGTGCTTACGGTGTCCCTTTAAAAAGACTGAAAAAACGAGGCTCTAAAGATGGACAGACATTCCCTAATTATAACCCACACTACCAAATACTTCAGTGCTAGTAGTCTAGGGGAGAGTATAAAATCCCGGGGGAAACACAAAAACATATTACAGAATTATAAAGTCTATCTATTAAAGAGCATTCAGGATCACTCTGCATAACCTAGTGCCCTCCCAAGCTTGCAACATAGCCCTGTCCCCCCTCCCCCGGACCGGCGGGGGTTATCCCGGTCCTTCCTAGCCTGTACCTGGCACCAAACGACTTTAATCACCCTAACTGACTAAGATACCGCCACTGCAGAATCAAACAAAATGGCGGCCCAGCTTACCATGCAAGGAGAAAACTCCCAGCACTCGGAGCCGGAGCCTCTAAACTCTGCACAGATCACCCAAAGGAGGCTGGACGAACTCTTCACCCGCTTCTGGGCCAAGCTGGAGGCACGACAAGAAGCAGTAAAGCACCAACATCAGGAGGCCAACTGGGAGGCTGAGAACCGGATGGTGAGTGGGCCCCCTTTGATCATTCATGTCTCCAAATCACACGCACCTCCTCACACTAAGAGATCACCTAGGCCGAGGGCCACCGGGGCAGAACCCCACGGCACTGTCCACACAGGCGGAGGACCACCCGCCACATGCGGCCACCAACCTCCACAACCTCCTGCCTACCCCCGGAGGGAAGGACTGGGACCTCAGGAGGCACGAAGTTGCTGGCCTATCAACCGGCCTGGGGCTGGAAGGACGCCCAACAGAACCATCCAAGTGCTACAGTCACCTTCGCCCTCTACACACGGGACTCACACTTCCCAGCCTTGGGAATAGGCTGAACTCAAGCTCACTGCCTAAAGCTGTACCGCCATTACAGGACTAACCACGGACAACAGTTGCCATTGCGGGGACTTCCATACATGACCCACACAGGCCAACCTAACGGGGTTATACATACACATGTATACTGCAGCTGTCTAACCTTTATGTTTTTAGGCATTTCTCGCACTAGCTGGACTTTCTCACCATGCCTTATATCGCAAGAACTGCTCTCTACACCCTGGCTAAACGTAATGTGACAACATATGATATGCCGTTGTTTTCACCCCTTGCAAAGTTTTCTCGTTTTGGCAATGACATCTTGTGTGTGTTTACCGCACCCACATCTGTATTACTTTCACTGGCTGGTCCTATTTAATGTGGTACTCCAAGCTGGTTTAAAACTGGCAGTGAAACTGTTGGTTTATTTCTACACTTAAATACGTGCAACTGGTACCTTAAAGGACCACTATAGTGCCAGGAAAACATACTCGTTTTCCTGGCACTATAGTGCCCTGAGGGTGCCCCCACCCTCAGGGACCCCCTCCCGCCCGGCTCTGGAAAGGGGAAAAGGGGTTAAACTTACCTTTTTCCAGCACTGGGCGGGGAGCTCTCCTCCTCCGATCCTCCTCCGTTCCTCCTCCTGGGCTGAATGCGCACGCGCGGCAAAAGCTGCGCGCGCATTCAGCCGGTCACATAGGAAAGCATTCATAATGCTTTCCTATGGACGCTTGTGTGCTCTCACTGTGAAAATCACAATGAGAAGCACGCAAGCGCCTCTAGTGGCTGTCAATGAGACAGCCACTAGAGGATTAGGGGAAAGGCTTAACCCATTCATAAACATAGCAGTTTCTCTGAAACTGCTATGTTTATAACAAAAATGGGTTAACCCTAGCTGGACCTGGCACCCAGACCACTTCATTAAGCTGAAGTGGTCTGGGTGCCTAGAGTGGTCCTTTAAGCATAAAAGCTCCTAGCTTCACTAATGCACAGCTTTACACCTATAACCTTAGGCACAACTAGTTTGGCGATGCGCATATCTAGTTTAACATGTTACACTACACAAAACTGTTGTCTACTAGCCTATATTTGACTAAGCTTGTTATTAATAGTGGCATTCAATATAAGTGCCTATGACATGTAATTGCTATAACAAACCTCGTTCTATTATCATTCATAGGCACTGTACAGTTTTCATCATTGTTTTTACATTTTATTTAAAAAACAAAAAGGGTAAACTGTTGATATTTTACGACAATCTTGCTCTCAACCTCAATGTATATTTTCGTTTAAAAATGTCACTGTGAGCTTGTTAACTAAACTATGCACTACAAAAATCAATAATAATAAAAAAAAAAATTAAAAAAAGAGCATTCAGGATAACAGAATTGACATAAATCAAATTAGTAGTCATGTAACCATAAGGCAAAAGCATACAATAGTTTAAAAAAAAAAGTGACTCCTTAGTGGGACAGGGAAAACTAGTTATCTGCACGTAGACTCCTAACGTAGGAGGCAAATGTAAAAAACAAACAAACAAACAAAAAACAATAAGGCTTACATATATATGAACTCTAAGACTACCTTGGCACACACTAGGAGAAAGTGTGCCTACATATACCCATTTAGAGATGCAAGGAAGAAGGGAACAAAAAACATTAAAACATTTATACATTGTGAACTAAATAAAAGTGGGAGCAATCCCAATCCAATGCGTGTTTCGGTGTAAAGTCACACCGTCATCAGGTTCATCTTCATCCCCTTCAAGCCTATCTGTTACAATTCTGGACCTGTGAATAGCAGCCATGTGCCATTTCTCAGGTGTCATTGACACAATGGTACATACAGAGAAGGGAACCAAAATTTTATAGATCAGCTCACATCACCAGAGATGCATCAGTGTTATAGTAATTTACTTCATCTATTGTTCAACAATTTTTTTAAGCACAATATTGCCAGGGGAACTGAAGCAGAATGTAGTATTCGAGCATCAATAATCTGTAACACAATTTACTACATAGAATGGAGCAAGGCAGAGCTATATGTCCCTGTTCAGTAAGGGAAAAAAAGTATTTGTTCCCCTAGTGATTTTGAACGGTTGTCCACTAGCAAAGACATGATCAGTCTATAATTTTAATGGTAGCTGTATTTTAACAGTGAGAGACATAATAAAAAAATAAAAAAAATCCAGAAAAAAATGCATGTCAGAAAAGTAATAAATTGACTTGCATGTCAATGAGTGAAATCAGTATTTGATCCCCTATCAATCAGCAAGATTTTTGGCTCCCAGTTGTCTTTTATACAAGTAACGAGCTGAGATTAGGAGCACTCTCTTAAATGGAGTGCTCCTAATTTCACAAAATAGTAAAGAGACAGGCAAGGCTGTGCCAATAAAACAGTAAAATATAAATATATGAGAAACAACGTTCCAATAATAAGGGTATAGTCCACTGGAATAGTCAGAAATAAAATTCTCACTAACATATCAGGATAGGGTGGGGGTGAAATTCTCAGGATTGATCCGTCCGGATGGTTAAAATATCCGTATATGTGGAGAGACAAAGGGGAGATACAGCTACTAATGGTGCAATATGCCAAAATCCAGGAATAAAATTAATAGAAATAGGTAATGCACTCTCATTGAAAAGAGCTATACCAGCTCTGGGGTGGAGGGCGTATAGCGGTATAATCCCTGTTTAGCCGATATGCAGGAGTGGTATGTCTGTCAATACGGTCTGGGTGTCCAAGATTCCGACAGGTGATGAAAAGACAACAATAGTGTGGCAAACCTAGCCACTTCGGGACACAAAAGAATGAGTAATATGTTAATTTTTCTGTGTTCTTCTTTGTCTGCGGTAGGGAGCATTTGTATGCTAGCGGCACGAAAGCCGTGAGCATTCATATGGTAGTTTCACGAACAGTATTGAAATCCACTGTTCGTGAAACAAATCAAACTACCGAATGGGAGACTTCACAAGGGGGTCGTGTGTCTTCCATTAACGATGGCAACAATGTATCTATAGTCAATTAATGGGTTTTGCAATGGCCGCCGTTCATTTGCCAAACACGTGTCGGGTCGGCCATCTTTTCTCACGAAAACACAGCGGTGTTTGGTCGTCGAGTGCCTGGAACTAAAATCGGCTACACGACTTCACGAACACCGCTGGACTTCCATGCCGTTCGGATAAAATATTCCTTCTGTAAATTCACGTACACAGTCCATTATCATATCGCAATGTATGTTCGTGTAAAATCATCATTCAAATGGCTTTTTCTTTCTAGTGTATGGATCTGAACGGTATTTCACCAGATGGTGCACTCAAATCCCAGCTATCCAGCGAGAGGTCATTCGGATAAATCTAACAAATATTATACAAGTTAGGCATTTTTGTGTGAAATGGTGTATTTGGCCGTACGGAGAGGTAATTCAATTAACAGTATATTCTTAGGTGGTTATCTCTCCAGAACAGCATGGCATGATGGGAAATAGATTTGCATGGACAGTTTCCCACACAGACCACCTGAGGAAAACACCTGTAATGTCAGTTTGGAAACCCCTTGCATGGGGACTTGTATAAATATGGTGACAAGGCAATAAAGGCTACGTTGACTCCCAAACTATGTGTTGTCTAGTTCTTGGGGAAAAGGGATTACTACAACACTACCTGTATTTTGCATGCTGAATCCTGACTACCAGCGAAAATACCGTGGATTTCCGCTACAAATGGTGCTCTCAATGTGATAAAAAAATTGGGTATAAAAATAAATAAAATTAAGCTCACAAATACAGAGCAGGAATAACTGCTCTATTTATAAAGTGTTGGTGGAATGATCCCCACCTCGGATTTCTTTGGGTACAGGAACAAATAGAAGTTTGCCAGGTAGATAAAATTAAGTATAAAAACATTTAAAAGTGTATATAAATTACAATAAAATAAAAGTTGGTACAACTTAGGTAACCAAAAGACTTTTATTGCTAAAATACACAATTTAAAACCATAACGCGTTTCACCAAATGTGGCTTCTTCAAATGGAATAAAATTGGCAAACTTCTATTTGTTCCTGTACCCTGTATTCCATGTGTGGCAGTGCGTTTATCAGCATTTCTGTTCAACTGTATGTATATTAGTGTTGTTGTTTGTCTGCATGTGTGGCAGTGTGTGTATAAGTATGTCCTTGCAACTATATGTATGTCAGTGTGTGTATCTGCATGTATGCCAGTATGTGCATCAGTGTGTCTGTGCAACTGTATGTGTGTCAGTGTTTGCATCTGTGTATCTGCATGTGTGAACGTGTTTTTGCATGTCTGTACATCATGTGTCAGTCGGTGTGTCCGTATCTATGTGTGTCAGTGTTTTCTCTGTGGGTATGTGCATGTGTGTCATTGTGTCTGTGCAACTGTATGTGTGCCTCTTCATTTGCATATGTATGTCAGTTCTTGTATCTGTGTCTATGTATCTGCATGTGTGTCAGTGTGTATCTGTGTTATGTATCTGTATGAGTGTGTCATTGTTTGTATCTGTGTGTCTGTACATCTGTATGTATGTCAGAATTTGTATCTGCACGTGTGTAAGTCTGTGTGTTTGTGTATCCACATGTGTGTATCTGCACTGTGAGAAGACTGGAACAGAGAAAAATGGGAGATGGGACAGACAAATGCATACACATTTGAAATAACAGCAACTATAATTACAAATATAAGGAGTACTATTTATGGAAATGGGCTGCCAAGGGGTACTCAAGAGAAAGAAAAGTTGGAAACCACTGGCCTAGACCATCTTTATGTACAGCAACAATTCTTTTTTCACATCCTCAGAGAGTTCTTTGCCATGAGGTGCCACGTTGAACTTCCAGTGACCAGTATGAGAACGTGTGAGAGCGATAACACCACATTTAACACACCTGCTTTCCATTCACACCTGAGACCTTGTAACACTGAGTCACATGACACCAGGGAGGAAAAATAGCTAATTGGGCCCATTTTGGACATTTCCACTTCAGGGTGTACTCACTTTTGTTGTAAACGGTTTAGACATTAATGGTGGTGTGTTGAGTTTATTTTGAGGGGACAGCAAATTTACACTGTTATACAGGCTGTACACTTCCTACTTTACATTGTAGCAGGGTGGCATTTCTTCAGTGTTGTCACATGAAAAGATATAAGAAAATATTTACAAAAATGTGAGGGGTGTACTCACTTTTGTGAGATACTGTATTTCATTTATTGACATACAAATCAATTTATAACTTTTTTGACACCAGTTTTTCTGGATTTTTTTTTTTGTTATTCTGTCTCTCATTGATAAAATACACCTACCATTAAAATTATAGACTGATCATTTCTTTGTCAGTGGGAAAACGTTCAAAATCAGCAGGGAAACAAATATTTTTTTTCCCTCACTGTATCACTATTCCTACAGATTGAGCATACATACCTTATGGGTGTGAACGGTTACTGGGTTCCCTCTCAGCCTCATTACAATTTTGCCTCAATTTAAAAAATAAAAAACACAAACAGTTGAACAAATCCACAGTTGCAGGGTGCATATGTCATCCATCTGGAATGTTAAATAAGCCAATGCAGAACAATTAATTTTCACAAAAAAAAAAAAAAAAGTGTCTTAAAGCTAATTCTGAAGGAAAGATAAAAAATAATATCGCAGAACAAAAAGGAGCAAAGTAAAATCTTTGAAAATGATCAAGCCATTCAGCAGGCTGTTTAGCGTACTCACTTTAAATATTGACAGATTGAACGTACACACTTAAAATGCAATGCAAAATATGTAACAGGATCCGTCTTTGGCACTCTGGCATCCTGGCAAGAGATTTGTTTATCAACCCAGCACTGGTCTACAGACACTGTATATGCATCAGCCTGTTGAGAAGCTCATAAGCAATGTTTTGTCACTTAAAATTTATTTTGGAAATGTAGTGGTTTCCTTCTAAATAAGACCCTCTCTCACACTTGCTTTTTTTTCTTTCTATAGGAGATTTTATTAATACCTGGTGATAAATGAGGCATCGAGCCACAGATTGTAGACTCTCTGGATGGAAAGAAGTTGCCAATTGGCTTTGTCAAGTGTTCTTTATTAGTATTTATAAAGGCTCATACTTGTGTTGGCCCACTCTGGGGTGCCAAAAGCTACAGGGAAACATTTCAGGATGAAGGGGACATTCTCAAAAGACCTTATGTCTAATGTCCACCCCTGGATGAATGATTAGCCACTCTGCAAAGGTCATTGCGGTACATCGCATGTGCACTGAATATAGACGCTGAACTCCATGACCTGAACAGGTAAAGGAAGTTTAAACACAACCAATTATTCCCAAATCGAAGAAGAATGCTGTCTCTACCAAACAGAACTGCTGTAATGAAGACCTGAACGCTTCAAATAATTCATTTATGACCAGAATCTGGAATGTATAGCATATGGTAGATTTTATAAAGAAAAAAAAGAAGGTGAGTCTTTATTTTTCTGACTGGTAACACAACATTCTAGTCTTGAATTTCAGTCAGTGTAATGTGTTTAAATTAATATAAGTGGCAATATATTACCTCTGTTGGGTGAGAAAATTGGATGCAATTTACTGTTAAGAGACATGAATTCTTCATTAGAAAACAGGTAGTGTGCAAATAATTGTTGTGCATTCTTGTAAAGGAGCTGCAATCCTAACCTTTGATAAATCCTACAAGAATAAATGGTTTCCTTTAACAGTAACAGAATAATATAAAAGGTGGACGGTAGAACCAATGGGTCTGCTACCCTCTGTACACAGGTATACCTGGTTACAATTCAATCTCTGGAGAGACATAGCTGCAAATCATCATATTGTTATCCCATTACAAACAAGTACTTTGGATATATGATCCTGTTAGCTAAGCAGACAAATACATACATTCCTTTTAAAGAGATGCTAAAGAAGAATTGCTAAAGATGAATGTCTAAAATTACATTTAAAAAAAAATGATTTACCAAGTTACCATAACACTTGAATTAGAGAGTCTGCATCCTGAGCTCACATGGGAAGGACGACATGGGGAACGGCAATGTCATGTTCCTGAGCAGGTCAGAGAGGAGACGAATGCCAGGGTTTATTGGTTGAAGCTTTATTTGTCTTTTTAGATATAACAGTTTACTTGAAAGAAAGAATTAAGGCAATATGCCACAAACAGGATACTTTGTGAGTAAAAACAGAATAAAGGCAATATGCCACAAATGGGATATATTGAAAGCAAATGAATTAAAGTCTTTTATATACAAGTAGGTTTGACGTTATTCCCAAATAGATTAGTAGTTTGTGGAATGTCACACTGCAGCCAGGTTCAGGATGATACAGGGTTGAAATAGTTAAAGCTGGTAAATAGTTTCAGTATAATATACTTCAGGTTGCTTATAGGATTATGCAGAGTTTCAGTAGTTGAGACAGTTAAGTAGATTCCAGTATAAAGTATAGAAAATAAGATGAAAAGGGATTACAGTGCTGGACTAAGCCCGCACTGATATCCCTTTAAGGTTACAGATATATCCAGGGCATGAACCCCAAATTGCAATTATAACGAAGATAAAGGACTAACCCACTAGATGCAATGGTATAGTTCGTATTTGCATACTTATAACGATCTCTATTGAAGTGTTTAAAGGGCGGAACTGATTTGCGGCAAGCCCCACCCCTTTATGCCATGACGGAATTGATTGGCTTACTTGTACTGGGAGGCGGGGCAGAAGAGATCAGCGAGAAGCCCTGCCCCCAGTACTCCATAAAGAACATGATTGGCTTATACTCACTGGTGGGTGAGGCAACACTCCCTTATATTCAAGCCAGAGTCCAGATGACAGGAGCTCTTGACAAAGGCGTGTTGTCACGTCGAAACGCGCGTTGAGCGTTTCCTCTTGCCGACAGTCTAATATGATTTTACTCTCTGGGAATCTAGATAGCTGTAGATAATGTGACTGAGATAATGTCACTGAGATATGAGCAAGGGCATAGGGTGGTAGCTTTAAAGGCAGCCTACTTTGGAGCAAGTATTTAGCAGTGGCAATTGTATACATTCTTGATTACATTTTCGTTATGGGAGACAAGTTCCTGTGAGTCTGTAGGCTATGGGGAAGTCCATGTCTTAGACATAGGATACCTATAATGCGGTCTTAGTAATAAAGGGGTTAACTTGTTTTTTACCTTACCTCTATATACAGCCTACACTAGCCGTATTAGATATCTGTCAGACTGCTATTACATAGCAGCTTATTAGACGGACTGCTCCCTTGTTGCATCAAGAGTTAGAAGGTTTCTGTATTTTACTTTATTTTATTTATTTATGGAACTTTTGTTTTTGTGTTAGAGACAAGCAGTAGTTCCACTTTCGAGGGCATTTAGGAGGCTCACTTTAATTATAGGGACACTAACATTGTGACTATAGTAGCAGGTGGACGATTTGGGGTGGTTTTAAGAAATCTAAACTAACCCTACATGTTACCTGCATGCCAGTTCGACTTTGAATGCAATGTGAGTGACTCACAAATTGAACCCTCTCCATCTAACAATAGGACGTTAACGCCTCTTTAAAGGACCACTATAGGCACCCAGACCACTTCAGCTTAATGAAGTGGTCTGGGTGCCAGGTCCAGCTAGGTTAAACCATTTTTTCTATAAACATAGCAGTTTCAGAGAAACTGCTATGTTTATATTAGGGTTAATCCAGCCTCTAGTGGCTGCCTCATTGACAGCCGCTAGAGGCGCTTCCGTGCTTCTCACTGTGAAAATCACAGTGAGAAGACACCAACGTCCATAGGAAAGCATTGTGAATGCTTTCCTATGAGACTGGCTGAATGCGCGCGCGGCTCTTGCCGCGCATGCGCATTCAGCCGAGGAGGCGGAGAGGAGGAGGAGAGCTCCCTGCCCGGCACTGGAGAAAGAGGTGCGTTTAACCCCTTCCACTCCCTAGAGCCCGGCGGGAGGGGGACCCTGAGGGTGGGGGCACCCTCAGGGCACTATAGTGCCAGGAAAACGAGGATGTTTTCCTGGCACTATAGTGGTCCTTTAACTGAACACTATCTGCCTCTAACAACTACCCCTAACCTTCCAACACTTTTACTCCTCCTATAGAGTCTATGTTTATGCAGGCTGAATGTTAAGTTGTATCTACTTTTTATGGGATTAGTTTATAAGCATTCCACTTAGTAACTGTATCCAAGTGTGGTTCTCACCAGTTACAATTGAGATGCATTGTATACCAGCTCCTGACAAGAGACTGTACATTGTGGTTAGGAGGGTAGAGCTAATAATCTCTCTCCCACTAAACTAATATACAACTGCAAATACACACGCATATACAATTTCTTTCACAGATTCAACCAGGTATCTATCTATACATCATATTGAGAGCTGCTCTATAATTTCTTGTAAATGATCCGACCCCTAATCTCATTACTGGTATATCTCTATGGCAGTTTTGGTCTATCTTTCCCGGATTTTAAAGGTGTATTTTCACTTTGTTCTTTCACTTTTGGTTTCACCACTATCACAGTCGTTATTTTTGTTTGTATGTCCATTCGGCTTAATAAAGGTTATACCATTTATATATGAAATATTAATTTTGGAGGGATATTGGTCTGTGGAGTGAATACCCACCTGTCCGTTCTCTGGAGAGGGGGTCACTCCACTCTAGTCCTTTATCTCCAGTATAAAGTAATACAGGTTGCTTACAGGATCATGGAGTGTTGCAGCAGTTGAAGCAGTTATGGTAGATCAAGCAGGTAAGTCTCTTCATATTGAAATAATGCAGATAAATACAGGATGTTTTCAGGAGCCAGGATCAGAAGTTCTATGTCAGAACACTGATTTCTATGTCAGAACACTGACTTCATTGTAAAGGCCATGTGAAGAGTTGGGTGTGGCCTTTCATAGCAGACTCGGAAGATCATATGAGGCAGGTGAGAGAAACTGAGGATTGACTAGTGGCT
Source organism: Pelobates cultripes (assembly GCA_933207985.1). Taxonomy (NCBI): domain Eukaryota; kingdom Metazoa; phylum Chordata; class Amphibia; order Anura; family Pelobatidae; genus Pelobates; species Pelobates cultripes. The sequence goes on along the minus strand of OW240923.1, from coordinate 11,499,182 downwards.
AGGGAGGCCACTAGAGGCAAGAAACAGGTATTGCAGCAATAAAATAAAACAATACCTTAGTTGTCAGGATAGGGTCCTGACAGGCAATGTGCAAAACAACAAACCGAAAACCCACTTTTTCCGACACTCAGTATTTTTGTACTAGAATGATTTTATTTTTATTTTTTGTTTTTTATTCTTATTTATAATTCTTATTATTAGATATATTTAGAATAATCTAACAAGGAATTGACAACTTCTGGCAATACACCTCATACATATTAACATTTAAACAAATGCATTTTTACATAGAATGTGACGGCAGATAAGAACCATTCGGCCCATCTAGTCTGCCCAATTTTCTAAATACTTTCATTAGTCCCTAGTCTTATCTTATAGTTAGGATAGCCTTATGCCTATCCCACGTTCCACAAATTTCTACAGTCAGGTTCTCCAGTCAAACAGTAGAAAACATTAAAATGTAGATTTAATTCATGGACAAACTTCAACTGTGCCAAAATTTATGGGGAACGATGAGTTAAACTGCATGAATAACTAGTTTGATATGTGTGTACACTGCATGAATAACTAGTTTGATATGTGTGTTCTTATGTATATATTCATTCTCAACTTCACAGGTTGGATGCAATGTCTATCATTTCAAACCAACCTGGCTATTGGCCCAAAATTAAGTGTGGCTCTTCATCCTTCATGAAATGCATTCTTACATTGCAGCCAGTTCCTGTGACTTATTTCAAGGATATGTAGAAACAAAACAATGCAATCTGCCATTCTTTCTAAAGTAAGCAGATGTGCAGTCTTGAGGATTCTTTACCAAAAGTTGACCCAAAATGAGAGTTTGAAGAAAATGTCGACGTGGATGCTTTGGGAGCATTGCGCCTCTCTCATACAATTATCACCACGATGCTTCACTTCAATCTGCACAATTCTTGGCAAATAAACTTGTACAAAAGGCTAGTTGTTTACTTGGCTGGCAGAGATCAATGCAGAGCGGATGAGGCTTTACTTTTTTCATTAATTCTATTACTGCCATATGGTAACCAAGTCCAAACATTATAAACTACACTTTGGAAGGCTAAATTTAACCCAATGACTCCAGGAAAGATTTACTGTAACAAAATGCTGTTGGCATTAAGGAGATTGAGAGCTACAATCAGCTGAATAACCTACCAACCTACACATTCCTTAAAGTAGTATTACACTCTGGCAACAAGTAAATCCATATGTAGTATGCACGGCTGCATGTCAGCCAATTTCCTTTTTAAAATCAGGTTTAAACTCTCATATCTGTGGTACATCTTGTTGCATTTCTAATAAATTGACATAATACCAACTTGGAGCCATAACAAGAGCAAATAAACTTAAAGAGAGAGATTGCATTTCAGGATGCCTTTAAGAGACACATTTCTTTATACTGTTGTATGCTGTTTATTGTAGTCCGTAATGAGCAGTTAGTCTGTATAAACTTGGATAAAACTCTTGGAAGGGGAAATATACATTTGAATTAAACGTACAAGAAGAAACAAGAGGGTTAATATAAAAGCTAGATGGTTCTGTTGTACTTGTTGTTGTTTATTTTTCCTATGCTTTAAGAAGTTAAATATTTATTTTTTATATATATCTCCTGTCTGTAGATTAAAAGTATATTCCAACACCAAGCATGTTTGATTCAAGGACTACTTCCAGTTTTGCTCTGCTAAGGTATGATGGGAAAGTGGATGTAGTTTTTACAATAATTTAAACGCTGAGGTTTTTAAGACGTAAAGCAAAACATAAGCAACTGCTTGGGAGGCAAGTGCGTTTCAGCTGGTAACGCGACCCATATGCTGTTGAAAAATTGATCAAAATATATTTCCAAGTTCACAATGTGGCTATTTCTCAGCAGGTTGTTCCACATTTTAGGCCTCCTGAATACTGCTCAACAGGTCGTCTCTGTTACACTCAGACAATGAGCTGGATTCATAGATGTTTCACCATTAAAAGCCAATCTAGAGCGAAGGCTGGTGTTAACCATTTACTGTGGGAGGAGAGACAAATAGCTTGGCCACTATATTAAGCAAAACAAATGAATGACTGAGCATAGAACTGTGAAAAGCTAAAATAAATAACAATAGAAATCTTTAACGTCTCAATATATTTAATAGGAGAAAGCGAAACAAACCAACAGGACTGTTTTTAGATATATTCTCTCGACGTGACTCTTACTAAATCTGTGCTGCCAACACTGAATTTTGGCTTGGCTCAGGATTTGGAAATGCCACAGCCTGACTTCTTCCTGAATGGTCTTGATCATATGATTTGCCTGTAACTGGTCACCCAATTGGCATCCTTGGAATCTTTTAGTCTCTATGCTCAATGGAAGGGACAGGATTGGTGTTACGTAGATATCATGTAATCACTTGAACCACTGCACCTAACTCAAATGTTATCACTAGACGGTGAACAACTCTTCCATTTTCTGATGCTCCTCTTCCATTATCTCTGAATGACCAGATATCTTAATGGATGATTCCCCTACTCCCAAGTGACACTTGGATGTACTGCAAAATAAAGCATTCTATCTTTAAAACAAATCTACAGTTTTTTGCTAGTTCTTGAAAATAAGAAAATTGCAGACTCCGTTTTCTTTGAATTATCAGTTTTAGCATCCTTTCCCATTGCAGAAAATAACCATTATTTTGGAACATAAAAGCCACACATTATTCAGCCAAGCCTCATATGTTCGAAATAAATGTCTGTCAGTGGAAGAAGCCAACCATGTGGACTTTTTCTCTGGATAACTGTTTTTCTCTCTCAGTTTATGGGTGAGAGTCCCAGAGATAGATAGATTTTATATATAATATCCAGAAGGAGTGTAATTCCACATTGATGAGTCAGTTTGCGCTTGCATGAGATGAAGAGGCCCTATAATGTTAACCATACAATTGAAAACATTGCAATTCCGTAGTCTTTCAGACAGCAACTAGTGTTGCTTCCTCTGGAGCAAACAAGCGAAACTCAACATGTGATCAAAACAGAATTCAATGCTTTCCTGTGAGTAGCATTTAATTGGACGCTCCCTGATCACTGACCTCATTCTCCCTACGAGGAGCATTGGATTGGAGAAGAAGCCTAGAAGCGACACCTCCAGGATCAGATTGTGGGAAGCACAGCAAGCAGCATTGAGCAAGATTCGCCTCTGGAAAAAAGTAAAAATTTTTTTTTTTTTTTGGCAGATGAATTGGGGAAATGGGGGGCCTGAATCTAAAGATGTACTAGGAATACATATTTGTATTCCTAACACTATAGTGTTCCTTTAATACAATGGTAGAATGGTAACATTTAATGTACTTTTTAATCTAGATTTACAATTCAGCAACATTTACTTGAAATGCTTGGCACACAGTGTCCTTTATGTCATTCACCCTTTACTTTAATTTCTTATGTTTTCCCCTTCTGGCACTGATAGAGTATTTAACAGGCTAATCTTATGGTTTCCATTTATAGAGGTTAAACCAAATGTTCAACAGCGGAAAAGCTGATAGATAAATATCCTACAATATTATGGGGTTAGTAAAAACTAAAGAAAAAAGTTACCTGCGCTCTCTCCTAAATCCCTATGTACATATGTAAACAAATGGAGGTTAGTTACTCCAATGGCCATTGGAGGGAATGCCCGTATGCCACGTCAAGGAAAACCTATCAGGAGGGTCCCACACTAACCATTCACCTTGCTTCCTTGAGCGTCTGGAAAAGATATCTCTAATGAGACAGAGAGGGGTACCCTTTATATCTACCCCTACATACTTGTCAACCCTTAATAAGCAACACATGGGATGGGCGCAGGGGTGGACTGACCACTCACAAGGCCCTCAGACAATGGGAGACCAAGGGCCCCCTTCTGGTACAACGTTTTTTTGGCTACTGCTACTTTCTCCACTTTCTTTGTGTGGCTCTCACACAGATATTATATGCATGCTGCCAAACACACAGTCATGACTCCTACCTGCAAGGTCTCCAAACAGGGTTTTGCTTTCAAGAGGTTAATCCAACCAAAAACAGTGTTTTAATAAAACACTGTTTTTGAAAGGAGTAACCCTGATTGGCTGTTGAATGTGTTTGGGATAGGCTGTAGTAGGCGTCTGGTGGAAACTGGGGCTGTAGTTTGTGTTTGTATGTATAATATGGGTTCTGCTATGTGGGGGTTATAAATGTGTTTGTGGATTGTGGCTGCAGTGTGTGGGATATGGGCTGAAGTAGGTGTAAAGGAGCATAGAGGCTGTAGTAAGTACATGGGAGTGTAGTGGCAGAGGTGGGTGCTTGGGGAGATGGGGGCTGAGGTGGGTGCTTGGGGAGATGGGGGCTGAGGTGGGTGGAGGGGGCACGGGGCTGAGGTGGGTGCTGGGGAGATGGGGGCTGAGGTGGGTGGAGGGGAACGGGCTGAGGTGTGTGGAGGGCAAGGGCTGAGGTGGGTGCTTGGGGAGATAGGGGCTGAGGTGGGTGGAGGGGCCAGGGGCTGAGGTGGGTGCTTGGGGAGATAGGGGCTGAGGAGGTGGAGGGCACGGGGCTGGGGTGGGTGCTGGGGAGATGGGGGCTGAGGTGGGTGGAGGGGGCACGGGGCTGAGGTGGGTGGAGGGGGCACAGGGCTGAGGTGGGTGATTGGGGAGATAGGGGCTGAGGTGGGTGCTTGGGGAGATAGGGGCTGAGGTGGGTGCTGGGGGAGATGGGTGCTGACGTAGGTGGAGGAGGCACAGGGCTGAGGTGGAGGTGACATTGTATGGAGGATTTATATACCTGCTGTTTCTGCCAGGCTGCTCCTTAGCTTCAGCCACTCAGCAGACTCAGGAGGAGAGGAGGAGGCAGAAAGTGATGTCACTTCCCTTATCCTGGGCCCCGCCCCCTCCCCTCACACAGAGCTCCGCACAGAGAGGATGGAGGAGACCTGGCAGCAGTAGGATTGCTGCCATGTGTCACTCTGCAGGTCAGGGCAACCTATCCTGTGTAATTGTGCATCTCTGGCTGGGGAGATCTCTGTTCAGCCAGGCCCCTGACTGCCTCAGACCCTCTGTCACTGACTGATCTGCCCGAGTGGTTATTCTGCCCCTGGATGGGCGGCAGCATTGTAACATAGCTGTGGGATACAAAAGTGAATCCAAATACAATAAATACAAGTCCTGCTCTCAAACTCCAACTACCCCTGGGTGGCAGCAATGACCACAGTACACATCAGCAGCAACACATACATTAAAAACTAAAGAAAAAAGGTTACCTGCACTCTCTCTCATATCCCTATGTGTATTTAAACAAATGGAGGTTATTTAGTTACTCCCTGTGTACTATATCCACCCCTACATACTTATTAACCCTTAATACGGTGGATATAAAGGGTACCCAGGGCCGGCGTGCCCATAAGGCAGCACAGGTGGCCGCCTTAGGGTGCAAGATTTCAGTGACTGGCAGGAGGGAAGCACTCCCTTCTGCCAGGCCACCTTCTGGACCCCCGGGGTGCGGCTGTGGTATAATCAAAGGCGGCGAGGGAGCTCTAATCTCTCTGCTCTGCTCCCTTGCACGCCGTTTGCTGATGCCGCAGGAGCCGGAATAGGACGTCAGATTCCGGCTACCGGCATCAGTAGACAGCCCGTGAGGGAGCAGGGAGATTAGAGCTCCCTCGCTGCCTTTGATTATACCACAGCCGCACCCCGGGGGTCCAGAAGGTGGCCTGGCAGAAGGGAGTCCCAGCAGCCACACTGGACCCCAGGGACAGATCCACACCAGCTCTCGAGGTAGGGAGGCTGGATGGAAAATGTTTAATTATAAAAATAATAATTAGTGAGTGTATGTCTGTGTGTGAGTGCATGTGTGAGTGAGTATGTGTGTCTGTGAGTGAGTGTATGTGTGTGTGTGTGTCAGTGTGTTTTTGTGCGTGTCTGTCAAATCAGTGAGAGTATGTTTGTCATTGCGTCTGTGTGTGACTATCAGTGTGTCTGTCAATGAGTGTCAATCAGTGTGTGTGTGTGTGTGTGTGTCTGTCAATGAATGAGTGTGTGTCAGATCAGGGAGTCCGTGTCTGTCAGTGACGTCTGTGTGTTTGTCACTGAGTGTGTGTGACTGTCAGTGTGTATACACCACTGAGTGTAGCATGATGGAGCGGACCACGGTACAAGAGCTTCTGTTTCCTGTACCTGGCCAGACTGACAGGAGGTGCTCACCGAAAGAGCAATTCCTTTCAGTCCGGCTGGGTACAGAAAACTGAAGCTCCTGTAGGGGATCTGCTCCGCTCAGCAACGCTACAAGAGCAGTAGGAGGCACACCAGGAAGGGGAGTGTGACCACTAAGGAGGTGGGGGTGCACCGAGAGGCAGGGAAAAGAGGGGGGAGGGGAGAGGAACACTAAGGGATAGGGAAGCAAGGGGACCACTAATGGATGGGGAGGCAAGAGGGGCATCTTCGCCTATGTACCCAAAAATCCTTGCACCGGCCTAGAGGGTACCCATTTTTGTCTCATTAGAGATATATTTGACAGAAGCTCAAGGAAGCAAGGTGAATGGTTAGTGTGGGACCCACCTGAGAGGTCTGCCTTGATGTGGCAGGCGTGCACACTTTTTTTCTTTAGTTTTTACTGTATGTGTTGGGCCTGATGTGTACTGTGGTCGTTCTGCCGCCCAAGAATAGTGGGAGTTTGAGCGCAGGACTTGTTTTTTTTTTTTGTATTATGGGGTTAGTGAACAACCAATCCTCTTCCTGTTGCAGATCACGATAAATTGACAATGTGTGTGAGAGAAGCAGAGGGAGAACGATGTTCATAAAGATATGTATACACAATGTGACACTTTTTGGCACTATATGCTTCTTAAATGCGTGCAGATTTTGGGCATTTCTGTTTAGGAGAACAGAAAACATAGCTTCAGGCCAAACGCCATCTCTTTCCAAAAGAACACAACTCAAAACATAAAGTGAGCGGGAAATCATAAAAAGCTATTGCAGAGTCCACGCAAGCCGAATGGAACAGTTATGGACCTATTTATTATTTTTCGGTCTTTATCAGTACCTAAAAAGCACAGTCCATAGGACCCCCTATGAATAGTTTTGAGGGATGTCCAAGTAAACTGCAGAGTGACATATTGGTTTTTAATCTTTCAATCTTGCCTTCAAGTATTCTTTCCAGATTTTGGTTTAGCAAGAGGTCTGTTTTAGTTTTGTGCGTTAAAAGATAAAGCTTTCTATGAGCATCTGTACGTCTCCATAACAGGAAAGGGGAGCGCTGTTGTGAATTTCACACTAGGTCTTGTTTTCTGCTGTGGTCTGAGTATTCCCCAGATAGCTCTTTTACAGATAGTTCCTTCCTGAATGGAGAACTTCCAGTGGAATTGAAACACATCTGGAAATAATGCCTACTTCCCCTTTAGACCACATTACAATCTAATTAACACCAATTTTAAGAAAAGAGAAAGACAGAATAAGAGAGCTCTTTATCATCACGTAAAGCAAAACCGTTATGAAGAAATGCTGGAATACGTTTGAATAGAAGGAATTATTAATTCACAACACTAGTCATATTTTATAATTGCTGATTTATAGTTTAATATAAGTTATTTTATAAGTTATTTTATTTTTGGTATAGATTTAGTTGATTAATTTTACCTTGAATCCTCCCTGAAGCAGGGGTTGTTAACCTATGAGGTGTGCCTCCTCTGGGGAGGTGCAAAGGTGTTCTTGCGGAGGTGTGATGTTCTGATGTTCCTCATTAACATTTTTTGTAACTGTTTTTTTTTTTTTTTTAATCTAATTTAGATACAGGTAAATCGCAATATCCGTATTTTAAAAAGAAAAAAAAAAATGTTGGAGGCATCCAAAAAAATCAAAAATTGTATAATCAAAGTGTTGGGTAAAACAAAGACTGCTGTTATTGTGTGCGGTTGTATTTGGTAAAATGAAGACTAACTGTCCATTTAGTTTAATCTTGTGCCAACCCCCGTGCTGGAAATGACTCACTTGCTTACAACTATCGCAAGGACGCAGTTTTAATTTTATCAGCAAATTTCACTTTAATTTTAGTCCTAGTCTTTTGACAAAGCCATTTTAGTTTTAGTCGTATTTTACTCATTTGAATTGTTTTAGTTTTAGTCGACAGAATTTAAAAAAAAAAGTTTAGTAGACTAAGATCTGACTAAAATTGTTAGTCAACAAAAATAACACTGGTCACGCAATAAATCTGCACTTGGCGGCCGTTCTTGTTAAATTGCAATGCACAGTCTGAATTAATGCAACAATGGACTTTTACGCGTCCTTTACATTTTAATTATTGCTAGATTGTCTTTCCTCTTTAATACCGGAGGTTGTTCCATTAATAACTATGCTGCCATAAGGCTATATATTACAATTCTGTGCCCTAAGAGAAAATGTCAACAACAAAATAAGGAAATACAGTTACGAATATGTTCAATATGGCTTTACATGCTACTTTGGCCATGATGAAATTGAAAAACTGCAGGGTTTTTATGCACAAAAATGAATAATATATTATGAGAATAACATGTCCATCCATTATTAATTGCTTTCAGTAAGGAGGGGAGGTGTGAATTTTAAGTTTACTTTTGGAGTAGGTGTGAGACTAAAATGATTAAGAATCCCTGCCTTAAAGTTCTGGGCAGATACACAGATAGCATTGATTTGTTTCATTATATTATCTTTTATATGGAGAGATAGGTAAAATGGTGAAATTTCAAGCATTTGTCTGAAGCAACTATGGCAGCTGGTACTTTCCAAGTGGACAGATACTGAGTAGGAAAAGGGTGCAGGGAAGCAGTGTCTTCAGAATGATTAAAGAAGCATTTACCACAAAATGTTTATTACAAACCGCAATATCTCAGCTTACACAAGCCACCAGGCACTAAGATGCGCATGATTGTACCAAACATAGAACATTTGAAGCAGGACTCACCCGACGGTTTCCCATAGCCTACATGTATGGTTGGCACGAAGGGAGGCAGCTGCTCTCCTGTTGGCACAAATGGCTGGTATTCCTAATCTAGGCCCCTCCCTCTGGACCAGCGGGGGTTATCCCGGTATACCCACTGGAGGTTTCCTCACAACATGATAGAAGCGCGGAACTAAGTCAAGCAACTGTAATACCTACAAAACTTTTCCCATATTGATAACGCCGTACTGGCGAAACGCGTTTATGGTTATTATATTGTGTAATTTTAAATATTAAAGTATATTTGGTAACTTTTAATCGTACCACTTATCTTTTTATACACATTTATTTACTACTTTTACCTGGCATCCTTTTATCTCACTGGACTCCAAGTAAGCCTAGGTGGGGATTATACCACCAACGCTAACTACAAGGAGCAGTTGATCTGCTCCTATCTTGTGAGTACCCACTTTTATTACATATATTTTATTTAAAGCTTTTATTCAGAGAACACTATTGGCTGTCTCTTTTTATTCAAGTATCTTTCATATTACGGAAGGAGGAAATATACGAAGGAAAGTTACTCCATATCCTATAAGCGGGGATCAAACCGCTGCATGCCTTTTACACCAGAGCGGGTTCTAGCTCTTCTAAATGTGAGTTTGCAATCAAGATTTACATTTCTACTTCCTCTACTATCAAAATATACTACACTATTTGGTTCTGTATTTGTTTTTATCTTTTGCATATGAGATGACCTACAAGGAAGATACAAATAAAGACTATTGTTCTGGACCAAATATCACCATACAATACGATTCCAATAGACGTTTCCAGATAAGACTTTCTCCTTTTATCCATTTATTTTATCTGGACTATTCATATTTTACGGAGTTTTATTCAAGCGCAGCCCTTACTTGTATTTATTTTTACCTTTCTGTGTTTTATTTAAGGGTTCTTGAGGGATCCCCTTATAGGTTTGCTGCTACCTTGTGTTATTTAGCGCTTACTCATTGTTCTGGTTTTAATACCTACAAAATGGCAGATGCTGTGGGCTCTAGCGACCATTGCAATGTGGGTTCTAATGTAGTTCTCCACACCTTCTGAGAGAAGCTGGACACTCGCTTATGCCCTACAGCGCCAGAGAGTCCATCTGTCAAATTGCCTCTAACTCTCCCAAGTGCAATTAAGCTGGTCCCCGCAGTTGCATCTTCTACACAGGCTAGCCATGAAAAACAGTGCCAGACGGAGCCCTTCATGATGCCGGTGACACAGGGTTCCTCAAGGAGCCTGAAACTGGCTCACGGTGCCTTTGAAACAACTCTGCAGGTGCACCCACACCCTCCCCACAGTCTTGCTGGGATTTAACATCTGTTTCTAAATGGGCAAGTTTGCCCAATCGGGAGAACACCAGTGCAGGACTTTACGTGGTTCCTACAGGGCGTGGTTTGATCAGCATCCTGGAAGTGAGTGAGTCCTGGCACAATGTCCTGTCACTACCTACCCTACTGACATCAATTGGCACTTTTTTATTTTTTAACTGTAATTTTGCAGCTCAATCTTAAATGTGTTTATTTCTATTATATCTGTCGGGATGCAAGCTTTATGGCCTCATAGTAAGGATCTGGGGGTAATATTTGCAGTTAAAGGGACAATCCAGGCACCCAGACCAGTTCTGCCCATTGGAGTGGTCTGGGTGCCAACTCCCACTACCCTTAACCCTGTAACTGTAATTATTGCAGTTTTCATAAACTGCAATAATTACCTTGCAGGGTTAACTCCTCCTCTTGTGGCTGTCTACTAGACAGCCACTAGAGGGCACTTCCTGTTTTATAGCACAGGATTTCTGTGCTATAGCGTCGCTGGACGTCCTCACGCTGTGTGAGGACCTCCAGCATTGCTCAATTCCCCATAGGAAAGCATTGAAAAGCATTTTTAATGCTTTCCTATGGAGAGCTCTAATGCGCATGCACGGCATTGTCACGCATGCGCATTAGGTCTCCTCAGCCGGTGGGTGGGATCAGTCTCGCCCATCGGGCGACCTGATGAACGGGAGGAGCGGCGGCGACCCAAAACCACCGCCGAGGGACATCGGCGGGGGTCTCAGGTAAGTCACTGAAGGGGTTTTCACCCTTTCAGCAACCGGGGATGGGTGGTGGGAGGGAGAGGGGACTTGCAGTGCCAGGAAAACGGATTGTGTTCCTGGCACTGGAGAGTCTCTTTAACTTTCTTATGTTCTGTATGTCAGGCACTGCATTCTTCTCTGTCTTAGTTTGTTTTACAAAACAAACAAATATGCAAGTATTCTATATCCACTTAATTTGATATGATGTGTTATCACATCTGATATTTCAGTGGCTATATTGTTATTTTTGCCATTACTATGCACATAAAAAAAAAATAAAAAAATAAATGAGTGGAATGATCTTTCCTGGGAACAGAGTCCATAGTTGAACATGCATTAGTGGAGATATTATAGTTGGAGCACTAACCATTGGGTGAGCCAAACGACAGGGTGTGTACTACACAGCCAAATTAAACTCGATGGCAGATTCTTTCACTATTTCAATAAAAATTCTGGGTACATTACTAGTGAAAAGTGGACAAACAGATTTACAACAATTACATTTAGCCTAGAATCTATTTTTTTCAGGAAACACCTGGATGTCTTTGTAGTTAAGAAGGAAATGTTTCTTCGCTTTTTTAGGTTAAATGGGAAATTAGAGCAAAGATATGTGTGAAGGGGGAAAAACTCCTTAATTATAGGTATTTTAAAGGTTTGCATTAATGGGCATTCTTTAACCTCATTACCTACCCAGGTTCAGTGACACCCGAGGTCAGTTTATTAAATAATTTGTTCTGGGTGAGTGGATTAGAGGATATTTTAACTCTGTTTATATAAGCACCTGGAACCCATAATTCTAGACTATGGCCAGGGATTAATCGGTCAAAATAAGTATTTAGCTAGCTCTGCAGGAATGATGTGAAAAAGAACCAGAAAATGAAGCGGAAAAATACAAGTGCTTCTTATTTAAAGATTCGGATTACAAATTCTGTTATCCAGGCCATCTGATTGACGGATATTCACCACTTAGCCTAACATAATAAATACATGACAGGGTTTAATTATACTGACTAATGTGCTGTTCTCATTAACATCAGCTATTTCTGGCCTTGAAAGCAATTGAACAGAAAGGCTCCCAATTACCCAGTGGCCTAAAAGTTTGTTCCAGACGATCGTTAAGGTGCCATTGGCCAAGTGGAATTTATGAGTATGCGCAGAGTTTTTAGGGGTGTATGAGTGGGGGAACAATGACTTCATGGGATACTTAATGAGTTAGGATGACGGATGGGTTTTAAGATGATCAATCATTGAAATGGTTTGTATGACTGTAAAAATTAAATGGTAATCCTCATGTACAGAATCCATTATTGGGAAAAGTGCAAACCACACTGTTCTTTTACTAAGAACAAAATTATTCTGACAAAAAGTAGGATAAAATAACATGACACACAATACTGGTGTTTATGCTTAAAAGTAAATAATGTAATCAAAGTAGAATGCAAAGGCTTGCCATATTATACACTGATTAACCAGCTAAAAATATTGAGCTGGGAGGTGTAACAGCTACTGAAAGAATAGGTGAATAGTTCAGATCCAATCTTTCAATGCTAGAAAATGTGAGGTGTATTAAGGGAGGTTTTTAATTATTGTTATTTTTTGTGTGTGTTAAAGGACTACTCTAGGCACCCAATGCTTAATGAAGTCGTCTGGGTGCCAGGTCCCTCTAGGATTAACCCCTTTTTTTTTTATCAACATAGCAGTTTCAGAGAAACTGCTATGTTTATAAATGGGTTAATCCAGCCTCCAAATCCTCTAGTGGCTGTCTCATTGACAGCCGCTAGAGGCGCTTGCGTGCTTCTCACTGTGAAAATCACAGTGAGAACACGCAAGCGTCCATAGGAAAGCATTATAAATGCTTTCCTATGAGACCGGCTGAATGCGCGCGCAGCTCCTGGCGCACATGCGCATTCAGCCGAAGAGGAGGATCGGAGGCGGAGAGGAGGAGGAGAGCTCCCCGCCCGGCGCTGGAATAAAGGTAAGATTAACCCCCTTCCTCGCCATCCAGCCCGGCGGGAGGGGGTCCCTGAGGGTGGGGGCACCCTCAGGGCACTATAGTGCCAGGAAAAAGAGTATGTTTTCCTGGCACTATAGTGGTCCTTTAATATCAGAAAAGTGATGCAACCATTTAAAAGTAGGGCTAAGGAAAAACCAGAATGCTGCTGATAATTCTATTGGTTGCCTTGGTGATTGATCAACATTTTAAACTTTGCACCTATTTTTTGTTTTAAAAATTTTGTGAGACACAAAGAAAACAGAAAAAAAATATATGTATGGAATGCAGTAGACAAAAGAAGATTTAAACAGGTTATCAGTGGTCGCTATAATATCATGAACATCACACTTAATAAGTAGCTCAAAAGTGGTCTATTTTTCAATTGGTGACGCTTTTATACATCTTCAAGCATGTGCTGAATAGCCCCAGTATTAGTAAAATGCTCGTAGGTTTGTCGACGGATGCACAAAATCTAAGAGTTTTACTGCACTTTACCTAAGAAGCAGGGCCGGACTGGCCCACCGGGATACCAGGAAATTTCCCGGTGGGCCGCGGCACCTGGGGCTGGGCTGACAGCCCTGATGAACAGGGATCAGGCTCCTGTAATCCCGACCAGCCATGTGCGAGCTCAGGGCCCCATGGGAGCAGGGGGCGCCAGGCGGCCAACACAGCTCGCACATGGCCGGCCGGGATTATTACACAAAATAAATAAATAAATAAATAAATATATATATATATATATATATTATTTTTTTTTTTCGGGGGAGGTGGAGCTTATTGTGTGGTGGGGTGGAGCTTAGCATGCAACAGGGCAGGGCTTACTTTATGTGGGGGCGGGGCTAAATGAGCTGGGTAACCGCAGCATGGGAAGCAGGAAGGAGTCCCTGCTTCCCCAACAACCAGTCTCTAGGAGCTCCAAGGGATGTGGAGGTAAGAAGCAGGTCAGTGTGTGTGTGTGTGTGTGTGTGTGTGTGAGGCTGTCTGCCTGTGTGTGTGTGTGTGTGACTGCCTATGTGTGTGTGACTGTCTGTGTGTGTGTGTGTGTGTGTGTGTGTGTGTGCGTGTGTGTATGACTGTCTGCCTGTGTGTGTGTGTGTGTCTGTGTGTGGCTGTCTGCCTGTGTGTGTGTGACTGTTTGCCTGCGTGTGTGTGTGTGTGTGACTGCCTGCCGGTGTGACTGCCTGCCTGTGAGTATGTGACTGTCTGCCTGTTTGTGTGTGTGTGTGAGTCAGTCTCTGCCTGTGTGTGTGAGTCAGTCTCTGCCTCTGTGTGTGACTGTCTGCCTGCGTGTGTGTGTGTGTGTGTGTGAGTCAGTCTCTGCCTGTGTGTGTGAGTCAGTCTCTGCCTGTGTGTGACTGTCTGCCTGCGTGTGTGAGTGTGTGACTGCCTGCCTGTGAGTATGTGACTGTCTGCCTGTTTGTGTGTGTGTGTGTGTGAGTCAGTCTCTGCCTGTGTGTGTGACTGCCTGCCTGGGTGTGTGTGTGTGTGGCTGTCTGCCTGTGTGTGTGAGAGAGTCTGCCTGTGTGTGTGGCTGTCTGCCTGTCTCTGTGTGCGTGGATGTCTGCCTGTGTGTGTGGATGTCTTTGTGTGTGTGCATCTGCTAGTGAGTAAGTGAACTTCTTTGTGTGTGTGTGTGTGTGTGTGTGTGTGTGTGTGTGTGCGCATCTGCTAGTGAGTGAGCTTCTGTGTGTGTGTGCGCAACTGCTAGTGAGGGAGCTTCTGTATGCGCCTGCTAGTGACTTTGTGTGTGTTTGTGTGCGCCTGCTAGTGGGTGAGCTTGTATGTGTATTAGTGAGCTTGTCTGTAGGGAGCATGGGTGTCTGAGCCTGTCTGTGATGAGCATGTGTGTGCAGCGAGCTTGTCTGTAGGGAGAGTGTGTGCACAGCAGTAAGCTTATCTGAAGTGAACGTGTGTGTGTGTGTGACAGTGAGCTTGTCTGTAGTAGGCTAGTGTGTGTATCAGAGTTTGTCTGTACTAAATTTGTGTGTAACCTTTTGTCTGTGTGTGTCATTGAGATTGTCTGTCAATGAGCCTATTTGTGTGCATCAGTAAGATTGTCTGTGTCTGCATGGGAGTATGCTTTACTCTATAATTTAATTACCCTGCTAGTGAGTGAGCTTGTATGTGTGTCAGTGAGCTTGTCTGTAGGGATCATGTGTTTGTCAATGAGCTTGTCTGTAGTGAATCTGTGTGTTAGTGAGCTCTTCAGTAGGGAGCATGTGTGTGTCAATGGGCTTGTCTGTAGGGAGAGTGTGTGCGCATCAGTGAGCTTGTCTGTAGTGAGCGTGTGTGTGTGTGTGACAGTGAGCTTGTCTGTAGTAAGCTTGTGTGTGTGTATCAGAATTTGTCCATACTAAATTTGTGTGTGTACCAGTAACCTTGTCTGTGTGTGTCATTGAGATTGTCTGTCAATGAGCCTATTTGTGTGCATCAGTAAGATTGTCTGTGTCTGCATGTGAGTATGCTTTACTCTATAATTTAATTACCCTGAAATGACTAATATTTTGAATTAGAAAAACAAATATACCAATAATATATGTATCACACACTACATAGAACAATGACTTATGGGGCTGGCATTAATTTGTTTTCCAGGGCTGCTTCGTATCCCCAGTCCGGCCCTGCTAAGAAGCATGCAATTCTTCTACCAGTAGAATAAGTAATTATTTCCTTTATTTTAATTAACTCCCATATATGCATTAGTACCCCAAATATGAATGCATTAGAGGTGACAGTGAGGTGAGTAGAACATGGCATCTAAAAGGTTAAATTCTACAATATAACTGTGAGTACCATAATGACTGATCTACTACACAACAGATGAACTGAACATTCCCAGCTTCAGGAACACATTTGGAGAAACCCAAACCCTAATGGCCTAGAAAGGTGTTTAGTCAAAGGCTCCAGATCTTCATTATTATACACTCAGACATTAAAAGAAAAAAAAAACTAAAAACATAAACCCTGAATCCTTAATTTAACTACATACAAAATAAATGACTGGAAATAGCAAACTGTTTGAAGTCCCAGCAAATAATGAGAGTTAATTAAAATAATCGGAACAGAAAAAAAAAAGAATGCAATTTCTCAAGAATGACAAACAGAGGTTTCTGTTTCATCCTTGAAGTTTTGAGAACAGCACTCAGACATTCCACAAAATCTGAGGACTCCGGTACAGGATTAGAGAGCATTGGGCAATTCAACATATGAGCCAAGACTAGGAGCTGAAGACTACAAAATAGTCTAGAAAGTTTTAAAATATTTGTATGTGTTTTATATGATATCATGTATATATTTCTTTAATTTCATGTTTAGGGTTTATAAAGTGAATATGACAGAGCTTACACGGTGAAAAGATTTGGGTCAGATTTTTGATTGGTGTGCAAAAAGCACCGTCAGAAGTTTCTAGGCCTCTTAAAATGCCAGTGGTCAGCACCCCCACCACCCACATATGCACAAGCTTAAATACATATCCACATTCATGTTAAACCCACTCTGTTAGCCATCACCACCATCTTCTCCCCTCCTCATATCCATTAGCCATCACTGTATCTGCCCCTCCCCTCTTACACATTCCATTAGCCATCACATTACTTTCATCCCTCCAATCTTCTTGCTTCCATTAGCAATCACCCAATCCATTCCTCTTCTCTTCCACTCCATTAGCCATCACATTAATACATTACTGATTTGCTGCACCCACTGTGGACCGGTGACAGCATCACCATGAATGAGGGCACCTTTGCTGCCTATGGAATACACACAGCACTTCATTCAAGATAACTATTATGAGAATAATGGATGATGGGATTAATCCCATCTCCCTTTCCCAGCATTCAGCACTTGCACTTTAATGCAAAATCTAGTGCAAAAGTGTCAAAATTTCTTCCTCAACTTGCTATCTAATCTAACACCTAGCCTCACGAATCCCTCCAGACTGCCACCTAACCTCACTAACGCCTCCAGACTGCCACTTAATCTCACTAACGCCTCCAGACTGCCACCTAACCTCACTAACCCCTCCAGACTGCCACTTAATCTCACTAACCCCTCCAGACTGCGACCTAACCTCACTAATCCCTCCAGACTGCTACCTAACCTCACCAATCCCTCCAGACTGCCACCTAACCTCACCAATCCCTCCAGACTGCCACCTAACCTTACTAATCCCTCCAGACTGCCACCTAACCTCACTAATCCCTCCAGACTGTTACCTAACCTCACTAATCCCTCCAGACTGTTACCTAACCTCACTAATCCCTCCAGACTGCTACCTAACCTCACTAATCCCTCCAGACTGCTACCTAACCTCACTAATCTCTCCAGACTGCCACCTAACCTCACCAATCCCTCCAGACTGCTACCTAACCTCACCAATCCCTCCAGACTGCTACCTAACCTCACCAATCCCTCCAGACTGCCACCTAACCTCACCAATCCCTCCAGACTGCCACCTAACCTCACCAATCCCTCCAGACTGCCACCTAACTTTACTAATCCCTCCAGACTGCCACCTAACCTCACTAATCCCTCCAGACTGTTACCTAACCTCACTAATCTCTCCAGACTGCTACCTAACCTCACTAATCCCTCCAGACTGCTACCTAACCTCACTAATCTCTCCAGACTGCCACCTAACCTCACTAATCTCTCCAGACTGCTACCTAACCTCACTAATCCCTCCAGACTGCCATCTAACTTTACTAATCCCTCCAGACTGCCACCTAACCTCACTAATCCCTCCAGACTGTTACCTAACCTCACTAACCCCTCCAGACTGCCACCTAACCTCACTAATCTCTCCAGACTGCCACCTAACCTCACCAATTCCTCCAGACTGCCATAGAAAAAAAAAGTGAAATCAACCACTTATTGCCATATTTTTTGTTTTTTTTTTATTGTTTTTTTTGGGCGGGTTAATATTCTAGCTCTATATGAAACATATTTTTACATAAGTAGATGCAGACCCAAAATCTCACATACACTTCAAAACAAAATGTATTTCTCATATACAGCAAAGTTTGGTTTCTCATAAACATGCAGAATATAAAAAGTGAATTTCAAAGTTATGGATTTCCTTGATGGTATATAAATAAATAATTCTAACAATCGCCTTAATGATCTAGTAAGTATTTCAAGAAGAGGACTAATACAATAGGTTAAACAGCCCCATACGGCTAAAGGTACTACTTATGACCCCACGTAGTAAATCTGCTCTTTAAAATCCTAAAACCTGTAGGTAGAAGGGGAGGTCTTGAAGCATTAATACCAGAGCAATGAATGTGGACTCTAAATAGAGGAGGCCATGACCTCATAAACATGCCAAGGGTAAGCATCCCCCCTGCAATAAAATGTGCTACACATCCATCATGGCTCAGACAATGGATTAAAAGCTAAAAGTACTAGTTTGAGGACAGGAATCCCACTGGCCTTAAATAATTAAGAAATATGCATATTATTTATTTACAAATACACACAGATTACATATATATATATATGTTGCCAGAATACCAGAGTATTGCAGTATGCAATGATACTTTTTTTATTGGACTAACATATTTCAGACAAGCTTTCGAGAGCTTTCCTCTCTTCCTCAGGTCGGAAGCAATACTGATCAATCTGATAGTTTAACACTTAAAACAACTGATGTTAGAGAAGGGAAGTGAGAGTCAGGAGGGGTGAGTGGGGTGTCAAAAATAGCAGAAGATGTGGCTGAAAGTGAAAGGTGCAGGCTGGCTGAGAATAGCCAGAAAAAGTAAATAAACAGAGGAGAGTCAATAAGCTAGTCTAAAAAAAAAAAAACACAACAAGAAAACAGCAGAGCAGGGCATGCAAGTATATAGGTGCATTTATGTATCTATATAAATTGATCCAATAGAGGCGAAACAAGAATATTGAAAAAGAACTATATAAGACATTAAGATGTGTGTTTACATAAAGTTTTGACAGTGTGTGAGAAAGCCAGAGTCTACATTAAGTCCTTCATTTCTGGTGTTGAAATTTTCATATCAAATGTCTTTCATTCACGAGAGTCTTTGAAATTCCCTTTAAGAACTCAAATCCTGAGGTTTTGGATGGAGTGACCAGTTTGGGTGAAGTGATGACCAACAGGGGTACAATATCCATTTTTTCTTGTGGTTATTGATTGAGTGTCTGTGTAGATTCATTCTGAGATGCAATTTAAGGCCAGTTTCTCCAATGTAGCAACCTTTGTCACACACTCTACACTGTATCATGTACACCACATTCGCAGATGTGCACAAATATGATACCTTAATGTTGTATGATTTGTTATTGTGTCTGGCTGTGTTATTGCCACATATATGTTGACACAGTTTGCAGAGTGATTTGTTGCACCGTACACTGCCATTCTGTGTGAGCTCCTGTTCTGTGGTCAATTTGCTGCGGATCAATATCTGTCTCAGGTTAGGCGGTTGTTTGAATGCTAGTATGGGGGGTTCAGGAAATATTTCTTTGAGTGTTGGGTCCTCTGAAATTAATGGCTGTAGCTCTTTAATAATGTTACGTACTCCTTCTACAGTTGGGTTGCTTGTAACTACTAGAGGAATTCTTGTTTTGTTTTCCTTTGTATTGTAGGAGCCTTTCACGTGGTGTTTTTAGGGCAGGTTTTATTTTTTTGATATTATCCTTTCCTTGTAGCCCTTTTACCTCAATGACTGACAGTGTGCTCAGGTGCTGATCTCTGTCATTTGTGTTAGAGCAAAAGGGTGATATCTGATAGCCTGGCTGTAGATAATACCTTGTTTGGTGTGATTGGGATGGAAGCTGTACCGGTCTGTGGGATTTCTATATACACATGAATGAAGAATGCCATTGGTGACAGTTATTGTGTAGTCCGAGAAACTCACACTATGATTTGAAAAGTTCATTTTAAGGTTTATTGACAGGTGGAATGAATGGAATGATTTATGGAAGTCTATAAATAAAATGTCAGTGGTGCTTAAGGAGTTGAAATCCACACACACTCTACTTTAGCTTGCTGAAGTGCTTTACGGGTGTGGAGTATCATAGTTTAACCCCTTAAAGACCAAACATCTGGAATAAAAGGGAATCATGACATGTCACACGCTGCGGAATCTGTGTGCGCTTTATAAATAGCAATAATAAATAAAATGTCATGTGTTCTTAAGGGGTTAAACCCAATTTTAATAGAAATCAGCACTTTTATATATAAAGTAGGAAACTCCCCCTTGGCTGTCAATCAAACAGCCAGGGCTGATTCCTTCCTACTTCTGTTAGCTCTACTTGAGTGTGCCTGCCTCCCACTCCCTCACAGACCTCAGATCAGCTCTGCACGTAATTTCCCTGTGAAGATACTGAAAGTCTCTTCCTGTGAAAAAAGGGGAGGGCTTGCTAAGGCTGCATTTTTTTTAGATCTGCAGCCTTTGCAAGCTCTTTTAAGATATACCCTAATGAATACATGCATGAAAAACTCATGCATGCATTTACTGGAGGTATATCTTCTAAACAGCGATTTTTCGTTTTCTTAAATATGGCCAGTGGAGTGCTCCTTTAATTATACAGTGAAAATGCATGGGACATGACAGAGCTGCATACAAACCGCCCTAAGATTTTTGTACATATTTTCCTCTCTGCCATGCGTGTATCCATGGCACAAGAACGATATTACATACAGCTAACAGAGCATGAGCATATGAGAAGGACACACAATTCTATACTAACGAGAAGGGGGAGTACAAGGCTTTAGCAACTCAACAGGAATATTATACTTCATAAAACAGACTGTAAAAGCACTGTGGGAATTGAAGTTCTACAACAGTTTTACATTCTATTCTATATATATATATATATATATATATATATATATATATATATATATATATATATATATATATATATATATATATATATATATATTAGTGTAATGTTAAAAGTATGTATGCTAACCATGGATCAGGACAAGTGCTCTGGCCCATGTGAATTTGCAAGGTGATATTTTACAGCATTGTGCTGATTGTTTGATAATATTGTACTGTTGGTGTCCTTTCCTTCATATATTGCATGCCTCCCAATTGTCCCTATTTAGGAGGAAAGGAACTATTTGGGGACCAAATCCATCTGTCTCTTTTTTTTCTATTCTAATGTCAATTTTTTATGGGAGCACCATATTGTTGGTGTGTCTGAGTGTTCCACAACAATAATACTCATAGTAATTGAGTCTTATGCCGGGAGGTATTTATTTGCAAGGATCTGTGATTACAACAAGGGATCTTCCATTTAGACTTAAAGGGACACACCAGGCACCAAAACAACTGCATCTAAGGGGTTAAACCGTTCTTGAAGCAGCTTCCGAATTTTCACTTACAGAAAGCGCAGAGAGCCGCTGGGCAAGGGTGCTGCTTATTGGCTGAGAGCGGTCAGCTGACACACTCAGCCAATCAGTGACTCCCCATTTACAAAACTGCCTTGGAAAAGCTACATTTCTTTCCAAGCCAGTTTTAGGAGTCACTGATTGGGTGAGAGCGTCATCTGACCACTCTCAGCCATTCAGCGTTGGTCTAAGTCTGTGCGGTCTAAATGGCCACTCCCCACCAGAGCCCACCCAAACAAAGGAGCCCTTGATGTCCAAGTGACGGCATACCAGCGTTCCATCACATATCGACCTCCAAATAAAATCCGGCAGACCCGGTGTGACCCTAACTGGTTTGCCAGAGGCTGTCCACATAGTCTGTTGAGGTAAGAGGCTGCCCGGAGAACCAGCCTGTAGTCTGCGGGTAAGAGGCCCTCCTCCCATCCTCTCCAGCAGTTCAACAGTTTTTTCTTCCCCAGCCTGATTTTGGGCCCCTTTATCCACTTTAAGCCCTCTGTGCTTTGCGAGAGTGGGACCCATTGGTTGCCCCCAGTTGCCCACCCTTAATCAACAAATGCCCTGCAGAGTTTGGAACCAGGGCCTGATACCAAACACTCTGCCAACCCCAGGTGCCCACTTTGGCCACGTGTAGTGATTCAGGGCCAGCTGTCCAGCATCCCTGGGGACCACAGGTGGGGACCACAGTCTCATCCACCCGTATTGGGCAAAAGTCCATCAATTCTGGGTCTGTACAGTCCCTCTCCTCCCAAGCTTCTGATGAGGGAAGGCAGAGGCCAGCGGCACTCTGCCCTGATGCCATCTCTTCTGCTAGTGGGGGGGAGGGGAGGCTGGCCTTGGTGACCGCCACTCAACTGCCTAGCATCCCCATGACCTGAGGGCAGAGAGTAGCAGTATTCTGCCCCGCTGTTGGGACTTTAGCCGGGTCTCCCTTGCTCCCAGTTGTGGGGCTATCTGTGCTTGGTGGGCAGAGGCCAGCAGCTCTATGCCCCGTAGCCAGCGCTTCAGCTGGATTGGCCTGTTCACAGTCAGGCTCAGGAAGAAGGGAAAGGGGAGGGCAGAGGCCAGCTGCGCTCTGCCCTGATGCCAGCTCTGCTGCTGTAAGCTTGTCAGTGGAGACCAAAGTCCCATCCACTACACCTGGAACCCAGTCGGTAATCTGCCATTGGAGGGAAGGGTCGACTACCTCCTCTCCCTTATGTCCCCACTGCCACTGGGGAGGGACAACACCCTCTTCTCTCAGGCTCTCACACTGCCATTGGGGAGAGATGCCGCCTGCATCCTCTTCCTGGACTGGACTTTGCCGCTGGGGATCTGGGAAGGTTGCCCAGCATCCCTGTGGAGCTGGTGTGGAGACCTCGGTCCCATCCACACCTGCCAACTTGATGTCTTCCCAGGACCATTCTATTAGATCTCCTATTTCTGGAGCTGGTTGTGAGGTAGGATCACAAAATCACTAAGATCTCTAACCCGGGTTTGGAACAGCAACCAATCAAACTAGGCCTAAACAAACAGCCAATCACACTAAGCCCACTAATAACCAATAGGACACACCATCACACACCTAATTTGCATACACGGGAAAACATTAGATAAAGGGATTAACACACAGTCAACAATAGGTGACTCAGCTCCCTGAGTCACAAAGGGGAAAATCCTAACCCCCACCCACGTGGTCACATAGTCTCTGGTTCGGCGCCATCTTGTCTTTTTTTTGTGTGTGTGTTTCATTATCAAATAGTAACGGACCAGCTCGATCCACTGTTTCAATGAGGTTGCAAAAACAGCAAGATGGGAGTACACTAAAGTGCTAGAATAAAAGAGTATTACAAATTGGTACATAGAAAAGTAAAGCTCTGGAAATGGATTGGGACTAGCTCTGCACGTAAGAATGAGTACTGCATACATGCATGGCCTCCTGCAGACGTTATTGAGTAAACACTGTATATTTGGTCTAAATGTTCTTAATCCAATAACACAAGGTCAAAGATTATGCATAGTGGGAATATGGCAGCCTGGGTGGTCAAAAGTAGCTTTGTTTAGTGATCAATACCCTGCATATAGCTAAAGGTGCTTGGGACCTGCCTGGCATGGAAATGCTTGATCACCTAGGGGAGGAACAGCTGAGACTAATTTGTTAGTGACAATCTGTAAGCAGTGGAGTGCCTCCCAGTGACAAGGCGATGGCAAGACTGACCAAGAAAACCTGGAAATGTCAAAGTGATCCTGGCTTTTCTCCAGCAATAGATGAGAAAGCACTGTTATTCTAACCCCTGATTGTAAAGGTTACAGCATTGCTTGCACTGGCTCTCACTGCTAATGATGTTCAGTGTTTCAATTAGGGATAGACTGATATTGATTTTTTAGAGCCAATACCGATAATCTTTCAATCAGTTTAATTGAACTTTCAGGGCGATAGCTGATAGCTTACCGATATTCTGTACATTTACCGTATTTTCTTTTTTGCAAATCTTTTTTTGTGAAGTGGTAAATGCACAAAATGCCAGAGATTTTTTTTTTAGGTTTTCAAGAACATTTATATCTGTGTGTAGTGGATGCAGTGAGAGTGTTTGATTAGTAAGTGCAGTGTGTGTGTGTGTGTGTGTGTGGTGGATGCAATGTGTTTGTGTAGTGGATGCAGTGTGTGTGTGTGTTTGTGTAGTGGATGCAATGTGTGTGGTTGTGTAGTGGATGCAGTGTGCTTGTTTGTGTAGTGGATGCAGTGTGTTTGTTTGTGAAGTGGATGCAGTGTGTTTTTGTGTGTCCCCCTCCCCCCATTCACCTCCCTTCTCTTTTAGTGGTCCCACCATATCCCAGTACCCTAGAGTCCTCCCTTAATGTTCCTCTCTCCCCCCTAGTGTGCTTAACCTCCCCTCCCCGGTCCCATAGTGTTCTTCACCCCCCCTCCCCTGTCCCATAGTGTTCTTCACCCTCCTTTCCCATAGTGTTCTTCACCCCCTTTCCAGTGTTCTTCACCCCCTTTCCATAGTGTTCTTCACCCCCCTTTTCCCATAGTGTTCTTCACCCCTTTCCCATGGTGTTCTTCACCCCTTCCCATAGTGTTCTTCACCCCCTTCCCATAGTGTTCTTCACCCCCCTTCCCATAGTGTTCTTCCCCTGTTCCTTTCCCATAGTGTTCTTCACCCCTCCCCTGTCCCATATTGTTCTTTACCCCCACTCCCCTGTCCCATTGTGTGTTCCTCCACTGTCCATAGTGTTCTTCACCCCCCACCCTGTCCCATAGTGTTCTTCACCCCACCGTTCAATAGTGTTCTTCACCCTCCCTCCCCTGTCCCATAGTGTTCTTCACTACCCCTATACTGTTCTTCACTCCCCCTCCTGTTCCATAGTGTCCCTTACCACCCCCTTTACATGGTGGTCCTTTCTACCCCCCATAGTGTTCCTTACCACCACCCCTCCCCCATAGTGTTCTTTACCACCCCCTAATCATGTCCCATAGTGTTCTTCACCCCTATTCCCCTGTACCATAGTGTTCTACCACCCCCATCCCAGAGTGGTCCTTCCCACCACGCCTCCCCCATAATGTTCCTTACCACCCCCAACCCATGTCCCATAGTGTTCTACCCCCCCATCCCATAGTGATCCTTAACACCCTCCCCCCCTCCGTCCCTTAGTGCCCCTTTCTCTCCCATCCTTGGTTGTACCCGGCCGTACTGACAGGAAGTGCTCTCTCAGTGAGCACTTCCTTTCAGACCAGCTGGGTACAGGACACATAAGTTCCTCTACTGTGGTGTGCACTGCTCTGCTCGGCCACTCTACACAGAGTGCCTGGCAGGAGGGAGTGCTGTGCGCCCACCTCCTGCCGGTCAGTCCAATCTAGCTCCCCCGGTACACCCTAAGGCAGCCGTTTGTGCTGCCTTATGGAAGCACCGGCCCACTCATTCATTATCGGTATTGCTGGTGATTATCGGCAGATACCGATTCTTAGAAAAAAATCTGAATATCGGCAAAATCGATAATCGGTCGATCCCTATTTTAAATGAATGGACTTTAACCCTGGTCTTTAAGCCATTCCCTACTAGATGGACTTTAAACACCGACCATACTGCAGGCACAGGACCCTTCCTATAACAGCTTGTATGTATATGGAAACAGTCTATATTGACAGTTCATTGTAAGAATTATGTTGTCTTCTTAAAGGGTCCCTGTCACCTGATATTGTATTAACATAAATCCGTTTATACCCATATTCTGAAATAGTATATAAGTTTACATTTACTGCAATTACTACTTTGTAGTCAAAGACATTTTCACCCCTACAGCTGCATCACAAAAGTCATTAATAATAAACAATGTGTGTGGCTTTAGTCAATCAGAACAAAGATCTCCAGTTTAAGCAGATTAGCTCCAAGAATTCCACTGTCCAATGAAGGGCAGCCCAAAATTGCAATCTGGTCCCTTTGACTTTTTTACATAAAAATATTTGTTCAGCACAATAACAGAACACATTTTCTCTTTGAACTGAGCACAAACACAGTCTATACAGCATGTAAAATGTATAGGAATAATAATTTATATTGAACACCAATGTAAAGGGATTTTATTGTGCCAGCAGAGGAATGAAGAATTCACTATTTGTCAGCCGTATTGATCTGGTTGTATTTTCTCAATGTAAGCTCCATTAGATTCCAGATTTGACCTGATGTACAGGAAACGTTAGTGGCAGCCTGTAATATATCGGACTGGTGTTCACAGTAAAGCACTTCATTATCTTTGGCCTTGCTGTTCCAGTTTCGCTCCATTAAACGGACAATGAGAACTGGCTCTGGAGAGTGAAATGTTTGACTCACTAGCTAATGCATCACTGGATGTAGCCAAAGCAGCAATACACAAGCTGGTACCAGTGTGCGGACGAGACATGCATGCATGGCACATTGCAAAGTGGAAACATAGAAACAAGAGTTTTGACGACAGATAAAAATAAGTTGGTCCATATTCTTAGTATCCAGTTCAGTGAGTCCATTCCAAGACTGTTATTGTATTTGCTTCTACCACCACGGCTGGAAGGCAATTTCACTAGTTGCATCTCTCTCTGTATAAAATATTTTGTGACTTTATTTTTTTATTTTCCTGCGTCCCATACTATATTTGCCACACTAAATTTTTTACATATTTTTCACTTTCTTACAAAGTAATTGTAAAAGATTTTCTCAAATCCACACTTTAGCATTTGGAGTGTAAACTCACAGGCTACCTAATGAGACACTTTATATAAATGAGCTTCAATGGCTAGATCATGGACCTCATCCTCTTTACTTTTTGTACTTGTTTGTGTATATTGTAGTTTATTTTCCCTAATTGTACAGCGCTGGGGAATATGTTGGTGCTTTATAAATGCCAGTAATAAATAAAATGTCAAAAAGGTAAAACCAAAATGGGGGGGATGACGGACAGGTGGGGTGTGGCAGTTGAAAGGGAAATATAAAAGTAACACTTTATAAAGGAACTGGTGTTTGTTCTGTTAGAGACAAAATACGAAAACAGAAAAACAACTAAAAAATAGTCATGTTACATGTCCTTTGTTGATTATTTAAGTATCTAATATTGAAGGGTCAAGTGATCATTCTCCTTGAAAGGTATAAACTGGGATTGTCAAATATGGACATCTACGCAGTTTTAAACTGAAACTCCCAGAATGATTTTCAAACCAGGAGTCGAGTCAGCCACTGCTAAGATTTTAGTTTGAATAGGTTTGATACGGATGTTGTACTGCAAGTTTTCACTGCCTCCTGAACATATTAGCAAATCTGAGAGCATCTAACCCAGTGGTTCCCAAACTTTTTAGGTTCAAGGCGCCCTTAATGTTTCAGTATTTTTCCAAGGCACCCCAAGTCAAAATTTCTAGGTTGTATATCTGTACAGCACTGCGGCATTTAGTGGTGCTTTAGTGTAATGTACAGTGTTGGTGTTTGGATGGGTGCTTGTATACATTTATTGTGTTTTAATACAGGGGTGTGTCTGAATGTAATGTTCACTTTTAAATGTGGATGTACATTTGTGTGAAGGGGTGTGTTTATGTTAGATTGTAGGAGTGTGTTTGTATATATATTTTGTTTGTTTGTTTGTTTGAATGCAGGAGTGTGCTTGTATGTTGTGCTGGTGTTTGACTGGATGTATGCACATTCATACATACAGACATACACACACAGGTATTCATGTACATTAACAACCAGATGGATATAAATATACCGAAACATACACACACATACACAGACATATACACACATGCACCCTGACACACACACACATTGATACATACCCACACCATGACACAGATACACACTGACATAAAACCACACACCCTGACACACAGATGCACATATGTGTGCATGCACACAGACACAGAAGCACACCCTGACACACACACCCTCATACACACACTCATACTCCTCTGGCTCCTCTCCCCTCACGCTGCGGCTGCCTCCTCTCCCTCCCGCGCTGTCTCCCTGCATGATACTGGGAGGAAGTGACAGGCAGTCACTTCCAGCCGGCCGACATTACAGGGGCCCAGTCGTCATCTTAAAGGACCGTGGCACTCGACCGGGTCCCTGTTGAGCACTAATGTTTCCCCGGTGCTATAATCATAGCACCAGGGAAATATTCTGCGGCACCCCTGTGTGCACTTTGCGGCGCCCTAGGGTGCTGCAGCACACCGTTTGGGAACCGCTGATCTAACCAGAAATAAGCACCGTATTGTTGCCTTGAAAGCTAATTTAATAGCTGTCCATAAATACTAGTAGAAATCAAAGCTGTGCATTCCCCTTTGTTTGAGCTACGTAAACTCAAACTGTGCCCTGGCAAAGTAAATAGGCTTATCCAAATTCCAGCAACGAACAAGACCAAATATTAGATTCCTACTCCCAGCAAGGGACCAGCAGAATACACACTAATAGCTTTTCCTACGGCCTATCCATTAGGCTTTCTGTGCAAGTACATAGAGACGGCTGGAGTAGCTAGGAAATTGGGATACATTGCTTAACCTGTGGTGGGCACCCATATGGCATGTTCCATCAGGCCTGCTCACAGCTCTTTAACAAATGAACGCACTGAAGTGATAAACACATTTAGGTTTTGTATTTTTTCTTTTTGTAATTATTCTAGCATTTCTATATTTTATGCACTACAGGTAAGAAATTGTGTTTTGTTTTCTTTAAAAGGACACTATAGTCACCAGAACAACTACAGCTTATTGTATTTGTTCTGGTGAGTAGAATCATTCTCTTCAGGCTTTTTGCTGTAAACACTGTCTTTTCAGAGAAAATGCAGTGTTTACATTACAGCCTAGTGATAACGTCACTGGCCACTCATCAGATGGCTGCTAGAGGTGCTTCCTGGGGCAGTGCTGCACAGTGTGATTGCCATTCAGTGTCTCCACCCTCTGCATGCAGACACTGAACTTTCCTCATAGAGATGCACTGATTCAATTCATCTATATGAGGAGATGCTGGCTGGCCAGGGCTGTTTGACTTGTGCTGGCTCTGTCCCTGATCTACCTCATTGACAGTCTCAGCCAATCCTATGGGGAAGCCTTGTGATTGGCTCAGACCAACACTTCTGATGATGTCAGCAGACATGGGCAGTTCACAGGCAAACAGGGGCAGAGCCAGGAGCTGCAGACTTGAATAAAAGTAAGATTTTACTATATTTAGGGAGGCAAGAGGGAATCAAAGGGGCTAGATGGTGGTATTAACACTATAGGGTTAGGAATACATGTTTGTTTTCCTGACCCTACAGTGCTCCTTTAAAGCACTATGTCACATTATTTGCACATAGAAATGTAAATGTTATTCTCTCTCATTTATATTTTCACTGGAAGCATCAGTCATCTTTTTCTTTTCCCAGACTTTTGGGTCTAGGGTTTCTTATATTCCATGGCAAAGAAAAAGCAAAAAAAAAAAAAACTGGCCACAGTGTGGATTCCAGGTCCAGAGACAATACTAGAAAAAGAAGGAGAAGAAATCCAATGACATAATTTTCCAAGAAAATGCTGGCAAGGGTCTTGCCAATTCTAAGACCACCCATGAGAGGGAGCTGCAAATCCAGTTTTATAGGAACTTGCTGGGATCAGCAGTTTGATTTTGGGGGTAAACACACTTGATTCAAACAAGTGGGCTCAAGGAATGAGACATATTTTCCAATATCTCCCCTTTTGCATCAGAATAGGTGAAAAAGTGCAGTTTAAGGTCTCATGTATTAATAGTACAATAAATACATGTCTAACCCAAAGTACTGAAAGACATGAATCCAAAGAAATTAATTTTTAAAGATGGCATATGCCCAACAAGTAACCATTATATTACATATGATTTGGGATGTGGCATTGTATTAACCTGGTTCTCTCTGAGAGAGCAGATTTCAATTTGTAGGAGAGAAAGTTTGTTAAAGATAGAAACCTCTTAACGTCGGTATTAAACACTGAACCTACAATGTAAAATGAGATGCATTAGGATGTCGTGAAATTTATAGATTTACATACATAGGTACCGCAAAACGTCACCTTATTGTCCGCCTTCTCCCTCGGCACAGCAACAAAGCAACCCAAGTTGGCTCCATTGGACTGATGACTCATGGGTTATACTGTTATTATACGAAATAATACGTTATGATTTTGTATAACTTGCCATAAACAAATCCCCGTGGTACGTGTTTATACCATTTGGATATTACCTATCTAGTGAAATTCAAAGAGATAGACTTCTCTGAACAGATCTCAATGATTAACCATTACTTGGCACCCAAATATGAGATAGAGTTATATTAAGAGCACATCTGTACTGTATGTTTGTACGATCACAAGTCATTACATTGCACTGTCACATGTCGTTATACTGTCGACTGCATAACGTTACACTCTATCAATCTCTCTTTTTGTATGACACTCTCTTTGTATGAATACCTCTCTTAACCTGAACGTACCATTATACGATGTATGTTTTTGAATACAACAATACATTTTTCTTTTAAAAGAAAGAAACCTTTTAACGAAACACAAATGAGTTAATGTGAAAAAGAGACTTCCAAGGTTTTTGGAGACCCGTTCAGAATAACACATCATCATCTTATCCCATTGTAAAGCGCTATGGAATTTGTTGGCGTTATATAAATATAATAATAATCTACAGGGACATTATAAGATCATGTTATAATTATATATATATATATATTTATTACACACATGGCTTGGTTTACAATCCTCATTGCAGTTAATTTGACGGGTGCAGTCACTAAACTAAGAATTTTGGTGAGATAAGAGTTGCAAATTCAAGACCAAAACTGCATCACATTACAGCATCACTCAAATGAAGCTTGACATATTAAAAACTCCACTTTAATCGTGCAGTTTTGTACAGATACCAAATCCAAAAGAAGATATATTTAATGCTGGAAATCCTTACCGGACGGCACACAGTCAGGTTCTGCAGGAGGAGATGCAGCCAGTGGTCCAGCCAGCCAGTAGTATCTGTAAGAAAGCAAAAAAAAAAAAGAATGAGGCATGTTTTAGAACTTCTGAAGAAGGCTTTGCCGAAACGCGTTAAGTTCTATCTTAGCACAGTGGTCTTTTTATATTGTATTTATTTTTTATCCAGCTGCCTGTTTAGTGTGTCCAATAAAGTGTTTCTTGCATATTTCCTGCATCCTGGAGTATTTAGGCAATAGGAACCAAGGACCACGGGGGTGATCCAGCTTGGAGTTTGTGTACCACGTGCATCTATCAGATATGCTTCTAGTCTGAGCCAGCTTTTCATAAGTGGCTCATGAACATGTGAGTTGAACGGATTATCAGTTTAAGTTATATTCAGTTGCTATGTTATTACCCTATGTTGCGGTTTCTTCTATTTTCATATTTATAGAAGTTGTTTTATATTTCTACGGACAATAAGAAAGATTTTTTATATTCACACGTGCAAAAGGGTAACGTGCAATTATTATATCTATTTGAGTGCTCTCACCACCCACGATTGTATTACACTGTATGGTTTTAATTTGTGTGAAAAAGTGACTCACATTGGTGATTGCAGCACCCTTTGATATTCATTTTAACCTTATCCTACCTGCATTGTTATACTAATGTTTTAGAGAAATGGTAACAACTCTCAGCATGTGTTCTAGTAGGTAAGGGAAAGTCAGACTGAGGATATTACAGAAAGAGGTCATCAAAAACAATCTCTGAGATAGTCTGTCTAAAAAGAATGAATAATGCTACCTTCAAAACAATGTGTCAGAAAGGGGTAGAGGAACTTTGGCAACTCAGGTATCTATAAACTATATATTTCTATTGTTTACAGTTTCCAACCATAGTTTGGGATTATTTTTGCTAGACGATCAATGTTATATTTCTATGTCATCAGGTAGGAATAGACCAATTATCGGTTCTACCAATTATTACAGCCAATATTTGCATACTTCTGATAAGCTGTATCGGCATTGTAAATGACAGATATATTACCGATAACTCACTCACCACTCCCAGTCACTGCAAGCCATCTTCCGTATCTGGAAACTCCAGCCGTCAGCCAACGAGGCTGCACATTGCGACCACACGCTACCTATCCCTGTGACTCCCTGCATGCAAAGCTCAGCTGAAGGCAGGGAGGTGATAAAGTGAATGCTGGGATCTCTCTGGCTGCCTGAGAATATCACTGTCAGCATGTTCAGTAAATGCCAGACTTGTTTTAAAATTGTGTTGCCTTTTGAAAACTTTAAAATGTACAGGATATTGGTACAGGTTATTGGCGAACGGCCCAAAAAGGAACCAATAATCTGAAAAAATTATATTGGTTGATCCCTAGTATCAGGGATCAATACTGTTGTGCCCAGTAATTTGCACACACACTTTGTAATACATAATGGCATTTTCTAACAGTTAACTCTAGTTTTTATTTCACTTTATTATTTAAAATGTTTCAACTGTAGGGTCTCTCTCATTGCCTGAAAGAGTCAGCTGTGCAGCCCTAGCCAATAAGTGAGGGCCTTGATTGAGAAGTGCTTAGCTCCTGAAAACATTAGACTTCTCTAACAGGAGAATACCAGATGTTTTGCAGGCAACTGGGTCATAACCTTTGGGAGAATGCTTGGGTATTCCAGGCATTATGAGCACTACAGAGGACTGGAGTGTTTCTATTGCTTCGAGAGTTCATTTAATGATTATGGAAATATATACATTTGGACACGACTTATTTCCATTGTGAAATGTACTTTTCTTTTTCCTGTAACAATTTTTTTCTACTTTAACGAGAGGGCACTGTTACTCCCTTATTTCTGCAGGTTTGAAAGTTTACTAAACGGAGAGTTACAGAGTACCGTTTACCATATGGTAGGAAAACAGCTCAGATGGTACAAATGGAGAGTATTGTAACTTATTAGATGCCAGTGAGCTAGAGATTTGTCAGCTCACTGCAATGTACTGTGTAGTGAATAACACCCCCACAAAATAAATAGGAATTGGATGCTGGAGAGCTTTCATTTCCATGAACGTGATAAATAGTACAGGAAATTAGACTGAACCAGGGGATATCACAATCTGCAGATGGTAAAGATAGTTTTATGCATCATGAAAAAGAATCCTTATAACAAAACTTATTCATTTAGTACACACGTGTCTCATCAGCACAAACTGGTCTGAATAATTAGTCTGATTCTACAAATAAAAGCTCTAAAATAATAATAAATAACTTCTGCTCAGACATGAACACTGATATCAGAAACACAGTACATTCTTAAATGTTACTTTCTAATTTTTGAGCCAAAAGGTAAAAAAAAACCAAAAACAGAGCATGTTACTTTTTGATTTGAGAGAGAGACTGAGCGTAAACACAATGCGGCACTCTAAAGGCTTGCAGAGCACCATGGGAAATGCACTTTACAAACATTGAAGATGCCAAAATGAGCCATCGCTATTCCAGTGGTTGCCATATTTCGATAACTGTGCTTTAGTGAGTGTGGGGACTTTTTGGCCAGTTTAATCACCATATGATAATTTGCTAATTAATTAACTTATTTCATGATTTACCTTGTTCAATAAATCTAGCTACATACCAGCAGCTCTTGACAACGTGTGTGTGTTAGTGGAATAATAACTTACAGGCTGGTGAAATTGGACTTGGCCGATGTAGTACTTCGGAAGGTCATTTTCCGTCAAGTTATTAGACCACTTGGCTTTCCCGCTGCTAAATGTGTAATTCCCCCTTTGATTGAATTAATGTTTTACTATATCAGGAGGCTATCTGGCTCTCGCTCACATATAATTAAATCTTAATGTTTTGTTTTTTTGTTAACAAAGTAGTAAGTCATAATCCAGCCAGTGTTTAACAGACATATCCTTATGGTTAACTTGATTCTCACTTGACTAAGGTACCTGTACATTCCAGGTATAAACAAACTATGTTTAAAAGAAAATTATATATATATATATATATATATATATATATATATACACACACACACACTTAGAATGAACACACAACAGTTCAGTTTTGTGGGTCAGATGACAACTGAATAAAAACCCTTTATTTATTTACCTTACCCCGTCGAGGGCTCCACCTCCTCCGAAGTTCGGCGATGAGCATGGGCTAATGTAAATGCACGGCAAATGCCGCACGCACATTAGACCTCACCATAGGAAAGCAATGAATCAATGTTTTCCTATGGGGAAAAAATCTGACGCTGGATGTTCAGACGTCCAGCATCAGTTTACAGTTCAAAGGTCCGTTAGGAGGCAGGAAGCGCCTCCAGTGGCTCTCTGGCAGACAGCCACTGGAGGCAGACTTAGTGCTGCAATGTAAACATTGCAGTTTCTCTAGAACTGCAATGTTTCACATTGCAGCACTAAAAGCAATAGGGACATTGCACCCAGACCACTTCAAAGAGCTGAAGTGGTCTGGGTGCCTATAGTGTCCCTTTAAGGACGGCAGCAATTGTACAAGTTCTGAACAAAACCTAGAATTTGAATATATGTCTGTTCATCCATGTATCTCTTTCATATTAAGTGCACCCACACTTGTTACTGGGTCAAATATAGAGCAAATACAATTTTATGGACTTTCTGACTGGGTTGTCAGGCAGGTCCCTCAATATATAATTAATAAAATCACCTAATTTGATAAAAATAATACATAAATATACACGCTGAATTACATTTATATATATATATATACATATACACACATATATATATAAATACATACACATACACACACATACATATATGGAAAAAGTAAGGAAGTTTACCTTTAAGAGTTCGTTGAGATGAACCTCGGTGCTGCACAGCGTGGATAAATACAAGATGTTGAAGAGAGCACTCCAGAGGATTTGTTTAACAAGTTTAATATGTGATGCAAAATGATCAACGTTTCGACCCAAGAGGTCTTTGTCAAGATGACAAAGACCCCTTGGGTCGAAACATTGATCATTTTGCATCACATATAAAACTTGTTAAACAAATCCTCTGGAGTGCTCTCTTCAACATCTTGTGCATATAATATATACACACACACATAAATATACATATATTATTATTATTGCCATTTATATAGCGCCAAAAGATTCTGTAGCGCTTTACAATATTATGAGAGAGGGGATTTAACTATAAATAGGACAATTACAAGAAAACTTACAGGAACGATAGGTTGAAGAGGGCCCTGCTCAAACGAGCTTACAGTCTATAGGAGGTGGGGCTTAAAATCCAACAGGACAGGTGGTAGCAAAATGCCTGTGAACTTCCTCTGACATCATCAGAAGTGGTGGCCCGATCCAATCACAATGCTTCCCCATAGGATTGGCTGAGACCAACAAAGAGGCAGATCAGGGGCAGAGCCAGCACAAACACAGCCCTGGCCAATCAGCATCTCCTCATAGAGATGAATTGAATCAATGAATCTATGAGGAAAGTTCAGTGTCTGCATGCAGAGGGAGGAGATGCTGAATGTTTGGATGCATTTTAGGCAGCCATGACCCAGGAAGGATCTCTAACAGCCATCTGAGGAGTGGCCAGGGAAGTTATCACTAGGCTGTAATGTAAACACTGCATTTTCTCTGAAAAGACAGTGTTTACAGCAAAAAGCCTGAAGGTAATGATTCTACTCACCAGAACAAATTCAAAAAAGCTGTAGTTGTTCTGGTGACTATAGTGTCTCTTTAAGAAACACAAGGAAACAATAACTATCAATATACACTAAGAATGAAGTTAAACATGCATACACACACACACACATATCTCAAAATACAATATAAATATAATTTAATTATAAGTGTTTATTTATATACTATTCTATACAATGTTTTATTCATTATATGTTTGGGACTCTGCCTGACAACCCATGCAGTCCCCCTGCTGGCCGACCTGGTCATGTGATCTCTGTGTCATCGCGATCACATGATGCAGATCGTCAGGATGAGTGCCTCTGTTGTCAGGCAGTCATCCCCCAATCGGATCCTGTGTGGACGCACGTATGCCCTAACAGCGCTAAAGCCCTCCTTTTCTAGGACAGCACAGCACACCCTAATGTTAAGAGGTTAATGATATACGAACAAAGGCGAATGATGGTTTGGTAGGTAAGAATAACACATTTTGATATAATAATACAGTATATTATTAGACAAGGGCTTCTAACTAGGAATTCCATGCGTGGGTATAAAGCTCTAGCTGTGAGAGGTTTTAAGAGGAGATTTTGGATTCATGCAAGCTTTGTTCATTAAGCTGAGAAGAGCTGTCCAAGTTATAGAAGTTAATGATTTCAAAAGGAGAGCAATTAAAAAAGATGCACGCGTTTTTTAGGAGCTGTGGTTTATTGCAATATAAAGGAAATCAGATGGAAAATTATTTGTCTAGTTAATGAGGTTCAACAAACTAGTTTGCCATCTGGAGTCCTGAGATGAACCTTCGGAGGGACTGTCACTTTAACTGTGGCCCTAAGATTTACTCATGGCTCATCAATCACCATTTCACTCACTGGTTCTAAGGTTATTATAGGTTGTTTAGACAAATGGTAGGGATAGTACTCCAGTGTCTGGATATCTGAAGCAGGGAAACCACTTTAATCCAGAGGCTGTGTCCTTGGCTTTGGGTATCCATTGCCAAATGATCCTGATTGATGTATGATTTAGGTTTGGATCAAGGCATGAATCAAAATGGATAGATACAGGGCTCAATGTGCACGCCATAGAAAGCAGGTAAAATGTAATTGTGCCTCACCAAGGAATGACATGTGCCTGACATGCATTTATATATATAAATCTGGGAACAACCTTCTATTAAATAAAATATGAAAGTAAACATAACAGATTTCCAATCTAAACTGCAAGATTCTCAGAGGAAGTCTACTACCAGCACCACATGGTAAATGAGCAGTGTTCCACATTGTCTGGGTGAATTAACAGTGCAA
The DNA here is from genome assembly GCA_933207985.1 of Pelobates cultripes. NCBI lineage: Eukaryota > Metazoa > Chordata > Amphibia > Anura > Pelobatidae > Pelobates > Pelobates cultripes. Next base: position 11,462,418 of record OW240923.1, on the reverse strand, counting down.
TATTAAAGGAACACTTTGGTCTCCATATTTAACATAATCTAAAAGAAGTTGTTATGTTGCCAGGAAGCCCCTGAGCACTTTCTTTCCTTAAAGCCTTACACCATTTTTGAATGGTTTAACCCCAAAGGCTGCTTCTAGCGTTGGATCTGCATTTCACCCAGGGGGCAACCAGTTTCAGAAATTGAGTTTTACGGAGTGCCTCCACTGATTGCATAGAGTAGTCAGCTGACACTCTAAGTCAGTCAGTAGCTCCCCCTTCATTAAAAAAAGTTGTTTTTTAAAAGCCGGATGCCGTCTGGGGGAACTGCAGAGCTGGCATTGGCTGGTATTGAAGGCAGCCTGTAGGGTTATACAGTTTAACACCTTAAAGTAAGAAAGTGCCTGGGGTCCTCCACGTATCATAACAACTTAATTTAAATGAAGTTTTCTTTATATGGGCAGAACATTACAGATTACATAGGCAGAGAGGTATGGTGAATGTGCAGATCCTCTTGATCTCAAAGTGATTGTGCATACTGGAAATTATAAGAAAGAAAAAAAAGCCACTCCCAGCATTCTTATCCAATCAACATGACCCAGTTTCAGAGTAACGGGACATTGATAATGTGGATATATTAATCATCTGTCATGCCACTTTTCACTTGTCAGAAATTAATTCTTTATCAGATTCCATCTATACATTGTGTAGCAAAATCCCTAAAACATTTTTTATAGATCTCTTCAGATAACACTGTAAAAATTGTGCTCCCTCTCCCTCCTGGCAGACAATTGTCATAAACTCTGTGCCAATGTCGGTCAGCACGAGGACACGCTCTACGTTGTTGTCATGGTAAAGACAATAAAGGAATTGGGGGAACACCTGGAACATGCGTTTTGCATGAGTGATGCCGCCGCAGTCTGTTCTCACGCTGTCCATTCAGGCCCTGCTTCATTGAGTTCCAGCATGCGACTTTCCACACAGAGGCAGCCCAGAGAACAGGGGAAATTGTTCAAGTTCACAACGCAGGGCTTATGGCAGGAGGGTGGGGGGGAGGGGGAGGCACGGGACACATTCTATGCAATTTAACTACTATATAGAGCTGAAGCTATTGCATTGGGTACAAATTACCAAACCTTCCTAACGAGCGTGTGTGCCTGAATGCGCATGTGCGCCCATATTGCGCGTGTGTACGCACACACAAATGCATGCGCTCGTGAACAAGTGTAACACGCGGGTAGAGGAAGGGGAGGAGTTGGTAGGGGAATACACAATAGCAGGGAGTGGAGTACTTGGAAAATCAGAGAAAGAAGGAGCAGAGTACTTAAAGGGTAGGAAAAAGAAGGAGCAGAGTACTTGAAGAATAGGAGAAAGAAGGAGCAGAGTACTTGGAAAAAAGGAGAAAGAAGGAAAATAAAAAAGCAAACAGAGAAATCGTCTGAATATCACCGAAAGAGGAGACCTTCGTTTGTTCCTTACGAAAATCAAACCAGATATCAAATATTTAGTCTCGCAGCATCAGCCTCAAGGATCTCATTAATACTAGTAAAGGTAATTTCAATTTACTTTATTGTTTTCTCATTAAACTTTATAAAGTTAAAAACATTACAAACATGCATAAAGTAGAAATAAAAAGATAAATGTACGTACATTTAAAAAAAAAAAAAAAAATTAAAACACCCTACTTTCTAAAAAATATTCTGCACTTGCGTGAAAACTGGTGGGCGGTAAGGAAATGTTGCCATCAAGAAAGATGCCTTAGTGGGCAGTAAGTGGAAAAAGGTTGACTACCCCTGGTGTACACAGGGCCGGATTAACATAGGGGCTGATGGAGCTGCAGCTCCAGGCCCAGGCCCATGGAATAGGCCCATTGATTTATAAAAAAAAATTTAAAAAAATAAAAATTTTTTTTTTTTTTTTTAACATTTTTTTTCACACACTACTCTTAGGGATTCCACCTGGCTTTTATTTTATTGGCACAACCAGTATTTGAGGCTGCCTGGCTGGTGCCAATATTGCAGTGATACTGGCAGTACAAATGCTGGTATTTTTCTCAGTATAAACAAGAGATTACTATGCAATACCTGCACTGGCCAGTAGGGGTCGCTGTGTGTGGAGACAGGCAGGGAAAGGACATTCCAGCATATCCCTCCCTGCCTATCTATACTCACTGAGGGGTGCAGCTACAGAGAGTCCAGACAGCAACTCCCACCCTGCAGAGACAGCCTACAGCTCAGGGAAGTAAGGGATGGGGGGAAGGCTGCAAGGAGACATACACTGGGAGACATTATGGCAGACACTGAGACACTAAGGGACATTGGGAGACATTATGACACAGACACAGTCTCCCAGTGTCCCCATTTCCCCCAGCCAGTGTCCCTGGTGTCTCAGTGCCCCCTAGTCTCCCAGTGCCCCCAGTCTGCCAGTGTCTCACTGTCCCCATGTCTCCTAGTGCCTCCATGTCTCCCAGTGCCTCAAGTGTCTCAGTGTCCCCATGTCTCCAAGCTAGTGTCCCTAGTGTCTGTGGTCCTGGTGTCTCCTTGTCCCCATGCCTCCCAGTGCCCCCATGTCTCAATGTCCCCATGTCCCCCAGCCAGTGTCTCTAGTGTCTGTGTCCCCATGTCTTCAAGTGTCCCCTATTTTCCCAGTGTCTCCATGCATCCCAGCCAGAGTCCCCTAGTCTCCCAGTGTCACTGGTGTCTCTGTGTCCCTAGGTCTACCCGTGTCCCCAGGTCTTCCTGTCTTCCTAGTGACATGGGGACCCTGGGATACATGGGGACACAGGGAGACATGGGGCTGTGATACATAGGATCATTGGGAGACCTGGGGACACGACACTAGGGGACACTGGGAGACATGGGGTACTGAGACACTGATACATAGGAACACTGAGACCTGGAGTAATCGACACATGGGGGCACTGGGAGACATGGGGCCACTGGGAGGAATCCATCTACAGCATAATCAAACTAAGTAGTTTTTTGGTGATTTTACAGCATTTGTCATATGTCACTCCTTGTGATTTACATCATGTGATGTCACCCATACATATTTAATTATGCAAATTAGCAAGGGCGGTATGTTTTTCCATGAAAGGTGGCAACCCTAACTACTTTTCACATACCCTTACTTAAGTATGGAAATTTAAGGGGGATGTATGGGAACAAAAACGTGTGTGGACTGGCTGACAATGAATATAGTTAAAGGGACACTAGAGTAACCAGAACAACTACAGCTTATTGAATTTGTTCTGGTGAGTAGAATCATTCCCTTCAGGCTTTTTGCTGTAAACACTGTCTTTTCAGAGAAAATGCTGTCTTTACATTACAGCCTAGTGATAACTTCAGTGGCCACTCCTTAGATGGCTCTTAGAGATCCTTCCTGGGTCATAGCTGCCTAAAATGCATCCAAACATTCAGCGTCTCCTCCCTCTGCATGCAGACACTGAACTTTCCTCATAGAGATTCATTGATTAAATTCATCTCTATGAGGAGATGCTGATTGGCCAGGGCTGTGTTTGAGCAGAGTAAGTGATGAGAACCGCACCCAGTCCCAACGGCCAAGGGTGCTCCAGAGCAGGACCAGCAATCCCAGTACAATAATCCAAGAGGAAAAAACTCACAGGCACTCCAACTTCAAGCCGCAGGCAGATTTATTATGACAGAATGCAACGCAACGTTTCGACCGGCTTGAAAAAGACCTTTCCGGTCGAAACGTTGCGAAACGTTGCGTTGCATTCTGTCATAATAAATCTGCCTGCGGCTTGAAGTTGGAGTGCCTGTGAGTTTTTTCCTCTTAGGGCCTCTTAGGGCTGTGTTTGAATCATGCTGGCTCTGCCCCTGATCTGCCTCTTTGTCAGTCTCAGCCAATCCTATGGCTAAGCACTGTGATTGGATCAAGCCACCACTTCTAATGATGTCAGCAGACTGCTTGTTTTTCTGAGTCTAACAACATGCAGAGTTACAGCTTCAGGCTTGAATACAGTTAGATTTTGCTATATTTATGGAGGCATGAGGGGCCCAGGGGGCTAGATGGTGGTGTTAACACTATAGGGTCATGAATTCATGTTTGTGTTCCTGACCCTATAGTGATCCTTTAAGGTAATGATGACTTTGGTCTCTCTAACACTGTGGCATGTTCCCTTTCTTCTACACTCACTACATACAGCTTTTCTCTGTCCCAGACCATATACCAGGAGCTTTTGCCTGCTAGTAAGAAGGTAAGGAGACAAGTGGACCAGCGAGTGCTAGGGAACAGTCCTTAGAAAGCGTTGAGTGAGCGCATCATTAGGCACATTTATGCCAAGCTCAGGGTGCTGTCTGCATAGTATGCCCTTAGTTGGCCAGCTGCATGATTGGCAGGCAGCCTGACATGCATTCATATCAGGCTGGCCTTCTAATTCTTTGGGCAGACATATCCTCTTTTTGGGCATGTTCGCCCCTTTTGGCAGGTTACGTGATTTGTGTCAGTGGCACACCCTTTTACCGTGCCCATTCACTTCCTGCTTGACTGGACACTGCTGTTAGGGGTTATGGATTTACTTGAAAGATGAAAACATAAATTAGTGAGAGATTAGCCTACGATATGTGTTTTCTTATAGCTGCTGGTTTCTTTCTCTCCAGCACCATCTCCATCAGATACATGACGCTTGGGAGTGTTTTACTGTTTTTGGTCGATATGATTCTGTAATTAGGCCCGTCATAATTGTCAGCACCAGGTCCACTGGGCTTTTAATCTGGCCCTGGGTGTACATTATAGAGGATGAAGTCTTAAGGAAAAGGGCAATATACTCGAAGCTTCAGGGGTGACTGAGCAGAATATGCATAACAATGAAGAATGAAAATAATGTTAATTTTAACAGAAAACGAACATGAAAAATTATCCACAGGTTGCTGTTAGGATCGTAAATGGATTGAAAATAGAGATTTTGGTCTAAATACATGTTAGAAATACATTTGCTGTAAACGAAATATAGATTTACACAAACGACAATAAAACACACTTGTGGTCCTGAGACACAAGTGTAATGACATTTTATTTTAATGACTTTGGCATTAAACATTTCACATTACATATCCCTACAGGCGCAGTACTCCATCTGTAAAGTTAGTGGGATTTCATAAGCCACACATAATTCCCTTGAGAAGATTAAAACTGATTTTATTAATGACACGGAGGCTCCTATTATGCTATCTCTTTCTTACTTTATTCCTCAGCAGCAAAGAGAAATATAAAACTGAAAGAGAAAAAATGTAGATATGCAATAAAATAATAACAGGTACAACCAGATCTGCCTAGTAACAGGGCAGCCAATCAGTCTCTAGGAACAGTCCATAAATCTCTATCCTTGTACTTCCACTTCCTCTTTCTTTGCTGCTGTCCTCAGACCAGCTAAGTATAATTTTTCTCTCCTACTTGGTTTTGATTGATGGGTTTTACTAAGGTTTTTTGCCTGTGTTATTTTATGTTATCGTTTTCTGTTTGCTTATTGTCTTTTATTTGCCTTATTGACAGGCTTTATGTTGATGTTCTTTTGATTGGTATACCTTTTTTGGTGGTACATATTGTTTGCCTCCCCTGCGTTTGCCCGCCGCTTCCCCTGTCTGTCTGGCCGTCCCCCTTTCAGACAGGGTTCGCGGCTAGCAGGGGAGGTTCATTCTGGAGCCCTCTGCTCCCCGGTCCCCTTTCCCTCGCGGCCGCGTGTGCGGCTGCGCTTATCTGCCAACCCGATCTCCCGCTGGTGCGAGGAGTGCCGGCCGCGTGTGTGGTCGCGCTCCCCGCCCATTAGCAGGGGAGGAGCCTGGAAACGGCCGCGGCGCGTTCTGCGCGCGGCGGCCATCTTACCCTCGGTTTCCACGCGGCTGGGTCGGCTCCCTTTTACCTCCCATTACTGTGTGCAAGTATTTATATATAGTTTGTTTGTTCCTGGTGGGTTACTCAACCCTTTATACTGTGTAGGTTTATTTTTCTGTCACCTGTTTTAGTTTATTTAGGTTTTACAGATTTGCTCTGCTCCTTGTCTCAGATATTTAAAGGGGCAGTACTTGCAGTTTCTATTTGACTCTGTTAATTATGCAGGCTAGGAGTGAGGGTTCTGGTAGTCCCAGTTACCCCATTATGGACTCCTCTCAGACCCCTATTACAGGGGGTATGGGCCTTACTCCCTCACAGGAGTTCCAGGCCCTTTTTGATTCCACCATGCAGAAGGCCCTGGCTTCAGCCATGGGGACAGTGTCCTCGTCCCTCTCTCACACTATTCAGCAAGCGCTGTCGCAACCTTTGGGCCCTGCCGTGTTGCCTGCTCCCCTGCCTGCGCTGCAGCCTCATACGGGTCGCAAGGCACAAACAAAATTTAAACATGTCTCTCCAGAGATGACGCAGGTGACACCTGCCTTGACTGACGTGCCTATGGCCGTCCCAGATGGCGCGTTTCCGCGCAAGAGAGCCGCTGGCCGGGCAAAATCGGCCAGAAAATGGAAACGGGCACGTGCCCGAGATGATGATGGATCGGATACCGATCAAACTGGAGAGTCAGACTCGGATCCCCCTGATTACGCCTCCTATGAGGAAGGGGTTTCCGGCGATGAGGCGGAGTTTGACGCTTCGGCGCTTCCGCCGGGTGAGGGGCAGGACATCTGTGATCCTCAGGGTTACCCCCTGTTCGATCCCGATGACCTTCGCCATCCCCGCTCGGCGGAATGGGACCCGCCCGCGCATATTGCCAACTATCTGGCGCTTCGTATGCGTACCCCCCTCTCCAAGGAGGGGCGCAGTAAACTGAGGGCCGAGTGCCCAAGGCCTTCGGTGCCTGATTCGGCGTGCAAGACGCCAGAGGTTGACCCCCAGATTTCTCAGTTCTTAACTAAAACGGGTTGGAAGCCCCGAAAAGGACTGGAATTTTCACTGCATAATTGCCAAGACAAGATCTTGGATACCCTGGGCCCCGCCGCCAAGCTTTACGAGCTTCTGGAAGCGGCTAAGGCTGGAACGAAGCCTATTGATTTTGATGAAGCGATTGGGTGGGTCCAGAGGTTGATTTGCCTTCTCGGCAACGCGAACAAAGCCATGTCGGCTGAACGCCGCAAGGCGATTCTGCTCAAAATTGAGCCCAAGTTAGTTAACCTGGCAGTGAAGGAGCCTGGTGCTTCGGCCAAGGGTATGCTCTTCGGAGAATGTTTTGTTAAGGACTTAGGCTCCTTTGTCCGTACCTTTACCGCGCTCGATAAGGCGCAGTCCAACCTGAAGAGGGTGTTCGGCCCTAAGGTTTCCCATGGGGCCGGGAGGTATAGGAGCCGTCCGCCCGGCCGTGGAGCTCGAGGTCCCCCGAGGACTCACAGAGGTTCCTTTTCCGCCCCCCGGACCTACCAAGACTATAAGCCAACGCCCTTTTTTCCCTCACGGGGGAGACCATGGCAGAGTCGGGGAGGTCGTGGACAACCCTCATACAGACGCCCTTACGGTGAGTACACCAACACGTGTATCTTGCAGAATGAGTGTGGGGGGCAGATTGGCACTGTTTCTCGATGTGTGGGGTATGATCACCACGGATGTTTGGGTTCTCAGTGCGGTCAGAGGTTTCCGCCTAGATTTATTGTCTCCCCCTGTCCAGACGTTTCTCCCACAGGAGCTGAAACTACCGGCAGAGCAGGCCGGATTAATTACCGCAGAGATCGCGGAACTGTCTGCCAAACGGGCTATTCAAGAAATCCTCTACGGACACCCGGGATTTCTAAGCAACCTGTTTCTTGTCGCCAAGAAAGGCGGAGGCGTACGTCCAGTGATAAACCTCAAACACCTCAATTCTTTCCTACGTTACCATCACTTCAAGATGGAGGGCGCTCATTGTCTCAGGGACCTGCTCCGTCAGGGAGACTGGATGGTCAAACTAGACCTCAAAGATGCCTACTTGACTATACCCATGGCGGAGGAGCATTGGGACTTATTGCATTTTACGTGGCAAGGTCGTCGATGGCGTTTTACATGTCTGCCGTTCGGTCTATCTTCAGCTCCGTGGTGCTTCACGAAAGTAATGAAGCCCGTGGTGGCCTTCCTCAGGGCACGAGGGGTCCGCATGATTATCTACCTGGACGACATACTGATTATGTCTTCATCCCCGAGCAACTTCTCAGGCACCTGAGATGGACGGTGAGTCTCCTGGAGAGACTAGGTTTCCTCGTCAACTGGGAAAAATCCATTGTGACCCCGGTACAAAGGATAGAGTTCCTGGGCTTCGAGGTCGATTCAGTCACCCAGTTTCTGTTCCTCCCGGAGGCAAAACTCCGATCGATGAAAAAGGAGATACGACGGGCGCTGCGAGCCACCTCTCTCTCCGTCCGGCAATTGGCGAGGGTGATCGGCCTGTTGGCCTCATCGATTCAGGCAATTTTTCCGGGCCCACTGCATTATCGAGCACTCCAACGTTTGAAAGGGTCCCATCTTCGCTCAGGGGGCTCGTACGAGAGCGTGTTGACCCTGGACAGGGACTCCAGAGACGAACTAAGGTGGTGGCTGGACCACATGGAGGCCTGGAACGGCCGGGCGATCTTCGGCTCCGCGCCGGATGTGATAATAGAGTCGGACGCAAGCCTGCATGGCTGGGGCGCTCGCTGTGGCGGTGTCTCCACCGGTGGAAGATGGTCAGAGATCGAATCGGCTCTGCACATAAACTGCCTGGAACTTCTGGCGGGTTCGTTTGCCATTCGAAGTCTATCTCCGACGCAGGGAAATTGCTGCGTCCTCCTACGTATGGACAATGTGTCCGCTGTCAGGTACATAAACCATCTCGGGGGGACAAAATCTAAGCAGTTGGCGAACTTGGCAAAGGATTTCTGGCAGTATTGCCTACACAATGCCGTATCGGTTACGGCCGAGCACATTCCGGGTCTGGACAACGAGTGGGCGGATTGGAACTCGCGCTACCTGAAGGATTCAGGAGACTGGCACTTGCTGTCCTCAACATTTCAAAGGATAGAACGGTTGTGGGGTCCACTTCACCTGGATTTGTTCGCGTCCAGATTGAACACCCAACTACCCCAGTACTTCAGTTGGAGACCGGACCCAGCGGCCACGGCAGTGGACGCGTTCTTGCAGACGTGGCCGCCGGGACGCCATTATGCGTTCCCACCGTTCAACCTGATATCCCGGACACTGGCGTACTCGGCCGGACAGAATTGCACGATAGTGATGGTAGCTCCACTCTGGCACTCTCAACCGTGGTTTCCCCGCCTTCTGGAGATGGCCATAGATTTCCCACGGATAATCGAAATGAGGCCGGATGTGCTTCTGGATCCGGATGGGAAATTGCACGAATTGGTGGATCAGAACTTACTTCAACTCACGGCTTGGCTAATCTCGGGAGACCCTGGTGTGTCACGGACGTTTCGCAGACAACTGCTCGACTATTGGAGAATGCCTGGGCACCAGGTACCAGAGCGGCTTACAGGACCGCTTGGCGCGTGTGGTCTGGCTGGTGCTTGGGTAGATTGCTGGATCCACTTTCTGCCCCTCTAAATGCGCTGCTTGGTTTCCTGACGGAACGTTTCGATTCTGGTTTGGCTTATCGTACCCTTAATGTCTATAGATCAGCCATTTCGGCCGGACATCAAGGGATAGACGGATCTCCGATTGGACAACATCCTATCGTGTGCCGCTTGTTGAAAGGTATCCGTTTTGCTAGACCGCCAAGATCTAGATACTCATCGTTTTGGGACGTTAACGTCGTCCTTGGATTCTTGGACTCCTGGCCCTGTAATGAGGACTTGACACTCAAACAGTTATCATTGAAACTGGTCATGCTTCTGTGTCTACTTTCGTGTAAGAGGGTGTCGGACGTCAGGGCTCTGGACTGGAACGCGGTCTCGTTCACCCCGGAGGTGTGTCGTTTAATATCTCGAGGAGGACTAAGTCGGCTTCCAAGTCGGTGGACTACCCTAGATGCTCCATCAGACCTGCTTTGTGTCCTGTGGCTTGTCTCCAGGTTTATTTGGATCGTACCCGGCTGCTGAGGTCAACTGACTTGCCTCCACTCTTTATCTCCTTGAAAGCACCGTTTCTACCGGTCTCGTCGCCGACGCTTGCCCGCTGGGTTAAAGACCTCCTCTCGGCTGCGGGTATCGATACTTCGATTTTTTCGGCTCATTCAGTTAGGGGTGCCATGGCATCAAAGGCTTCTACGATAGGATGTCGCCTGGACGATATCTTGAAAGCGGCAGATTGGTCTAAGGAATCTACGTTCCGTGATTTTTATTTCCGCCCGATTGAACATGTTTCTTCATTGGTTGTGGCTCAGCTTTAAACTAGCATAATAGGAGCCTCCGTGTCATTAATAAAATTCCCAGATTTTACTATTAACATGACGTAAAGTCATGATTTTATTAATGACACGGAGGCGAGTATTATTCCCACCCACCCTCCCGTGGGTCTGGGTCTGGTTTTTCGCTTAGGGTTCAATCGGGGGGTTCGTCTTATCTCACGGTAAGTACACATGAGTTACTCGTATCGAACATATGGTGTTTTAGAGTGTGACATATGTACATGAATTTGAGTATGATGCTCTCTATTTGCAGGTCACGTATATTCGATATGTTGCACTCAGTTCCTAAGTTTGGAGTTTACCACATATTTCTTTGTTTTACAGCTTGATCCTGGTCTGTTGATGTCTACCGGTTTGACGTTTCTTGGTTACTGCTTGGATATTTTGCTTTGGGTCTTCGGTTCAGAAGGCAAAGAAGAGGAAGTGGAAGTACAAGGATAGAGATTTATGGACTGTTCCTAGAGACTGATTGGCTGCCCTGTTACTAGGCAGATCTGGTTGTACCTGTTATTATTATTATTGCATATCTACATTTTTTCTCTTTCAGTTTTATATTTCTCTTTGCTGCTGAGGAATAAAGTAAGAAAGAGATAGCATAATACTCGCCTCCGTGTCATTAATAAAATCATGACTTTACGTCATGTTAATAGTAAAATCTGGGAATTTTGGAACACTGATTTCACCCACCTCCAGATATTGTATCACATGTTGTTGGTTAAAAAACTATCAACCTGCATTGGGCATCTTTTACAAAATAACCACCAAAACGTGCTATGATGATTCAGGGGGTTTGGCTGGTCATATTGACCCCTCAAAAATCTGGCAAAATTACTGACAGGTCACAAAAAAGTTATGAAACTATTTTAAACCTAAAAATGTCTAATATAATATAAAAGTCTGTCAAAAATATGAAACAAATATATAAACAGCACAGATGTTTTTACTCATGGGTTGACTTTTTTTAGAGCTTTTTCTTCCATGTAAAAGATGTTCCTTTGAGCATCCTCTCAGAATGCTGAATTACTCCAAGAAAATGTTTCTGGAAATAATATGGGCTCTTAGTTTCGGTAGACTGGTCCAAATGTGATCCTATCAAGAAGGTCGATGATCTTCCCCAAAGGCCTTGAAAACTATTCTAACGTTTACACACAAACCCATTTTTTTTTATATTTCTCCTGAACTGCACCACAAAATCAGCAGATTTATTAAGTTAGTTGTGCTTTATAAATCGTTTATAAACAGTTCCACCTTTTATATCATGCAGCATCCAACCACACAGACACATTGGGGTGATGTTTTCTTGGACAAACACTTGTCATAAATATGTTGCATTGTTTTACATTTGTATTATGGCACTTAAACAATACCATTAGATATGAGTGTTATAAAATGGGATTAACTGTTACAGGGATGTACTTCCCATCCTTGTCTGGTTTCTCTAAAGAAACACCAAGTATGAACTTCTACCGGGGAACAAATCAATGTCACCCTAGATAAGTACAAGAACTACTTTTTTGTAGGATAATACCCCTATTACCATTGTACAGCGCTATGGAATTTGCTGGCGCTATATAAATAATAATAATCATCTGTTTAGTTAATGCATCAATCTTAATCGACATGACAGTCACATTCCTGCAATGCAAAATAAATGAATTCTCAATGTGGAGAACAGGAGTGAAAAGAAAGACATGGAATAAACTATAGCGAAAGGATAGCCACTGCAGATCAGGATCAAAGCACTAATTATGCTCTTGGATAAAATTCCATTATTTATATATTTAGTCTTAGTGTAAAATTATAGATCACAGCAGGAGATGGCCTACCGTACTAGATAACCCAGTTCAAACTTTAATTACAGCTATTGGATTACCAGAGACTATCCATTTTTGCAGCTTCAGTTATACAGCCTATAACTCTTTTACATTAGTGTTCGTGATACTATTCACTTTGTCTGCTTTGGCTACAGAGACTGTAGAGGCTCAGCACACTGCTGGCCACACCGGAATTTTGATCATTTCTTGCCTACACTTACCTCACTTACGGCAAATACTTGTCCCATGACGTTTGCAGAACTGGCCCTACTGGTTAATTTTCTGCCAAGAGCGGTTTATTGGTTTTGAATGCGGAGCTTTGTAAGATTTAGTGCTTTCAATACTATGTTTTATAGTTGGTATGATTGTTACTATTGTTCAACCATTCAATTGCTGGCATTGTTTGATACTTAGTGGCCCAAGTTTCGGTTTTATCAGTATTACCTTTATTTGAATACACCACATTGCTTAATTTTTTATGCCGTGTTTTAAGGAATCATACATCTGAAGGTTGGCTAATAGGGGATGAAATTACTGTGTTTAGTCCTGTTTTCAAATAACCATCAGGTGAATAAATCCTATCACATGTATGTACTTATAACTGTCTATATAAACACACCAAGGCTGCATTATGTATTATGAGAAAAGAAGGGCAACGAGAGTTTCTACATTATAGACATTATAAATGAGAATGAATATCTTTAGAACTCCAAGATGACATTCAAAGGACTGAAAACAAGATCTGTATATAATACACACTGTCACTAAATATCACTGAATAATGCTCTGAATTCCCTAGAAAGATCAGGGAAAATTGCTTAAATGAGCCCCTGACAGGGACTTCCAGGAATCTCGAGTACAATCATTACATTGCAGTCTGTCAGAATTTCTTATAGCGCAGTAAATCACTGGCAGGAGCAGCATAGTAAACAGCACACACTGGCGTTAATGCTATGTATATCAGTATGCTGCACACCTTAACACACACTGTGCCAGAACAAAGTCTTCCATTAGAAAAATAAAATAAAAAGGGGATTTTTCAGTCTATATCAATGCAGCTTGTTTGACAGTGGTTAACAGTCACAGCAATTCAAACCTTCTGGCTAATTTATTTAAGCTAAAGAATGGAAGAATTTGACAATTTGTTTTGTGTGGTTTTTTTTTTTTATTAAACCCCTGTTTTTTTTGTTTTTTTTCTCAGTATGGTTCTGAATGAATAATTCCCTTTAAAACCAGTCCTGCCATTAATGCAAGAGGTATTGATTCACAGAGGTGTTAATCGGATGCAGACGCCAGGGCTGAACAGTCTGTCTTCACCATTCTGCTGCCAGAGATACACTGATTGATTTGCAATCTGCAGAAATCTCCTCTGACATGGAATAGTATGACATTTGAGTAACAGGATTTTTACATAAACAGTGTCCCTAGACAGCCATGGGCCCAAGGCATGCACATTTCTGAAATTCAGCAATCTCTTGTAGACCAGCTGGCCTCAGAATATGACCTCTAAATGTGGCAACTCTATAGACCAGCTGGCCTGAAAATGTGACCTCTTAATGTGGCAACTCTATACATAGCACTGTATATATAATAAATATATGCTAGATGGGTAAGGTTGAAAGGCATTGTAAGCCGGTCATAAGTGCCTGAATATTTGATAGGTTAACTGGAGCTTTGAAGAATCAGTAGTCATAACATGGCTGTGAGAATAGCATTAACTGGCACAACAAAATGGTCTTAAATGGTCACTCCAGACCCATGAGGCAGTTTAGCTTGCTGAAGTGCTTTATGTGTGAAGTGTGCCTTCTTATTACATTTACAAAAAGTACAGATGTCTTTAGAAATTGGCACTTTTATAAATTAAACTTGTAACACACCCAAGTTGTCAATCGGACAACCGGTTCTGTAACTTCCTGGTTTGGTTAGTTCAGTGGAGCTAAACTCAAGAGGCAGCAATTGCCCAGAACACCTGTCTTGCAAAGACTTCTCATTGAGCTGCATTGGGAAGTCTGTGATTGGACAGCCACAGAAAGTCTGGGTGGGGTTAGAAGGGGAGGGCTTGCAAAGGCTGCAGACAAGAAAACTGCAGCTTCTGCAAGCTGTATTTCAATTTAACTCCAAATGCATAATTAATTGCATGCATGCCGACATTGGAAGCATATGTACTAAACACAGTAATTTCTATTTCTTGTGCACGCGGGTAGTGGATTGTTCGTTTAAGAAATGGGAATATTGCTACTAGTAGTAAGAATTATTTTCATTATCTACTGGTTATTTCTATCTTGTCACACACTAATAGCTTTTAAACTATGGTTTTCAAATAGGATGCAGCAAAACACTCTTTGCTTCCCGCTACTCTTAATTACCAACAGCACTGGACTGCCAAACAGGAGGTTGCGGCAGATCCCAGGTCACACAAATTAAGAGCAATTCGGCGGTTTACAGTTCACTGTAGATTGGCAAAATAATAAGACATGGTAAGTGAGGGAAGGAGGGATGTTGGAGTGTAGAAAAGGGCAAATTATTAAAAGGAACTGAACTTAATATTAACCCAGAGGTGGTGATTGTAATATCTGCTATTTCCTCAAATTATTGTCAGTAATAACATCCCATTGGATAAGTAGGGTGCTTTTAGGTGATCTTGTAATGGTCACCCATAATATTGGTGGTGGATCCAATTGGTCACCTCTGTTTAATTGGAGGCTGAATTAACCCAATTTTTTTATATGATTGTTTTCAGTTATTTTTAAAAAAACAGGCTGCTTTAAATGTCATGTTATCTAAATCTCCTGCATCTAAAAGTTACTTAGCTAATTCGTTCCAATTCAGAAAGTCTCCAATTTGTCTCCAAATACTTTACGGGACTTTAAATGTGTGTGGAGTGTGGAGACAAACCATTCAGCTTAAGTACAAATCTACACTCCAGTATAGTTAAGGGAAAAAACTAAATTAAAAAAAAGATCTTACGAGGAGCAAGATGTGTTATTCTGCGGTTTTCTTTTAGGTCACTAGAGGGCACTATGTCCACCAGACACGTCATATTTTAAAGTAAAGTCGATTTTAACCCATATGGAAAATGCCATGATTTTGGAAAGATTATGTTCTCTATATATGTCTACAGACTAAATAACAATATCAATTAAAATAAACAGTTTTAAAACACCACACATTTTTGGAGCAGATGCTACATGTCTTGAGCAGTTATGATATATCTTTAAAAGTGGGCTTGTCACTCCAACATCATTTTTCATTAACCATTAGAGCCTATGAAAGGAGAAGGTCCATGTGTTAAATTTAAGTTGTTTTATTAACACATTTCAATTCCCATGATTTGTGATGAAATAGCGGATATATGTATTCAAATTAACCAGATTTTTTTGATTTTTTTTAGTCATATATTCTTTAGTAGACACATGGCAATTTTCAACTTAAAAACAATTTTCTTCACTGATCAAGCACCATGTAAAAAAAAAACAACAAACAGAAGACATGGGGACAGGAACAACTTTAAAGCTTAGTCCATCATTAAGGTCTCAAAAGCGTTTTTTGCACACAGGTGCTCTAACAAAGACAAAGTATATCATGTGACATATCAGACTCCCATTTGTGAGGGTTGTCTAGTACTGAAATGTCAGCAAGATAGCGCAGGACAACAAGGGAGATTATAAGCAAAACTAAACCAATGAGACTACTGCAAAAAAAACAAGGAACACTGAGAATGGGCATTAGCTGACGGTCTCCCCAATGTAAAAGGAAAATCCAGATGTAGACTCTGTGCTCAATGTCCCTACATGTTTATCAGACACCTCACCAATGAGACTCAAAGAAGGCTGGAGTTGTGGTACCCCTCAAGCAGAGGGACTTTGCCAGCATGTCAGATCTTTGCGGTCCTTATAAATGTAGTCAATCAGATGTGCAAATGGTATAGGTATTTTTCTGAATTGACACAAGTGAGCACAATTGGCAATACGTGCAGTTTTGCATGTGTGCAGTGTTAGAATATTCTCTATTAACTTTAAAAAAAAAAAACATTGCATTCGGGCAAAATCAAGTAGAAGAATTGTGACAAACAGAAAGGTGAGGTTGGGACAGCAGTGAGTAACAATGCAGCATTAGGAAAAAATAGTGTTTAATCAATGGTTTTCCTATCTAGATATAAAAACGACTCCACTGTTTGAAAAGAAAAGACAAATCCATACACAATGTTGACAGTTTCTGATAGTAAATTTAAGGAACCAAAAAGCTTAAAGGACCACTCTAGGCACCCAGACCACTTCAGCTTAATGAGGTGGTCTGGGTGCCAGGTCCTTCTAGGGTTAACCCATTTTTTTTATAAACATAGTTTCAGAGAAACTGCTATGTTTATGAATGGGTTAAGCCTTCCCCTATTTCCTCTAGTGGCTGTCTCATTGACAGCCACTAGAGGCGATTGCGTGCTTCTCACTGTGATTTTCACAGTGAGAACACACAAGCGTCCATAGGAAAGCATTGTAAATGCTTTCCTATGCGACGGGCTGAATGCGCGCGCAGCTCTTGCCGCGCGTGCGCATTCAGCCCAGGAGGAGGATCGGAGGAGGAGAGGAGGCAGAGAGCTCCCCGCCCAGCGCTGGAAAAAGGTAAGTTTTTAACCCTTTCCAGAGCCGGGCGGGAGGGGATCCCTGAGGGTGGGGGCACCCTCAGGGCACTATAGTGCCAGGAAAACGAGTATGTTTTCCTGGCACTATAGTGGTCCTTTAATGAAGGACAGAATGACATAATTCTCATGATAGAGAATGTGTGACATTGAGACCAGAAATATCTGTATTTCGAGTATGTATTCATTCCAAAACAGCCCCCATAATGAGGAGATAACAGCTTACTGTGCTTGTCTTCCAATACATTCAGAATCCATAGAATATTAAAATATATCCAGAATAAGGAGTCCTTTTTCTCTTTACATTTTATAGCTGCTGATGTATAAAATGGCAACATATTGCAATGAGGATTACATCAACAATGATTGCTGGCTAGGAAAAGAGGTTGAGTGGGTGAGTTTGGGAACGGCACCAAAGGAACATTATATCTATTGTTAATGGTTCTGCATACACACATCAATAGTTTGCAAAAAAAAATTGAAGACACTGAAGGGGTTATACCCATTTTAAAATCCTACACATCATTGTGCAAACTTAAATAATTGTATGTTCTTATGCAAGTTGCTAAAAGTTAGACTTCAAGTCAATGCATAACTATAGGTTTCAGCTAAGGAAGTGTTAAAAAGTTTCTCATCCAAGCCAGTTTTGGATAGGTCTTCTTCTTTCCACGCCCTCTAATTCATGGTCTGCCAAAGATTACAAATCAGGAAAAAACAGAACCCGGCATTCGATCAGGCGAGCTTTGCAGCTCAATTAAAACCAGAGTTCTGCGGCATGCTGCTCGCCATTGTGCAGCTGAAGTCACTTTAGCCTAATTAATGCGCTCACATGGCAGCTTATTGAGCAGGATATCTACATTAACCTTGTCATCACTGGTGGAAATGAGCAATTAACAGCACTTAACATCCCCAGAGTGAATGACTTTCTGGTTATATAACTTGAGTGCCTTCCATAGCGAAATTCAACTGCTTCGCTGGTACCACTGTGGGCACCTTGCAGCATTTTACGATCAGGGTAATGTCAGCGTGGTGGGCATTTATTTAGAACAAGGTAAAAATGGGATGGGAGGTAGAGATGTAAAGTCCTGGTTTCCTGCTTTACTTTTCTATGGCCCGTAAGTAGCACTCGCTGGAGTGCTAAGGTAGAAGCTACATATTTCAGCTTTGCACTGCACGTTTGAACAATAATTTTAACAACACTCAATTTGTCTAAAGACGGGTTGAATATCACGAAAAATTTACTGTAATTCACAAACATTTGGAGAACAAGGGAAAGTCATCTTGGCATAATGGGTAGGTTGTAGGCTATTATATACTGTATACATAGACTGGGGGAGCACCAGGGCCGGACTAGGGATAGGAACCAGCCCTGGAAAAAAAAAAAATCCATGCCAGCCCCATAAGTCATTGTGCTATGTAGTGTGTGTTATATATCTATATATATATACACATAATATAGATATATATATAATTGGTATATTTATTTTTCTAATTCAAAATATTAGTCCTTTCAGAGTAATTAAATTATACAGTAAAGCATACTCACATGCAGACACAGACAGACAATCTTACTGATGCACACAAATAAGCTCATTGACAGACAATCTCAATGACACACACAGACAAGGTTACTGGTACACACACAAATTTAGTATGGACAAACTCTGATACACACACAAGCTTACTACAGACAAGCTCACTGTCACACACACACACACACGCTCACTACAGACAAGCCCATTGACACACACACATGCTCCCTACAAATTCACTACAGACAAGCTCATTGACAAACACATGATCCCTAGCTCACTGACACACATACAAGCTCACTCAGTAGCAGGCACACACACAAACTCACTAGCAGGCGCACACACACACACAAGCTCACTCACTAGCAGATGCACACACACAGAAGCTCACACACTCACTAGCAGATTCACACACACAAAGACATCCACACACACAGAGGCAGACAGTCACACACAGCCACACACACACACACACTGACCTGCTTCTTACCGCCACATCCCTTGGAGCTCCTGAAGACTGGTTGTTGGGGAAGCAGGGACTCCTTCCTGCTTCCCATGCTGCAGTTACCCGGCTCATTTAGCCCCGCCCTGCCACATAGTAAGTCCCGCCCCATCACACGCTAACCTCCGCCCCACCACGATATTGTTTTTCGTGTTTTTTGTTTGTTTGTTTTTTTATAATCCCGGCCGGCCATGTGCGAGCTGTGTCGGCCACCTGGCGCCCCCTGCTCCCATGGAGCCCTGTGCGGCTGCACAGGTCGCACATGGCCGGCCGGGATTACAGGAGCCTGATTAATGATGATTAGGGCTGTCAGCCCAGCCCCAGGTGCCGCGGCCTACCGGGAAATTTCCCGGGAACCCGGTGGGCCAGTCCGGCCCTGGGAAGCACCAAGACTATACTAATATGCGCAGATGCTGAGTGACTCCGTTTGGTCAAGACAGTCCTGATAGTGGAAAGTATATATAGAATAAAGAGGAGGGTGCGAGCAGAATGGGGGAGGGGTGTATACATGATGCATCATTTTAAGATGGGTATTTACTTAGAACTCCAGCAGGTTAGCTAGCCAGACCACTAGTGTCACCTATAGAAATGCTGGGCAATGGCCTCACACAGTGGTTTCTGGAGATAGAAGGGCAAAGCTCCCTTCTCGCATATATGTGTGGTTTTCTCCCAACTGCATGCTTTCTATCGGTGATAATCTCCAGCACCAGTAGAGCTGATAAACATGAAATCACTAGAACATCTATTAGCTCTTCTGAGTTAACCCTTGCAGTGCAGGCGTGAGATGAATGCTCTCAGCCCAGAGCTTGACAAATTTGCTATCAATTTAAGAGCCAGATTTTTTTCCAACGAGAAAAATAAAATTCTTAAAGGAACACTATAGTAACCACAACTACTACAGCTTAATGTGCAGTGGTTCTGGTGTCTATAGCTTTTCCCTGCAGGCTTTTCAATGCAAACTCTGCCTTTTCAGTGTTTCCGCGCTCTACGTGGATGCGCTGAAGATTCACCACAGAGATGCATTGAATTAATACACCTCTAGGAGGAGATGATGATTGATAATTGATCATTTCTGCTATGGAGGTGAGCCAGCTGTGACAAGAAACACCATTCTCATGCGATTGGAGGGGGCTGGTAGCCAAAGCATACACATTCACTATCAGAAACACACACATATATACACGCACTGACTGACAGGACAAAACACACACACACATTCTCTCACAAAGTATTATTTATTATTTGATACACTCAAAAAAATACACGATTCAAAGATACACACAGATATACAAATGTGACAGATATACACACACAGAAACAGAAAGAATAAAAAATGCATTGCTTTAGCCACCCTCCTGTTTCCTACCTTTTGGGTTCAGGGTGCCCTATGGGACTGGGAAGCAGCAGGTGGCATCAGGTTAAGAGGACTGGCTGCGGCTGATAGGAATAGGCTGCCGCTGTTCCAGACTTCCCCTCCTCTTGTCTCTCCAGCCCTGTGTAGCTCTCTGTGCACTGGGAGAAATTGAAGGGAACTGTAAGTACTTCCTCCCAGCACAGAGGATGCACAGTGGAATGGGCGGGTGGGCAGCCGGCTCTGTGGAATGGGGCGAGCTGGAGGCCAGCTCTGTGAAATGGGGATGGATGGCGAGCAAAGCGGTCTTTACCTGGTGTCATTCCCCTACGCGGCCTTATCTCTGGAAGGAAGTAATTACAGTTGCCTTTAGTTCCTTCCAGGACACCGGCACACAGAGAGCTACACGGCGATAGACAGAAGAAAGAGGGAACTGGCCGATCAACCCCAGACGCCAGGACAAAATTATTAGCCGCCATGGCAGCCTGAAACCTGGGATTTGTTGATCCCTGTCTCAGCCAATGAAGGGTGGGGGAGGCACCATAACCACTACAGCACATTGCAGTGGATAAGGTACTTGGAATGTTCCTTTAAGAACCACACATATTACAAGGCTAAATTAGATCCTATGCTTTGCAAAACCCAAAGATTCCAATTTTTCTAGAAAAAGACTAACAAGTTTTGCTGCAAACTATGATACCTTTTTTTGAAGCAATTTAAAAACTACACAGATGGTATGTATGAGGTTTATAAACTGTAAGAGTCCCTTTTACATATTTGCCTGATGTGGATTTTACCTCAAATTACTATTTTACATGCTTCCTCAAACATTAGACGCAAGCAAACAGCCCGGTAAATGTACATCATTGTGACCGCGCGTGTATACGGATTCATAAGTATATACATACATAAATATATGCAGTGTAATATGACTGTTCATACAGAAGAGCATCAGTAGGAAGTTATTTTTTTTACCTCAAACTTGATGGAAAATTGCTTGGAGTTGCTTGATTTATGGCTTTTGACAGGTAGCGTCTCTTTAAGTCTAGGTTTTAAATCACAGATCTTACTTATAGGGATCTGCAAAGCTCCTCATAAAGCTTCCTTGTGTTTTTAAATTCCTCCAGCTCATCAGTTATCAAGTATTAGGATCATTTATCAAAGTCAGCCATCTAAATATGTACTGTAATAAAAAGCTTCTGAAATACCTGAACAGTTACTTTTCTCTTATTTATACACAAGCTGCTGTTTTATGGCACATTTTCAATATTCCTTTTCTTTTCTGTTTATACTTCCTAAACTCCCTTAAAACATTTCCCCCCCCCCCCTTTTTTTTTATCTTTATTTTGTCGTGCATGAAAATAACATAGCTGAGCCTGCAATGACCCAACAGCATGTGCAAGTACAAGAATAAACATAACATCGATAACATAACAGTTGGTCAGCCTGTGGAGGAGACCGCACATTTCAGAAGTATATAAGGAGAGTAAAACAAGACATTTTCGCAGAAATACATTTGAGTAAAGGACATAAGTGTAGCTAAAAATGTCCAGGTTAGTTATAGGTGTCAGAGCAAATCTTCAGCCACAGGATACGTGTATGATAAGGAAAGTATGGTGTAAGTGCAGACATGTCAATGTGAGACTAATTAAGGTAACATGGCATCTTACGTAACTCAAACTAGACTTATTGTCCCATCCATAATGCAAGACGAGGGGAGATACAGTTGTATAGTATATTGTTCAACCACTTCATAACCAGACCGTTTTTCAATTGTTTTTACTGTTAAGGACCAGGGATGTTTTTATATTTCTGCTGTGTTTGTGTTTAGCAGTGATTTTCCTCTTACCCATTTACTGTACCCACACATATTATATACAATTTTTCTCACCATTAAATGGTCTTTCTAAAGATACCATTATTTCCATCATATCATATAATTTACTATAAAAAATATATATATATAAAAAAAATTATTTTTTTTAAACACACTTTTTCTAACTTTGACCCCCATAATCTGTTACCCACCTACAACCACCAAAAAACGCCTGTGCTAAATAGTTTCTAAATTTTGCCCTGAGTTTAGAAATACCCAATGTTAACATGTTCTTAGCTTTTTTTGCAAGTTAAAGGGCTATAAGTACAAGTATGTCATTGCTGTTTCAAATAATATATTTTAAAGATGTATCAATAGTGACATTGTTATCGGTCATAAATCTCTGAATCACACCTCACATGTACGTATTTTTTTTTTTTTAAATAGACAACCCAGAGTATTCAATATGGGGTATGTCCAGTCTTTTTTTAGTAGCCACAAACACTGGCCAAAGTTAGCATTTATATTTGTATATGAAAAATGCAAAAACAAATTATGAACGCAAATTTGGCCAGTGTTTGTGACTGTGGCTACTAAAAAGCAGATGCAGACACCTATTGCGGCCATGTGACTGCTCTTTCAGAGCGATCACGTGGCCCACGGGGGCCTAATTTGCCAAGAGGGGACTGTCTTGGCTGTCAAGCAGTCCCCCCAGACGGGAAGCAACACAGATCGCCGGAGGGGGAACGGCGGGTAATATATTTGCTGCGGACGTACTAGGTACATCCGCGGTCCTTAAGTACTGTTTTTTTTTTGTCGGACATACCTAGTACGTCCGCAGTCCTTAAGGAGTTAAGCAAGATAAGTATGTCTATGTGTAAATTGAAATATAGGTAGGTAGAAAACTAAAGCTCATGACAGACTCTGTGTAACGAAGCCTTGCTGCATTGTGAACATATACTGTGCTTATAGGCAACAGGTCCTGGATCGACACCGATAACATGCCTTAATAGATTGTAAATAACATGCTAGGTTCACTTTTCAAGTTAAAACAAACAAGGTATATTTACCACTGCTTTCCCCTTCATCAGAACACTAATGCTCAGCTTGAGGTAAACCCCAATTATATTATCCCGTCCACTACGTTGGTTAAAAAAAAAAAAAATGCTGTAACACAAACTATATCAATGCACAGATCGAGAAATAATGGTACGGGGATACGAGATGGCAGTATCAACCAAATAGCAGACTGCAGGGCGTAGTGGATAAGTCCGGCCCGGTGAGTCCATCTTCAGCCAATGTCAGTACTCGGTAGCTTGTAGAGACAGCTATGGAGCGTTGATACACAGGTGTAGAGAATAACCTCCCTCCCACTCCAGGCCGTGAGGAGGGCCCACATCTTGGTTCCACGGACTCAGGAGCTCACGATAGAGTCTAAGTCCATCCCAGGAAGGTAGTAGCCACAGCTCCAGGTGTTACTTCGCCACCTGCAAGGTTGGGGCTTCAGTCTCTTTGGGTGATGTTGAGGGAGTACATCCCTTAGGGCTCTCAGCCTAGATGGGCCAGTGAAGGTTGATACACACTTATGCATTGTAGGTGTGCCCGGAGGGGGCCTGCTCACTCCCCGTTCGTCTCCACCTGACTTATTCCCTGGCGGGGAAACTAGTGATGGGCTAATAATGTCAGCTGACATGCAAAATGCATCACTGGTGCCTAGTCCGAAGCTTCCTCAATGAAGCAGATGAATTCACGAGAATAAAATGGGCAGAGAGGATGGTGCTCGGAGTGCTTCTTTAAAGAGCAATTTCAGTTTTATTTGGGCCGATCACAGTTGAAATATATCAGGGTTTGGATAACCCCAGGCTTGAGACATACCTTTAGGGAAAATGTCACCCCACCCACCCCCCCACTATCCAGATTGACTTTCAACCGGTACAAGTGACTTTAAATGACTAGTAAAACAAATGTGGTTAAGATGGTGTGGCGCAAGAGTAAACAGGAAAGCAACAGCGTCTGTAGTAACCGAATACAAGAAGAGATATCCAGGGAGGACCAGACAGCAGACAAGACGCTGGTAATCAATATCTTGAGCAAAACGCTGATGTCATCACAAGTAAGTGTACTGGAAAGAGGGTTTGGGTTTGTTCCTACTTACTCCGGGGATAAATTATATACCGATATTGAGATGGAGCATTTTTTCCAGACGGTTCGCTTAAAGGGATTTTTTCATTTACAGGATTACCACATGGACCAAGATCAGCAGAGGGAGAAAGCAGAGTCTACTAAATATGACTGAGCAAAGTGCAGACCTAAGAGTAGATTTCTCCCTCCTCTGACTAATGCCAGTATCGAGACTTTCGTCAGATCCTGCCAGATGGACATAGATAAGATTCAATGGAAAAGGAAGCATAAATACAATTTAAATAGAAGTGAAATGCTGACACTTTGTGAGCTGAAAGAGGACAACTTTCTATCGAACAGACCAGCCGACAAAGGAGGTGCCCTGGTGGTTATGGATACTCAAAAATACGAAGCAGAAATGGATCGAAAATTATCAAACATGCATCATTACAGGATCCTTGATGGTGATCCAGCAGGTGAGCTATGTGCTATAATAGATGGAATTACTAGGAAGGCTTTAGAGGATGGGTTGATTGAGAAGAGAGATTTCAATTTCCTCAATGTGGATAACCCTAAGACCCCTTTCATCTATTTGTTGCCTAAGACCCATAAGGACCTGTGGAATCCACCAGGGCGCCCCATTGTTTCTGGGTGTGAGTCGATGCTGCAGCCGTTAGTGAGTGGGATGCGCTCCTTTGTGCAGGATACTACGGATTTTATCCGCAAGCTTGAAATGATGGGGGATATACCCGATGGCTCCTTGATGCGTACCATGGATGTCAACAGCCTATATACCTCCATACCGCATGAGGAAGGTATTGAGGTGGTATTTGGTGCCATGCAGGATATGGATATGAGCGAGACGTACAGGGGATTACTTGTTGATTTGCTGTCACTAGTACTGTATAAGAACTACTTTATTTTTTAGGGTAAATATTACCTCCAAATACAGGATACAGCGATGGGGTCAAATGTAGCACCGACGTATGCCAATCTATTCATGGCAGCTTTTGAGGATACTTTTGTATACCAAGACCAGGATTTTATGCGTCATGTGAGGTTGTGGCTCAGGTATATAGACGATATTTTCTTTTTTTGGACAGGTAACGTGGATGATCTAATGGTTTTTAAAGAGAAACTTGATGGGTGTTTGGACATCATCTCCTTTACGTTGGAATATGATCTCCATGAGATGCATTTCTTGGATGTTAATCTACAGATAAGAGGAGGTCGTCTATCATTTGATCTGTACCAAAAGCCTACAGATCGGGTTTCGTACCTGCATGCAGATTCCTTTCACCCAGTATCATTTATTAAGAATTTGCCATATGGTCAGTTTGTCAGGGCATGCAGAATAGTGTCTGATGAAGCTAAATATGACACTAGGGCTGAACAACTGGTGAAAGCATTTTCATCTAGAGGATATGAGACTGATGTGGTTACTGGATATAGGGATAGGGCGAAACTGCTTTCTAGGAATACCCTCTTGCAGAAAAGAGCTAGGGATGGCAATAAAGGCATCCCATGTGTGATGACGTAATTGACTCACTTTGGTGAGGTTAAACACATCATTAACAAGCACTGGAAAATTTTACAATCTGATCCTAAACTTCTCCCTTGTTTTAATGAGAGACCTTTGTTTTCATTTAAGCGACACAAGAGCCTAAGGGACCATCTAATGAAGAATGTCAATCTACAGGAGAAGACGGATACAGCTGATACCTGGCTTTCTGTGATACCGGGTATGTACCGCTGTGGGCATTGTATTAACTGCAATGGGGTGATCATTTTACACACCCGAGGATGGGTAGGAGATACCCGATTTGGGAATTTTGTAATTGCCAGTCTCAGTTTGTGGTGTACATGCTCAAATTCCCTTGTGGATTAACGTATGTGGGTGAAACCATGTGTACGCTCACTACAAGGATCAGGGAACACAAGAGCGGCATACGGACGAATAAGATGCAATATCTGGTGGCCAGACACTTCGCTGAGAAAAGACATACAGTTTCCCAACCGCGGTACATGATATTGGAGGTGATTAAATCCAATAGGGGTGGCATTTTGCAAGTGGTTAGGCTTAAACAACGTGAGGTATACTGGATTTACGAGCTGCAGACTTTGTATCCTAAGGGTCTGAATGAGGATAAGGACCTATCACCATTTCTATAATCCTGACATTTTACTCTGCCTACGTTTTGTCTGTATCTTTACATTTTGTTTTTATTTCCTTTATAGATTGGAGCTACAGTGGCCATTTGGACCATGGTACTTGTGACGTTCGTGTGCCGGAAGATATTGAATCGATTAGAATGTATCATCATACACGTTGAATTGATTCACGTCTTTGTTATGATGACCCATTATGTGCATATATAGTTTGTATCTCATACTATAGCAAATTTTGTTTATATAAATTATGGCTTATGATTATTTATATATTTAGTATACTGACAGTATTGAACGATGGTACCCATGACTACGAGAGCTTTTTGCCAGGAGTAGTGTTTTTTTGTGGGTGGTACGATGTTTACTTATGCTATGTTTATGCGGTTAGTATGTGTATAGTCAGTGTATAGGTTGATGAAGGTGATGTAAAAATGATTTTTTTTTATATTATATACATTTATAATGGATTCTTCAATAACACTGATATATTTCTATGTTTCCAAAATTATATATGCTTGTGATGAATTCTTTAAATATGTTGCTATATCTCTAAAATTGATGATGAATAGCCTCTTAATATGCGGGTCACATTGTATTATATTGTCCTGTGCATAATATGAATATTTTTTTTTTATTTGTTTGTGTAAATAATTATGGCAATATAGTTATTCTTGTAAATATATTGAATAATTACTTTTTGGACTGACTTACACTACATAGCTAAGTAGTTAACATGTACTATATGGAGAACCACTGTGTATTGCATTATTATTGCCTATTTGGCACCTGTAGCGATCAGTCTATTACACATTGGGTGTTTGTTGAATTAAAAATCTTTTTTTGCACATCACTTTTTGGTTTTCTTTTGTGTTTTGTCTTGTAACATTTGTGGGAGATGATTTTATGTATAGGTTCACTGATCACATTCTATTTATAAGGTGGATCTATGATTATTTATTCTTTATCTCTTTATTATTTTATTAGTCCTCTTTAGCATGTACATATGTAATACATATCCTGTATATCTGTATGGGGGGTACTGATATTTATGGAGTATAATTTGTAACATGGTGGATGGTATCCACTATTAGTTAGAATGTTGATGATTTATTGTACTATTTTAGATACTAGTTGCCATCCTCTGTGAGTGGGTGGTCTCTTAGAATGATAGGGTACCTCAGTGGTTGACGATACAGTATTCGTTAGCGTAGTAGAAGCGCTGCGCCTGCGCGGTTTGCCGCTATGCGCGGCACTTGTAGTACGCATGCGCGGGCTAGTGTTGCGCGCGGCGGTGACTATTGCTAAAGGCGCTCGCTTGCCAGTGAGTAAAATAGCGATTATAGACGCCAGATATAGTGTGAGCATACTTACGGTCTGTATATGTACTAGAGGTTCGTTATCAGAGCAGTAATATTTATCATTATTTTAGGTTATATGACTTTCGTTACTCTGTGAATGTCTTTAGTGCACACAATTGGTTCTGATATGATATTACTATGTTATTATTGAAATATTGTGCCAGCACTCGAAGTGATGATGTCACTTCCGGAGTTGGTAGAAACCTTATGCTGATGACCATCAGCTGTAAGAGGGTTTTATAAGCAGGCACATGTGAACATGGATACAGGTACCCTTGATAAAGGCAGCCAGTTGGTGCCGAAACGTTGGGGGGTTTGGTGACTCGTGTTTCTGTCTTGTGGCTTGTAAGAATCTTTTTGGTATTTTACCATTACCATTATTTTACCATTACTTTATTGTATTTGCCCTTGCTTCTGTCATTGTGTTTATTTTTCTTGTATGTTTTCACTTTGGTACTTTTTGTACATAATAAAGCTAAGTTTTTTGAGATTGTTATAGTGTGCATTCTATATTCTATAGATATTTGGATATTTGAAACATTTGAGGGAGTGTTTATATGGTTTCCACCTGGCTATTTTAATACAACTTTGTCTCTCCATGTCCTGTTGTTTTAAGATGGTGTGGCTGCCATGGATACTCTTCCAAACTATTCTAGTATCACTCCCTCATTGCTTCTCCATCAGGAGATATTAATGTATAGCCCAAATAAACCATCTTTGATTCGTTTGACAAAATAAATTGTTCTACTAGTATGCAAAATCTGGTTCCCCTAGTTCTTCATAACTTAAATTAGCCCAGCCCTCCCAGCCTATCTATGCCATCCCCCCATGGACAGATTATATATGTGACAGAGGCATCACATTTCTTCCAAAACACAAAAAGTGACACAGACCAAAGGAACTGCAACACAATATTCCCTGCACTATATCCACTACAAAAACATGCATTGATGATGTCTTTAAAGTGTCACATTAATTGTATGTAAATTCTACACATTAACCATATCTCAAACCCCAAAGGATTTATTTACTTGCTCTCCGTCCTTCTAATGCAATGGAGAGCATAGGGCACAAGTGGCCTCCAAGCACTCTCCTGTGTCCTATCTGTGTGAGAATCCTTGAAGTCTGGCTGAGCAGCAAGAGAAATCAAACATCTGCACATCAATGACAGATGTATTGGCCATGCCTAAAACAGTACTGTCTTACACCAACCCTTTTATTTGTATATAATTCAAAATGAAGTTTGATGGTCTTGATGCTGCATCTTCATCCTCTTTAGCTCTCTTTTTGCTATACTCTTATTTATAAACTAATTATCTGATTTATTCCAATCCAAGACACCGGAAAGAAGCCCAATGACTGCAGAACATATTTATATCAGAAGATTAAATGATCTGCTGGCGATCAAAGGAGCAGCTGATCTGTTTGCGATTACAGGCAGTGTTTGTGTAACTGAGGTCACTGTGTGTATATTGTAGAAAGCTCTGTTTGCCATACATGCAGTACATCTCCCATAATTTTGTGGGTGCTGATAACACATGTGATGCCAGTATTCAGAAAAGCAGGGAAGACAATTTAAACATGTTTAAATTCTCATGCAGGGTGTCAGATGATGCGAACAACAGGACCAATTAAATAAACAAGATTAACTCGATGGGGCTAGATTTGTTAAAACAATCGTATATAGTTAGCCAGCCTTATCCAAATGTGTTTTTAAAAATATCTTCTAAACAGCTGAACTGAAATCCTTAAAAAATGTTAACACAACATGCAGACAGTTGTTCAATACTCGTGTGATTTATGAAAAATCTCTCTTAACGGACAGGTCTGCTTTATATACAGATTTAGGAATGTTACATAGTTCTTCACATACCAGAAGTTTTGCTTTAGCTTAAGAAGAGAATGTTAAAGAGATTCTATGAAAGTTTTCTGTAGGATACAAATTCTTAATATTTAGCTATATGCTGCTTTAATTGTCAATTACATTAAAGGAACACCAAATTTAAAATACATATTAAAACATTTTTAAATCAGATATATTTGGAAGCTTTTGAATGTTGTGAGCACTCAGGTCTGGGATGTGGAGAGGAAGGTCCTTGATCGACGGGGATGGAGGTGGGCCCAAAGCCGACATGGTTCTGTTGATCATCATGTAGACTCTCCAAAAATCTGACAGGACTGACATGCACAGGAGAAGGCAGAGGACTGAGTTTTTGCTGTATGGTGACCTACTATTACCTGGATGAGTCGCTGTGACAGCTGAACCCACCTTTTGCCCTGCATAATTTTGTTTTATTTAGACCTGTTGCCTTTATCTCTTTTCTTTTACTTTAAAATATGTGCAGTACCCCTTGCCAATGTGCCTAATCCCAGTGGTGCTTCTAGTTTAACCCTTATAAGAAAGTAAAGGTCCTTGCTTACTGTTAGAAGCATAGGACCTATATCCAATAGATGACAAATGGAGGTCATCTCACACGTATCTAGGAACACTAGACAGGTTACTCTTCTAGAAATACTACACTGAGTAAAGTAGAAGCATGACAGATTACCCAGTTCCAGTGGTCTTTTCTCTCTTATACTAGGCCTTAGGGTGGCCGGACTTAACATAGATAGACGTATAGAAAAGGGTAGAGAATAGTCAGACAGGCCAAGGTCAGGAGAGGAGACGGAAGGATAGCCATAGAACAAAGGCAAAGGTCAAGGATACCAGAGTAATGGAAAAAAAATATACAAAGACATGGGTTAAACATACCAGAAAAGTCAAAACTGCACTCTCGGGCTACAAAGACCATGACAGGGCAAGGAAGTGATGTCAAAAGCGAGGTATAAATAGGTCTAGGTGTGTGTTTATAGGCTAGGGAATTATGCTAATTAGGGAGCAAGTATAAATAGAGTGCATTTATTGGGCTACTTCCCCTGTGTGCTAATTAATAGCTTCCCACTTACAAAGAATATTCCATAATAAATAGTTTGTACATTTAAAAGTACATATTTAAATATTTTGTAAAAAAAAAACCTAAAGCTATTCACCAAAAAAAGGTTAACGATGGAGTATAGGGATACAGAGGTTTACAACATCACATCACTCATGGACAGTGGAGATGTGAGGGACTGTAACTACCATTTATTACACCATGTGAACCTAAAAATAAATATATCCATGACCGATCTGCTTTAAGATAACACATTATAACTTGAATTCATAATATATAGGTGAGTGGATTTGATGATTTTGCACAACCAGTGATTTATGCAGAATCTGACATTCCGGCAAGTCGCTCTGCCGGGATTATTCTATATTTATCATTACTAGCAAAATTCAGAGAGATTTTTTTTTTTTTTTTTTTAAATACGGTTTCAACTAATCGTGTCTTATAGTGTTTTTAATATTACTTATATTTTCTTAGATTTTCATATTGCAGTTTAAAATTTCATTACAGGGATACTGCAGCTTTTTTGTGTTAAAAGAGGAATCATTTCGTTATGCAAAAGTGGAAATAATATTGACTTGTTTTGTATGGCAATGAACCTAGGAATAGAGATTTTGCCATCCACATACATTAGGAAAACAGATTTGCACCAACAAATGGTACAGCCAGACACTGGAACTGAATCCAAGAATACTAGCTGCACAGTCAATAGGAGAGTCCATGTCCTTAAACAAAAACCTAAGGAAACAACATACATTGATACAGTTTGCAGAGTGTGCCGTTAACCAGCAGAGCTTTTTAATCACTAGTTGGCATCCTGGCACAATGTGATAATTAGCTGCACATGAATGACTGGTTAACACTTCTACAAGAAGCCATGCCCCCTAGCAAACCGTACCAAAACATCCTGACTGATGGAGAGATTTGCCAAGCCACTAACTAAATGGTCACAGAATGTGACCACTGCATTTTGTACCTAAGCACACTATTCCTAATATGTTAGAATAAGAAAAAAAAAATACTCACATTGCTCCTAAAAATTGAAAGGCGTGTAAGGCAATATCAATTAAACGAGCAATCTAAAGTTAGAAATAAAATGTGTATATTTTTTGTTTCTACTTGAAATTTATTCCACCATAACCACCATAAATAGCTTACATTGGCGGCTTCCCCTATTGGCGGGTGTGGTGTATCATTCACATGACTGCATAACTTCATACATTTAAAAATAATCTTAGTCATGTGCCAATCCCTACATCGACTCATAATTAGTATTACCAAGATCCTGAGTTTTCCCATAAAGAATAAAGGGGGGGGGAGGGAATAGAAAGAGTACCGAGCCTCTGGTGATGACCGACCCTGTCGACAGTATGGACTGACGCAATAGATTAGTAACACCCGAATGTTCACTCGGACCTCTGACCCTCCCCCAACCCCAATTTTTTTCCCCCTCTGCCTATTCCATATACTGTACACAAGCTGCTGTAATTAGAGCCACCAACATGGACTATATACTCCCTGGCCCTCTGTTATTCTTAGAAGCCTTAAAAATACATAGACAAGTTGTGTTATGTGCCTTTATTCCTTGTTTACTCCCATGTAACCCTTATATTATATAGGCAGTGTACAACATACCAAATTTAACTTCATCCTGAAACCCAGGCAATGTTAAAGCCAATTTTGAATGCTACTGTATTGTTATCCTAAAGAAAGCGTCCCGTGTATATCTAATGTTAGAATGTAGGTTAATTGGCCCCCTGAAAGAATAAAATATGGAGCTTTTACTTACCTTTAATTCCACGCCGCTCCATTCTTGCAGCAGCCGTTGCTCCTCCCCTGGCTTAGAACTTCATTACTGATGATCTCAGACAATTCAGTGACTCTCCACAGAGAAGCACTGGGGCCCCATTGTATATCTATGGTGAGTGTTTGGAGTCTTCATGCAGTATGTGCTAAATGTCGGTCTTGCAAAGATTACAGGATCACAATAAGAAGAACCCTTGTTGTCTGAATGACAGCCACATGAGGAACCCTCACATAGCAATGTAAACACTGTCTCTTTACAGAAAAGGCAGTGATTACGGTGCAGAGACAATCTACTTGCACCTAAATCTCTACAGAATATATATATATATATATATACACATATACACATATACATATACACACACACGCACACTAAACCCTTATAGCATAGCTTTGCAATATATACTCACACTGCTGGTAATCTTTGGGTTAAAAACAAGTTGAACCACCGCCTATTGACTGGAGAAGAAATATGGGAAATGTTAAACTGTACATAAACTTTAAGGAGGGATGTGTGGAGTGACCTGCGGCATTTACCCAGAGCGAACAACGTAGGATCTTGAAAGCATGAATGAATTCAATACACGAAGCGCTGACCTCATGCTCGTTTGATTTGAATTACACATCAATACTGCAAGTATGATACTTGTGCCCGTTACAAGCAATTATAAGTGATGAAACGTGTAATGCTTTGATTATTTCACTAATTAGAGAGCCATGACGAGTTATTTATTTAAGGAATGAAAAGTGATTTATCCAGGCCTGGAATGCAGGATTTGTGTTCTATAACCAATTGTGTACAGATTTAAGGGATGTAATTATATTCCATTTTATTACAATTTCTTTTCCTTTCCTTAAAATAATAATAATAATGTTAAATCTCCCCCTATTATAATATTTAAAAGCACTACTGAATATGTTGGCACTGTATACATGCCAATAATAATAATAATAAAATAATAATTATATTAAAATACACAATTATATTCAAAATAATGATTCTTAAATATGCTGGATCAGCAAATGGATATTAAAGGACCACTCAAGGCACCCAGACCACTTCAGCTTAATGAAGTGGTCTGGGTGCCAGGTCCTTCTAGGGTTAACCCATTTTTTCATAATTATAGCGGTTTCAGAGAAACTGCTATAATTATGAATGGGTTAAGCCTTCCCCCTAATCCTCTAGTGGCTGTCTCATTGACAGCCACTAGAGGCGCTTGCGTGCTTCTCACTGTGATTTTCACAGTGAGAGCACGCAAGCGTCCATAGGAAAGCATTGATAATGCTTTCCTATGTGACCGGCTGAATGCACGCGCATCTCTTGCCGCACGTGCGCATTCAGCCGACTGGGAGGAGGAGAGCTCCCCGCCCAGGGCTGGAAAAAGGTAAGTTTAACCCCTTTTCCCCTTTCCAGAGCCGGGCGGGAGGGGGTCCCTGAGGGTGGGGGCACCCTCAGGGCACTATAGTGCCAGGAAAACAAGTATGTTTTCCTGGCACTATAGTGGTCCTTTAACCTTTGAAGTTTATTGAAAATTGGAAGAGTTTATAAAAGATATTTCCAGACATGGGTTTGCATGGACAGTGCTTCCCCAACCATTGAGATGTAATGGTTTTGGTGCTTAGAGTGTCCTTACAGAGTGTCCTTTTAAACCCTGGCATATAGTACATTTCATGTATTGAAAGCTCCACAAGAGCGTTCCTTTGGCAAGAGCTTTGTACAGCAGTTTGTGCTATGCCTAAACCTCACATTAAAATATACTGCTTTGATTAATCCACTCTAGACTTGGACAACTTTTGTCTCTGGTCATCTTGTTGCCCCATAAGGCCTTCATACCCTAATGGTCAACTTGTGGTTAATTTTATCAGGGTTCATTTGTCGCCAAAAGATAAAAATGTTCTTACTATGTAGCCACAGGTTATATATAAGATGTTTGTTATGTGAGTGGAGCCAGATATTGCAGAACAATATTTGGTCATAGCAGGGCAAGGTTTGCTAATTTGTTAGTGATTTGGTGGGGTATTGTGAGCACCCCAAAGCTGAACTTTAAGACAACAGTCCCTCCATTCAGTGTTGCACCATGTTTGTGCAGTATGCCACAAAATAAGAGTCCCTGGCCACCCACAGCCCGGCCCCTTCTGTATGTGTAGCTAAGGCAGAGCTTACACACTTCCTTGCTGTCATACCCATTCATACCGTCAGTTGGAGCTCTGACAGGTTAAAATCAGCCAGCTGACACACTCAGCCAATCACAGCTGCCCATTGCCTCTCAGGGTAATACTTCCTTATTAGCCAAAGCAGCACAGAGGGGATAGACTGCCAGGGTGATAGGGCTCTGGGATATGTGAGTTTTTTTTCCCTTAGATTTTTCTTCTTTCTATATTATTTTATACCCAGATGGTCTGCACTATTATTTGTTTGTTTTTTATATTTACAGATTAATTTAGTGCGCTTTTTTGGTGTAATTATTGCCGGGGACTCTTGTTTGGCATATTACAACATTACAAATGATGGTACTAGGAGACTCCAGAAACTATAACCAGTTTAATGAGATGAAGTAGATACAGTGCCTACGGTGTCCCTTTAAAGGGCAAGATAATTATGGGTAACACCTACGGTAACAGGGACAGTCAAAATCGTGTAGTGCAGGAACCCAAATGATACCACATCAGACCAAATGAACATTGCTGTAAATTTAGCAGAGAGAAGAATTCAGGCAGCATGCCGATGTAATGAGATAAAAAAAAAAAAAAAAAACTGTATTAAACTTTGTTGTGCCAGGAAAGAAGGGGGTGTAAATGTAGGAGAAACAGTGAATTTGTCAGCAGATAGGAACCACTTGGGCCACCCACAGAGTAGTGCCCATATATGCTGCAAAAACATTGTTGGACATACCTCAAACTCTTACACTGTTCTTTCACATCCAGTATAGCTTTAAAAAAAACAAAAAACATAAGAACAAGAACACACTATTTGACGATGAAGAGGATAAGAAATTGCTAATGTAAGATAATAATATTTGAAATAATGGACAGAAGAGAACTGAAAAACAGTTAAGGCGTTTAAAAAGCTTGAGTGTTTGTACGATCCAAAAGACAAATAATCAAGCACAATCTTTGTGAGATTTCATAATACAAGGACGTCAGGCATCAATTGGCTCTTACTTGCAATAAACCATATTTTCATGTCAAATATAAATGCCTCACATTAAGAGAGGATGGTAAGTAATACTCCATTTCCATGAATGGAAATGCATCACTATCTGTAGTTCTTGCAAACACAAGTGTTCATTTTAAAACTACCTGGGCTCACACTGTCCAACTCGCTGGTCTCCTACACTCTTACAGTCCAAGTCGTCTACCCTAGACTTCCAAAATTAGAGCCAGAAAACCACAATCAGAGCCAGACCTGTCACCCCCATGTTTACTACCTAGAATATGTTGCATTATGTTTCAAAATATATCTAGTACATATCAAAAAAATGCATCTCTGGGTGGGCGTGGCCGACAGCGATACCGAGTAGACGTCTATTAGCAGAGCTCCGCTCGGGCCCAGAAACATACTCCAAAAGAAAGTAACGATTACCACAGCGATACAGATCGAGACAGACACCCCTCAAGCAGAGACAATGAGGCAAAAAAATAAGACAATTCACGACCCAGCTGTTCCCCGCCAGCCAGATATACGGATCTCTTTCAAGTGGCCAGTGATCCCACAGAGCACAAAGAGGGCATCTGAGGCCCACTGTGCACATGCAGCATCTGAAGCCTCCCTAGGCTAGGAGGAATCCTTACCCTCTCCTCGATCGGAAGCTCCTGCTCATCAGAGTCAGAGGAGGACAAGACACCTTCCACAAAGGGGGACATAAAAAGATTCCTGGCAGAATTAAGGGAAAGTCTGGGGAGCCAACCTTAAGAAAGTCCAAACAGAGGTGGAGGAGGTGCGCCAGATGGTCCATGACCTAGAAGAATGTGAGACATCCAGAGAAAACAACCTCTCAGGTGCACCAACTGAGACACGACACTGGCGAAAAAACCTGCACCTCAGGGGGGTCACCGAAACAGTGGACAACGAGCAGCTCCTACCTTATATCAACAACCTTATAACTAACATGGGCATTGGAGGCAGAGATGACATGCCACGGGTCACCTCGGCATTTCAAGTTCAGAAGTTAGCGGCAGCACCCAGTGAAGCACCAGAGACATCATCATGATGACCCGGGACATCTCCACGAGGTCTGCTATCATGATCCGATCCAGGGAAATGGGGATGATTCCTCACGAAGAACACAAGGTGGCTGTATACCCCGACATACCATTTTCTGTCCTCAAGGAGAAAAGAAAACTGGCATCTATAGCCAGACAGATGCAAGAATCTGGCATATGATACCGCTTGGGAGTGGAGGGATCCCTCCTAACTGAAATTGGGGGAGAGAGTTTCACACTGGCATCGGAAGATGATCCGGAGTTCTTCCTTTCACAAGTGTGCCTGTCCGCCAAGCCAAGACAGGGACTCTCCTCGCCTACCAAGAGACCTGAGGAACCGGAGGGCTCCAACAGCTGCATACACAGCAAGCCGCCCAGCAATAAAGTCAAGAGACTCACACCATCACCCAGAGCCACAGATCCATGATCCTCTAAGTAGAGGAGGGATCGCCCAGTGACTGGTACCACCAGGGACTCCCTTTGGTAATTTTGATTAGCCCACTAATTTACCGAGGCCCGGCAACCAGCCTTTATGGACAGCATTGCGGCAAACAAACCGCTACAGTTATTGACACTTAGTCAATGTCTCATTTCTTGTTCCCATTGAGATTCCAATGTGATTACACATGTTTTCTACCTAAATATATTGCGAAAGTTGTACACGCTAGTTTCAACTTAATAAAAATACAACAACAAAAAAATGCTCCTCTGCCAGAGAAATTTAAAGAAATGTTTGGAAGACTGAGATCAGCCACTTGCTACGCTGTTATAGCACAAACTGACATCAAAGGTTTTTCTGCGTAGATGAATAGTTTCCTTTGCCTTCTTAGCAGCTTTGCTGGATGTGCTTAGTCTAAGCTCTTCCAGTTTAAATGTGTCATATCCACTGTTTACATTGTTCCAATAAATGCTTTTCATGGCTGTGCTATCATATCAAACTGAAAGGAATATATCAAAGGCCAGTTTGTATCAGGAACATAAATAAAAAGTAAATATACGACACGCACACAGACGGTACCTTTCAAATAACATTAAAAGGACTATTACGTGTTTATGTGTAGTGTACACACTTGTGTGCAGCATATTAAAAGCGCTCCTTAAACTGTTTCTTTAAGCTGTTAAAAAGGCCACATGGAAGTTACAGGTCCGCTTTGAATTAATGCTGTCAGAGTTTCTGTTCAAACATCCTGAATGGAATAGAAACCGTGTCCAGCATGCTTAAGAATAATACACAAATTGTAAATCTTCGTTCCCATATAACAATGCAGACTTGATGGATATCTTAGTTGTATTCTTATACTCCAGCACTGGCCTAACAAACCATAGCAATGTCCTTAAGATTAGTGATGGTTGTGAGAGGCACCAACAATTCTAGGTAGGCCTAAATTCAAATCCTTTTCTGTCTTCCATAAACACTGCTACCGAACAGATTCTGATTTTCTCACCACCTGCCTTGACCCCTTTGGAAATTCCACTTTGTAAAAAAGTTCTGACAGCCATATGGTTAGTTAGTCCTTTTACCCAGCAGACCAAAGAGGTTTAATCATGCTCTCTAAATCTATTGAGTCTTGCCAAGTAGTCATCTGGCTTCCGTTGACTGCCACAACGATCAGCTATCTAAAAAGAAAAGTGTCAAATAACGACTAGTGCCAATACCATATCCCTCTATCTCATGTTATTCCTTTACCAATTTCTCCCTCTTTTGCTTGCAAATTAGTTTCTCCAGCTGACCTTGCGGCGCATTAGTCAGCAAATGCTGATCTTTACAATGGTTTCCTTCTTTCCAAGGACAGGGCTGAAATAAATATTGCAAAGGACAGGCAGACATTTACAGCTTTACAAAAAGATTAAATCATGATAATGTGCTGTAAAGGTTTCCATAGCATTTTTACAACTGTACTGTATTTCAAAAAGAAAATGAAAAAAACAATGTAGTATTTAAAGCTCTCACGTTAAACTCATCCTGAGCATCCCTCTCATAAAAAACACATACAATGTACTTCTAAGTAGACTCGGTTTGTGAGGAACTTTTAAAAAAACTAAGGTACAATGCAGAGTTTCCAAATGGTCTCAGAGAAGGGTTACGTAAACACCACTACTCCCGAAATAACTTAGTATGTGGCATTAAAGACTGATTAGACTTTACTCTAACAGAGCCGTTCCCAGCTGGACCTAATATATGATAATGAGGGCACAGACGTGCTCCGCTGTCCTTGCGTAAGTCTGACATCTGTTGCAATCATATGGCTGTGTGTCATGATTACATTAGCCCTTTATTCCAGCAACACAAACCTTCAAAAGCATTGTGCATTATATATATATATATATATATATATATATATATATATATATATATAAAGTAAAACAAAGTCTGTAAAATGTATTGATAAAACAAAAAATCATGCAGAGACAAAGCTGGAAGTATAGGGGTCACTGGTTGATCTCCAAACAGAACATCATGTTTCCCACAGTTACAAGTAACAGCTTGATGCGTTTATTGTAAGGTACTATATTGCATGTTTTAGGTGTATTGGCTGCTCCACTGTCCAAAACTTGTACTGCACCTGAAACTAATATGGCTAAATGTTAATCTGAATTTACAGTGACTTCAGCTGGGAATGTTCCAGAGTAAAGAACGTGTGTTGAGTACCCACCTTTACTATGGTAAGGCTTGTTCGCCTTCTTCGTTAAAAGCAGTAATATTCCACATTTTATACATATACAACCCTGGGTGGGATGACTTTGCGGATGACAGTTACTGAAGCGTGTTATTCGTTTCCAAGTGAATAATTCCCTTTACATGAACCTGTGCTTCTCTGTGGGAGGTGATTACATCTTGCTATTGCTGCAGAAAAATACTAACCGTGCATGCTGGTAACTTTAAAGAGGAAAACTAGCAAGAACAAATGTTCAATCCTGTCACAGAACACACATCTGTAGATGAAGCATTCTTTCTTCTGATCCTATCTGGCAGCAACACAGTCTTGTTTTTAATATGCTCCCTACCTGAGTAAATCAAGCTATATCTACACTGACCTACAGTGTAAAAAAAGAGACATCAAACTCAGTTTCACACATGGCAGCACTAAAACTGGAAACATAGCAATTCAAAAGGAGTCAATGTGACACCAGACACCAAATAAAACTCAATATGTGACGCTCTGTCTCCATTTTCTGACATTTAATGTGCATTGGCCGTTTCAAAAGCAGGTAGAAGACGCAGCTTTAACTAAAATCCCCAGTATCAGGCAGCTTGCTAAGGAGGAGATGGGTGTAATTCCCACTTTACTGCAATTCAGAAGTTAGTTCCATGCCAGCTGTAATGTAACCTATGTACCACACTATAATCTTCTCATGCCAGTTGGTGAGCTACCTCTGTAAAAACATTATATGCATAGGTGACAAGAGTCACACATTTTCTGGGACAGTCAATCATTTTTCCCCAGCAAAAATAGATGCAGTAGACTTGCAGGATAACACACGTCAATAGGACCTTGCACAGAGCCCTTTAGCAGCACTCTGTGCAAGGTCTGCTTGAGAGTGCAGGCTGTCAGTCAGCTTGGCTACGCTCTTTAGGTACAGATTCCCTGCAAAAAAACCTACTCTGGGCCCTGTCCACCACTGTCCAGGTAGGCAGTCATCTACAATAAGTGGTCATACCTGGTGACCTACCTCTGTACCACACTGTAAGCTGGCAAGCTACCTCTGTGAAAAGGTGATATACATGTAAAAATAAAGACTGCAGGATGTAATCGCTTTCGTTTCATGCTTAAACCACAAGCTGGTGGTCTTTAGTTTAACAATCTGCCCAACTGGGAATTAATCATTTAATTATTCCATTTATTTAGCTGTCAATCTCAATAGGATATGCTAACAAAACAAATCACTAATCTCTTCCAACTGTGCTCTACAGATAATATGGCAGCCTGTGAGCACCGCAATCAGAAGAGGCAAGAACTATTTTTTATTTTACTGAAAATTATAGACGGTTTACCAGATAAACAAGTTGTGTTGGAGGAAAACATAATTAAAAATATCCTTTTGCACACTATCCAGAAAGAGATTAACACTGGGATATCCAAGATGGGAAATGATGCAATTGACGATGTGGCAGGCTTATGCAATGTATGATCATATAATGTAACTAAACCCCCATTATTTTTTGCCTAGATTAGGTGTTTTTAATGAAACTAACAAAAACGGTCAGCACCAAAATAGCGCTTATTGGCCCCCAGCAGCACCCCATTTAAGCATGTTCAAGTGAGTGCAGCCAACCCCTTGTTTTCTCCTATATGTATATATATATATATATATATATATATATATATATATATAGTTTATCCCCTTTTATGACTTGCAAAACAGTTGTGGCTTCTGTGCAAAACAGTTGTGGCTTCTGTGTTCTCCAGTGCAGCCATTTTTTTTTCTTTCTTTTAAATAGATGTTCCACATAGCCACACTGGATCTCTCCACCTCTGGAGTAGCAAAGTGACCAGCAATATATCTATCTCCATTGTAACACTGACCTGCTATTGATTGTACACTAATATATGTAAGAGCTCAATATTGTATACGAAAAGTCTTTGGTGTTTTTTAAAGAGCCTTCATAGAGGAACAAAATGTGGGGCCCATTTATTTATTTATAAAATATTCTACCAGTAAGGATACATTGAGATTTGTGTCTTCAACAGGAACATTGAAAACTCCTTGTTCAAGCAATAATATCCTGAGAACACAGTTTGCTACAGAGTTCTAAATACACGTTTTGAGAATTTTTGCTCAAGTATGTGGTCATGTACACCTTATAGGATGATTAAGTGATGGTTGTTGCATGCAAGTTGTGTGCAGTGTAAATAAATGATAGACAATACACAGGTGGAATGGAATGTATGACTTGGAAGGAAACACCTTCAAAAACCAATCTGATATTGCCTATATTCATCACGTTGCTTTCAAACAGAGAAAATACTTGCTGGAATATATTATCTTCTGCAGGGTCTCTCTCTTCTTACATCGCTTGTGTTCTACAAGACACTCATAACAAGAGAGATAACGGAAGTTGTAACTTAGAAATTTAAGGCTCTCTGTGCTCATACTGAAGGTGTGAAGCAGTTCCCAGCAGACCTACTTACAATTGGGAGGTAATAGGGTACTCATGGCCCATAACCACTAGAGTAAATTGTAGTAGTTGAGGTGTTTGGAGTTTTCCTTTAATGATCTTCTATCTCTGTTAACATTTATAAAAAAAAAAAAATGTATCAAAAATCATTAGACAAGTAGACTACTGGCTGAATTTCAGCCATTGATCAACTTACACAGCAGTAGAAACAACAAACGCACTGAGGCAACCAAGACAATACTCTTCCTTTCAGGGATGGCCACATTTGAACTCAAATATCAACCTTTCTAATCCATGTTAAATAATTCATAATGAAGAACTTTATGGAAACCATCAAAAGATATCTTCAGATGTTAGAGAAAAGTAAAAATAGAAAAACTATTCTAAGATCAAATGGACTGAAAACAGGAGGACAAAGGTTCAAAAGTCAGAATCTTCTACAGTCAAAAAAATGCAGAAAGAAAAACAATGCAAACATAAAAAAGGGGTTTTATGAATTTATTTGAGCCAAGAATAATTTCAATGTTTGTGCAGCAAAATATTCCACTATGTCTAGCCCCTGTACGACAATACAGAAACAGGAGAGAAGGATACTGGAAATACAATTCAAAAGGAGGGCAAGAGAGGATTTAAAAACAACAAAAGCAGCCATAATTTTAAAACAGAACTGAGCTTTGCCACCAAATTGCCAGCAATGTGAGGACAATGAAGAAGGTGACGTGTCAAGGTGGTTTGAGATGGTTGAGTGGCATAAGTTTTATATTGTAGGTGGCATTAGGAAGAGTACTGTAGAAAGAGGGTAGCTCCTTAAAAAAGGTCCAAAAAACAAAGTTAATGTTATTGAAATTATAAGATCTGCAGTGAAGAATGGGTACAGAAATGGACTTGAAAATGAAAAACTATAATCAAAGCTCTCCCACAGCAAAAGACTCTCTGATAGCATCCTGCTGTCAGGAAGTCTTCTGACGCAAGACTCAATATTTCCACTAGCCATTGGCTAATGAAAATTAACCACTGGTGAGTATTTCATGGACCCTCCAAACTTGGTAGCAAGTAACTTTTAAACACTAGTGGCTGGTGGGTTAGAACTTAAATTTTAAGCCCTGATCAAATGGCTCCCCAAAGCAGCGGGCTACTCAAAGACTCTTGCTCATCTGAAGGCAGTTCCAAGGGAAAGTAAAAAAAAAAGGATCAATTATTACAACAGCTAAATAAAAGCATAAATTCAAAAATCTTCCTTTTTTGTTAAAGCCTCACGGAAGTAAACATTAACATCTTTACAAAGCTTAGTTTGCCTGTCTCTTTTACAAGTATTATTGGTTTGGAAGTATGAGAGGCCTGGTATGAGCAAAGTGCAAACACATTTGCGTTGAAAGTAATTCCAAAAACCTAAATATTTATATCCAAAATTTTCAGGTTTTCATTGTCTTTTGCGTCTCCAAGAACGCTTTCCACCCATGGCACAGCACCTGGACAAAGCATGTTCAAAGGGACTGATGACTGACATGTGAGGCAATGCATTAGATGTATCTGGAACAAATTAAACATGTTCTATGACTAGGTGGTCTGCAAACCGTAAGGAGAGTGGGGCAATCAAAATACTAAACCGGTCCTTAGAATGGCCCGAATAATTTTCAAGGAATGTCAAAACAAGTCAAGGTCAAGGGAAGCCAGACATACACAAGTACGAGTAACAAAAGGGGAAAAAGAACGTACTAAAGGGACACTAGGAACCACAACAGGGCACTGTACCTTGGGCAGACTGGGATTGTATATGGTTGGGGGGGTGGTTAGCATAGCCACGCCCCCAAACGGTACATGTGTGTGCTGAGCTCAATTGCTTAGAGCTCTACTGACGTTATGAAGCCAGCACCCAAGCACCACGTCATAAAAAAGGGGCGGGCGCACAGTGGCTGGCATCCATTAGGCTGACTGGAGCCTCATGCTGTGTGGGAGCGGCGGTCCGCTGGATCCCGGCATCGGCAGAACGACAGAGTGCTAAGGCAGAGCTCGACAAATCCCAGACGCCAGATTGCCACGGCGACTAGAAATTTTGCCCTGGCGTCTGGTATTTGCCAGCTCTCTAGCTTTGACAACGGCATGGAGGTAGGTGGGCGGCCGCCCTGAAGAGCATGGAGGAGGCGGCCACCCGCGGGTGGGCGGCACACGAGGGGGCAGTACTTTGTTTGCAGCTGCTCTGTGCTCCCTCGCGCTGTGTAATGATGCCGGGGCCGGAATATGACATCATTCCGGCCCCGGCATCATTACACAGCGCGAAGGAGCAGAGAGCAGCTGCAAACAGAGTACTGCTCCTTCGCACACAGATAGAGTGCAGCCCCACTGGACCCCAGGAAAGACTCACTTAGGCTAAGTGGGTTACAATTCAAACAAAAATGTGTGTGTGTGTGTGTGTGTGTAAGCCTGTGTGAGTCTGTCAGAGTGTGTGTGTGTGTGTGTGTGTGTGTGCGCGCCTGTCTGAGTGTGTGTGTGTGTACCTGTCAGTGTGTGTGTGTGAGCCTGTCAGTGTGTGTGTGAGCGCCTGTCAGTGTGTGTGTGAGCGCCTGTCTGAGTGTGTGTGTGTGTGTGAGCGCCTGTCTGAGTGTGTGTGAGCCTGTTGTCAGCATGAGTGTGTGAGAACCTGTCAGTGTATGCGCGTTTATGTACCTGCCCCCTCTGATCGCACGTGTTTTT
Organism: Pelobates cultripes; assembly: GCA_933207985.1. NCBI lineage: Eukaryota > Metazoa > Chordata > Amphibia > Anura > Pelobatidae > Pelobates > Pelobates cultripes. The sequence goes on along the minus strand of OW240923.1, from coordinate 11,418,084 downwards.
ACTCACCTTTCTTCCCATTTCCCACGACGTGCCAGTTTCGCCACGGCTGAGATGATCAATCTTTATAATCTCAGTTTAGGCAAAGCTTTCCTTTAGGAAAGCATTGGGATGATTTTGTGTATGCGCAGCAAATGTACCAATTTGCATCTCCTCATAGAGATGCATTACATTAATCAATCTCTATGATGAACATTCAGCGCCTCCATGCAGAGCTTGGAGACACTGAACCAGGGTGCTGCACATGGTGCAGCAGTGACCCAGGAGTCTCTAGTGGCCATCTGAGTGACTGTCACTAGAGGTGTCACTAAGCAGCAATGTAAACTCTGGCTTTTCGCAGAAAAGGCACTGTTTACACTGAAACGCCTGCAAGGACAGGCTATAGACACCAGAACAACTACATTAAGCTGTAGTGGTTCTGGTGACTAAAGTGTCCCTTTAAGAATTGCACTTTCTCATTGAAAATTACTGGCTCCTAACTTTTTTAGCTGGCCCCTATATTCCAAACAAATTTGTCAAGCCCTGTGCTAAGTTAAGTGCAAGAGGGCTGACAAACACCTCCTATTTAGCTAGTAAGCCACTTTCTTGTGTGTGTGTGTGTGTGTGTGTTTTGGTAATTAATTAACAACAGCTATCAAAAGTCCTAGAGGTGATTATAATAGGGTTATCCATTAAAGTGTGAATTGCCAATAATTCAAAATGAATTTCAAATTTAAGCTGAAATTGCAAGCACAAATTACCTGGACATTTTTTACAGTTCTATTTTACCCTTAAATTTGAAATTCACTTTAATTTCAATAGTAGTAAAGCAGGCAATTATAATAATGAAGAAGAACATGTAAAAAAACAAAAACTAAAATCAGAATAAACTGTTCAAATACAGAAAAACATCATGAAAGTCAAAATCTGTGTTATGGACAACTTTAGGAAAGTAAGAATGCATTTAGTAGTTCGGCAATAGGAAATAACTTGGCAGGCCATGGAAGGACACTGGTGGAAGAGAATCCACTCTTTGACTGTCAGACAGACAAACATAATGTATCATAAACAAAAGATTACACCAGCAAAACCACAGTGAGTTTACCATAAGATGCAAATAACCAGTAGTCTAGAAAACAAACTAGCCTTCTTACAGCTGGTTCCAAAGCTCTACAGTTCTAAGTACATTTTACTAAAGTCTTATGGACAGATGTGACAAAATTAAACCTAGAGTGATGGAAAATGTGTATAAAAATGGCACAGCACATGATCTAAATAATATCACCTCATCTGCGATTCATAGTGGAGGTAGTGTTACGACTTAGTTATGTATGGCAGCCACATGTATTTTATTGATGATGTGACTCCTGTCAGATGAAACAAGTGGAATTCTAAAGTGGACACAAGATCCTCATCTGCTCAGCTCCAAACATATGCATCAACATAATTTATTCTGCAGCAAGGCAACACACAAATTTACAGCAACCTAGAATTAAAAAAAAATGAAATATTTCACTCGCAAAATCAATCCTCCCACCTGAACAGAGCAGACAATGTGATTGACATGCTAATAACAAGACTGAAGGGAAAGATAGTCCCAAAACAGGAACTTATGATGGCTTTAGCACAAGCCTGGAAAAGTATCCCCAGTAAAGATACAAAGTATCTGGTGGTATCTAGGCGTTGCACATAGAGTTTGGAAACCATTGGAAAGATATGCAACTACATACTAACTAAATATGAATGAACCCCCTAGAAATGAAGGGCAATGTTTAAGAAGGGTTGCATTTCTTGCACTAGTCATATTTTACAGATATAAAATACCTATTAATTAAACCCATCATACTACACTTTGCGGTCTTATTTCATTTAAAATCCAACTTGCAGTTGAACAGGGTCAAAAATGTGTTTCACTGTCCAAATAGCTATGGGCCGCACTGTATGTATTAGTCAGCCAGTTGCAAAGACCATTAGTCACTGTCGATGAAATCATATATCCTTTACATTACAGCTTTGCATTTATTCCCCTGCATGACAAAAATGTTCCTTCCACAGATGACACGCTATATATAGCTAGTTCCAAGATCTCGTTCCTGGAAAGCAAAAATACTAAAACATAAAAACTCGAACTCCTTCATTCCTTAGGGATGTCGGGAACATGGTAAAGAGCTTTACTGAAATGCAATAGCTTAGATTTAATATGTTGCTATCACGAAGATTTAACTTTTCTTTTCCCAAAGGAATTCTAAATCTTCCTTGGTTTAACAATTACTTACAATGAAGCCGGACAGATGGTTTAGGGGAGTAACGAAATGTAACTAGTGATTTTGACAGGATGGATGGAGTGAAGCATATAGGAGAATTGGGGGTAATTTTCACAATAGTGGATAATTTGGATCCAAAAAAGAATAGTTTGAATAGGTTTTGGAATGCCAAACGTTAATGTATAGTTAGTTATTTCATTAATTGGTATAATTTTATAATTTGCTACATTGGGCATTGCGGTGAGGATTCTCATTAGCCAATAAGGAGTTAAATGTAGAATCTAGCCATGTATACTAAATTCCCACCCTTACTCAATAATGCAATCCAGCCACTTGGTGCAGGAATGAACATCATAGAGAAATGAGCTGGCCCAGCCCACACTTCATTATTAACAAGACATTTCTCATGCAGACTCTTATCTGGGACGGGACAGTAACAGAAGGTTAGAGGCATGGGCAACACATTTGCAATTATTTTTAAAATACATTTATTTTAAAGTACAATTTGGTTCTGACAATCCTCCCTGTCTCTCTGAAAGACAACCAGTTGTTCTCAGAACCTGCAAGGTCACAGAGTATGGAAGAGCAGCAGACTACAAAACAATGGACTGCAATGGGGTTTGAAAAATGTGCATGAAAAGCCATGATCATACCTTCACACTAATACCGTACTGCTACTTGATCCTGCTTTTAACCAACTACTTTACTTACTGGTAATTGCAAGCTTGAAGCTTGATACATTTACCACAAAAGGTCTTAATTATGGTTATTGTGCATTACGCAACGGTGGGAGAAAATTTCAATCTGTGATGCGCCCACTTTGCATTTGAAGAGTTAACATCCCAGAGAAAATAGATTTGGGGCGGGCACAGCGAACATTTTTCATCATCTTTAATCCACTCCCCAGTGGATAGTAAAACAAGAGGACAGGGACATGGCATGAATCAGCGGGGAGAAGGCTTAGATTTTATTTGTGTTTGAATGGTTGGGAGGGGAGAGATTGGAGCTTTCTATCACGGCTGCACTTTCTCATGGACATCTTGAGCCAGACACATTTCTGGCCGAACTTCTGCTACGGTATAAATTAACCAGTTTGGTTCCTGGGTCAGCTAGAGTAACACATTCCTGCCCCTTTTCCAATCAATGCACAAATCTGAATGAAAAATTAAGGTGATAATGCATTACTAAAGACGCAGGCAAATGTTAAAACAAAACAAAACAACACACATGTACACATATGCCCAGATTCACTATTTAACCCCTTAAGGACACATGACATTTCATGATTCCCTTTTATTCCAGAAGTTTGGTCCTTAAGGGGTTAAAGAAAAAAAATGCATTAGCTAAACAGCTTATGATAATACTAGAGCGGAGATGGAATGTGCAAATCTGGCAGTTGAATGGTTAAGGCGAGTACCATAAAATGTGATTACTAGGTCAGTGTGGCTCTGAGCACGTGTTAGGTTAACTAAAAGGCCATATTAAAAACGGTCTTAGGCAGTGCTGCTGGTGTAGTCAGAGTGACAATTGTGAAATATATTTTGATGGATTTTACAGGCAGTTATTCATTTAGACGTCTCATTGCCTGGGGTCTGAACAATTCGATATTAAGCTCTGTTGCCCAGCGTTTCCTGGAAAAATGTAATCAGAGCTACATTTCCAGTGAGTGTGTAAATAACATACATATATTCACCATGCAACGGTCACACCTGCAGGTCTTGGCAAAGCATTTAAAACTCTGTGCAGTAGCTCTGCCTGGAGGTATTACTGCAAGGACCACATCTCCAATGCACTGACAGCTGGTCTCTTGGGAACAATTAGTGAGGGAACAGCAAGGGAATGCAGCTAGACAAGTCTATGCTTCAGGGACAGCAATGTAATGAGGGGGTGATCAGGTTAAAAAAAAAAATGTCTGCTACAGATCCAGAAGTGGGCTGAAAAGCAGCTAATCGAGCAGCTTGCATGAGGCACGAACAGCAAAGCACTGGCTGCTAACCAGCACTATTAAACCTCACAATGAGCTCTGCCAAAGCGTTTTGATATTCTGGTTGGTAATTATTGTAATGATGAGCCATTTCTGCCTGACTGGAGCAAAGACAAAAATACATACATATATCTGACATATATTAAAGTATAACACAGCTTTTAATCTCTTCAGCAGCAATCTGAGCACAGACAGAGCCATGTACCAGGGGGAATTAACCCAATTTGTGGCCACCAAACGTCACCAATGATGAAAATTGTGTCACCAACACATCCCCTTTCTGACTTCGTTCTTAATTTCATTTCACCAAAACCTGCCCTGATCCCTTTACTTGCTGGCTAAGGTCAATGGGAGTAGGTGCATGTTTATTACGAACCAGTGCACATGACAGCATTTAACAGGGCTTGACAAATTTGCTTAGAATCTAGCAGCCAGCTAAAAATGTTAGGAGTCAGTTTTTTTTAAAACTTTTTTTAAGTTTAACATTCATTTTCAACTAGAAAAATGCAATTCTTAAGGGACACTATAGACACCAGGACCACTAAAGCTTAAAAGGACCACTATAGGCACCCAGACCACTTAAGCTTAATGAAGTGGTCTGGGTGCCAGGTCCATCTAGGATTAACCTTTTTTTTATTTTTTATAAACCTAGCAGTTTCAGAGAAACTGCTATGTTTATAAATAGGTTTATAAATAGGTTAATCCTGCCTCTAGTGGGTGGGGGCACCCTCAGGGCACTATAGTGGTCCTTTAATGTAGTTGTTCTGGTGTCTATTTACTGTACTTGCAGACCTTTCAATGTAAACACTGCCTTTTCAAAGAAAAGGCAGTCTTTATATTACTGTCTAGTAACAGTCACTCAGATGGTTACTAGAGAGTCCTTGGTCAGTGCTGCACAGTGGACCCCACTGGACCCCAGGGAAAGATCAGTATCCCTACCTTTCGTAAAGCTGAGTTGATCTTTCCCTGGGGTCCAGTGGGGCTGCGCTGTCTCCCTGCATGCGAGGGAGCAGTAAGCTACCTGGCATAATTAAACAGCGTGTGAAGGAGTGGAGAGGACCTGTGGGTAGATTACAGCTCCATCGCGCACCGCATGTGGGTGGCTCCAAGGCCATGGCGGTCGGCTCCCTTAAAGAGCTGACATCCCAGGCACCAAGTGAAATTTCTAGTCTCCATGGCGACCTGGCGCCTGGGATTTGTTGAGACCTGGCATATAAAGTAATGTACTTCTAGCAAACGGAACAGCAAAACTCAAAGGAAACAAATCTAATCTTAAACAATGTGGTCTGAAGTGCAATAAACATTTGTACCAGAGACAATGACTAGTATAAATTTAATTGATCTCACGACTCCCCAGTAGCTGTGAAATTACAACCCTTGTAGTGCTCAGCCAAAGACATGATTCTTTTCATAGAGGAGAGCTGCTGGTACATCCTAGAACAGTTGAAGAGCTACCTGCACAACCATTAATTTTGTCTGAATCAGTGCAGCCATAGCCTTCAGCTCCTTTACCACCTTACCAGGGGCTTGTTATAGTACACTGATACCAAACACCGATAACAGCTGGAGAAAGACAACAGCAGACAAAAGAGGCTGTGATGTAATAATTTGTTTGCTGCCTAGGTATATAAGCAAACATCTATGAACATGATCATGCTCATGTAAATAATGCAGTTTGTTATTGTATTTGTGGAAAAATGAATGTCTATACATGTATATTTGTATGTACAACAAACCCAACTGACAAAACACTGCAAGCCTTGTTAAGAAACTACCTAAACTACCATCAACTGGTTATGTAGCCAAAGCAATACTTTAGAACAGATCATCACAAAATATACACAGCAAACATACCTGTGAGTTTTATTGCTGTGGAGCACTCAGATATCAGTTGTCATGGTGCCAGAGAGACGTGATCAGTACGGTCACAGCTACAGAGGAAGCTGATCCGGTCCGCCTCCCATAGAGTTGTATGTCGGTGTGGCATTCTGACAGAAAATTCTGCCTCCTAGGTGACATGATTGACTCAAACATGAGTGCATCATCGACAAGCACATTAGTTTTGACGTCACAAGATAACTTCTAGTCAATCCCTGCCATCCTAGGGCTAGACTAATTTTATTTATTTTTTATCAGTGCCCTATCGTGGTTTCCATTCACTGGTAGTAATCAGAGTGCGTTTATCTTGTATTGCTATTTGGCTAGTCTGACCTCTGCTTGTTATTAACTATTCTTATTTCTGGTATCATTGATCTATTGGCATGTCTACTCGTTACAGTCTCATTTTGTATCCATGACCTTGGCTTGTCTCTGACCATTCTTTATTTACATTAAGTCTGGCCACTGTAAGGCCCGGAAATACTTATATTTCTGAGAGTATACAATATACCCAACTGCGTGTTGGATCATAGTATATTCTGACACCAATAAATCGCACACATTACTATAAATCTAATGATTCAAAGTGTTGTGTTGTATGAGTAGATCCCCCACAATAATGTGAGTTGTCATGCTGTGGAGCTATGTAATACACTCATATCCACCATACATTACCATAAAATCACTGCTGTGGGAGGCGGAGCCTGACCTTGGAGCTGCTCAGACGCACAGTCAAAGGCAAAAATCAGCGACCATAGAGCCCACAGTCTCACACTAGGAGTGCACCACTGAACAGAATGATGCCTAATAGACGCCCGGGCAACAGGAACGCCAAATGCGGCCTACTGGAAAAGGAACCGGGGGGAGGCGGCCGCTCTCCCTGAAGCCGGTCCCAACAAGCGACACTGAGGGACTCCAACCCCCCCACCCCCTGGACCGGTGGGGGTTATCCCGGTCCCCAAGGGAAGCCCAGCTCCCACCCTACCGCAACTGCGCATCGAGCATAGCAGCAACGAAGCGGAGCCTAGACCACACAAGATGGCGGAGGCCCTCTCACAGACCTCGGTGGCCCTCAGCCAAACACAAGAGTAACACCTTGACTCCTTTGACACCAGGCTGGAGGTAATATTTCAAGCTTTTTGGAACAAACTGCAGGCACGCTTTGCCAACAACCAGCCTACACAGGTACTGAGGAGAAGCCCAGAGGGCTTGGTGGGAAAGCGCCCCACGGGCAGGACACTTACCCTAGCAGCTCAAAAAGAAAATATGGCGTGACTACAGCGGTCTGCATGGAAGCCTGCACAAAGGGCAGCACTCAAAACTGCACAGAAGCGCAAACTTGGAAAGCAGCATAAGAGAGAACGGAGAGGGGCACTGCAGAGCACACCCAGACACAGGAGACGCCGCCATGTACCACGCAGCCGCCTACTTGAACCCCGGCCCGGCTATCACCCTCGGGCAGTATGTAAAGAGCAACCCACAAGCAGTTCCTGAGCCCTAACCAAAGACCCGAAGTTGTGGGAGAATCCGGGACAGGACTGTGATGGACACTGGAGATGGTGGGGTAGCTATATGGGGACATGGACATGTAACACAGCACCAAACATGATGCATAGCTTGGTGGGCATAGGCGGAGCACCATACTTGAAAGCAGGACCTGGCTACCATGTCCCTTAGGCCCCAGGTCTCATGCTAACCGTCACCTGCCTATATCCTAGCTTTAACTATAGACTAAGGGTCTGTTCAGCTCATAAGGGTCCCCATCTCCCACAGTTTGTTCTTTGATTTTTGTTTCTTTTTCTTTCTTGGTACTGGTGAAATATAACATACAGTAGTATGGCATGATAAAAGGTGTCACAGTCCCACTTAATAGGGTGTCCAGACTGAGTTGAATATTTGGAGAAACTTCGTTAAAAATAGCCAAAAGGCAATATTACCAAGCATGTTCCTACACCTGTCATTAGGATATTGTCTCTATCGATAATTTTCAATAGTCACTTATACAGGTCATAAAAACCATACTGGACACTCAGCATCTACTCTATCATCTAAAAAGAACTCATGATTAACCCTTTACAAATGTTCTCTATCTTCAGTGAATTTAGCTTGTTACTTAAAAATTTTAAATGGTGCCGTTTCTAGAGAAGCCACACAATTGTTTCTGATGTATACTCTTTAAGGTCACTGTTAACGCTGTTGTGGCGTTGATGGCTGGTTTGTACCACTCATGCACCACAAAAATAAAGAAATTTAAAAAAAAAAAAAAAAAAAAAAAAAAAAAAAAAAAAAAAAAAAAAAAAAAAAAAAAAAATCGCTGCTGTGAAGCTCTGTGACACATTACTGTAGAATTACTGCTGTGGAGCTCTGTAATACAATATCAGACTTTTCAAACACCTACATAGCAGAGACACAGAGTGACAGACAAATCTGTGTCAGAAAGGAGGACACTTAGAAGGTATGAGATAAACTGAAAGGCAATAATAGATCGCAGAGTAGATATGTAAAACAGAAAGGGTAGCTGTCTAAACTGCAGATGTCAATACATCACAATTCAAGGATTATTAAACAGACCTCACTAAATTTAAATTATAAATGCAAGTGTATTCTCAATGAAGCTATTGTGAAACACTTATAAATAGAGATGGTTTGTATTATTTATAAAAATATTCTCCCAGCAACAAATTATGATTTCTCTTTTCATGTCATGGAAACATTCTGTTCTAAATTATGATACAAAGTTGAATAAAAACCAAACAAATAATAGGAACAGAATTACATTATACATGTGCATCTACAAACAGTTGTAAAATGTAAATATTACTATATGTATATTAAGACAATGTAATGCTTTTAAATTGGCTGCGCATGTTTATCTGTGGCTGGGGGAAGGAATTTTCCAATGCACGCTTTAATTCCAGAGAATGAGGCTGCTGGAAGATATAGCTAGGCAATAAAAGGCGAGAAGACAATAGTGTTTCCCAGCTTGTTTGTTAACAGCTTAAATAAAATATTCTTAAAATATAATGTAAAGTTTTTTTATCGTTTAAAATATGACAAGTCGGGAAGCAGACATGCTATAAAACTTCATCTCAAATCTCACCCCAGAGTATAATGGTTCTTTAACTTTCGAAGCTCAAATGGTTAAAGAAGGATATTGTGCAACAGTATCTAGGAGAAATGACAAAAGATCTCTTTTGTCTCTGTCACAGAGTTGCAGTGCATTAAGCGACTGTGGACAATAAAGAAGCATTTATACAGTTTGCACAGAATGGCAGTAGGGTGTAGTTTCAGGAACTGAACAGGATTAAACCAAAAAGATAAATACAATGTGTTCAGATACAATATCTGTCTTCATACCTTCAAAAGCTCAAAAGGTTTGAAAAGAGGGAACACACTTGATAGGATTGTGGATTCAGGAGTGGGAATCCTCTTAAATGTAAACTAGAAAATTTAAGGCTTTGCTTTTTAGAAAGGTGCTTCTATATTTTATAATAATTACTTATATAAACAGTGCCAAACAATTCCACAGAGCTTAAAGAATCTCTATGGGCGCCATCCATAACAACTTATTAAAAATGAAGTTGTTATGGTACCCGGATGACCCTGGCATTTTATCACCTCAAGGGGTTAAACCGTTATCGAATGGTTTAACCCCAAAGGTTGCCCTCCAGAGGCATCTGGTTTCTACAATGGAGTTACAGGAAGCATGGAGCGTTGCCAGATAGGGGCACTGCTGCTGATGCTCTAAGCTAATCAATAGCTCCCCATTCATTAAAAAAAGTAGTAGTAGTAGTAGGGAGATCGATCACTGACAATTTCTGGCAAAGGATGGATTTTAAGTTGCCAGGATAATTTACCCACAATCCATTATTCAAAATAACCCTTGAGAGTTAAAGTGCAGGCATCATAGACAAAGGAGAACAAACTGGTGGCAATTAGACACCACCAGTACGAAGAAAAAAAGACAAAGATAAATATATATATATATATTCTAATTAATAAAGTGAAGTTGCAAGGGAAGCAGCTTAATTATTAAGGTATTGCAAAAAGTACATGACAATATTGATATAAAGACACCCATAACCCTACATTCTATACAATCCATGAATGCTACATTATTTATTTATTACTGGCATATATAAAGCGCCAACATATTCCACAGCGCTGTACAATTGGGAAAGAGAACACAATAGGAACAGACCAATACAACAGGTAGAGGGCCCTGCCCGTAAGCTTACAATCTAAAGGTGAAACTGGGAAGATGAGACAAGAGGTAGCAGAGGGGTTTGTATGTGATGGCAGAGAGAGTTAATAGTATGACTTCAGAAATGGAACCAGAATGAAGGGTACAACAAAAGCACATATAATCTGTGTGTTAACAATATACTTGTTTTCATACCAAATTTTGTCAGAACAAGGGAAATTTACTTTCCAGAAAAGTTAGTGGCTCCTTCAGACAGCCTATGAGAAAAGTCAAACGTCTCTGGCATAATGGAGAAACTCCTGAAAAACAGCTGGATATTTAATTAGTGCCGGAGTTTTAATAGTGAGACAGGAATCACTTTTTTGTTAAATTAAAGGGTGCATTGAAACATTTTTAAATCTGATCTTTAATGGAAAAAAAAAAGGAAAGGAATATTTTTAAGTAATCAACGCCTTCTCTAATCTAACACATTAAAAGATAGCCTGAAAGCAAAAGTTAAATACATACTATACTGAAAAAATATGCAGTATTAGAAGAATCTGTGGACTATGCAAGCACTTTACTGTAAAAAAAAATCTTAAACTATTTTTTTCCTGTACAGTCTTGTTTTGCCCCCATTTGTGCTTGTGATATGAGGAGCTCAAAAAGGACCCCCTACCTAGGAATATATCATTATAAATTAAAATGACAGGTAAGGTGTGACTGCTTGTCTATATACATTAGATGCCACACAATTCCGATAAGAGGAAAAAGTTTCCCTAAGATACATTTTCTAAAGAAATAAAGAAAAAAAGGAAAGAAACAATAACAAAAACACGTGTGGTTAAATGTACATTATGAAACCAACCTGCTAATATTTGCAGCAGAATCACAACACAGAGGGGTTGGCCAGGAAATCTTGCAACGCAAATTTAGATTAATCAAACTATACTCAGATCAGTTTTAGTCTACATTTAGCTCTACATTTGTTATGGAACTACAAGTGCTGTAATTCTTATCCAGTCACAGGCAAACTCCTCTTCATTTACAATAACTGCGGAGTATTATGGGACTTGTAATTCTCCATTTGCTTGAGAGTTGCCATCTGATTGCACTAGATCTACAAGCTAATAAATTAACCTAACTTGCAACCCCCCACCCAAAACAAATAAAAATCTAAACGGCTGAATCTGATAATGATAAAATCCCTAAGCAGGGCACCTACAGACTATTACTGTAAATGTATCTTTCATGGTAAAATGCATTGAGTTTATTATTTATCAGATCAGTTAATCAGGATAGGTGATGTCAGATGCTATCTGCACTTTCCACTCTCTAGTGTCACTTAAAGAAGCAGGCGACCCAGAATTTACAAGGAAAAGGCTGAGTACAGCAAGTAAACATATTTTTACGTTTTGTTCTGAGAAATACTTTATGCTGTTGAAGATAAGTTTACATATACACACACACACACATATATATATATATATATATATATATATATTTATTAGGGATCTACCGATATTGATTTTTTAGAGCAGATACCGATAATCTGTGAACTTTCAGGCCGATAGCCAATAACTTGCTGATATTCTGTACATTTAGCATTTTGAAAAAATAAACTATTTCTAAAGGTAAATGCACAAAATATACATGCCACATGTAGTGGATGCAGTGTGTTTAGACCGAGGAGCTGTGTGTGTTTGTGTAGTGTGTATATAATGAATGCAGAGTGTGTGTGTTTGTGTAGTGTACGTAAAGTAAATGCAGTGTGTGTAGTGTGTGTCTAGTGAATGCAGTGTGTTTGTATAGTGTGTGTATATAATGAGTACCGTGTGTGTGTGTAGTGTGTATTTAATGCAGAGTGTGTAGCACACTACACTCTGCATTATACACACTACACACTCTGCATTATACACACACACACACACACTCTGCATTATACACACACACTACATTATATACAGAGTGTGTAGTGTGTGTATATAATGTAGTGTGTATATAATGCACACACTACACACTCTGCATTAAATACATACACTACATTATATATACACACACACACACACACACACACTACATTATATACACACACTACACACTCTGTATATAATGCAGAGTGTGTAGTGTGTGTATATAATGCAGAGTGTGTAGTGTGTGTATATAATGCAGAGTGTGTAGTGTGTGTGTATAATGCAGAGTGTGGTTTTTATATATATATATATATATATATATATATCACATGAAAGTGGTCTTTCCCCATAAAGCATTTCTTTTAAAGGGACACTATAGTCACCCAGACCCCTTCAGCTCAATGAAGTGGTCTGGGTGCCAGTTCCCCAAGGTTTTAACCCTTCAGATGTAAACATAGCAGTTTCAGAGAAACTGCTATGTTTACACTGCAGGGTTAATCCAGCCTCTAGTGGCTGTCTTCCTGACAGCTGCTAGAGGCGCTTCTGCGACGCTCAATGCGAAAATCGCATTCAGCGTGCAGAACGTCCATAGGAAAGCATTGAGAAATGCTTTCCTATGGACTGCTTGAATGTGCGCGTGGCTCTTGCCGCGCATGCACATTCTGCTCCACTCGGGAGCTGACGTCGGCGGGGGAGGAGAGGTCACCAGCGCCGAGGGAGCCCGACGCTGGATAAAGGTAAGTGGCTGAAGGGGTTTTAACCCCATTTAGCGCCAAGGGAGGGGGGCCCTGAGGGTGGGGGGGACCCTAGTGTCAGGAAAACGAGTTTGTTTTCCTGACACTATAGTGATCCTTTAATGTTACATGCTGCACAGCTTACTAGTAGTCACTTAAACTAGGGCTCGACAAATCCCAGGCAACCTGGCACCTAAAAATTTTGCCTTGGCTTCTGGGATATGTGAGCCCATTACCTCTGAGGTAGGCAGGAGGCAGGCTAGGAAATTGTGGAGGCGGGCAGCAAGATGGGGGATTATGGAGGCGGAGAGCATGCTGGAGGGTCGTGGAGGCGGGCGGTGAGGGAGCTGCTCTTCTTCCTTGTGCCCCTTAGTGAAGCCGCAGCAAGCAGTGCGCATAGGAGCAGTGCAGGGACATCACAGCTTCATCGCCGCCCGCCTACTATTCGTGCAGCTAGCTGCCCACCTCCACAACCTTCTAGTATTAAGCCAGCCTCCTGCCCGCTTTCAGGACCCCCAGCATGCCACCCGCCTGCACAAACCCCTAGCTGGGAGACCACTGGATTCAATGCAAATTTGTCAAGCCCTGACTTAAACGAAGCAAAAAAAGATCATACTGGATGAAAAATATAAATGGTGCTTGGATAAACCTATTGCCACTTATTCCAAAGTCATCTACTCATCAGTTCGAAAGTATGAGCTCTCAGACAGGCCAAGTGTAAACTATCACCATTCTAAAATCTAACCTTCACCTCCTACAACCTAGGGTCAAAGGTCAACACAATGTACACACTAATGATGTGGCTGTGCGATAATATGCAGGATGCTTCTACCAATAATTAATGCCTCCTATTGCATGGGTGTTGTAACCAAACTTCTTGCTGTAGAACACGGAGTGCATCTATTGTCATTGGCAGCCCATTTTTAAACCTTGTTGCCATTTCTCAATGCAAGCTGAGGGATAAAAAAAAAAAGAGGGGAGTTGATATAATGCTGGAGATTGAGTCATATGCCCTATAACGAGACAGTTGGCGCACGTACGAAATTTGCATCCTGCCAGAAATCTTTTAACACCTCAGGCCAGATAAAACAGAGATGCTGTCAATGGATTAGCTAATGTCAGTCCAATGGGAAGTCACTTGACCCCAGATTCAAAACAGCATCCAAACGCTTGGAGCAGTTATTATATGTGTTTCAAAAAATAAAATCTTTTTAATGTAATTATGGGGTAAAAACTTAACTGAAGAATCTGATTTTGGCAGGATCAGTTTTAATAGTGGCCAGTAAAATAAGATGATCAAAGATACTAAAGGTGTTTCATAGAATAACAAACCAGAGAAAGGTTTGAGTCAAGAAACCCAATGTCTTTAATTTTCTAAAGGAAGTCAGCGAGATGCGGGATTTGGAACTTCGTAGCTAACACAGGGTGCACAACGTAAGAGAACCATTGTACTTTGGCAAGAGACATTAACACAAACCTGGCCAATGCATGATGTCAGACCTTTGCCTATTACTGAATTCACAAGATGGATAAACACTCACTTGGTTACCAACAAGAGACGATTGAAATGAGAACAGAGCCGCTGGTATTCCTAATCTATCTGGAGAATGAAATTACTCTTTGCCGGAAAAGGCAACAGTCAAATCTTCATAGTTTTACACCCAGGAGTCCAAACATAGCATCAAAAAATATTGGGACTACACCCTTGCCTGTTAGCTATCAAACAATGGACTAGTAAAAGATAACAGAGGGGGAAAAAAAAAAAACTACATAACAAAAACGGGGTATCAGACCAACTATGAACTGTTAGAAGACTGCTTGCTCTAGGAGCCCACAGCACTATAAAACACCATAACCACTAATGTCTGCTGTAGTGGTTATTGATCCAGTAGTCCCATTACGTTGTCCTCCAGTAAGGAATGAAATCATGTGTAAACAGTTTGACACATATCTATCCCCCCACCCATCCCATTGCTACCAGCCAATGAATGACCTAATTAGTCACTAAAGTGAGTTCTGAACTTCTGCTTTAGCTGCATGGAAGAGACTGGAAGGATTCGGGGATTTAAGGGATTCGTAAAGAGAGTTTGACTCATTCCCGCGATGACACCAGACTCTTGGCACCATAACCACTACAACAGGCTGTAGCAGCTATGTTGCTAAAATGGTTTCTTTATATTTACAAGGGGCCAGGTGCAGTGGCCTAGCATGTGGAGGGGCCAAAGGGGTGGCTGTCCTGATTGCATAATTGTTAAGGGTGTAAAATTATAATAGAGGGAAAAAAATGAAAAGTAGTAATAAAGAAAAAAAAAAAATAGCGCGCCCTCCAACTAACACAAAAAAATCACTTTGATTTCCTATTGAAGATACTGAGTGATAACAGTCCACCTGTTAGGGGGCGCTAACAACCCATACTATGTCATTGGCCCGTATGTGTCTCTTAATTTAAAGAACATTTATTTATTAGAAAGAAGAAAAAGAAAAACATTTTACATTATTTAAATAAGTATTGATTATAATCATATTTATTTATATGTTATATGCATGTCTGTTTTAAAGTTGTGCCAAGTCTAATATAAATCTTTAACTGTTGACATTACCGGAGTCTTCTTTGGCCCTAAAATGCATGTAAACATAAAACGTGTGTGTAAGACGATTTCATTGACGTTTCCCATCTTGGGGGAATCTATAGTGACAAGAATAACAATCCTAATAATCTTGTGCAAACACAAAAATAAAATGGTAATAAAGCTCCTGTCAAGTGAAGCTGCCATGAGTTGTGGAGACAGGATAGCAGCGACAAGTACAGGAGTTCCACCAACAAATTTGGGGAAATTATTTTCGGATATAAAATCTAATTACTACAGTAATTTTCTTTGTTTTCACAGATGACACCTTAATATGCATAAAACAAATGTTGCAAGCACAAGTAATAGGCTATAGTATTACTTAAAATGATGTCTTTACTGTAAACACAAAAAACTATTAAAAAAGAGTAATGATCATGTCCTGTGGTTTTAATTGTAATTTCACCAAACTACAGCGGTTGCCTATTTTGTCATATGGCAGAACAAATGCATTACCAGCTGGAAGCAATGCAAACAGGTAACAACTACTGCCAAAACATTACCAGGTTAATAATTTAAACTGTGCACATATTGCCCTAAATTTGACAAGAGACTTTGGCCTACAGTGCCTCTATAATAATCATTACACTCTATAAAAATAGAATATACAGTGCTCTTAATCCATTACTAAAACAGATTCCACATTATTTTTTTATGTAGCACTAGACTGTGATTAACGACCTCTCTATCATACAAAGTGCTCACTAATCCTTCCGCCAGCAAAGTGGGAAGGGGCAAAACATTGTAGAAGATTTATCAGTGAAGAAGTGTATGTGAAAATTAAGTCAGTCAATGGTTTCTATAGTGATTTCTACACTTAGAACTGTGCAGAGAATGACACTAAAATAATAATCTCCCCTCTTTGGTTACTCATTATTCCAGCAGTGAAAGTGTTAAACATGACACACCAAAAGTAAAGGATTGTAAGAGGCAATTACAACACCTATGCCAAACAGCTTAAGTATTAAAAATTACTATTATACAGATCAGTATAAAAAAAAGAACAAAAAAAAAACCAATTCATTTCTTGACAACACGCCAGGGAAATTCTTTTAAAAGACATTACAACCGTCCTATGCTCCGTTCTCAAAATAAATTGGTTTCCATGACAACTTAGACTGCACATCGTTCCAAAACTTTTATGAAGCCAATAGGAAACCTGCATCTACTCCTCAGCATTCCATTTGCATGTATCCTCTCCCAAAATATGCTCTGCTAAAAGGTGAGGGGAAGTATCAGTATGGAGGATTTTATAAAAGAAATGTGAAAGTGCCAAAAAGTTAAAAATCCAATCCGGTGAATCAGATGGGTTGTTTTTTTTAGGGGGTTGTTTTTTAAGGTCTGGGTGTAATAATTCTAATATTTTCCAGTGCCAGCATTTAAGACTTATGGTTATAAGGAATAGACTTTACATTCTGTCATCATACACTGCTTATTCGAAATTGCACGCACACAATAGAGGAACCCACTTCCAAATAAAATGATCTACATAGGAACTGAAGGTTGCATGCAGTCTGGAACAGGACTTCGGACATGATGAGTTCATTACACAAAATAATGGTGGCACAAGCGCCCGTATTGCATCATTCCCAGAGCACCGTGTGGGAGCGGGCTCTGTAGACGAATTATAGATCATGCTATGAACACAGGTGGTAGTAATAAGGAAAAGTCTGTTAACGGTGCTAGTTTATGCCAAAATTCTGCCTGATATTTTTATTTTGATGAATGCAGTAGGATGGGGATACTTTTAGAGGATTAGGATCTACAGTTATTATAAAATTAATTTATAAGAAGTTAGTGTGCAATTCCTCCCCTCCCCCAAGACAGACAGACAGACACACACACTCTCTCTCTCCCCCCCCATCAATAGACATCCCATGCTTCAGCCCTCTTTATGATTGAACAAGTCATTTAAATGCAGATTGCTGGAGCTCATTTTTAGGTTACTCTATTCCAAGCATTATGAAGGATATTTATAAAACAAATGTTGCTTGCAGAAATGAGGAGCAAAGCTCTAGAAGTGCAGCAATCACTGTAGAAACCAATAGAATCAGCAGGGACTTTCTATTGGTTAGCAATACGATTGCATTTCTAGTAGACAACGTTTACCATCCCTTTCACCTGCCATTTACTTTATTTCAGGTTATTCATCGGACTGTTAAAATATTAGTAAAGCAAGAAGAGTTTCATTTTTAGACAAAAATAGCAAATTTGTGGAAAATCCATCTCCAGCTCAAATGTAGATTCATTTGGCAGCTTTATTGCCATCTCGCTACAACTATATAGTGGAACAACCTGTAAATATTTCCTGAACAGACACCAATACACTAGGGCTAGGCCCAAGATGTCTGTTTATTCTGCATCTACAATGCCACCTCTATCAACAAGGTGTGTCTTCCTAAATCCCAGGTGCATTCTAAATTTTCAGAACAATTCTCTGAAAAATTGCAATTTTTTTTTTTTAAAAGCACCTTATTCTTTTGGTAAAAGTGCTAGATATGCACGTAAAACACAGAAAGCAAACACAAGCATGCCACTGGCAAAGACATAAACAAGGTAACATGTTGACTCTTGCCCAAACCTTTACAATAACATAATTTGGCCAGGCACTAAAACAGATCAGTGGGAGATTTTATGACAGATTCATCCCCCAACATGACACCAGGAATAAAAGTGTTAAACATATCAGTCCTAAATGAATCAACATTGCACATATGTATTTAACCATTTAAAAATCACATGGTAATCTAAAAAGAACGCTTAACAACCCCCCTCCCCCCATGTGCACACAAAAAAAGGACTCAAAACCATTGTCATTATATGAATGCAGCGGTCACATTTCCGCATTAAAATCTACAGACAGAGTTACATTCTTATTAAAAAATTTCAAATAAAAATGTTTTACTTTAACATTTTATTTCAAGAGCCTGCTCGGAGCTGTATGGAAACTAAACAGTTACATTCTTAATTTATTTGGTTTTGTTTCCTTGAGTAGTAGACTATCAGTATATCTTTTTAAGGAATCATGACAGCTGACAGCCCGCAAGTTTCCAAGAAAATTTTTTGTGCTCTATGGGAGCCCAACAGGACTATACTAGTCAATCAGCCACTGCTGTTGCAGCTTTACGGCATTAACCCTCATACTTCCATAGTATTTTGCATTATTACTTTTCTCAGACTCATTCCCAATGTAAAATGCTAATTTATAGTATAACAAACACAGATACACTACCTGTGGCACAGCGGCTATCGTGAAGCGCACAGCTCACCATGCACAGCCGTCCTGGAAGTCTGCTCTCTCTGCAGCTTTATTTACTTTGTTGTATGGATGTTACGCATAAATACAGTGATTATCTTAATTTGTGTCAAGTTAAAGTGACAGCAAGACACATTTTGAATTATATTTAAAGAGCAAAGTTCTAAAAAGTGGAGCAGTCACCATGGAAACCAACTGAAAGGTCCCACTCACTGCTCAACGTCTGACACTTTGCAACACATCAACTCTTTAACCCCCTAATTTCAAGGGAGTAAGCAAACCCTTTTTAATCCAACCAGCCCTAGCATGTCACGTGTCATGAAGGGATGATACGTAACTGCAGTACATTTCTGTACCTATCAGATCCAGGGTTACCAGATCCACCAAGTTTTCCTGGACACATTTCACTTGTACTTTCTGTCAGGAATCACATGAAAAGTGCTGTGCTGCTGCATGCGGAATTCACATACTACAAGAATCAGACAAAATTCATTAATCAAGTAGGAATCCCAATGGAACCTCTGGGATTAATTATACGGATTATCCTCCTGTACATTATGAATGTTAAATACCACAGGGCAGCATTTTTCAAGTAATGCCCATCAACAAGAAATGTCCAGGAAAATGTAGTGGGTCTGAAAACCATGTTCACACCTCTGTGACAGTCATGCCTTACTACAGCTAAAGGTAGAGTGAACATGATATGCAACAGCTGTTTCTACAGACATGAATAGGACTGCCTCCTACAAACACAGTCAGTCAATCAGTCCACTCAGAGCATTAGGAGCAGCAGTGATTCCATAGGCTGCCATCCAGGTGCAGAGCATGCAGAGGGCTGTCCATCAACACTGGGAGCACTCACCCTGCAGGACAGAGGATCATGCATGGCTGGCTACAGGGTCCTGGACTATGGGGAACGTGGACAGTCCTTCCAAACAGTGACGGTTCCTCTCATCCAGAGATGCTGTTTGCAGGGCTGCATCCTTAGTCTGAAACCTTCCTTCTGCTGAACAGACTCTGCTTCCAGCCAGGGATTCCCTCTCCACCCCCTTCACAAACACTTAACCCTCCTCCTGCCAAACTACAGCAGATAGACTGGAGGCTTGCAGACAGAAAAAAAATGCAAATGAGTCACACCAATGGTTTATGGCTATTATTAATAAAGGCTGTTTTTTGTCATCTGTCTATTAAAAATCATTAACTCTTGTTTGACCTAAGGTTTTATTAACTAAACCAGGAATTCCAAACATTAAGCCAAAATGTCTAAACTGCAAACCATTCTTTAGTAACACTATGTTTCCAATTGGCCTAAATGATGTAGTTCCTATCTCCATTCACCACAACTCGCAGATTATAGAGCAATCATAAGGGTAGGTTTTCTTACCCATGTATTCACTAAACTTCAAACTTGTCCTCCATTGAATTGTAAACATCAACATTTAGACAACAATGGGTGATTGGGGAAACGTCTCTCACTGTTTGGCTCTATTGCCCTACATTTTGAATTACAGATTACAACTGGCTGCAATTTGGAATTTAGTAAATAAACCCTTAAATGTGAATTTTGAAACCTGTAATACTAATATAGCCACGCAGTTACTGTCTAATTTGGGAATTGTTTCCAGTTCTGCTCCTTTGGCCAACGTTTGGTAATAGTTTACAATTCACTGCTTAGTAAATCAAATCCAGAGCACCCTTCACTCTTAAGGGGACCATGGCATTGTCACTAATTTACATATAACACTCCTTACATCCAGGGCCGGTGCAAGGTTTTTTTGTCTACACAGGCGAAGACGCATTTTGTGGTTTGCCTTCACCTGTAATATACCCCCCCTCTTACCCATCCTTTTGCGCATCTTGGCAACATTTTTTTTCTTTCTCTGTTCCCTTTTTTGCACATTGTATTTCCTGTTTGTTATTTTTTTATAACTTTGTGCCAATTTTGTGGTCGCTTAACCCCCTTGTGTCACACACACTCACTCCCTCAGTGGCTCTTACACACACTCATTGACTATCACACACACACACTCACTGGATCTTACACACAAACACTCACTGACTATCACACACATTCATTGGCTCTTACACACACACACACACACTCACTGTCTATCACACAAACACTCACTGACTATCACACACATTCACTGGCTCTTACACACAAACACTGGCTATCACACACTCACTGACTCTTGCTCCTACACACACACTCACTGGCTCTTACACCCACACTTACCGTTTATTATCATTGTTAAAAAGAGATCCCATCAGGTGTAGCTGCACTGTAGAAACTTTCCTTTTCTCTTCACGCTGGTCAGCTGCTGGGATATGATATCATGTATCCCAGAGGCTTTTAGCTCATGAAGAGATTGGCCGCAGCCGCTCCTTGCTGCTCCCGTTGCTGGAACCCTTCCCCGTGGTTGCACGCTTTTTTTGCCGATCACATAGCCAGCTCGGTAAATTAATAACAAGGGTATTTATACAGTGAGTGACTTCCGGGAGGTGGGTTCTCTGTGCTCCCACCTCCCGCCGGTCACTTGGGCATCTTTGCGCCCCTGTGATAGTGCCGGCCCTGCTTATATCTATCATGTATTGCAGATTGTTATTCCTTTAGTAAGGCTGCCATATTCACCATACTATCCTGAATCATTTATTCATGTTTTGGGCAGAACACAAAAAGTGCTGATGCGCAATATGCAGAAAGCATAAACTGCCCACTTAGAGACACAGCAAACTTTAATGTTTAAAATTCTGTTTTATTTGGTTTTATGAAACATAAAATATGCAATTACAGAATTAGCAGAGCAATCAAATAGTAATACGAAGCAAAGGTCAACAAATAAAAAAGGAAGTTCTCTGAACGCCCCCTCCCTTCCGACCGGCCCCATTTCTACTACACCACCTTACCGACCGCCAAATATAAGAAATGCTTGACGATTCGGATCTTAAATACGGACAAACAAGTCATCCCCTTATACTGGAAACAAGACCTCATACCACCCCTCATGACCTGGTTTGATAAAAGGGAAGACTGGAGGAACTGATCTACACAATACAAGACCGCTTCCAACTCTATGTAGACACTTGGCCACATTGGCTGACGACTGCATACAACACTGACTTCCAGAAGTTACTGACATACAAGACCCAAGGAGAGTAGTGGACGGGGAGGAGTGGGAGACGGGATTGCCGCATCGTGAGGACCTGGGCCGCCGACCAGGAATGCAGGGGTTGCCCTAGCATAACTAAAGGTACAATGCCCTTCACTCCCTCTGATCTCCGAATATCTGCCCCTTAGGCTAAGACACATTACATTGAGTACTACATGATGTGGAATCAATCAATTAATTGATTATCTTGCGTATCTGCCCCCAGCCAAATTAAATAAGTAGTGCGTGCACGCTCCTATAGTAATTCACACCAGACACAGGTTTTGGGTTAATGAAAAACTTGAGGAATGTTTATTCTGAGGGGACGGTATGCCCCTTATAAAGCAAAATTACATCATATGCTTTGTCAGAGATAACATGAAATAATACATCGATAATTGGTTAGGTGTTAAGTGGTTCATTTATTGCTCTTCCTACCGGGTGTGATGTCACCGGTATCTTGGAGGTCTCCCCCAGATTCCAGCGCCATCTTGTTAGTGAAGGTGTTAGTCAATGTCAAAGGGAAACTCCCTAGCGGCCATTTTAGGTAAATCGCATATAAAGTTGAATAATGCTGATTGTAGGTATGCTGAGTAAATAGGCATTTTACTAACATGAATTGGGTTAATATTTTTGTCCACAACAGAGAGAGCGGAAATAAGTGACGAGAGATCAAAGGAGGGAGGGACAACAGGGTTAGAGACAGGAAGGGGATGGGAATCAAGAACTGGGACGGAAGGGGTGGTGGGGAGAGGAGAGGGAGGTGGAGGAGTAGTGGGAGTGGCAATAGAGGCAGAGATGGCGGAAATAAGTGACAAGAGATCAAAGGAGGGAGGGACAACGGGGTGGGAGGTGGGAAGGGGAGGGGAATCTGGAACTGGAACGGAAGGGGTGATGGGGAGAGGAGAGCAATAACATAACATACTAGATACTTTTAAATGGTTTATTACGGACCTGCGCGTTCTGACGAGTTGATATTGTTGGTCCTACGCGACCTATAAATAATTTGCTGATTCGGACCTGCGTGTCCACGAATCTTTAAGTTAAATAAAAATCTTATTTGTAAAAAAAAAAACAAATAAAAAAGGTCTCACTGATGAACAAAATTCAAGACAGTAACGTGTCGCCTCCGTAACGTGTCAAGAGAAACCAGCACTATAACAAAGCTTTTCGGATGCAACCGCCAGGCTGTCAATCAAACAGCTATGATGGGGCTCTTTCTCATTTGTTTTGACTATTCACTTAAAGGTGATGTGAGGCTTGTTATAAAAAAGTGTTGGTTTCAATGCTTCTCTATGTGAAATGCAGAAATTGCTGTGCAAGTGCCCTGCATACCGATGCTTTTCTATGAGATAATAATTGATTTGGCTATAGATAGATAGATGGACAGATAGATAGATAGACTTTTTCTTCTGGGCAAAGACATAACATATGTGTAATAGCACAGAGATAAGCACATTGTAGCAATTAATGGAACACTATAGTCACCAGAACTACACCTCATTGTAGTTGTTCTGATGAGTATTATTATTGTTTTATTATTTATAAAGTGCCAGCAAATTCCGTAGCGCTGTACAAGTATAGACAATCTCTGCGAGCATTTTCATGCAATCACTGACTTTTCAGAGAAAAGGCAGTTTTTTTCATTAAAGCCCAGGGACACTTCCACTGGCCACTCCTCAGATGGCCACTGGAGGTGCTTCCTGGGACAGTGCTGCACACCGTTCACTGAACTTTACTCATAGAGATGCATTGATTTAATGTATCTCTATGAGGAGATGCTTTCCCTATGGGAAAGCATTGGATTGGCTGAAATCATCAATTCTGATGATGTCAGCCAGAGGCGGATCGGGGGCAGTTGTAACACTTTTTAAAGGAGGGGCACGCCACCTAAATGGTATTTTTAACACTAGAGATCCAGGAATACATATTTGTGTTCCTGGCCCTATAGTGTTCTTTTAAATAGGCTGAAAATTAGCGGTCATAGATGAAACATACAAGTTTTTTTTACTAAAGTGAGAACTGAAATTTCAGATTTAAGACCAAAGTAGCTGAACTGAAAACAGATTGACATGGGTGAGGGAATAATTATAGACCATATCTTTATAGTAGCCACATCTTGTTTACATAGCTACTGAAAATCTACTACCTTTAGCTTTAGAAATTAAGAATTATTACCGTATATACTCGAGTATAAGTCGAGTTTTTCGGCACATTTTTTGTGGTGAAAAACCTCTACTCGACTTATACTCGAGTCACTGTCTGTATTATGGCAACTTACATTGCCATAATACAGACCAGGTCCTGTTGGGGGCTGGCAGCGAGCTGTAACTTACCTTTCCTACAGATCCTGTCAGCTCCCTTCTCCTGCGTTCCGGTCAGCTCCACTGTAAGTCTTGCGAGAGCCGCGGCGTCAGAGCGTTGCCATGGGTTACCGTGGCAACGCTCCGCGCGGCACTCAGACCACAAGACTTACAGTGGAGCTGACCGGAACGCAGGAGAAGGGAGCTGACAGGAGCTGCAGGAAAGGTAAGTAACAGCTCGCTGCCAGCCCCCCTCCTACACATCCCATCCAATGGACCAACCGGGAATGAGAGCCTCCCTGACTGGCCAGCTAACAAGCAGGGAGGAGGGACAAAAATAAAATTAAATAATAATAAAAAAAAATAATATTAAAATTAAAAAAAAATTAAATGCCCTCCCCTCACCCAGTTCACACACACTACACACACACTCTGCATTATATACACATACACACACTCATACAAACACACACTCTGCATTATATACACACACACACTCTGCATTCACACAAACACACAGACTCTGCATTATATACACACAGAGTGTGTGTATATAATGCAGAGTGTGTGTTTGTATGAGTGTGGTATATAATGCAGAGTGTGTGTTTGTATAAGTGTGTGTGTATATAATGCAGAGTGTGTGTTTGTATGAGTGTGTGTGTATATAATTATAAAAATCACAGAATTTCATAGCCCCAAGTTTTACCCTCGACTTATCCACGAGGCACAGCATATTTCACAATTGTTGGTCACAAAACTGCACTCGACTTATACACAAGTATATATGGGAACTGGCACTTAGTCCAATGATAATGAAGCTGGTCAAGTAATGTAGATGATTGTCTAAGTGGGAAGTAATAGTAATTGCCATTGTTGTTTATTTCTAATTTGCCTATTTTGGCCCTAATGATGAAATTCGATTTGAATTCCTGGCAATTTTCACTTTAGTGAATAACTCTGATAATTATGAATAACTGAACAAGTTACTCCATTAGAGCAGTATGGAAAGCCAGTAGGGCCAGGCATTAACTCAGATAATCAAGTAATGAGATAACAAATGAAAACCTATGAAGGCCTACTTTGAGCTAGTCCGTGACCAATGACCCTTGGGGTTTGGAATTAGAAGGACAGAGCAATTATTTCAACACATTTGAGTGTAACGGATACGTCAATGAAATCAGTACACACAGGGTTAAAATAAAGCAGTGTGAATGAGTATAAAGAATGAGAATTATTTTACAGAGAAGTACTTATGGAAAATCTTAAGTATAAAAATTCACTAAAGTAAAATATAATACACACTTAATAGTTACACACAGAGGACACTGAAACATACACATTTATCCACAGAGCACAGGACACTGACACACACAAAGGATACTGACACGCACACAGAGGAACATGACTTACACACACACTAAGACACTTACTGACACACATTATTTTGCACACACTAGCAAATTACATATATATATATATATATTTTTTTTTTTTTTGTTTAAGTACACCCAGCCTCACTACCTTTGGCAGTGGATACTATTCCTGGGATCCAGTGAGAATCCTTTCATTGGGGTCTAGTGTGTACTAAAGGGACACTAAATCCACCCAGACCACTTTATCTCAATGTGCTTTTAAAGGTATACTATAGTGCTAGGAATACAAAGCTGTATTCCTTACATTATAGTTCTCTCCTTCCCCTCCGTTAAAAAAAACCTCTTTCTGCACTCACCCAATTACAGTGACGCCTCCTCCAACGGGCACATTAGGCCTTCCCTATAGAAAAGCATTGCTGCAATGTAGTTATTGCAGTTTCTCAAAAACTGTATTGTTTTACATTGTATGACTAAGGGGGACAGGGACACTGCACCCAGACCACTGAGCTGAGCTGAAGTGGTCTGGGTGACTATAGTGTCCCATTAAGTCTACAATGTATTTTATAAACTGCAATGTTTACATTTCTTCCCGACAGCTACTAGAGGTGCCTCCGCTGTACTGACTTGAGTCACATGATGTGGAAGCTCATAGGAAAGCACAGAATACAATGCTTTCTTATGAGGGAGCTTGAATTTGCACAAAGCACTTATAGTGCATGCTCATCAGGTCTCCAGTGTTTCTCTAGGAGAAGAATTGGATTGGGCTCGCCAGACAAATCCATGTCTCTGATGAAGTTCCGGTAGACAGAGAGATGAGCGGCGCAGTTGGAGTCATAGCACTTACAAAAGGTGAGAAAAACCTTTATTGTCTTAATTTAAAAGAAAGGTGGGGGGGCTGTATATCACTAGGGTCAGGAACACTATAACTTGCATTCCAAACTCTACAGAGTTTGTTTGAGAGCTGGCGCACAAACATAAAAAATACAGTTTTAAATCTTACAAGGTTACTTATAATCACCTATCTTAGCAAACAAATAGGGGGATTTGGTTACACCAAATGGCCACGTTGTGTTAAGCACACTGTTACATCACAGGACCCCAATATCGGTGGGTCCTTAGCTAATCTTAATATAGGATATAAACATGCTAACTGCAATACTTACTGCTTAAGCTGTTTCCAGAAACTCTCCTCAAATTTATGCTTTCCTGCGGTCACCCCCAAAGGGTGAGTTTCAGGGATTAGGTTCTCAACCCAAACAAAATCAGTTCTGGATTCAAATTATCTGGAGACATACCAAGAGCATCATTTTCTTAACATTGGAGCTGCCGATAAAGATCGAAATATATACAAAATACAGATTAAGGAACCCTACCGGTCAAGGCACCTGCCTGAGGGACGGTATCAAGCTAAGAGGTGTTGCTTGTCCATCTAGAGGACACCACTCTCCACCCTTGATAACCACCAGATTCTACATGGCTCATGATTGTTTATCTTTTCCTTTTTATGTTTATTTATCAATTACAGTTATATAAGAGTATTTAATAGAGGCTAAGCCTGAAATCCTGCTCTCAATTCTGTAAGCTAACATAGCCTAGTTATGTACTCGACATACACATTACTCTGAGGTCTCACGTCCTGTCCCAAAACCCTCCCCCCTCCTGACTCTTTGGCGGCTTACTCCAGATTTAAAAATAGCCATTAGGTAGGGGGGGTGTTCTATATATTTATTTATTTATATTTTAGTCTTTACATCAGCACCACTGTCAAAAATGCATGTTCTTGGTGGGAACTCACAACACTTTTTTATTATTATTAATAATATACTAAAGGGAGAATTGTTGGGAATTCAAAGTGAATTTCACATTTTACACCAAAATAGCCAAACTGGAAACATAGCTGACTTGGTTAATTTTCTCAGTATGGATATTTTGGCCTTAAATTTGAAATTCTGTTTGAAATCCTGGCAAAACTCAACTTAGTAAATAACCCTGTGTATGTGCCTTAAAACCTAAGGACAAAAATAGTAGAATGAAAACCAAAACAAAATATTTGATAAAACAAATGAATCCATGGAACAAATGGAAGTCAACAGAAACTCTTGTCACGACTGTTCCTCTGAGCTACGAAGAAAGAATGGAGGCTCATTTTCAAGAACCCAGATGTGGCAGTAGAACCAGCAGAGGACCAAGACTGCAGTAGGCCAGAAGAAACACTGTTGGATAATGTCCACAATAAGGGTATGTACTATACCTCATTGACAGGCAATGCCAGAGTCTTGCAGTGCTTAGTAAGGTGACTAAGGGACAATTTCCACTGAAGAGTAGGAAAACAAAGGTCATGGGAAATGGTGAGCTAATGGTCCTCAAAATTAATGGTATCTTGCCTTTGATAGCAGTCATGATTATGTTTGTCCTGAAACAAGTGGGACAGAGAATCAAATCTGAGGTACTGTTCCTGGGGTATGAGAAGGTTTGGAGATCTGATACAATTAACATATAGCCAATCCTTTGGCTTGTTTAGGAGGTAATACTGTTGAAAACAATACTGTTATAGAGTAAACTTGAACAAGTATCTCTTTTTTTAAATTAACTTTGAGTTCCTGACAATTCACACTTAAGGGAACAGTACTGACAGTAGTCTGTCTTTAAAGAGTACCATAATCCCTATGCAGAACAACCACTATAGTTCATTGCAGTGGTTTTGCTGCTAAACGTCTATGGATGCCTTTTCAAGGTTTTATGTCAAACTGTTATGGCCAGGCCATAGTTTAAATAATTTGTACAGAGTTTTATATAGACTAATTTGGAAGCCCTCACAATGACTGGATCTAATACCCTAACGTTTACCTTGCCCTAGAGGCACCATTGTTAAGGTGGTGTAATTGTGCTGCATTCATGTGCTGCTATAGTAGGGTTGGAATTCAAACATCACCATATTGTCTGCTTTATATGCACTCCTACACCGCAGTTTTATGTCTGCAACAGAGTTGTACATTATATTGATGCCATTCGACATCCTGCAATGACATACTACATTTTCTTGTAGTAGAATCATGAGTCCTAATTTAAAGCCAATACCATAAAGCAAGGACTGATCCTGTATAAATAATTATTTCAGTGTCTAATAGTCCCTCTCACGATGTCTTGTTCCATATGATTTGGGTGCTCTTTAATGGACCATTCTAGACTTGGCTCCCAACACAATTATTCTGCTGTCTGCACTGACCTCCACTTAAGCCCTTGATCTTGTATTAGGGTATTTGCCTTTTGGAATTATTTCTGTTAATTCTGACAAGCTCTAAGAAATGGTAACAAACCTTTTAACTTTACCTTGCACTATTCAATGACATCCGAGCCTGCATAGTATACATACATAATATACAAACTGACCACCCCCTCCCACCCCCACCGTAAAAAAAATAAATTAAAAAAAATCAGTTTGTGTGAATAAGATACATTGATATTGTCCTACATTATATTTTAGCTGTATAAATTATTAGTAAGTCACCTAAAATTCTCAGAACAGCCCCCCTCTTTTTTCATTTGAAATGTTAGAGGACAATACCAACTGCCCCCTGATAATTTATTCCCTCAGAGACAATACCAACTGCCCCCTGATAATTTATTCCCTCAGAGACAATACCAACTGCCCCTGATAATATATTCCCTCAGAGACGATACCAACTGCCCCTGATAATATATTGCTTCAGAGACAATACCAACTGCCCCCTGATAATGTATTCCCTCAGAGACAATATCAACTATCCCCTGATAATGTATTCCCTCAGAGACGATACCAACTGCCCCTGATAATGTATTCCCTCAGAGACAATACCAACTGCCCCCCTGATAATGTATTCCCTCAGAGACAATACCAACTGCCCCCTGATAATGTATTCCCTCAGAGACAATATCAACTATCCCCTGATAATGTATTCCCTCAGAGACGATACCAACTGCCCCTGATAATGTATTCCCTCAGAGACAATACCAACTGCCCCCCTGATAATGTATTCCCTCAGAGACAATACCAACTGCCCCCTGATAATGTATTCCCTCAGAGACAATACCAACTGCCCCCATAATGTATTCCCTCAGAGACAATACCAACTGCCCCCTGATAATGTATTCCCTCAGAGACAATACCAACTGCCCCCTGATAATGTATTCCCTCAGAGACAATACCAACTGCCCCCTGATAATGTATTCCTTCAGAGACAATACCAATTGCCCCCTGATAATGTATTCCCTCAGAGACAATACCAACTGCACCCCTGATAATGTATTCCTTCAGAGACAATACCAATTGCCCCCTGATAATGTATTCCCTCAGAGACAATACCAATTGCCCCCTGATAATGTATTCCCTCAGAGACAATACCAACTGCCCCCCTGATAATGTCTTCCCTCAGAGACAATACCAACTGCCCCTGATAATGTATTCCCTCAGAGACAATACCAGCTGCCCCCTGATAATGTATTCCCTCAGACAATACCAACTGCCCCCTGATAATGTATTCCCTCAGACAATACCAACTGCCCCCTGATAATGTATTCCCTCAGAGACAATACCAACTGCCCCCCTGATAATGTATTCCCTCAGACACAATACCAACTGCCCCCTGATAATGTATTCCCTCAGAGAGATCACGTTAAATGCCCCCACACTCTGCCTATTCCCTCAGAACCAACTGCCCCTGATAATGTATTCCCTCAGAGACAATACCAACTGCCCCTTGATAATGTATTCCCTCAGAGACAATACCAACTGCCCCCCTGATAATGTATTCCCTCAGAGACAATACCAACTGCCCCTTGATAATGTATTCCCTCAGAGACAATACCAACTGCCCCCCTGATAATGTATTCCCTCAGAGACAATACCAACTGCCCCCCTGATAATGTATTCCCTCAGACACAATACCAACTGCCCCCCTGATAATGTATTCCCTCAGAGACAATACCAACAGCCCCCTGATAATGTATTCCCTCAGAGACAATACCAACTGCCCCCTGATAATGTATTCCCTCAGAGACAATACCAACTGCCCCCTGATAATGTATTCCCTCAGAGACAATACCAACTGCCCCTTGATAATGTATTCCCTCAGAGACAATACCAACTATAATGTATTCCCTCAGAGACAATACCAACTGCCCCCTGATAATGTATTCCCTCAGAGACAATACCAACTGCCCCTTGATAATGTATTCCCTCAGAGACAATACCAACTGATAATGTATTCCCTCAGAGACAATACCAACTGCCCCCCTGATAATGTATTCCCTCAGACACAATACCAACTGCCCCCCTGATAATGTATTCCCTCAGAGACAATACCAACTGCCCCCTGATAATGTATTCCCTCAGAGACAATACCAACTGCCCCCTGATAATGTATTCCCTCAGAGACAATACCAACTGCCCCTTGATAATGTATTCCCTCAGAGACAATACCAACTATAATGTATTCCCTCAGAGACAATACCAACTGCCCCCTGATAATGTATTCCCTCAGAGACAATACCAACTGCCCCCTGATAATGTATTCCCTCAGAGACAATACCAACTGCCCCCCCGATAATGTATTCCTTCAGAGACAATACCAACTGCACCCTGATAATGTATTCCCTCAGAGACAATACCAACTGCCCCCCTGATAATGTATTCCCTCAGACACAATACCAACTGCCCCCCTGATAATGTATTCCCTCAGAGACAATACCAACAGCCCCCTGATAATGTATTCCCTCAGAGACAATACCAACTGCCCCCTGATAATGTATTCCCTCAGAGACAATACCAACTGCCCCCTGATAATGTATTCCCTCAGAGAGATCACGTTAAATGCCCCCACACTCTGCCTATTCCCTCAGAAAGGCTGCCATTTGAGCCCCTGATAATCTGATTCTCCCCAGAGACCCTGAAAGGTGACCCCCTCCCCAATAAAGCCCTTCTCACCCTCAGTCACACACGCACTGGCTGAAGATGAGCTCAGTTTATGGAGAGCTGTCTATGGATATAATATATTGACATTATTTACCTGCAGTGGATCTCCTCGCACAGCGCCATTCTCGCGCAGCCAGTGAAGGCCCCTCGTGGGCGGGGCGCCACAATCACGTGACATCGGGCACCGCCCGTCTCCCTCCCGCACTCTGTCTGCGCGGTGTCACGTGAAGTCTGGAGGCCGCACGCGCTCACGCACGCGTCCTGCTCGCGATCCCCGACGTTACTGACACGTCATCCGTCAGACTCAAAGCCCCACAGGCTGACAGCCTCTTGCAGTGAGGGCTGGGACCGCACAGGCTCCCTCTGCTGGCCGGCCCTGTGTATGACTATCCCAGCTTGGGAATGGCCGAAATGATTGGCACTGTAGTTAAATGGGGGGGTTTCTGCTGGTCTGGAGAATCTTTTAATATGCAATATGCTAATAAGTGGGGCTAACTAATCTTTACTCCCCCTATTTCCAATTTACTGAACGCAATGGGGCCATAATAAATGTATCTATAGAGTTATTCTCCATTCTCAACTCAAAGTGGATTTTATATTTTATTATCCCATAAAAGCTCCTACGAAAGCATAGCTGTGTCCGCCCAAGGGGCCCTGTTTAGGAGGGACAGTCCTGACTTTGGGCCCAAATCTGGTTGGTGTATATCAGCGCTCCACCGCAATAATACTCGTTTAGAAATCAGATACTTTGTTCTTGTTCTAAATGGCATTTTAGTTCTATAAATTGTTATTAGTAAAGTCACCTAAAACTTCACGGCCCAGGCCCTGGTCACACACCCTGAAACTAAAGTATTTTGTATTTGAATTATTGGGAGTTATGTTAAGCTGTGTTGGAAAAGAATATCAATTCAACTATTTTGGCTTTACATTTGAAATTGACTTTAAAGAAACGACAATTTTTTTATAAATAAACCGGTTCGTTTCTGGTCCGATGTTTTGGCCCTAAAAAGTGAAATTTAGTTCATATTTAAAATAGGTGACACTTTAGTGAATAATCTAGTATCTTTTTGCACATTTCCTCTCGTAGCAATAATGGATAAAACAAAAAGTGTAGATAAAATGGCAAACATTAACAAAATACATAAATACAATAAAATTTGTTTAAAGGACCACTATAGTGCCAGGAAAACATACTTGTTTTCCTGGAACTATAGTGCCCTGAGGGTGCCCCCACCCTCAGGGTCCCACTCCCGCCCGGCTCTGTGGAGAGGAAAGGGTTAAAAAAAATGTACCTTTTTTCCAGCGCTTATTTACAATGCTTTCCTATAGACGCTTGCATCTTCTCACTGTGATTTTCACAGTCAGAAGCACGCAAACGCCTCTAGCGGCTGTCAATGAGACAGCCACTAGAGGATTTGGAGGCTGGATTAACCCATTTATAAACATAGCAGTTTCTCTGAAACTGCTTTGTTTATTAAAAAAATGGACCAGGCACCCAGACCACTTCATTAAGCTGAAGTGGTCTGGGTGCCTAGAGTGTTCCTTTAAAGACCAAACTTCTGGAACAAAATGGAATCATGACATGTCATACATGTCATGTGTCCTTAAGGGGTTAACAGGGTCTAAAGAGCAATGCAGGACAAACGTAGCTTGTTTGGAAAAACTGCAACTTACATATAACTTAATCGGCATAAAGCTGCAAGGACAGCGTCAAAACACCACAACCCCTTCAATAAGCTGAACTGGTTATGGTACCTAGTATATCCCTTTAAATCCTGTTTACTTCATAGAGTTAATATTGCATTAAGATAAGTGTTTGCCATCTTTGCAGCAATCTCCTTTTTGTAGTGGTTTTCATTTTTAGGATATATATTAAGGTCTTCCTTATGGTGAGTGTGGTAACTGCTAATAATCTGGTAATGGGTGCATTATAGTCCTTCCTGCGGAGTTCCTAGTAAGAAAATGCACTATATTACATACTACTCTGCATTCTGAGGCTAGCACTTACCCCCTGTGTGCATAGATTGATGTACATTATATTGTAGTTGTAACGTTCCCATCTATACTGTGGTGGTGACTATAAATTTGCCTTTATTTTTATTGATGAACGTTACAAATCAGTTCCTACAGCAGTTTTTAATCATGCAATAATTCTCCTTTAATGTCCACACATGTTCCTTGTTAGGGCAACGATCATGTTTATTGCACATTAAATATTTCACTTATAGAGGGCGACGCTAACAGAGTTACATTCTGGAGGTTATTAGAGACAAATGTCTGACATTTCAGGTTCTAGAAGGTAAATACAGTGTGACAATCTGTGATGTAAACACTCTGCATCCGACTATACGATGTTTGGACCCTTAAAGTGAAGCTACAGGTATTCCCCACACATTAGATGCAATATGTAGGTTAGGTTACAGCTATGTGCGGGTTTTTACAGGATGCAAAGTGCTCATTTTACAGAATAATTTCGATGTATGGTCCTATTCTTTTACCCATATTTCCCAATCTGCAATGTTACCCTTTATGCTCCAAAAACACAGCCATAAACGATGTCATGAATTAGGTTTTTAACTCCTTAAGGACACAACTTCTGAAATATAAGGGAATCATGACGGAATATTTCCGTCATGTATCCTTGAGGTATTAAGAGGCTGGCAATTTTACTAAATCTCCCATAATTCCTTGCTGTGATCACAGAACACTACCATAGAATGTATAGTAAGGAGCATCAGTCACTTCCTGGTCTGCTCATAGGTCTCTTCGAGTCCTGCACTGTCGAGAGTATTTGCAGGAAATGCAAGAACATCAAATGTGACTCTCTTATTTTTTTTTACATTTAATATCATTTATTGTTTCGCATACATAAATGAATTATCTATCTAATACATTATGAAGAATGGGTCAGATGTACCCTGGAGTGTCCTTTGAATGCCTACCAGAGACATATTTATACACTGACAGAGAGAGAAATACTCCTATCGCAGAAGAACAGATCAAAGAGGGGTATTGTATTTGACTACAGGGTAGATATAAAGTTCTTATGATTCCATTCACCATTGAAATAAAACATGTATTTATTGTTTATAGTTTTACATACAGTACAATATAAAATCTCATTCAGCGATCACTGTAATGAGTATGGCGTACATGCGGAGAATGTTGGTCTGACAGTTTTTACATACAGGAAACTGAGCAGTCAGACTGCAAGGACATGATCTATACACCAAAACCGCTTCATTAAGCCAAAGTGGTTTAGGCGACTATATTGTCCCTTTAACACAGCTCCTTGGGATTTTCTTAATTTCTCTCCCTAAATTATATGAATGAAACATACTGCAAAGCATTTTTTTTTTCTCCTATTTTTGTCAACAGTATCAATTGGTGAAATATCTCCAGCAAAACAGGGTGGAAACGGCAATCCCACCTATAATACAAATTTGCTATTTATGTGTATGTAGAGGGTGCAGTAGTGGAGTGATAGGCAGTGTAAGTACATATGTCCTATATTATGTAAGATTTGAAAATTGATTAATGTGATAGTAATATTTTTCTTCTGGTGAAAGGAGTAGGTGGAATCCTATCTTTGTGAAAACCTCACGTTCGTCTTGACACAGCTATACAATATATCATGCCATGCTATCACAAGAACATGTGACACATAACGTATTGCATTCAGATTCCACGCACCAATGTGTGGGAGTCAGTAAAATATCGCCAACAAAGCTAGTACAGAATGATGTAAAAATTCAAGCAACAAATAAATATGTTCAGATAAAAGGCAGTTTTTATTTATAGCAGAATGGGAATAAAAATAAAAAAAATACAGAACGTGTAAAAATTGATCATCAACAAGATTCTCATATGTGGAAAAGGCCTTCAAACAAATAACGTTATCTCATACCATGCTGCGAGTGGTGTAGACAAATACTTTGAATATCTTTTGAGGGATTTTTTTTTTTTTGATCAGTGAACTGTACAAATTGAACAAAAAAGTTTTCTAAAATTTGTTTGAGATATTTTTGGTTTGCTTCTGTCAGCTGTGAAATCAAATGTTTAGCCAAGAAAAACTAAAGTACAATGAATGTTTTATTGCATTAATTGCACAACAAACTCTTTCTTGTCCCGAGCTGTATTTATTTTACTTTTTCTGGCTTTTTATCAGTGTGATTAAAGGGACACCATACTTTTTTTGGTGCTTAGTGTTTCCCTTTAAACCATTTCGCCTAAGTATCATGCAATGCGCTGTACCTGGAACAATTTCTGTGCTTGTCCCTCTGGGGCACACACATACTAACAGAGTTGTGGTGGGAAAAAAAGTGTGGATGAAAACCCCTTCCACCTGAAGTAAGTGGATAGTTAATATAATGTTAAACACAAATACACATACCAGACAAGCCATAAGACTTGCTTTTCCCACAGAAATTTCACTTTAACAGTGCTCTCACTATTGCAAGGGATTCTGGGTAGGCGTATGCAAATTAACTCAACAAAGAACCACCTTTTTTGTCTCATAATTCCACTTTATACATGGATTCCTTGGAGTATGTGCATGCTGTATACAACAGCTTTGAAACACAACTCGGGAAGAGGAGCAGAGCCAGTGAACCACTCATGGACAGCTGTTTTGTTGTTAATGCAACGCATCTCACATCTTTCATTCATGAAGACGCCAGGGGGCATGGTGTAATACCCTATCTGTCTTGGATACATGCCAAATAAATGACCTTGGGGTGAACTAATCTATTAGGTAGATGATTTCTGTGCTAACATTACATGTGTACAAACACAGGAGTGAATCACTGTAAGATGTATATGGGAAACTTGCCAGCACTGGAAGCCCTGCCAACTAGGAGAGAGAGAATGGGGAATGTAAATTACTGAGCTCTGAGAAGCGAATGAAATCTATATCCTGGATAGAAGCTGCTGTATGTTTTCTTTTTAATAGATGACAATTTTGTGAAGTAATCTTATCTTTGCGTTACTATTTATGCTGTATTGTGTGAAATTGAAACCATTCTTCATTCTGTGAATCCCGTTAATCTGAATGATTAATGCCCCATCATTGTCCTATATATCTTACAATCTATATTTGGGTCTCTATGGCTCCCCAGATAACGTCTTTACATTAATCCGTTTAAAATAATATTCCTTTTTGTTTAACAAATGTGAATTTAGCTGTAATGCAAGGATGTTAATGCATTCTGTAATTTATTTTTTTTCCTAATTTCCTAAGGAGCCAGGCACAATTTTCACATTGTTAGCTGTGTTCTCAAACGTGCCTTTATTACGTGTATTTAACATATCCCCACCCCCTCCAAACCTTTAAATGAAAACAGTACAATTTCTGAGAAAAATCACTGTTTACATTTTGCAATTTTCACACCTCTACTGGCTGTTAGACAGACACTAGGGGTTTCTAACTCATATAGATTCAATATAGTGACACCAAACTCTGGTTGTGTCCCCCCCCCATGCTTCCCTCTGAGAAACATTATACTGACAGATTGTGGCCCCAGGTGCCGTCAGTTCCTCTGTAGGAGAAGCATCTGACAAAAGTAATAAGAATTGAGACCTTGTAGGAGTTGGGTCAGGGTACAATGAGGGGTCTGTCCACATGATAGATTATAGGGAAATTTAAAAGGGGGACTGTCACGTAATTGTTTTTTAATATTATGTCTACTTATACTTATCTCTATATTTAACAAAACATGTTTTGCAAATGGGCACCTCCATCTTAATTCTCTGTCAATCATGCTGTAAGGTCAGCATAAAGAATATTAAACTGAAACAATGTTTCTAAATATATAAATTAACATTAGCAGGGTTATATATACACACACACACACACACATTTTATTCACTAATGTGAGAATTCAAAGTGATTTTTTTTCATATTTAAGAGCAAAATAACCAAAATATAAAAAGTCTGAAAGTCAGCTATGCTTTTAAAAAGGCTATTCTGGTCTTACATTTTAAATTCACTTTGAATTCTCACTTAAAGGGACACTATAGTCACCTGAACAACTTTAGCTTAATGAAGCAGTTTTGGTGTATAGAACATGCCCCTGCAGCCTCACTGTTCAATCCTCTGACATTTAGGAGTTAAATCCCATTGTTTATGAACCCTAGTCACACCTCACTGCATGTGACTTGCACAGCCTTCCATAAACACTTCCTGTAAAGAGAGCCCTATTTAGGCTTTCTTTATTGCAAGTTCTGTTTAATTAAGATTTTCTTATCCCCTGCTATGTTAATAGCTTGCTAGACCCTGCAAGAGCCTCCTGTATGTGATTAAAGTTCAATTTAGAGATTGAGATACAATTATTTAAGGTAAATTACATCTGTTTGAAAGTGAAACCAGTTTTTTTTTTTTTTCTTTTTAAATTCTTTATTTTTCGTTGTGCATGGGTTAACAAATCTTCCCGCGTCGTCGCAATAAACAAATGCAGGAATAGGCATTTTTCACAATTAAACATATGACATAAGGCGTTAAACATACAAGACTATTGCTCTGTTCCATTACGCTGCGTTGGCACATTTTTGTGGTTTTTGTTTTTGCAGGTGATGCATTCGACAGCATTACAGGGTACAAGATATGGTTATGTCCTTTGGCACACGTGAATATCCAATAACGCTTCCTGTATATAGATTGCTAATACCTGCTTTTTGTATTTTAATCTGTACATAACAAATAAACGGTTAGTCATGTCTCAAGGCTCGGGCATTCCTGTCCATTTTCGTCTAGATGTGAGCCCTTGTAAGGGGTTCACAGTCGGTTGCAGTTGGGTCTAAGTGACCCTTTTATTAGCTTATTGTGCTATCAGTTGTCTATGGACACGCGTGGCATGGTCTGTTCTCATATATGCGGTTCCCACACCTTTAGCAGCGCTATGGGAGATAAGTATATAGGGTGTCCATTAGTGGAGTTAGCGTGTGCTTTCGAGGGTAGGTTATGTTATGTCCCTAACCCTAGGGGACGTCTGGGGGGGAGGGGGGTGAGTGTAGTCTAGTCGGTGGCTAGCAGTCGTTAGGCAGGTCCTCTCTAGGAGAGCAACTATCTAGGTGCACAGATATCTCTGGGGCTTCAGTCCGATCATTATGTGAACTTTTTCAGTTACCGGGTGGAAACAATATTGAAAGCATAATATAAAATACGAAACAATAAAACCATAGTGTTGCAACTTAAGAGAAGGTGGTACTTTAAGTCCCATCACCCTGACCGTTCCGTGGCGTGAACGGGGTAATGTTATCCATGTCCCAAGTCCTGTTAGTGTCTCTGGCACTCTGCTCTTGCGTGGTGTCATCGATGCCCACTGCTGCTAGGAAGGTGGTGGCTTCCGCCACGTCGGTTGCCTTCAACTGTGTGCCGTTGAGATATACCGTAAGGGATCTGGGTGTGGACCATCTTGTAGTTTTCGCGTGATGGGTTGCATCGTTTTCCTCCATGTCAGTGTGGAACGATGAAGATCTTGGAAAAACGAGATCTTGTGAGTCTCACAGTCCATTGGTGTCTTGTTGTATGTTGCTTTCAATAGGGCATGCTTGTCTTGTCTCGTCCCACAGCATAAGATTATGTCCCTTGGAGCTGTATTTGGCGCCCTGGGGGACCTTGCGTGAATTGTTTGGCCTGTTTCGCAGGGAGTAGTTTGAACACCATTCTCCTTATGAAGTGTGGTAATTCTTCAGGGGTGACTGTTTCTGCAACACCTCGTATCTTGATATTTTTCTGGCGTACTCTTTCGTCTATAGCGTCTATTCTCAGCGAGGTTTCCGTGTGGGACCCCTGTAGCTGTTTAACTGTGTCTGTTAATGCCGTTAGCTGCTGTTGTAGGTCAGCCACAGCTATGTCTGCCGCGAATAGTTGTTGGATGCGGTTAAAAAGGTTGTCGATGTCCTGCTTAGTTGCAGGGTCCTGGCTATTCGAGGTTTGCGTTGTCTGGAGCCCTGTTGGAGGTGGCCCTTGTGTGGTGTTACTCACCCCTCCTGTCTCTTTAAGGTCCTGGGCCCCTGTTTCAGTCTGATCCTGCTCCCTGGGCCTTGGTGTGCGTTGTAGCAGCACTCCAATGTCCTGCATGTCTTGTGAGGTGGCCGCTTGGGATTTGTGGGACTTTTTGCCCATTGCTTCGGATCGTTGGACCTGTTTTTGTAGGGGTTCTGGAGTGAGCCAGTCTAGGTCCCACCAGGCTTCGGAGGTTTGCGGAGCGATTTTCAGGCCGGCCGTGTGGTAGGCCTTGGGTTTGGGAGAAATCCCC
Organism: Pelobates cultripes; assembly: GCA_933207985.1. Classification (NCBI taxonomy): domain Eukaryota; kingdom Metazoa; phylum Chordata; class Amphibia; order Anura; family Pelobatidae; genus Pelobates; species Pelobates cultripes. The sequence goes on along the minus strand of OW240923.1, from coordinate 11,378,236 downwards.
GGTTTTGGATGCCGGGGTCGAGGAGCCCCAGAGATGGCGTCTGTGCTGGTCGCCTGTCAAGCCCCGCCCCCCGAAACCAGTTTTTTTTTCATGCATGCTCTGTCAATCATAGCCAGGGGAGGTGTGGCTAGGGCTGCATAAACAGAAACAAAGTGATTTAACTCCTAAATGACAGTGAATTGAGCAGTGAAATTGCATGGGAATGATCTATACACTAAAACTGCTTTATTTAGCTAAAGTAATTTAGGTGACTACAGTGTTCCTTTAAGTAAATAGCATTGCTAATTAAAATATATCAGTGACTCTCATACACACAAATCACACTCTTATATAATAATCCAGCCACTCTCACTGACATCCATAGAATAAGACAGTCGCTCATTCATAGATAGACACATACATTCATACATAAAAACACAGGCTTATAGATATATACAAGCATTCATAATGAATGAGTGTCCATCCAACTGAATTTATCAAGATGCTGGAGGTTTAAGACCCTCATTATTTCCTAATAACCTATGGATGGGAACCTCATATCGACACAGAGCAATTATTAAAAACTATCCACCCATGCTAACAATCAAACAAAGTCTGTTGGCCACTGTGATACTCCGCTTTTATATAATTCTAAACACACTCTGTATTCTCAGTTTATAGCTGGTGTATTAGAGAGCCAAATTATCAAAGGATACATTTTTTATTTTTTTTAAATTATTATTATACTAACTTAATTGTTCTAGTGTGAATATTGCTACATATTTCAGTGAAGGATTTAGTGGGGATTTTTTTAGTTTTTTTTTTTTTAGAAATGACAAGGAATATAGTGTAGTTATCCAAGGAACAGGGGGGCGGGGGGGGGGGAGGGGGGGAGGCTGTAGTTGAAGGTGAAGCTTTTGTTTTGTAACATAAGTAAGATCCCCATCTCTGTTCCCAACACGAAAACTCAATAGCTTAATGATATGTTCCTTTGACCGCTGGGAATTCCACACCCAAACTGTGTCTAATTTTTGAAATTTCGTGATATGTGACAGGCTTGAACAAGCTGATGACAAGCGAAATGTGATGTTTCAAGAGGTGAATTTCGATACATTGTGAACAAGAGATCAAGGTGTAGTTACCAAACGCTTGGGTTGGACACCTTCTCAGCTGCACAGGGTTCATGATTTGTGTGTGTTTAGAGGAATGACGATGGAATGAAGATGGATGTCAACATGAGGCTGAACAGGTGGTAATGTAATAGCTGAAATACTTTATTTTGACATGGATATAATTCTTCAAGAGTACCATTTATAATTTATATGGATGTAACAAGTACCTGATGGCAGAATTGTATACACCAAGCCTCTAACTGCTTGAAAACCATTTCTTTAAAGCGACACTGTAATGGCCAAATCCAGTTTTTTTTAACCCCCCCCCCTCCCGACTCCACTACATCTAATTGTCCCCTTAGTCAGCCCCAAATGCCCCTAAACCCCCCATGTTACCTATTTTTTTATCTTTATTTTGTGCCCCGATCTGGGTCCTGGGCGCCACCATCTTTGTGTGGGTAGATGAAGTCCCCGTGGGACATGTCATCTGCCCACACTAGATAGCGCTGTTAAATTTCCACGCATGCCCAGTTAAACACTTGGGCATTCGAACAGAAATTTAATCTATTCATTCATTAGAAAGACTAATAAATGAATAGAAATTTCAAACGAATGAACGAATACCTCTCCGTTCGTTCATTTGGTTTATTACAAGGAGGGAGCTACCGACGCGCAGCTCCCTCCTTGTAATATGTAAAAATAGAAGCGACAGGGAGCAGTGCTCCCCGCCACTTCCTAAGCCCCCCCATGTCTTCCCTCACTCGATGGGGTCAATATGACCCCAATAATAGCATAAGGGAGATTAAAATCTCCCAAATGCCCCTGCTCGCTATGCTTCAAGTAGGGACATGTCTACTAAACAGTTAACAACCAGCGGCTGCTCACTGTTGTAAAAAATAAATAAATAAAGCCCCTCCCCCCCCTAACAAATGGCCCCATATTGGGGCATCTATTAACCAACCGTTGGGGCTTTTCAAGTAAATGGGGGACATAGCGTCCCCCTTGGCCCCCAACCATGAGCGGTGGGTGGGGGCCTAAATGAAAATGGGGGGAACCTATTGTCCTCCCACCTGGCCCTCACCCATGGGCGGCGGATGGGGGCCCTAAATTACAATAAGGGGGAGGAGTAGGACAATAGGTCCCCCATCCTTATTGTAATTTAGAGCCCCCACCCACCTCTCAGGGGTGAAGGACAATAGGTCCCCCCCATATTCATTTAGGGCCCCCACCCTATGTCCCCTCGCGACACACAGGTGAGAGCGCGGGTCCCCCCCAGTCTAGTTAAGAGATGCCCCACCATGGGGCCATTTATTTGGGGGATTTATTTTAGGCTGCTCACTGTTTACTAGACATGCCCCTACTCGTGACATAGAGTATAGGGGCAGATTACTTACGAATAGTGATGTTGTGAACCGTTCGCGAACTTGCCGCGAACGGTTCGTGGTGAACTCCGGTCAGCTGACACATCCCTGCCAATCTCCGGCAGACCCTCCCAACTCCTGGACAGCATCCATGTTGAAGCTGCCTTCAACATGGATGCTGTCCAGGAAGTAGGAGGGTCTGGGAGGGAGGGTCTGCCGGAGATTGGCAGGGATGTGTCAGCTGACCGGAGTTCGCGGCGAACCGTTCGCAGCAAGTTCGCGAACGGTTCGCGACATCACTATTCGTAAGTAATCTGCCCCTATACTCTATGTCACGAGTGGACGAACTGCTCTCATTCTGTTAGGACAAAATTTGGTAGTTTTGCCGGTGTTCGGGAATATGGAAAGGAGGCATCGCGAGAACATGGAGGAAAGGTGAGAATTGTGGGAAAATTTTGCTGACCACAGGAAATGGAGCTCACTTTGCTCCTTTGCTGGTCAGTGATGGTCAAGCACAGGAAACCTCCATAAGACAAAGTAGTCCCTACTAGAAAACTAGAGCAGACCGGAAGAAATAAAAAAACAGATCCTGACCGAGGAAGAGAAGAGGAATCGATTAAAGAAAGGTAAGTTCGGTATGACAGTCCCACTTTAAAGCAGCACTGTCATCTGTTTTTTTTTTTTTTTTTACCCCTCTCCCGACTCTTTTATTGGCCCCCTAGTCACTCCCAAAGGCTTCGAGATCCCCCATTTCACCTTTCTTTACTGCCTTATATATTCTTCAGATCTATTTCCTAAGCGCTGCTATCTTCCTGGAAATGACGATTACCACATCACCTTCATCTGCCCACACTAGCTCACGTGATCAAATTCCAGCTCATACCCACTTCACAGGACATACGGAAAGGGTGAAAGCAGGCAACGTGAAAATATGGAGGAAAGGTGAGTGTTCTGAGAAAGCTTTGTTAGACACAGGAAGTGGATTATACCTAAAAGGACACTATAGTCACCAGAACAACTACAGTTTAATGTAGTTCTTCTTGTGTCTACTGCCTGTCCCTGCAGGCCTTTTAATGTAAACACTGCCTTTTAATGTAAACGCTACTTTAAGTACTAAAAATGTATTTAATCACCAAGAGTTAACATAAAGTCTCTCCATTTTGGGGGTTGCACGTTACTACTGTGCCATTATGAGTACTTGTATGACGGATGCTCCCAGTATGTGAGGTTTGCAGAAACTGAGAAATCCACTTAAAATCTGTGTGTTCCAAGTAAGAAAAAAAGTGAACCACTCAAATTCCTAACAAATCTTGTAGGATGTATTGTGGCTGCATGGCAATAGTGTGTGGGAGCTGTAGTTTAGCCGTTTGCTTTCTACAGAATAATGTGGTCACTTGAAGTACAATTCCCAGAAGCCACTGCTATGCAGATCTCACTGTAGAACCTGCAAAGCCTGAGAAAACAAACCATAGTAGTGCAAAATGTGCCTAGTGTTAAGATCACTTTTCCCTCTAACATGTAATTGTCCGTGTAACAATATATGTCCATTCCTCCTTAATTATAATCTGACATTAAATCTACTTTTTATTTTGTAGTGTGTATTGGATGGCGATATAACAAATATATTTCACAGTCAATAGAAAAACTCTCGGGTCGCTGACTCTTACAGGCATTAAACAATAGAGATAAAAACAGGATCTACTTAATATTTTCTTATTAAGAAAAGAAAACAATATAGGAGATACGATCTATACTGCAATATACTATATATAGTGCTCTAACATCACGTTACACATAAGGCCAGAGACATCAAACTCCGGCCAGACAAATGTACTTAGATTATACCCAGAATTATTTACCACACTCTGGAAGAGAATCATAGGAGTTGGTAGTCCAGCATAAGTTGTCTGTTGTACAGCAGTCTGACATCCCTGTATTTAAATTTAAAGCAATGGATGAACTCCGATTCCAAATCATATCGGTCCAGATATAGAAAACAGACCATACGAGCTAATGTTATACATCAGCTCACAAGAATTCCATCATCACATGTGCTATAATGAGAATTGTGTTTAAACAGCTTTCAGTAGCATACAATAACATTATGGCAAATATAGACGTCTTGCCTATTTGCATATAAGACAAATTCTGACAGCCTATTTTTAAAATAAAATGTCCATTGTATTCTCAGGAAAAAAACATTTTCATCTGTTTTTGGCTATTCCTCGTTCTATGCCCCCATATAGCACATCTCTGCTGTATCCGAAAAATACTTTTAACTGATAAGGTTTTTTGATTAAATACCTTAATTTGTATAATGGTGTCAGAAATGAATTCATATATTTATTGTCAGCCTGCAATGCTCAACCCAGAGAAGCAAAGTTAAATGACACAGCAATGCAGCAGTACACAAACTAATGTTTACATCATTTACCTACAAAGTGAGTCCCAAACATCTTGGAATTCTCTCTAAAACCCATCACTCTCTAGCACAGGAGGATGCAGACAGGTTACAAAATGCCATCTATATATTTGGTTGTTATTTATCAATGATGCCCCCTGTGGTATAAAGTGGAATAGCACAAGGAAAAAAAATCTGGGTCCTTTTCCCTCTGTTAAATGCACTCCAAGGTGGGTAATTGCAATTCACCTATGGATAGCCATAAGCAGTTAACCAAAATGACTAAAGCCCTTCTAGAGCCAAATAGTTGACGTATACAAGGAATCAAGAGGAATTAAATAGTCAATCTTCAAAAACAATTAATGTGGCACATGCATTTGTCAAGCAATGATGTGTATAATACAAATATATTTAAACATTACTTGTGTAATCATTTGCAAAAGATTTTTTTTTCAAACAAGCAGCAGCTAAAACTATTTAACCTTTTCTAATAACATTCCTCTTAATGATCTATCCCCTCCAACCCATCCTTAATGCAGCTGTCATACTTACTAACCTTTCCAACTGTTCCAACTTCAATTCTCGTATCAAGCTTCCAATAACTTGAAGACAAAAATGTACATTTTTAATGTTGACCTCCATAAGCAGCTCCTCTATATGTCACATCCCTCATCTCCAAATCCTTCCCAAATTCTCTCTATGCATGCTATAACCTTTGCCTCTTTTACGTTGTGATAAGTATTTCCCAGTTTCCATCTGCAAGACCTCTCTACAGGTTTATGGCATTCACTGTCTGTCCCAATCAATTAGATTCTTCTTCAAACGGCACAGCTTCAAGTGTTAGTCAAACCTGATCCTTTCACTGAGGTCTACTGGTTTCCTTACTTGCAAATCCTGGCATTATAGACAAGTGACGTGCAATATATAGAAAAATAACACAACCCTTGGCTCTTCTATGCTATGTAATATTTACTCTACATCTTCGTGTTTGTCACCCATATTTCTTTATGTTACCCAGTGGAACTTGTCGGTGGTGCAAAAACAATGACATTGCTTCATTCACTACTTATTTTGAGTTTGTGGTCATTCAATCCATGAGCCAAGAATATTTGCATTTCTTTTCTTGCCATTTAATATTCTAGAGCAGTGATGGCGAACCTTTTTGAGCCCGAGTGCCCAAACCGCAATACATGCCAACTTTTTTTTCCTCAAACTTCCAACACGGCAATTAAACCTGAATACTGAGGTTTAAGTTTAGAAAAAATAACTTGTACAGTTGTCCAAACTAATTAACAACTTTTGTTTTAAAAGAACACAACAACAGAGAGTTCAATGATACAAATTTAAAAAAAATGGATAAAATTAAGCTTATATTTATTAGTATCTCCAACAAATGCAATACATACACACACAGACTGCTGAATACATGGACTGCTGAATACACACACACACACAGTCTGCTGAATACACACACACAGTCCACTGAATACACACACTGCTGAGTACACACAGACTGCTTAATACACATACACACAGACTGCTGAATACACATACACACACAGTCTGCTGTACACATACACAGACTGCTGAGGTTTAAGTTTAGAAAAAATAACTCGTACAGTTGTCCAAACTAATTAACAACTTTTGTTTTAAAAGAACACAACAACAGAGAGTTCAATGATACAAATTTTAAATAATGGATAAAATTAAGCTTATATTTATTAGTATCTCCAACAAATGCAATACATACACACACAGACTGCTGAATACATAGACTTCTGAATACACACACACACACAGTCTGCTGAATACACATACAGACTGCTGAGTACACACACACAGACTGCTGAATACTTACACACACAGTCTGCTGAATACACACACACAGTCCGCTGAATACACACACTGCTGAGTACACAGACTGCTGAATACACATACACACAGTCTGCTGAATACACATACACAGAATGCTGAATACACACACACAGGCTGCTGAATACACACAGTCTGCTGAATACATACACACACAGTCCGCTGAAAACACACACACAGTCCGCTGAATACACACACACAGTCCACTGAATACACACACTGCTGAGTACACACAGACTGCTGAATACATGCACACAGACTGCTAAATACATACACACAGAGACTGCTAAATACATACACACACAGAGACTGCTGAATACACGCACATACAGACTGCTGAATACACACACATACAGACTGCTGAATACACACACACACAGACTGCCTTTAGGGGTGCAGTGTAAGTGTTTGTGTATGGGGTTCTGTGTGTGGTGTGCTGTGTGTGAGGGGTACTGTGTGTCTGAGGGGTGTTGTGTGTGTCTGTGTGAGGGGTGCTGTGTGTGTGTTTGAGGTGTGCTGTGTGGGGAGGTAGGGGTGCTGTGCTGTGTGGGGAGGTAGGGGTGCTGTGGTGCGTGGGGAGGTAGGGGTACTGTGCTGCGTGTAGGGTAGGGGTGCAAGTTGCGGGTAAGGGTGCTGTGCTGTGTGGGGGTAGGGGTGCTGTCTGTGTGTTGGGTAGGGGTGTTGTGTGTGTGGTGGGGGTAGTGGTGCTGTGTGTGTGGGGAGGCAAGGGTACTGTGCTGTGTGTTGGGGTGGGGGTGATGTGCTGCATGTGGGGTAGGGGTGCTGGTCAGAGGTAAGGGTGCTGTGCTGTGTGGGGTAGGGGTACTGTGTTGCGTGGAGGATAGGGGTGCTGTGCTGTGTTGTTGGGGATAGGTGCTGTCTGTATGTTGGATAGGGGTGCTGTCTGTGTGTTGGGGGCAGGGGTGCTGTGTGTGTGGGGGTAGAGGGTGCTGTGTGTGTGGGGGTAGGGGTGCTGTGTGTGTGGGGTGTAGGGTGGTGTGTGTGTGTGGGGTGGGGGTGCTGTGTGTGTGTGTGGGGAGTAGGGGTGCTGTGTGTGTGGGGTAGGGGTGCTGTGTGTGTGAGGTTAGGGGTGCTGTGTGTGTGGGGGTGCTGTGTGTGTGTGTGGGGTAGGGGTGCTGTGTGTGTGGGGGTAGGGGTGCTGTGTGTGGGGTAGGGGTACTGTGCATGTGGGGGATAGGGGTGCTGTGTGTGGGGGTAGGGTGCTGTGTGTGGGGGGGTAGGGGTACTGTGTGTGGGGGGTAGGGGTACTGTGTGTGGGGAGGTGGAGGTAAAAGAAAAAAGGTATATTAAGTCTGTATCCCCCCCTTCCTCCCTCCCTCCTTCTTACCTTCCTCCCTTCTTCTTACCTTTGATGAAAGAGGGGGGACACAACCCTCCCTGGTGGTCTGGTGGTGGTAAGTACAGTAGGGAGCAGCTCTCCTGTCCTCCCTCCCGCCTGCACGATGCTGTGTGGAGCGTTGCCATGGTAACACGTGGCAGCGCTCCACACAGATTGCTCGCGGGAGGACAGGAGAGCTGCTTCCTAGAGTCCTCCCCCTGCATCCAGACCCGGAAGCAGAGTAGGCGCCTGCCGTTTTGGGCAGGCAGGTGCCTACTCTGCATTGATGGAGAACCTATGGTTGGTGCCCACAGAGAGGGCCCGGCGTACCACCTGTGGCACGCGTGCCATAGGTTCGCCATCACTGTTCTAGAGTCTCTCTTGGTTAGCCAAACCACGTATTTACGTCATTTTATGAAATACTATTTTGCAGCATACAAACAATCAAATGGAACCGATACAAACTTGTGTGGGTCATCGACCTCAACTTGCATTAACGCTAGGAGAACCTCCAGATTACTAACAGATCTCCAAAACAGGGATATTACCCACTGAGATAACTAGACAATACATTTTGAAACGGTGAATGTGTTAAGGGTATGAATGGAACGTTTCAATCCGTCCGCATGCTATTTCTGTGAACTCACACACCATGTTATAATTAGTGGAGGGTTATATCAAGCATTTGACCTAGATCAAGCCAACTATGCAGTCAAAGAATTACAGACAATAAGAAATATTATCTTGTATCACACCTCGGCCTATTGTGTTTATTGGCTACTAGCCAAGATCTAAGGTATCAGCGGCTAATGAAGAAAAATCTGTGGAATTAGACTCAATCATGTAGAGTATTGTGTGATCAGAAAGATTAGATGTATGAAGTTTGCTACATATGGGATAAATCCAGCTCACACCTTGTTTTAACTTACTTGTGGTCTACCAGTATTACCTACTGAAATAACCTGAGCCTCTATCCTCTCGCCAAGGTAGGTTTCTGATAGATGTATTTGAAGTAATTTAAAAATTTTCAAAGTGTAAAAAAACCACCCTCTTTGACTCAAGAAAAAACAATTAAAAATGGTGTAGTAATATAAGTAGCCAATGGCTCCTTCTCATTTGTGAAAAACATAAATGCAAAGCACTGGCAATTAAACTTAAACCAGCATGAATTTGCATTCACTCACGATTGTTTTTCATTCATTATTTTTTAATATGAATAATAAATAGCAAGCTAATGACCCTCTGTTTGCTAAAGACAACCATTGGGGCATACAGAACAGGGGTTTCTGGGAAATGTAAAAAATATTTTTGTTTCCTAGTTTGTCATGAACTTCCTGTTGGGAGACAGGAAGGCAAGGGGGTGGTGTTATTGGGAGTGTCTTTTTTATTACTTTCTTTTCAGATATTCAAGATCCATGCATTTGGTATCATGCAAATAAATTAAGATGTACCCTTTGAAAAGACTTAGTTTGAAGCATTTTTGTACCTAAAAGGATATTTGGAAAAAAGAGGCTTAGTCGGAAGCAAGAGAATTATAGGATTACGCAATATCAAAAACTTGCTTCTTTAGAAGTCATCAAGAATAAGTGAATCGACAAACCAAATGCTCTAATTTTGATATATTAAATCCTTGAAATGTCATGATGCTAAAAAGTGGAAACTAACCCCCTTCATAAGTCTGTTTTGAAAATAATTTTAAAAAATGATGTCAACGGAAAATATCTGGAAATAGCTATCGTAACATAAGTGTGTAACAAAATATATAATAGCACAGTGTGAGTATAATAACACAGAGCTTCCTTCTCAGAAATATTTTATACATCCCCGTTCAGCCACTACTGGATTTCAACTGCTTCCAACTGCTAGGCCTCCACCTATTCCCCCTCCAAGTAAGATTTGCAGCTGAAAAAGTTTTGTCACCAACATATTCCACAATTAAGTTATGTTTGTGGTTTGTTTTTTGACTTCTCCTCTTGCTTTTGTGTATTCATCAAACATATTTTGTGAAAGGGTGGCTATCCATCTGTTTCTTTATACTCTAAAATATCCCAAATTTGTGTTTTCTTTATTACACAATCAGGTAAAACAAAGCAGTCTTTGTTTAGTCTACCATAAATGACTGCAAGTTGTTTAGGAGAAAACTGAAGAACTACATTCAATTTGCAATCTATTTAGATGCCAGTCTTTTCTACAAAGTTAGCAATTTGCTTTAGAACGCAGTCGGTTCTACAGTTTGCATAACGCTCTTGAATGCAGTCGGTTCTACAGTTTGCATAATGCTGTTGAACGCAGTCGGTTCTACAGTTTGCATAATGCTGTTGAACGCAGTCGGTTCTACAGTTTGCATAATGCTGTTGAACGCAGTCGGTTCTACAGTTTGCATTACGCTCTTGAACGCAGTCGGCTCTACAGTTTGCATTACGCTTTAGAATGCAGTCGGTTCTACAGTTTGCATTACGCTTTAGAACGCAGTCGGTCAGTACTACAGTTTGCAATATGCTCTAGAACTCCGCATGTTCTATAGAGTTTGCAATATGCTCTAGAACTCTATGTTGTATAAACATTGTGATATGTCTTAAAATTCAGTCTGTTCTATAGATTTTGCATTCTGTTTGAAAACAGTCTGTTTTATACTGTTTGCATTCAGTTTCAGATAATATTAATTTGCAATTTTTATAGCGCTTTTCTCCCTGTGAGACTCAAAGCACTTTTACAAGTATACAAACATAAAGACTTAAAGTTAGGAGTTTCTAAAGGTCAGCTGAGCGTACTAAATGCCTGATGGAAGAGGTGGGTCTATAGCTTTTTTTTTTTTTTAACAGTCTGTAAGGACGGTACCTCTCTGATTGCGCACGGTAAAGAGTTTCAGAAGGTAGGGCAGCGTGGCTGAATGCCCTGGAACCGGAGTCTGTCTTTATTCTTGGCACTGACAGGAGGGATTTGCTGGCTGACCGAAGCAAACGGGATGGAATGTAGGGTGTCAGTAGCTCTGTCAGGTACTGTGGTCCAGACTGGAACACTAGATCAAGTGTATGACCTTTTCTGTGGGTGGAAGTCACAACGATTTGTGTGAAGCCGAGTGCACTCATCAAGCTGAGGAGATCCTATATTAACAGTATCCGTAATCATTTATCTATTGAGAGGCTGGCAGCTACGCATTCAAAATATTGGGGTTTGTGGACTGATATTGGTCCGGGATTTAAGGATGATTTTGCACAGATCCTAACTCTACCTCCCTTGTGATTTTGTCTCGGACGGTGTAATTGCTGTATACTTGCCTAGAATAGCTGCCTCTATAATAGGTCCCGCATTTTCATCTAGCTATGATTCTGTAATGCATGCTAATTCGCATGTTTCAATAAGGTCGGCAATAATAGCGGTTTTGTTTCTTATTGATCTGGCATTGATCTGATAGGACAGTCTTGGGATTCTGAGCTTTTGCTCTGTACTTTGGAAACCGTGGGTCTTCTAATTGGGATCACACAAGAGGTTTCCTTGATTTGATAGTGCGGTTTTTGTGGCTTCTAGGTTGAATCACTTCAATTGGGCTTGCAGGTAGACAGGGTGGTTGAGCAGCTGTGATAGTGTCAGTAGATTTAACTTCAAGTTTTGATTTTCCTCACTGACAGCCCCTGTCAGTCACTTTGAAGATGTCAAGTGATTTTAGGGTAACCACTAGCGAGGAATTGAGTGCAGCGACTGCTTTTTGGGGTCTTAGGGAATACAGATATGAGGGATTAGAGGTGATTATTCCCTCAGCAGTGAAGGAGTTAAAATTTCTTCTGGGGGGGGCAGAGTCAACACTGGAGCAGAGCAGACGTGCCAACTTGAGCTCCGGGCTGCATGGAAGGAAAACTGAGTTAAAAATCGAAAATCAAGCTGCTGCCAAACAAAACAACCCACACCCTATGCAGGGGAGGATATGGGGCAAAAAACAAAAAAACAAGAGCTGACAAAAGCCTCCCTGGCTGAGATATAGGGGAGATGCTGCAACGTTCGCAGACCCCGTTGTGGGACAAAATGGCGCTGGAGGAAGAAGGGTGGTCATATTCCTCGGACGAAGAGTCATACGAGAGGGGAATGGGGGCAATGAGCGCTCCAACCACCAAACCACAGCAAAACACTACTGGAGATCCAGTAATAGCCACGCAATTAAAGGAGATGTTAGCTGAGCTGCGGAGGAACATAGCGGCGGACATGGCCGGCATCAAGGATCACCCTGCTGGAGGCCTCATCAAGCTCCAGAGACCAGAGATTAGACTCCATAGAGAGCACGATAACTACACTCCAACAACAGCAACTAGCTACCAGCAACAGGGTCGATGCCTTTGAGGACCAAAGGAGGCGATATAACCTCAAGATCCGCGGAATACCGGACACTGTTGGCCTAACGGACTTACCTCATTTTGTCAGGCGCATGATAGGCGCCTTGTAGCCGACCAAAGAAGCCAAGGCAACCTCCGCACCGGCCTCTGCTCATATGGACCTGATCATCCGCTTCCAGTCCATACAGGATAAAACGCTCCTAATGGCGGCTGCCCGGGAGAAGGCCCCACTACAACTAGAGGGAGCTACACTATCCATGTTCCCAGACATCACCAAAGGTACCATCGAGTGGCGCAGGGCCCTGCGGCCGCTACTACCTCTGCTCCAAGACAAAGGCATCCAGTATCAGTGGGGAACTCCAAGATCACTCTTCTTCCAACATCGAGGCACGACACATCGAGCCCAAGGGTTCTCCGAACTGGAGGCTCTTCTACGAAAACTGGGACTGGCAGACCCTAACCGGTCGACAGCATCAAGAGACTTTCACAGCTAGATCCCTCTATGGTGCCGGAATTTGTACCCAGAACAACCAGAAGACCTACTCCCCAGAGGGAGAAAACCTGAAGTAATGCGGGCTATGCAGGACCTACATGCCAAACTAGAGGACACTTTCCTGCAGTATCCTCACTAACCACCCATGATGGCACAGTTATTCCAAGTTTGGACTCCAATGTTTATTTTTGTTTATGTTACTAGACACTAGCCTTACATACATATGATTTAATATGATTCACTCTGCACAACATACTAGACAGGCTATACATATGGCACGTTTGTCACACACGAGAACCCAACACAGAAAGCTCCACACCAATAGCTGATACCCCAGAACCCACAGTATCGAACCCCCCCATCCAACACATGGCGACACGCCACCCACACCCCCGGGAGGACCATAGTGTTAGGGACCAGGAACCAGACAGAGTGAACTAGATGCAAAAACACCTTTATTAATAAATAACGAATAAATAAATAACCAAAAGCAAAGTGCAGGAGGCAAGCAGGGGTCAGAGCGGGTAGTCAGACGAACCAGGATCAGGAGAACGGAGAGCAGCGGAGTCAGGAACAAGGCCAGAGTCAGGAACCAGGAACAAACAGGAAACACAGGAACATGGAGACTTCTGGGGAACAGGAAACCACGCAAGGGCAAGGAGGTTCTGGGATTTGCTGCTTAAATAGGCTGAACTGATTAGCAGCAGGGTTGATTACTATTCTCAGGTGAGTAACCGTGGCAACATAGTGAAGGAGCTGATCGTTACTCTCAACTGAAACCTCAGACACTGAAAAAGGAATGGTTGCTGTTAAAAACAGCAAAGAAACCCTGACACATAGACCCACATCACATCCCACAGACAGGAGTCACACAACCCTCCTGGAGGGGAACATACACCTCAGCTACGGCCCCTATCTACGGCTCACTAAGCTACAATTAAATAGCAAAATACTTTTAACAATAATTGCCTTACCATACACGTTATCTTGTCTCAAATGTAAAATTGTACAAATGCTACCACACGCCTCACTGTTACAACTGTTTTTGACCTCAGCAAGTGGATTGCTGTTGGGGCACCATAAGCTTGTTTGTTTCATCAATATGCACAGCAAAAATAAATTTTTTTAAAAAGTCTTCTAGTTTTTGTAGAAATGTTAGCAGTGGGGGCTGGTTACATTGCCCTGCTCTATAAGATTCAGGCCAGAGTGAGGTGTGAGATTTTGTACTTCAAGCTGCATTGTAGATAACAGATAAGAGAGCATGCATGCAGGTCAGATTACAGGAATTCAAATCCAATGGTTTTTAGTGAAATAGGTTTCATCAATTAGTTTTCTTGGTGTTTAGAAATGAAATCTGAGCATTGCTGAATGGATGGTCAAATCCAAAACCCAATTTACACATGGGGGAGCTGTTTTTTTTAGTTTAAATGTACCTTGTTTGTGGTGTTCAGCTGACGGTATCTCTACCGGGTGGTAAGATGGTCCAGTAGAAGTATATTTCAATCTGTTGTGTACCTCATTTTATTAATGCAATCAGTTCAATATTGGTAAATCCAGTTGTGTGGAGTCAATATTGGTCATTGACATATTTGTGATGAATTATGAGTGTAAGAGGTTAAAATTAAGATAATTCTTGGAGAGGTCAGGCCTGAGGTCAGCCTGAGAAAAGTGTGGCAACGAGCAGGGGTGCCTGAAGATTTTGATAGATTCTAAAACCTGTGATCTGTTTTAGATGACATCTGGCTATGTAGAGATGTCTGTTTAAGATGACAGCTATACAGTACTTACAATATGCTTTAGATACACTATATGGACAAAAGTATTGAATTCAGGTGTTCTTAATTATTGAATTCAGGTGTTTCAATCATACCCATTGCCATAGGTGTATAAAGTCAAACACCTGGCCATGCATTCTGCATTTACAAACATTTGTGTAATTGTGGTACTATGATAGGGTACCACCTTTGCAATAAGTCAGTTTGTGAAATGTGATTCCTGCTAGATATTCCATGGTCAACTGTAAGTGGTATTATTGGAAAGTGGAAGACCACGTAAAGACACAGAGTGCTGAGTCGCATGGTGCGTAAAAGTTACCAACGCTCTGCTGATTCCATGGCTGAAGAGTTACAAACTTCTACTGGCATTAATAGCAGCACAAACACTGTGCGTTGGGAGCTTCATGGAATGGGTTTCCATGGCCGAGCAACTGCATGCAAGCCTCACATTAGCAAGTACAATGTCAGACGGAGTGGTGTAAAGCACGATACCCCTGGACTCTGGATCAATGGAAACGTGTTCTGTGGAGTGACGAATCGCACTGCTCTGTTTTGCCGTCTGATGCATGAGTCTTGCGAATGCCAGGAGAATGTTACCTGCCGGACTGCAATATGCCAACTGTAATGTTTGGTGGAGGATGGATAATAGTATGGGGCTGTTTTTCAAGGGGTTAGTTTAGACCCCTTACATCCAATGAAGGTAAATCTTAATGATTCAGCATACTAAGACATTTTGGGCAATGCTATGCTTCCAATTTGTAGAAACAGTTTGGGGAAGGCCCTTTCCATTCCAGCATTACAATGGCCCAGTGCACAAAGCAAGCTCATAAAGACATGGTTGGATGAGTTTGGTTTGGAAGACCTTGACTGGCCCCCATAGATCCCTGACTTTACCCCAATCAAACACCTTTGGGATTAACTGGAATAGAAATTGTGAGCCAGGTCTGGTCATCCAACGTCAGTACTTGACCTCTCAAATGTTCTACAGAATCAGTGGGCAGAAATTCCCACATAAATACTCCAAAATCTTGTGGAAAGTCTTCCCAGAAGAGTGGAAGCTGATATAGCTGCAAAGGAGGACCAACTAGATAATAATGCCTATATATTTAGACTGCAATGTAATTTTCCATAGATCAAAGAAAGTAGGATGTAATGGGTCCAGCTAAGAAATGTGTCCTGGAAGATTCCAAAATTGTATAAAGCATAACATTGTTCATAGAGGAAACCAGGCTCAATGGCTGTATACATTTGTGCCTTATACTGACCATCCCATCTCTGAGCATGACATGTATCTCCCTATACAATAATCTAAATTTTTTACACAGGGGCAATTCAATCAACATTTCAAGGCCGCTTGAATATCATATATATAAAAATATAACTGTCGCCACATTAGAGCATGGTCAGGAACAGCTACTGAGAGATTGATGGATACATTATTACAGGCTAGTGCAGACATTGTGGACACGTGTCAATTGTGCAAATAGAGTCTGTTTCACTAACATTTGCAGATGGCATATGCAATCCTATTTCCAAGTGCAAATAATTAAGGTTCAGGATAAAATATCTCATATCACTTTCAATAAAACGGACCCATATTCAGTGTTTCCACTGGTCCCACTGATCCCTTCCTCACTCTTCTCTGGCACGGACTTGCAAAACTGTGGAGAACCATAAGCTGGTACTTTTTGGCTAGTCTGAATTTTTATTAACTCCAGGTTATACAAACTCGACACGTCAACATTGATCACAGATTCTGAGAAGGCTTGCACATATTCCCAAGCGCCTGGATAATCAAATCTTTTGCATCTTTCACCAGCCAGCTTATAAATGGTTAGAGTTTGAGGAGAGCTCGGATCTGTCAAAAATGTAAAATATATTATTGATAAAATAACTGATTCAGGCATAAAAAATATTCCACGAAAGAAACGAAAACTGGCTGAGAACAATTACTTTACACTGGGCGCAAATCAAATTGAATATTTGGGAACGGAAGATTGAAACGGGTAATGTACAGACACTAACAGAAAACATTCATGGATGGGGATATGAATACTTATACAATAATAGGGGAAAAAAGGCTTTATTTTCAATAATACAAAGCAATTTAAAAAAAATAGAACGGCCTCAAGTTATGAAAATACTAAATATAGGGAAAAAAAGTGTTAAAATAAAACATATATACCTCTAGATAGCATTCCTTTCTATATTGTTTCTTTGCTGCTGTTTTTGGTATTTACAATTTTGTGATTAACACAATGTAATAACGTAAAGGGACACTGTAGGCACTGTGTCTGGTTCAGCTCATTGAATTGGTTATAGTGTCTTGTGTCCATTGGAGTCATCCTTTCATTCAGCGTTATACAGTTTTTATGCTACACAAGAGTCTCCAGCTGCCTATGCCCATCTCTATGTTGCTCAGGCTAATGAGGAAGTATTACTCGGAGCAGCAATGGGAAGCTGTGAATGGTTGAGAGTGTCATCTGACTGTTTAACCCATGGGTCCTCAAACTCCAGCCCCCCAGATGTTGCTGAACTACAACGCCCATGATTCTTTGAATTACATAGATAGCCAGAGAATCATGGGAGTTGTAGTTCAGCAACATCTGGGGGGCCGGAGTTTGAGGACCTATGGTTTAACCTATCAGAGCGCCCATTGCAGGTATGAAGAGTACGACTACAAGGAAGTGTATAATCTCTCTCTTAGTCACACGTTCTGTAGAGGCCGGCTGTGGATCACCATGTACCCTTAGTTAGTAATAAACTGCTCTAAAATGATCTAACGCTGAATGGTGGACAGTGTCAGGGGATTATGACCAATTAAATGAGATTAAATGGCAATGACTACTGTTTATTTAGGATTTATATTATATAGAAGTATAAGAAATACACGTAGCATGCTGTGGGGTCTATTCACTAAAAACTGGATTGTAGTAAAGTGAAAACAAAATCACAAACTTTTGGCAACAAGACTAGATTTGAAAACAATTTCCTACTTAGCTATAGTCACACATGCTACAATTCGGGTTCCAATTCACTATAATCTGGTGTTTAATGTATAAGCCCCCGCGACACTAAGATTTACTTCAAAATATGGGATAAGTCATTTTAGACAAGAGGGAAAAGGCCACGCCTCCTAAAAAGCATTTTTATCGCTGCATGTAATCTCATACTCTACTTTGTCTCCTGCACTCGCCAGCAGTCCTGCTGTGAGTAGACAAAAACTGCATCAAGCATAGCTTAGTCCAAGGGCCATAAACATTACTGCACGGCGCACATGGGCTGATCAGCTTCGCAGAATGATTACACATTACCAGATCTAAGCCAAGTGAACTGACCGTCTGCCAACATCTCCTACAAAAAACTCTGAAAGGTCAAAGACAATGACAGAGCACTCCGATTCACAATGTAATAAAATTCACAGGGTTTAAAGAAACAAACCTGGATTCCTAACAGGATGGTGTCCTAGTGCCCCTCCCCATGTTTGCAGTAAAAACGCAGAGTGTGCATCAGAGGCGGATCCAGAACCTGTCGGGAGGGGGTAGATTATTTTTAAAGGAATAATCCAGGCACAATAACCACTACAGGTCTCTGTGGCAGTTATTTTGCCAGGAGTGCCGTGGTGCCCTCCCAGAGTAAGTAGTCAAACAGTTTAAGAACAATTTGACAACTTACCTGAGGTCTTCCAGGATAGGAGCAGTAGTGTGTGTGTATGAGGGGTTCAATGTGTGTGAGGGTTGCAATGTGTGTGTGATACCACATTTCAGTGCCAGTAGGCCGGTAAGGCAGATTTCTGATCTTCCCTCTGGTGCGTGAATGCACAAAGCAGGGCCGGCAATTGGATAGTGCTGGCCCTGCATGGGACGGCAAGTGGGATCAAGAGCCTCGGTGCTATACTATTTTCTCGGGGTGGGGGGGATCCGCCACTGGTGTGCATGCAAAATGCATTCAAATCACTTCATTTCCTATGAGCTGTACAGTCACATGGCAGTTTTACACACGTGTTGGTGCAGAAGCACCTGTTGTGGTTGTTTTTTTTACTAAATTACAATGTTTTCCATTGCAGGGTTAAAACTACAAGTGGTCCTTTAAACATAAACAGGGTTTGGGGGCGTGGCCTGGAGCTCGACCGGAGCAGCCGCATGTTAGAATAGCTCCGTGCTCCCGCGGCCTAACTAATTAGCGTTACAACCACCCGATAGCGAAAACCCGCACACAGACCCCCGGGCAGGATGGCACAGCAGAAGGGCAGGCGGCAGACAGACAGAGCCGAAAAAAATAACTTTTTCGGGGTCCGGAACGCGCCACACAAACACGCGGCTGCATCAGAGGAGCCACAAGATGGCGCCGAGGACGACGCCAGCGAGCTGCAAAAACCTTCCCAGCCTGAAGCACCAGTGACCCAGGGGATCCTCCAACGTATGCTGGACAGCATGCATGACAAACTGCAACACACACTACACTCAGCCCTAAAAGAAATCAGGGCAGACATGCAAGATCTGGGTGCCAGGACCTCAACGCTGGAAGACCAAATGGCAGAACATCCCCACATCCCCCACACTCTACCCATAAAGAATTGAGGGCAGACATGGAGGAGATGCAGGACACCTTGGAAGCCCTGGGCAACAAAATAGCAGACATGGAGGACAGATCGCGGGGCAACAACCTCAGGATCAGGGGTATAGCAGAATCGGTGAGCACGGCAGATCTCCATGCCCACCTGCAGAGCCTGTTTAAAATCCTAGCACCGGATTTACCCCAAGACCTACTCCTGTTGGACAGATACCATCGAGTTCCGAAGCCCAGATTTTTAACCTCCGACGCGCCAAGAGATGTGCTAGTACGCTTGCATTACTTCTACGTTAAGGAAGACATTATGAGAGCAAGCAGACAGCGCCAATCCCTCCCAGAGCCGCACCAGAGAACAACCATTTATGCAGACATCTCAGCCACAACACTGAAAAAGAGGAAGACTTTCGCAGCCATCGCAGAGCAATTGCGGCAACATAAGAAGCCATACAGATGGGGATTTCCGGTAAAGCTGCTCATCTCCCATGAAGGCACAATCACAGCCATCCACACCCCTGAAGCGGGCCTGAAAGCTCTCCAGGACTGGGGAATACCGCCTCCACCTGCCCCAGCCGCCGCGCCGGACCGCAGCGGGGTCACACCCATGTGGCGAAAGGTGCCCAGACGCAGATAGACGGCGCAAACACCGCAGGACGTGGCAAGTAAAATTGAGAGACTTTGGGACTATGCACAACTCATGGGACAATACCAAGCGGGGGGGCTGAGAACCCAGTAGCATGGGACACACTAAGGGAATAGAAGAACACCCTAGAGTTAGGGTTTGCTATAGACACCACAGCACTACTCAAGCCACGCACAGCGCGGGTGACTAGCTTATCACAAGACGGTTAGGCCACAAAAAGGCTTCACACAGGAATGGAAGCAATACGCTTCTTCCCCCAAGGCACCTTGGACAGGCGCCAAGCCAGATATATGGCAGTTTGTAAAGTTTTAGTTCTGTTCTGTTATTACCCCAGTTGTCAATCAGAGAATGCACAACACAATGACCACATCCCCCACACTCTACCTAGGGAAAGAACCCCCTATGGGGACACAACACATCAGATTCACAAGGGAGAGTCGCCTGGTTCGAAATGGCTGGGTAAGGCGGCTACCCCACACATAGACACCGACGCTTATCAGGGTAAGCGAATAACACCTTTTAAACCCCCATGAAAATATACACCCACAATACCAAAGGCTTAAACAGCCCTGCTAAACGCAGCTTACTACGCCGGGATTTGAAACAAAACAACCCGGACGTAGTGTGCCTACAGGAAACTCACTTTAAAACGAACTCACTCCCCACTGTTCGCACAAGACTTCCCGCACCAGTTCCACGCTACCTATTCCAACAAATCAAAGGGAGCCTCCATACTTATTAGCAAAGATGTAGCGTTTACCCTTTCACATCTAGAAGTGGACGAGGGAGGGAGATATGTCCTGGTGGTGGGCGACTTTAATGACATCACGTATACGATCATGAACGTCTATGCCCAAAACGAAGGTCAAAAACTTTTCCTCCATAAAATAATAAAGAAACTAGAAACAACACAAAAGGGGATTAGTATAATATGTGGGGTCTTCAACCACGTGATGGACCCCACGGTAGACTCCACGGCGTCGCCAGCAGCACCCAGAATGCGACCGCTCAAACGTCAATGTAAACCAATACAAACACTACTCAATACACACCACTACTACGACGTGTGGCGGGCGACACATATTGGGGAAAGGGGCTACACATTCTTCTCCACGGTACACAACACGTACTCCAGGATTGACGGCATACTAGTTAAGGGACAACACCTAGACCAAATAAAAGAATGCGACATCAAACAGTTCACATGGTCAGACCATGCACCGGTAGTAGTGACTTTGACCGACCTATACGACTCCAAGCACAAAAGCCCCTGGAGACTTAACGCCTCTCTCCTCAGGGACCCCAACTTCTGTAAAACAATAGAAAGAGCACTGCGACACTACTTCGCGGAAAATACGACAGCTCAGGTATCCCACAATACGATTTGGCAGGCACACAAAGCCGTAGCACGAGGACTCTTGATCCAAAGAGCAGCAACCCTCAAACGACAGGCAGACACACAACAACAGGAGAGGCAGAAAGAACTACTAGACATCACGACCCTAAACCAAAGGAACCCCTCACAAGACCTAAAGAAACGCATTATTCAGCTCACGCATGACATGCACAAACAAGCACTAGATAGAACAGGACAGCACCTCCAGAGGCTTAAAGCGACACAGTACGCTCAAGGAAACAAGGCAGGCAAACTAGTGGCACAGCGCCTCAAAACAATCCAAACTAAACAAAAGATAGCATACATCCGAACGGAAGAGGGTCACAAAATCACAGCCCCCAAGGACATTAGCAATGCGTTCGCCAAATACTACGCATCCCTTTATAACCTGGTGAATGATGCCACAACACATCAACCAAACTCACAGAACATACAACAATACTTGCACAAGATACCAATGCCCTCACTGACATTGCAACAACGACACACACTCTCCGCCAGCGTCACCGAAGAGGAGGTGGACGCAGCAATCCAACAACTCCCAACAGGCAAGGCCCCAGGCCCAGATGGCTTTGCTAACTGCTACTACAAGGCATTCAAACCCATCCTGGTGCCATATTTAACGAAAGCTTATAACGAAACCACTCAACAACAAAGCTTACCCCGTGAAACACTATTAGCCCACATCATAACGCTACCCAAGCCGGGGAAGCCGCCCACCTGCCCCCAAAACTTCCGCCCTATCTCCCTCCTCAACACTGACGCCAAACTATACGCCAAAATATATGCACACAGGTTGGGAAGCCTGCTTCCTCACCTCATCCACTCGGACCAAGTGGGGTTCATAAAAGGCAGACAAGGGGGAGACAACACCAGGAAAGTGCTTGACATAATATACAGTGCCCAACGCATGAGAATGGGAGGCGTGGTGGTAGCATTGGACGCAGAAAAGGCCTTCGACCGACTGAACTGGGAGTTCCTGGAGGCGGTCCTTACTAAGGTCGGGATACCAGAGGGCTTCCTCTCGGCGGTCAGGGCTCTATACAACAGGCCAACGGCCCAAGTCCTAAACGCGGGGTTCGTGTCAGATCCCTTCCACATAACTAATGGATCACGCCAGGGGTGCCCGCTATCCCCACTACTTTATGTTTTAGCGCTGGAACCGCTTGCGATAGCCATAAGACAACACGCCTCAATACATGGGGTGACTATAGGGGACAAGGAATACAAAACAAACTTATTTGCCGACGACGTGCTGCTCACCCTGACACAACCACAGATCTCTCTCCCCAACCTGGTGGAAACAATTCTAGAATACGGACGGCACTCGTACTATAAACTAAACATTAGCAAGACTCAAGCCATGGGAGTAGGGATAGGGACGGACGCTCTAGATAGACTTAAATCGGCCTTTTCATTCGACTGGAGAACAGACCACATTACGTTCCTAGGCATAAACATCCCGACCCAATTAAATAAGCTAATAGAAAAAAACTACACCAAACTCTACAAAGAACTAGCAGCGACTTTAGAAGGTTGGGAGGGCAAATATTTATCTTGGGTAGGGAGGCTGGCAGCATTGAAGATGATGCTGCTTCCCAAACTCCAATATCTTCTACGCACACTACCCATAAAGCTACCAAAATCATACTTTAAAACGCTGCAGAGTCTCCTGGTCCGATTCATATGGGCAAAGAAAAAACCAAGGGTGGCAGCCTGGGTCCTACAAAGACCGATCGAAAAAGGAGGGCTGGGGCTACCAAATATCCACACTTACTATAAGGCCGCACACATAGCAGCTATCAAAGCATCTACGACAGAAGGGGAAACCCCACAATGGTCCAAAATAGAAGCCCACTGGGCGGGAGGGTATGGCTTACACAACATATTCTGGCTACCAAGACACCTACGCCCCGCACACATCGACCCCCTACCGACCACCATGGCAATCTGGGATGAGAAAAGGGTAGGGAGAGGGCCCGGGACAGTATACCGGGGAATGCCCCGATCTCCGTGATCGCGTTAGGAATCCCAACATTTGAACATAAACAATGGAGAGATGGAGGGTGCACAACAGTCACACATCTATACAAAGAAGGACAGTTAATGACCTTTCCAGACCTCCAAGAACTATATCACCTCCCAAATAGAGCCATATTCCCATTTCTACAACTGAAGTCCTTTCTCAAGGGGATAGAAGTACAAAACACACCACATCAACAACAGTGTAAATTAGAGCACCTATGCTTCTCACCAAAACCAGTCAAACGTACACTATCTACGCTGTATAAGGAGCCACGGGACACCATTAAGCCATTCCAAGAAGCGTGGAATGGAGAACTGGGATACGTCCTATCACAGGAGAAATGGGAGAGGGCCTTTAAAATTCACAAGGGGAACACACAATGCTTCACACATTTAGAAACTATAAGGAAGCTACAATACAGGTGGTATATGGTACCAGAGAGGCTATCCAAAATGTACCCAGACTCCCCCAACAGATGCTGGAGATGTGGGGCCCAGGGAGGGTCAATGGGACACACATGGTGGTCCTGCGAGAGACTAGCACCACTCTGGGTGACGATGGAGCAGGAAATAGGGAAGCTGATAGGTAGACACTGGCCACTTAACCTTGAACAATGCGTACTCTTTATGATCCCCACAACACTGAACAAAATTGAGGAACGACTAATCTTCCACATGCTAATTTCTGCAGTAACGCTATTAGCCAGAGCATGGAAATCAACCCAGGTGCCAAACAGGGAAGCATTAATAAACCAAGCAGACACCAATTGGAAGTATGAATTAATGGCCTTCAAACACCTGACACCACAGGGAAACATTAAAAAAGCGGGGGAGAGATGGAGGGAATATAGAGAGGGATCAGAGGGGACTCAGAGCCCAGTAGCACCACAGGGGACCGCTGCGAGGTCATTCCAGAATGGGGGGAACCAGGATATAGCAATCAGAGGGTCACCACCCCCGTAAGAAGTGGAAAGAGATAATAGACGTGGAACGTCTCAAGCAGTCGCAGAGGTTAGAATCACACCCCCCCACAACCACTAACCACTAACCACAATAGGGGTTGGGCTCGAAAGGCGACGGCCCTAGGAGTTAGGCATTTTAAGAAAACCATAGGACACTTCAAGAATTCACATCTGAAAACACTTATCTATCCAATTGATATCTAGAAACATTTGTGTTTGCACGAGCAAAAGAAAACCCCACAACACCTTTTCTGAGTGTAGCGTTACATCTGGCACCTTGTGTCTTTCTGGCGACCCTTTTGACGCAGGATGCCATTACACTACACTGTTACAAGATAGACACAGTGGTCTGTTTCCTAAAGGCTCAATTTAGTGGGTTCTACACAAATACCTTTTTGGTTGTGTAACAAGCAATTATATCTACTATTTATCTCTGGATGATAGGACATACCTGTATTTCCTATTGTAAGACACAAGACGCAGCGTTCCATTACCCACAGTGCCCTTCACTGCCCTGCAGATAATATAGGGTTCATGGATATTTTTCTGTTTCCTCTTTTTCTGTAGTTTTACTGTGATTGTGTTCTGGAACCTCCAGTAAAAATGACAGAACTATAAAACATACAAGCTTTGCAATCTTAACTTGTTGAAACTTTGTTATGCACATAGCGGTTACAAAAAATCATCATGTTCTGTAGTTTCACATTCAATACACAGGGCACTCCTTTTGCCAGCTGTGTACATGTCTGTCAAGCATTTGTACCTATTTTTCGTAACTCAACATACTCTTTATTTATAATATACATAAATACACACACACACGATTAATCTCCCAAGCACGTTTGGAAATCATATGAAATTAGTTCACAGTCCCCTAACACAGGCCCTTCCAGGACATTAAGAGTTATAATCACGATGGCCATTTTAATTGTTGTTATGGTGGCTCTTCATATTGCGCTGGTCAGGAGAGGCAATATGCAACCATGTGCGTTTCTCAGCAAGGCGCCTGTGGTTACTGTAAAACTGATGCCAGCTGGCTCTATATTGAGCCTCCGTCTGTCCAGCCATGAAGTGGCTGTTTGAACCAGAAATCCTGCTTGTACTTTTTATACATGATGCTTACAGACTTACCTACACAAAAGTGAAAGTATTTGACATGCATTTTCTCTGTCTTAAGCAAAGACAGATAGATGGTAGTGAGATCTCTCTGCATAAAATAGCTTACATCTGTACAGATATACGGTAGTTTTAGTGCACACTGCCAGCACAAAGGCTTTGCTTCTGTTAAAAACAATAAATAAATAAAACAAAAGTTTAATGTCACACAGGCAAAATAAAAAAATGTTCAGCTCAGTTCCACGGCCATCACTTTTACTAACACGAATTTACATCACTTGTTTCTTCTGCTTAGAACACTTCCCTATCTAGGAGCAGCGGATACATTTGTATCAACTTTTTCACTTCTAATTTAATTCCTTACACCTACAGACACTTTAGGCTCTAGAGATTAAAGGAACACTAGAGGGTCAGGAACACAAACATGTATACCTGACCCTATAGTGTTAAAATCATTTAAGTGGCTTGTTCCCCCTCTACCCTCTCCCATCCCCATACCTATTAGAAGGTGTTAAAACTCACCTTATTTTGAGTGCCGCATGCCTCCTAAGTGATATCAGAATTTACGATTTTTAGCCAATCCAATGCTTTCCCATAGGTAAAGCATTGGATTGGCTGAAATCGGCAAGGAGGTGGGATGGGGGCAGGGCCAAACACCATTTTGGCCAATCAGCACCTCCTCATAGGGATGCATTGAATCAATGCATCTCTATGAGGAAACTTCAGTGTCTCCATGCAGACTCTGAATGGCAGTGTTGCCTACTGTGCAGCACTGCCCCAGGAAGCACCTCCAGTAGCTATTTGAACAGTGGCCACTGGGGGTGTCCCTCGGGGCAATGTTAACACTGCCTTTTCTCTGAAAATGCCTGCAGGGAATGATTATACTCACCAGAACAACTACATTAAGCTGTAAATGTTCTGGTGACTATAGTGTCCCTTTAATGCAAAGTTGTAATTGTTATAAGGCCATGTTAAAAAGCTAAAATGCAGATTGTCTAAGTGGGATATTTATGTACGTTTATCACAAATACAAGAGTTAATACACATGTTGATAGAACTAATTAACGCATTCACCACCGAGCTCTTTTTGACTGATTGTATAACATGTATTTGAAGCAAGGGATGCCTAGTTGGCATATAAGGTTCTATCAACACATCATAACACAGCAATTTTGTGTATAAATTGCTTTGCGGACAAACTTAAAAATTCAAATCATGTAAATTTACACAATTTTTATTTTTCATTTAATTGTTCAGCCTTTATATAAAATATTTGGGAAATTCAAAGATTTAGACAGTGCATAGTGTCATTTGTCTTCCAATAATTCACACAGGGTTGGAAACTTTAGTAAAAGAGCAACATTGCAATTGTTCTAGCAAACAGTAGGTATGACAAAAATAAATATAAATGGTAAAATATCTTCCTTATACACCCTGTTCCAAATTATTATGCAAATGATATTTTTCTCATTTACCTAAATAATTGATGTAAATAACAGTCAGCATAATTCTCATGTTATCAACTGTGACGAGAGCAATCTCGCCACATTGCATTGGAGAAACCTGGTTGCTCGGCTGTTGCCTTTGGATTATGGCCCCATGTTAAAAGGCTTGATTTTCCCCTGCAAAGACAAGAAAGCCGGGTCATTTGGTGCTTGCCCTTTTTGAGCAGTGATACCCCAGATAGCTATGCCATGGAGCCCATTCGTATAATGAAAGACTATGGGAAAGACTTTGGCTCCATGGCAATTGAACTGTATGTCATTCAGTAATAATGTGCGCTCAGACCTAAGCTATCTGGGCATATGTTGCATGTCTGTATTTTATGTCATAAATGTAACCTTATGTATTTTATTGTGTTTTATTGTATTTTACTGTCTTTTTTCTGCCATGTGTTCAATGGAGTTTTGCCTCTGTCTTTGGAGATAATTGGATTATTTCTAATTATCTCCAGGATAGAAGACTCTGTGGAACTGGTTTTGGGCAGAAAGTCCATGCTTCCTGTGGTCACAAAGGACTACTATCTATCTTTTGAACCACTGGACCAATTTGTATGATTTTGACGTATGTTTGTATTTGGAGTATGCTGATTCTGAAAATGTATGTTTATGTGAATGTGATGCATACTTTTCAAGTTATGAATAATGTGGAAAAATTGTATTTCCCTGCTTGTGCTAAATTACATTACCCATTGTGTAAGGTAATT
Source organism: Pelobates cultripes (assembly GCA_933207985.1). Taxonomy (NCBI): domain Eukaryota; kingdom Metazoa; phylum Chordata; class Amphibia; order Anura; family Pelobatidae; genus Pelobates; species Pelobates cultripes. The sequence goes on along the minus strand of OW240923.1, from coordinate 11,350,662 downwards.
GAATCACATGCAGAGGGGAGGAATTTTTGTGAGAGTGTCTGAGTGTATTGTATGTGTTTATTGGTTGTGTTCCAAAACCCTGTGGGTGGTACTAATGTGTAAGAATGTGTACATAAGCACAATAAACCCACAGCTCTGTCTGTTCATTGCTTGACCCTCAACACAGAGCTTTGTCTCGTTCTTGGGGGGATTTATTGTATGCTGTTCCAGTTTGACTGCTAGGAGTGTAAACCTATTCGTATGGTTTTTCCTATTCGGCTGTTTACAGCATTCGTATGGTTTCCTGTTCGGCGGATTGGTGTTCTGCAGTAGCTGTGCCTGCATCTCTGGAAGGGGACGATCGCCTAAACGGTTTTAACCCCTTGTGTGCTGAAACGGTCCGTTACAATTGGTGGTAGCAGTGGGATCGTTCCCACAGACAAAAGGACAGCTACAGGCGACACCATTCCGTGGATTTCCAATTTGAGGGCAACGCATGTCTGAATACAGCGACCCTGACAGCACCGAGATGGAACCAGCAGTGTTATACGAGGAGGAGGACCTGGATGGCCTCAAAGCATTAAGGAAAGGCATCTGGTACCAGGCCCTGGATAATGTACAATACCAGCAGGGTGAGAGTCTCCCCAGTGAAGAGCAGCGGTTGCAGAAGCAAGTGGCCCTGCGGATGCCCTTCCTGGGAGAGCAGCCCCTGGAGGAATGGGTGAAGGAAATGGAGCTCCGGGTATGGCAGGAGATTTGGCTGGAAGATGCCTACCAGGCGCTCTGGTGGTATGGGGCACAGTACCTGCCCTGGACAGCCGAGCATGACAAGCCAGAGGGAGAGGAGTTTGATGGTCCTGGCTTGTTATGGGAGGCTTTTTCAGAGCCTGAGTTTGGGAGCCCTACACAAGCCCGGTTTAGTGATCTCTTGGAGTGGAGGGAGAGCAGGTATGACTGGGACGACACTCACGAAATTGAGCAAGACCTGGCTCACCTAGCAACCCTGGAGTGGGAACTGGAGCAGGACTACCGAGATCTCTTCCACTCCATTGAGAAGGCTCAGCAGGACAGCAAGGTGACAGATCCAGTTACAGACCCATTCAGCTGGGAAGATATTGTTGAAATTTACTGGGAGGAACGCCAGGCGGCAGGTGGAGATGGGACCGAGGTCTCTCCACCGGTATTGCAGGGAATTGGGAGCCCGAGCTCCATTCCCCAGCGGGAGATATTGCAGGGAATTGGGAGCCCAAGCTTCATTCCCCAGCGGCAGGCTGAGTTAGAGGGGGCAGAGACAAGTGGTCCTGTCCCCCAGCTGCAGTGTACCTTGCAGGGAGAGGAGAGCAGCGTACTCCCTCCCCAGCGACAGGGTGAGCTACAGGGATGCTGGGCAGTCGGCTCAGATCCCCAGTGGCAGTGTGAATTACAGGGAATTGGGAGCCCGGTCTCCATTCCCCAGCGGCAGAATGATTTATTGGGAATTGGGAGCCCAGTCTCCATTCCCCAGCGGCAGAGTGTCCTACCGGGAATAGAGAGCCCAGTCTCCTTTCCCCAGCAGCAGGACTCTGTATTGGGAGCAGAGACAGTCGGTCTCCCTCCCCCGCGGCTGGAAGTATGCATGGGAGAGGAGCTTGTTACCCCCTCTCCCCAGCGGCAGCTTAATGTACCAGGGGGAGACAGTAAGCCCCACAACTGTGCAGATGGGACAGTGGTCTCTGCACGTCCAGCACAGGGGGTAGGGACGGTCGGTTCTGCCCCCCAGCGACAGGGCTGTTTAGCCAAAGGGGAGACAGTCGGTCTCCAGCAGCAGAGCTGTGTGTCCAAAGGGGAGACAGTCGGTCTCCAGCAGCAGGGCTGTGTATCTAAAGGGGAGACAGTCGGTCTCCCCCTCCAACAACCGGGCTTCAACCAGGCTACCCTCCCAGTAGCGCTGGCAACAGGGCAGAGTACTGCTGGTCTCTGCCCACGCAGAAACCCACCAAGTCAGCATACCCGTACCCAGCCGTAGTGAGACACCTGGACATGTTCATTGCTTGACCCTCAACACGGAGCTTTGTCTCGTTCTTGGGGGGATTCATTGTATGCTGTTCCAGTTCGACTGCTAGGAATGTAAACCTATTCGTATGGTTTTTCCTATTCGGCTGTTTACAGCATTCGTATGGTTTCCTGTTCGGCGGATTGGTGTTCTGCAGTAGCTGTGCCTGCATCTCTGGAAGGGGACGATCGCCTAAACAGTTTTAACCCCTTGTGTGCTGAAACGGTCCGTTACATCAACTATTAAGAGTACAATTAAAAATTTATTGAACAAACCTCCTAATGATAACAGTATTTTTTTAAACATAAAAAACTTACAATGCACTGTTCCAAATTATTACGCACAGTAAGTTTCAAAACACTTTATAGGTTGTAAAGAACTGAAAATTGTCATTTGTTGTGTTTGCAGCATATTTACTGAAATCCAAAGCTATTTCAATCAAACGTATAACAACATTTTAACTTTTTAAACATTTTAACAGGACACGTTACATTTTAACATCCATTGAACTTGTGAGTTTTTGGACAGTTTCTGCTTGAATTTGTTTGCAAGATGTCAGAATAGCCTCCCAGAGCTGCTGTTTGGATGTAAACTGCCTCCCACCCTCATAGATCTTTTGCTTGAGGATGCTCCAAATGTTCTCAATATGATTGAGGTCAGGGGAGGATGGAGGCCACACCATGACTTTCTCTCCATTTATCCCCAGAGCTATTCTTTGCAGCATGAGATGGTGCATTGTCATGCATGAAGATGATTTTATTACGGAAAGCATAGTTCTTCCTTCTGTACCAGGGAAGAAAGTGCTGTCAGAAACTCCACATACTTTGCAGAGGTCATCTTTACACCTTCGGTGACCCTAAAGGGGCTGACCAGCTCTCTTACCATGATTCCGGGCCAAAACATGACTCCTCCACTGCCTTGCTGATGTCGCAGCCTTGTTGGAGCAGGGTGGCTGTCCACCAACCATCCACTACTCCATCCATCTGGACCATCCAGCGTGCACGGCACTCATCAGTGAACAGGACTGTTTGAAAATTAGTCTTCATATATTTTTCTGCCCAATGCAGCCATTTCTGCTTGTGAGCATTGGTTAGTGGTGGCCAAATAGAAGGTTTATGCACAGTTGCAAGACTCTGGAGGACTCTACACCTTGATGTCCGTGGGACTCCAGAGGCACCAGCAGCTTCAAATATCTGTTTGCTGCTATGTAATGGTATTTTAGCAGCTGCTCTCTTGATCCGATGCATGGATCTGGCAGAAATCTTCCTCAATGTGCCTTTATCTGCACAAACCCGTCTGTGAATCAGCCACAAATCTCTTAATTGTGCGATGATCACGCTTAAGTTTTCGTGAAATATTTAATGTTTTCATACCTCGTCCAAGGCATTGAACTATTTCACTCTTTTCGGCAGCAGAGAGATCCTTTTTCTTCCCCGTATTGCATGAAAATGGTGCTCTGCTTAATAATGTGGAACACCATCCTTTAGTAGTTTTTCCTTAAATTGGCCTCACCTGGCAATCTAATTATCACAGGTGTCCGAGATTGTTTTCAGTGATCAAAAGAGCCCTGAGACACAATGCCATCCATGAGTTAAACTGAAAAACAAAATATTTAATCTTTGTGACACTTAAATAGAATTTGCATAATAATTTGGAACAGGGTGTAGTTATTTGTAAGGACCTTGAAGGCTTTAGTAGCAGTGCAGCTTACTGAAATGGCAATAGACTGTAAAATGAATGTCTACATTTGAGCATAATGCCCACGAACAGTAAATAAAGTTAAATCATATATTTTCTAAAATAAATATAGTTAAAACTGCATTAACAGTTAATCAAACTCTGGACTGCTAATGCAATGCTACAAGTGAAATGGCAGTGTCCATTAACTCCACCCTGCCCCCTCATCCCTGACAGTAGGAATGATATGACCCATTGAAAACTTCCTTTACTGATAAGAAGAAGGGAATGAGAAGAACTTTTTAACCAATTTGGAGGCATGATATCAATGACTAATGGCTTCTGGCAGAGAAATGTATTCCTTTACAGACAGGTAATCATCCCTATAGATAAATGAGAGTAAAAAAAGGCTTTATGGCTTAAGTTTCATTCTTCAAAGTAACTGAAAATAAAAATGTTTATACTCTATTCTGATAGGGTAGGGATTAAAGGGCATTGCTTAACTAATAACACCCTGAGACAAAAAGGCCACCACAAGCCTGTCCATCCCATCTTTCTTCTGTGTTAAACTGCATAGCCCAATGTACCCTGAAATTCTGTATTTAGTACCTTTAGTATTCTCCTGCAGAGCTAGTTATCATGTAAAATGCACTGCACAGGTACAAAGTATAATTTGAGGTCTGTTTCAGTACCCAGTGAATTTAACCGGTACTGCAGAACAGAGTTGCCAGTGAATTCAGCTGCCAATGCAGACCCAAGTACACAGTGAATTTCCCCACACAGGCAAAGTCCCTGTGATTTCTGCTGTAGAACCTGGCACACTGGGACTTGCTCTACATAATATAGTTTCACTGCAGAGACAAGATACCTACGTGTTCTGCTGCAGATCCAAGTACCTAGAGTACTCTACTGCAGAGACCAGTATCCTTTAAGATGAAAAAATCACATGACTGAAACCATGATACTTGTCACATGTATAACATGAATGTTTGAATACACTGTATTTACTGGATATAGATGACGACTCTGGACATCTGTTAACCATCAATGGAGATTGATTTCACATTGAGGTAGTTTACACATAAGACTTTGCAATGAATTTTAACTACATAATAACATTGTGATTGCCCTCCTTTACTGAGAAGAAGAATCTACACTCAATACCTTTCTGGAAATCCTAATTCTGTCTGAATATTGTAACTCACGTGCATTTTCGCGAACATCACACGCAGTGAATTTTCAGGAATTCCCCAGGAAACTGCAAATCTTAGTCTAAAATAGCTGGATATTCTCCAACTCAGTTATACTCACACTTTTTTCACTTACATTTTGCAGGTTGGTTTTCAATTCATTGCAACTCACTGTTTAGTGAGTGAACCCTTGTTTTAATTTAGGATATATGAGTATTTGTGACCTCTATTTCATCACATGACCACAGGCTACACTTACACCGTCTAGGCTAAAAAGTTAACAGTAACCTAAAAACATTTCTTTGGGCAATCAAGGCAAGTAAGAATATTGGGCTTAATGAGAAAGTATTGTATTTTGAATAGCACAATGGCACATTTAACACTTCGGCAATACTCTACAATGTGTTAATCACTTCTCTGTTCCACATTAATTTGCTGAAGTTTTCCCCAAATCCTGAATAACTGTTTTACTACACAATTTAGGCGAAAACAGTTGAGATGGGGATAGTTTCCATTTAGGCCAATGATGTGAAATCCTCCCGGTTCCAAACAATTCTTGCTTCAGTGAATAAATCTTGCTGTAACAGTAACAATCTACAACATAGAAAACAAAGTCTGCAAATAAAATAAAATTAAGAAAATAAAACTACTTAATGGGAAAGAGGAAGAATTTTACTTGCAATAAACCCCTCAAAGGTGGATCTTCCTCTTCAGGAATTAGTTTTTCTTCGTTTAATCATATGTAAGTTTGGAAATGTATCAATAAATTAAATTGCTTCAGGTTATATGTATCAGTAGCTTTATAGTTGGTGTAGGTATATATTATATATTTTTGCTGAAATAAAATGTCTGTTTGAAGTCTGAAATAAACATAATTTGGCCAATACAGCATGATGCAGGAGTGTATGGTCTAACTTAGTGACCCCAAAACCTCAGACGAAAAGTCATCATTTGCAGGTGATGCGATTTTCATTGATCAAGCTTTGATTTGTTGACAACCGGGACCACGGAAACAAAGGTTTATATTGCACACACTAAATAGTTCCAATCCGTTGGATGTTCCAAACAAAATTTCAGCAAAAAAAATAAATAAATCTGTATTTAGGTTTTTTGGGGTGAAGAGTTTAGTTAAACAGAAAATAATAGGTACACCACACTGGATATTTTGTCAAGTAGAAACCGTACAGTGGATAGAAAAATAGCATATAATTGATTACAAATAAATTTAGTTTCCCGTCCACTAATTTATCCAACGTGCAGCAAAGAGTTTTAAGCATTTATTGATGTGTTTTTATAGGATCCAAGTCCAGGAAAGTCTACTGACAGTAAAAATGCCGACTGGCCGAGTGCGTGCGGACAAATCTTTTTTTTTAATTTTTTTACATTTTTTTTTTAGTCTGTTTATGTAACCATAGACATAGGGTGATTGCAAATAAATATCTTCTGGACATCTTTTGCCAACAAATGACAATTGTCTGTTGCCTTTGTCCACGCTGCAAGCTGTAGGTGCACAGTAACGTTTTAGGAAGAGGTCAGATTCCGCAATCAAGGATGGTCTAGTTACTGAATCTGTATAGTCCCGTGTTCGATGTGCATATCTGACTGGAGTGCAGACTCGAGCTGTTCTACTGCCTGCAAAGAAAAGGGAAAACGAAAATAGGAAACTGATAAATAGAACTGACATGACATTAAAGGGACACTATAGTCACCAGAACAACTACAGCTTATTGAATTTGTTCTGGTGGGTAGAATCATTACCTTTAGGCTTTTTGCTGTAAACACTGTCTTTTCAGAGAAAATGCAGTGTTTACATTACACCCTAGTGATAACTTCACTGGCCACTCCTTAGATGGCTGTTCGAAATCCTTCCTGGGTCATGGCTGCCTAAAATGCATGCAGACACTGAACTTTCCTTATAAAGATTCATTGATTCAATTCATCTCTATGAGGAGATGCTGATTGGCCAGGCCTGTGTTTGAATCATGCTGGGCCTGCCCCTGATCTGCCTCTTTGTCAGTCTCAGCCAATCCTATGGGGAAGCACTGTGATTGGATCAGGCTACCACTTCTGATGATGTCAGCAGACAGCTTGTTTTTCTGAGTCTAACAGCATGCAGAGCTACAGCTTTCGTCTTGAATACAGTAAGATTTTGCTATATTAATGGAGGCATGAGGGGCCTGGGGGGGCTAGAAGGTGGTTTTAACACTATAGGATCAGGAATACATGTTTGTGACCATATAGTGATCCTTTATAGAGCAGATGTTTGGCATTTCTATATATCCTAAATTGATCCGTAAATTAGGAATGCACAGGAGACTAGACAATTTTATATATTGCACTTTGACCTCTCACTTTGTGACCATACAAGCACTTACGTAAATAGAAAGCCCAACACGCTCTATCTAGGGCAGATACTCTATGGTAAATCTATGTACTTGTTAAATCTACAAAAGGATGCCTATACCAAGAGCGTCTTCAATTCATGGAATTAACGCAGGAGGAGGAGAGCTCCTGTCTCTTTAAATAATCCCGCCTTGGATATGACATCAGTAGATGCAGAGTAATTAGCTGTAATAATTTTATACATTATAGTTATTTATCAATAAACCACATCTGTAAAGGTGAACCTATGCAGAGTTTTGTTCACTTGGAAAGTGCTCAAATTGTACCTCAGTACCACGCTCCAAGAGGCGCCTTTATTCCCCGAGATATATGGGGCTGTCAAAACTGGACCTTTTAAAATTAAAATTCCAATCGCTTCTTGTTTTGTGTAAAGCCTTTTTTGCTAAACTGAGACTTCCTTTTCTTTGGTCTTTCTGATCTCCTTCCAGAAATTCATAAAACCCCATTGAATTTGTTTTCCCCTGTCTTTGTTGTATAACTTTATGGGTCTTTTGATCACTGTCTTTGCAGTAGAAATGCAAAGAGTATTCCATGTACCATAGCGTATTTAAAGGCTGGATTTAGAGGAGAGGAAGTTTAGCTGTACTGGATATTATATAGCCATGTGTCACAATCCACTTTGTTGAGGTATAAGGGCACCCTGACCAGTTGCACATAAGCATGTACGAATGGATGGCTGACGAGTAACCTCAATGGTTTCCAAGGTAACTGCTCTGTATTTAGAATGTGCTACCAAAACTGCTCTTTATATCTTTATAACAGACAATCTCAGACTCTCTCATATCCTCAGTCCTACCACCTCGACTGCAAAGCCATTCTTTGCATCTACAACACTTTTTGTGGTTAAAAAATAAAAATCCAAACATTAGTAACTCTGTTTCAGTGGACATTACCAAGTTGTATTTAATCTTTTTTTTTAGGTAGTTTAAAAGTGGGAAGGCTCCATAACCACAGTGTGCTTGAAAATTCACAGATAATTATAAATGAAAGGGACACTATAGGCACATTGAATGGGTCTGGGTGCAGTGTACCTATTGCCCTTAGTCCTGAAATGTAAATCAAACGTAAAGTTCAGAGAAACCGCATTGTCTATATTGCAGCACTAAGTCAGCTTCCAGTTGCTGTCTACCAGAGGCACTTCAGTAATCTTACCGGACTTAAGGTCCCTTAAGTGACGCTGGACATCCTCACACTCTGCATGAGGACATCCTGTATCAAATGAAAAAAATGACCATTCCTCTTAAATAATAATAACTGAAAGGAAGGTGCGCACGTTTTGCACCGAAATGCGTGTCGGGTGTTTTGGAGATTTTTTTTGTTTTTTTAAATGGGCACTCAATAGCACGTGTTTTTTTTTGTTTTTATACTTGGTGATTTGAGCCTTTTGGCTCTCTAAATGGTTATTTTCTAACTATACTCTGTTTCCTTCCTCCACCTGTCTAGTCATATACCTTTTACACTAATAAGGTTTTGTGAGTAAAGTATTATTGCAAATTGAGTGGATTTTTGTTACCTCTTGATAGATTTGGATAATGTTGTACCCACTGACCCTAGACAGGTTACAGCCTATTACTTAGCTCTCATATATTTAGATCGTATTTAAAGGGACACTCCAGGCACCCAGACCACTTCTGCCCATTGGAGTGGTCTGGGTGCCAACTCCCACTATCCTTAACCCTGCAACTGTAATTATTGCAGTTTTCACAAACTGCAATAATTACCTTGCAGGGTTAAGTCCTCCCCTAGTGGTTGTTTACTAGACAGCCACTAGAGGGCACTTCCGGGATCATAGCACAGATTATCTGTGCTATAGCGTCGCTGGACGCTGTGTGAGGACCTCCAGCGTCGCTAAAATCGCTAAAATTTATCGGATGGGGGCGCGAGGCATGGAGGAGGCAGAAGGAGCTGTAGTACCAGGAGTACAGCTTTGAATTCCTAACACTCTACTATGCCTTTAATGTTTTCTATGAATGATGTTCTTCCTGGAGCAATAAAAGCAGAGAGGATGCATCAGAACAAATGTATAGAAATTCCTCTACACACGCCTGTCTAACATACACCGGGTCATTACCAAACTATGAATTGCCAGGAGTTTAGAGTGAATTTCAAATTTTAGGACCAAAAAGATCTCCAGTTCAGTTTTCAGTTCATTAATATTGGCCGGATAAAATAAAATATTTCTTAATATCTCACATTTACGATTTGTTTGCTACTAAAACACATCAATAAGCAAGTTACCTAAAGTTTATATATAATGTTTAAAACGTATTTACAATCAGACTAATTTAAAATAATTTACCCAACCATACCTTACACACTTTCCTCTAGATATCTATGAAATTAACACTTTTTCCTATTTCCTAATTTCCACTCCAACTCGAAACAAAACGTGAACCCTAACATACTGTGCCGTATTTAATACACAACTGGCTACTATTCTCACAGATCAAACATATACAACCCAAGATAAAAAGATATCCAATCAGTCCATATAAACAGTGAACAGTAAACACATTGTCAGATAATACTGAAACCTATAATGTGTTCTAGATGGATTTAGAATGGCCTCTTTGAATTCAGAGCTGCTTAGAATACCCTGCGGGATTTAATTGTTCGCTTCTTCCATCTGTGATGTCTGCTTCCGTTCTCTACCGCAAGCACTTTCCAAGACTGATGGATTTTGTCCTGAAGTGGATACGAATTACTTAAATAGTATTCTAAGTAAAATTATGTTCTTTTAAATAAACAAGCTTACTTTGTCAGCACGTTTGATTTCACCGTACAGCTCCTTGTGTTTATAGTTCTATACACTGAAAGACCAATAAGCAGTTTTAAATAGAAATAAACACGCTTACCGCTTTCTCTGCTCGTTATCTAGATATACGTCATGGAATATCCACACACTGATCTATGTGGTTACAGCAGCTATCTCAATATCTCTTCAAAAAGAGACTCCCATGTGAAATCTACTTTGGAGACAAATTGACCTACCTAGCTAGAGGCTGATGACTTTTGCCGAAATCAAACACAATGTGGGTTATTACGGAGATCGTTGACTGTTTTCTTAGATTTATCCAGAAAATGTAAAGAGGGCCCAGGCACACAAAACATCTTAAAGTGCAGACTTTAATAGAAGCATTAATATTTCAGCCACCAACAGTGGCCTTTGTCAATGTTTTGTGTGCCTGGACCCTTGTTACTTTTTTGGATAACTGACGGAAGTTCGCCAACTCTGGGTTTGGGTTAATCTGACAAGTCTACTACACTTCCAAACTGAGGCATAAAGATGAGAATAGAACCTGAGTTTTATTAGGGAACCCTGGCATTTTACACTAAGGCATTTGTCTGTGATCCCACACCTACAGATGTAGGTGACTGGAAAGAAAATATGGACCTGTGTTAAGTAACATGATGTCAGCTAGAACTGCATGAGCTTGGCTAAAACACCTGGAAATTATGTTTAGCACCTACAGAAATTGTGAGTCTGAAACTTTATGTCTCAGTAATAAAATCTGTTCAACTTGTTTGTTCTGTGAGATATATATATTGTGAATGACGGACTGCACATTCATTTCTACCATGGAGTCAATGAAAGCCACAAAGAACTTGACTTGTAAATGAAGCTCACAGTGGCTGTCCAGCACAAGAGATAAGATGGGGCTACGTCTAACCACACGCAGTGTGTCTGATTGCTCCTGGCATGCTTTGAAATCTCAGCGGTTGGAAATTACACAGTGCAGGATTTAAAATAAGACTGGAAATAAACAGACATTTGCGCACACATATATACAGAGGGTGGTGTTAGGCTAGGAGTCTAAAACATAAAGTCATTAACCATTTAAATCTATGACCGTGCAATGTAATCATGCAGATTGTAACTGATCTGAGCAGGGCATTCTTCACCTTGCCTCTGTCTTAACAATTTTATAATTGTAAAGCACTGCAGAATAGATTGTTGATATAGTAATAATAATAATACCAGCCTGCCCACTGCGTAATCATTCAATGTTAGCGTTTAGCATGTACTGGACAAAATGCAACACGTGCTGCAGTCCTAACCAGATCTGCTCTACAATAGGCAACCACCTCTGCCAAGGATGTAGCCCTTTCTCAAAATGTATTCAGCAGTAGGCTCTCTCTAATTTCAAACTCCAGATGAACAAAGCACCCTATGTATTCAAGCCTATCCATCATCAAGAATCACACAGGGGATCGATTTCTCCCGTTAAGTGCTCTGTGCATTTAATTTATTTTCTCTGTCTACCACAACCTATACCTGGATGGATCTACCACCATTTCTAACTATCCATTCTATGTGGGACTCACAGTTACCTGGCTTAGGGGCCTTCAGGAGGTTTTATCGTTCTTGGTTACTCTTAGTACATATAACCTTCATACGTTTTCAATCTATCGAGTGTTTTCATATACACTGCACAAGAGACCTTTACTTTTACCTAGATACCCTTCTCTGAAGAAAACTCCAACACTGTCTTCAAATTCTCTCTTCTCAGCTCAGAAGTTATATGGGGATGTTAATGGGGCCTCACATTTTTCTGATTCTCAGAACTTACCACATGTCAGTGCAATCATGTGAGTCCCAGGGAATTTATTGTCCATTCTGTATAGAGAATAATTCTGCAGCAAAATTCTAGAAGAGGAGCAATAAGCAGGAAAATTCCATTGGTTTCTCCATGGAGACTGCCAAACATTTAACACGTTGTCCCCAAAATGACTATTTATCTTTAACGTCCCCTCCCCCCCCCATCACCCTCAATGAGTTTGCAGCAACGTGCGATGTACATTGATTCACCTACCTCCCCTGTAGCTGAAGACTCTGTCACTGGTGCAAGTTGAACATATTGGACTTGAATGTCACTAGCTTGAAGGGGCGACCCATCAACCACTCCTGTATTGGGGTCAGCGGCAACAGCTATTAGTTGAGCTCCTTGTAGCACCTATAAAAAACAGATTAGAGAGACCATTTATTCCCTAAAAGACCAATGCCAGGAGCTTGATACAGAGCCATCCACGGTGACAACAGGACTCCATGTAAAGTCATATTTTGGCTAATATCAACATGTTAATCATTTTGATTTATGAGCAATTAGCACAAAAAATCAACAACAAAGAAACAAAAACAAAACATTAACAGCCCAGTTTTTGTTTAGGTGATACAGATGGCAAAGAATCAGATGGGAGGTGAATGGATGGACTGGGAAAGATCAATAAGATAAATCTGGCAATTTTATCGCAGCAGTAAAGAGGTTAAGCGGGAATTTAAAAGAGGCTTGGGAAAAGTATTGTATGTTCTATGCCAGCCAAATCAACATACCACAGTAATGATTACAGGGCTGGGATTCCGGTGCAGACAACCACTGAGTTTTCAGAAACGGTGACTGGCATGCACGCAGACCACTTCGAAAACAGAGGGCTCGTGTCCCACCCTTTCACTGCCAGACAGGCATGGTTCCGTAATCCTTTTCTGCTAGCTGATAATGTACCAAACATGTTATGTGAAATACAAACATGTATTCCAGACCCCGTAGTGTTAAAATAGCTATTTAAGTGACTCCCTCCCCCCTGTCTATGTAGTAGAAAGGTGATTTTACACACATTATCTCGCCAGCCCAACCGGTCTCGCAGCGGCGTGCTCTAGCTGGTCCCATATCCATGGCTGAGAACATCAATATTACTGATCTCATTCAATCTAATTCTTTACCATAACAATACAATGGGATGCTATTGCGGATTTGCGTCAAAACGTTTGAAGTTTCCATACAGAGCGTAGACATGCTGAACGTAGGTGCTGCACACTGACACAAGAAGCTCCTCCAGTGGCCGTCTAAGTGACTGCACCTAGAGCAGTTACTAGGCACCCATGTAAACACTGTATTTTCTTTAAAAGGCAGCATTTACATTGAAAAGCATGCAGGTACAGGCTATACACACCAGAACCACCACATTAAGCTATATGCTTCTGGTGACTATAGTGTCTCTATAATCTTTTAAATGTGTGTTTAAAAAAAGGCATGGGGATTAACTCTGAAAGTCATTTGCAAACTGATAATTTTTGGCAAACTTTAAAATAATCAACCCTAAAGAGATTAAAATAGCTGACCTTTTTCAAGGCAGTTAATGTAATTATGGTATAGTGTATACAATAAAATAAAACACATGCAGATATGACACAGATCTTGCATTATACATTGATTATAAGAAGACCGATTTTCTTAAAACTTAAACCAGGTCTCTTGTAATCTGCTGGAAAATCACAACTGCTGCCTCAGTAATACTCATTTTATAGGTTATTTCTCTTATATCTGCCAGAATACTGAAAATATACACTTCACAATGCTGCTAAAATGGACAAGGCTTAAGAAAGGTTTGTGTGTCACAGGCCACTCAAATGGTTAAGTGCAAAATGAAAAAAGCTGAAGGCAAAGTCTGTGAAGGAGGTATTATTTTGAACAGTTCAAACATTTGTATTGACTCATTATCAAAATTCTATGCCAGCAACATATGTGTTTGGCTTGGATCATGCCATCATGCAGACCTGCTACTGAACATTCTTGGCGTGAGGATATAATGTAACACAAACACAGCGCCTCGTGTCTTTAGGGAAAGAGTGTGTTACAGGGCATGCACATGCTGCTAGTGAAACAACTGCACTGAACGCTTGATTGATGGAAGGACGAAGCACAAAGGGGGTTCAAACTCCACTAACTGATGTCATACAATGAACGGCCGCATTTAATGAACATGGAAACCTGTAGAGCATGTAACAACGTACAGGCATGTGTTTGGAGAATACATTCGCTGTCAGCCAAGCTGTTCTCTCAATAAGAATAAAGTCAAACGAGCTGTGGAATGATTACGAAGCAATGCTGCCGGTTCCCTATAGCTGGGATTGCTAGTACAGCATCTGCATGATTATGGATTAGCAGCCCGAAGTGAAAACATACTGGCTACAGCACGTGCCAATGGCAATGCAATGAATTGACTGAAGTTGCCGCTGCCGGCCTGGGGCACTAGTCATTATTAATATGCTATGTATTACAGGTAAGGGTGGATTACAAACCAAACCTTATGCTCTTACCAGTGGCTCAGTATTTAGCGTTTCCCAATTCTCTTTAAGTGACGGTACTGATAAACCATGTCCAGTTAGTGGCCATTGTCGAATCGTTTCAGAAGAATGGCCAAAGAAACAGAGGTAGGACACAATCTGTATCCTACTACTGTAGTTTTTTTGGCCAGGGTTAACAAATAGTCTAGAGCAGCCATGGGAGAGCTGGCATGAGAGTGAGAATATTTCTTTAACAGAAGGTAAAAGCTAATTAAGTAAACAACGGGTTTTATTGTTGTATGACATATTCATATGACATATCAAATTCCTTATTTTCTATAAACAAAATGTATTGTCATCAGTAAAGTCAAGCCTTAGGGTTGGGCCTTTTAATTGGTCAGTTGGTAAATTAATGAATCTGTAAAAGAGGCAGACTCACACGCTCCTGAACACAGTTATGTTTGCTCTGTGTGACAAATTCCAAATTCCATTTACCTGATAACCCTAACCCAATGCTCCTGTAACCCCTATATCGCGAGCTTGGTAACGTGTTCAAGTAGCTACTTCCTATTCAATAATGTAATGTAATCTAATCAGTAGGAGAACCACCAGGAGGGTGTCAAATACCCCTAAATCAAAAGATCAGCCTGGAACATAAAGGAATAGTTCTTGATCCGATAAGAATGTACGGGAATCTAATTACTTTTCTGGATCCTTAGAGTTCCCCAGTGTAACAATGTGTCTGGTGTTCATTAAGTGGGTGGTTAGGTGCAAACGAAGAACACCGTCACAAAAATTGAAGTTTCTGCAAATATTCAGTTCAGCTTCTGACTTATATCAGGTTATGTTTTTTTTAAGAAGCTGGAAGGTTCTGACCAGAAATATCAATTTCACTCTAATAATGTGGATTCCTATAGCTTTTTTGAACAAAAATATTCCAGGTCTGAAGGGGAAAAAATTATATATATATATATATAATTCCCCTGTTATTTTTCCGAGAGTACAGCCCTCCGAAGAACAGCAGGGGCTACTGAGACACCTTCCTTTTAACATAATAACAAACGGAGCGCTTAACGCCTCAGGAAGATTGGCTTATGGAAAGAATCCCGATACAACGTAACATGTTTCCCTTTAGCTTTCACTAGGAAGCATCTGAAATGGATTAAGTGCTGCGAGAGTAGGTGAGGAGTAAGACTATAGGGAGACGGCTTGTCTGTTTTGGCTGCATTCAAAACTAGTTACTGTTATAATAATGGAACAGAGACAAAAGAACAGCCTGGGAATGCATGAAATCAAATGGGGCAAAAAAGCAGGACTCCCACCCAAAGACGTAAAAAGAAAGATCAGCTATTGCAGGTTCACTCACACAAATAGAAAACATATGCCATGAGCTGCAGCATATACCAGAAATGGCACCTTAAAGGACCACTATAGGCACCCAGAAAACTTCAGCTCAATTAAGTGATCTGGGTGCCAGGTCCCCCTAGTTTTAACCCTGCAGCTTAAACATAGCAGTTCCAGATTAACTGCAGGGTTAATCCAGCCTCTAGTAAATCGAAGTAAATCGCACTTATTTGATGCTGGATGTCCTCACAGAGTCCAATGTCAAAAAAGATCCCTATAGGAAGCGGGTTTGAATGCGAGCGCACCTCTGGCTGTGCATGCGCATTTGGCTCCACTCGGAAGCTGACTTTGATGGAGGAGGAGAGGTCACCAGCGCCGAGAGAGCCTGGCACTGGATTAAGGTAAGCAAATAAATGGTTAATTAACCATTTATTCACTGCGGAACGGGACCCTAGTCACCAAATATTTGTATTCCTAACTCTATAGTGTTCCTTTAACTGATTTTTCTGCTTAAATACCCTCCCATAATGCACAGAAACCTATATTTATACTACAGTGCTTAAATACCCTCCCATAACGCACAGAAACATATACTACAGTGCCAAAATAGCCTTCCACAATGCACAGTGCCCTATATTTATACCGCAGTGCCTAAATAACCTCCCATAATGCACAGCACCCTATATATTTATACTGCAGTGTCTAAATAACCTCCCACAATGCACAGCAGTGCCTAAATAGCCTCCCATAATGCACAGCACCCTATATTTATACTACAGTTCCTAAATAACCTCCCACAATGCACATCACCCTATATTTATACAACAGTGCTTAAATACCCTCCCATAATGCACAGAACCCTATATTTATACTACAGTGCTTAAATACCCTCCCATAATGCAGAGCACCCTATATTTATACTGCAGAGCCTAAATATGCTCCCATGATGCACAACACCCTATATTTATACTAAAGACCCTAAATACCCTCCCATAATGCACAACACCCTATATTTATACTATAGTGCTTAAATAACATCCCATAATGCAGAGCACCCTATATTTATACTATAGTGTCTAAATACCCTCCCATAATGCACAGAAACCTATATTTATACTGCAGAGCCTAAATACCCTCCCATAATGCACAACACCCTATATTTATACTAAAGTCCCTAAATACCCTCCCATAATGCACAACACCCTATATTTATACTACAGTGCCTGAATACCCTCCCATAATGCACAGCACCCTATATTTATACTATAGTGCTTAAATAACCTCCCATAATGCAGAGCGCCCTATATTTATACTACAGTGCCTAAATACACTACCATAATGCACAGCACCCTATATTTATACTACAGTGCCTGAATACCCTCTCATAATGCACAGCACCCTATATTTATACTGCAGTGCCTAAATACCCTCCCATAATGCATAGCACCATATATTTATACTACAGTGCCTAAATACCCTCCCATAATGCACAGCACCTTATATTTATACTACCATGCCTAAATAACTTCCCATAATGGACAGTACCCTGCAACATGGATATCCTGTCAACCTTATTTGGTTTGTAGCAATCTTTTTACAACTGGCAGATCCTGGGTACAGACCATTTGGACTCCAATGCCAACGCTGAGAACCTGAGGAGAGAGGTATCAGGAATTCTCAATATCTGAAGAACTAAAACAATCTGCAATATTCATGGGGGCTCTAAACATATTGCAATTTCATGTCCTGAGGTCAATACAAAATACTTCAAAATAGGCCTGCGTCTTGTGAGGTTTCCTGTTAACTTAAAAACCTAGATTTTGTCTCGATGAGATAATCCTAGGTTTGGGTGTGAGCACTGAGTCACATAAAGCACGTTATTTAGACTTCTTTTTGAGCACCGCTACCTCTGAATCCTTTCCAGATACTGGTTTGTATTGCTAGCTTTCTGTTTGTAACGTAGGCTGGCACCTTGTTCTCTTGATACATTTACATGTAAAGAACCATGAAATGTAAATAGCCTCGAGCAGCAGCGGAGTTTGGGAAAGAAAGCGGATTAGATTCCAGGTCTCTGCACAGCGACCAGGCCAGGGCTTCACACTGCAGGTGTACTCAGCCTTAAGCTTACACCTTGGAAATGGCCACTTCCAGCTGGACTCTAAATCCTTTATTAATTTTGTTTTTATTTATTACTTTTAGGATAGATGCAGAGCCTCTGTGAATCGCAATACAGGGTTAATCAACAACAACAAACAATACACGGACACACAAGAAAAGGTTGGCTGAAACAAGAGGTAAAAAGAATGCCTTACTTCAAAGTGTGATTATTATTTGAGTTGTCACAGCAGTGTCAGATATGTGATATTATTCCAAATAAATTCCCTAACCGTTGTCAAATGAACCAGACCAAACTACAATAAAAAATGTTGCTGCCGGACTCATAAAGCCTGGCTACATTACTAAATATTTGTCAGAGGACTTTTCCAACATCTCTTTAATTAAGGAAAATTATCAAAGTGTGAGCCAAACAGTTAAAGCAGGGGTAATCAACATGGTCCCCACCGCCCACTAGTAGGCGGTTTGGGGTTTCAGGTGGGCGGTGGTGGGTTCTGCGGAAAACGCCCAGTGGGCCTTGATGGCTGTTGGTCAAGGGTGGCAGGTGAGATCCTTTCATCTCCCCTGCTGGCCCATGCAGAGCCAGCCTTGCTGAAAGCCCTCTTGTGCTGGTGAGGAGATCAAATATCTCCCTCATAGTCTCACTGGCACTTTGTTCCAGCAGAGGGAGGCTCTGTGTTCCTCCAACGAACAGGCTGGTCAGAGCGCTGCCGTGCATTACCATGGCAATGCTCCAATACAGTGCTGTGCTCGCAGGAGAACAGGAGAGTCAGCCTGCAGCCGCTGCAGGCTGAAGTAAACATGCCACCACTGGACCACCAGTGCTTGCAGCGTTATGCCTCCCCTCCCTGGTAAAAGGTAAGAAGAAGGGAGGGGGAGACATTAAGATAGATTTTCACATCTCCCCCACCTACACACAGCATAGACCTTATGCACCTTTCACACAAAAACACACACTACACCACCCCCTCATGCACAGACTGCCGCTCTCACAAACAGACTGCCCCCTCATACACACACTGCCCCCTCCACACACATACAGCACCCCTAACACACTCACACATAAAAAAAAAAGAATAGAAAAAGGGTACTTTTTTTTTTTTTAAACTCTTTCTACATTTTTAAAAATTGCACTTTCGCTTTAAAATAAGTTACTGCAGCACTGGTGGGCGGTAAAGAAATGTTACCATCAACAAAGATACAAAAGTGGGCGGTAGGCATTAAAAGGCTTTTTTGTTTTCAAAGAATATCTCTTTGAAAATTGTTCACCAAGAACTTGATACATAATTTTAGTGTGTGAAATTAACAACCAAAAATATACATTAGTTAATATTTATGCCCCAAACCAGGCACAAATTCAGTTTATTAGAAAAATATTTAATAGAATTGACCGTGTTAAAACTGGTCGAGTCATTGTTATGGGAGACTTTAATTGCGTCTTAGACGCAGATTTGGACAGGAATCCTAAATTAAAAGGCAATAATTATAAGAAGGTAAAAACTAATTCTGAATTAGTCAAACAAAATGAACTGTTAGATTTTTGGAGGATATTCCATGTAAAAGAAAGATTTTTCATGCTTCTCTAAAACTTTTTGCTCATACTCTCGAATCGATTTAATTTTGGGGGAGAGAAATTTAGTGAAACAGGTTAAAAAAATATTTATAACAACCACAACGTGGCCCGATCATAACCCAATTATACTAGAAGTAAAAGAACAGTTTGAGAGACCCAGAACAGAATGGAGAATGAAGTATTGGATAATGAGAAATGAAAACAACCTTAATTATATTAAAGAGATGACAGATCTTTTTATCCTAGAGAATAGAAAGAATGAGGTCTACCCAGCAATGATCTGGTGCGCGTTTAAATCGGTTATAAGGGGCCACCTTATATGCCTAACAGCCAAAGAATTTAAGCTGAATGAGAAAAGGGCTAACCTGGCGGAGCAATATATAAAACTGGATGACTTACTTTATCAAAATAAAAGAAACCCCTCGAATAGTATTACCAATACCATAACAGAAGTAGAAAAATTAATAAATGACCAACTGATGGCAAAAGCCAGTAAGGCCTCAATAGGAATGAAACAAAAATGGTATTACATGGGAAACAGAGCAAAAGCACTGATGACAAATAGACTAAAGAAAGAAAAAGTTAAAAAGGTTATTACTAAAACCGTACACAATGGGGAAACCTTACTAAACCCAGAAAAAATAGGAGAAGCCTTTAAAAAATATTATTACGATTTATACAACATTTCGAGTCAAATAAATAAATTAGACATCAGAGAGTTCTTAAAAACTATTAAAATCCTGAAAATCACAGATCTACAATTACAATAATTGAATAAAGTATTCATGGAGGATGACTTGAAAAAAATACATCACCAGGACCTGATGGGTTTGATAACCTCGTCTATAAATTATTGAAAAACAATATCAAAACAGATTTGATCAAAGTTTTTAACTCCTTTGGAACAACCGAAAAGATCCCAGCAGAATTACTGCAAGCGAATTTAGTCCCAATTCCTAAGCAAGAAAAAGACATAGAACTACCGCCCAATTTCCCTTCTAAATACCGATATAAAGCTCTATTCGGCTATGATAGAAGAACGTTTGAAAAGAATTATACCAGACGTGATAGATAGGGACCAGGTGGGGTTTGTCCCGTCTAAACAAAATAGACCAGAGTAAAACAGGTATATGCTGGAGATGTGAAGGGGGAGTGGGAGATTGTGTACATATTTGGTGGAGCTGCCCCCCCACTTAAGGAATTTTGGAAAGTGTTCTTGTCCAAAATTGAAATGGTAACCGAATTTAACTTTCCCCTTGCCCCGGAAATGCTTATATTACATTTAAATATTTATCAGTATAATGTAGATTTGAAACACTTTTTTTACCCACGCATTAATAGCAGCAAAGATTTCCATAGCTAGAAGGTGGGGAACTAAAACTCTACCAAATTGGGACATAGTAAAAAATCTACTAATTTCGCAATTTAGGATGGAGGGAGGTTTGAATAGAAACCTGAAGAAAAAAAAAAAAATCTATTTCACATAAATAAGTGGTTAAAAAAATTGTCGGCAGTAGATTAATATGCATGGAAGAGGAAAGGGAGAGAAAAGAGAAAAAAGGGAGAAAGGGGGAAAAAGAAAACAAGGGGAAGGGGTGAAGAGAAAAGAAGAGGGAATAAAGAAGGGAAAAAGAGAAAAAAAAGAGAAAAAATGCTAGCTCATATATTAGTACTATGAATAGCAATTCAGAGAGACTAGGGAAGAGGGTTTCATCATCGTGTGTGAATGCTGTGTATGTCTGCTTTAAGTTTTAGTTTTCTCTTTGTTAGTGAGTAATATTAATGTTTTTTATAAATTAAAGTTATTTAAACAGGAAAAAGAGGGGAGAGAAAACATTGATGATGACTAATACACCAATGCCTGAGATGCAGAAAGCTTGAAAGAATATAAGAGGCTGGTAACGTCTGAAAATGAAAAAAAAAAATAGAAAGAAAAAGTTGACTACCCCTGAGTTAAAGAAAAGTGTTTAAGAATATACAGCTGAACAATCCAAGTTTGGTAGGATTTTATCTATAAAGAGAAGGATCCTATCTGAAATGTTTACATGTAATTATTCCTTTGGGTATATCCAAATCTATCTTACTCTATATACAGAGAGGTATATTTCAAATTGTATGGCACACTAGGTGACCTAGAGTTGCTGTCTCAACATTACAACTACTTATACAGCATGAAGGTTTCCATCTCGCTAACATCCTACACTATCATAACGTAATAATATTCTCGCAATCTTTTGCTGGTCAAGCAGACCCATCTGATGTAGCTTGGTTAGCCATTGAAAATGTAAATGTATCACAATTACTTACACCACTACACTTTCCAAAAACTACTTTGGCTACAGCACAAAGACCGACCTAAAATCCCAAAAATGCTTCCTAAAATCAAATTCAGTACTTCATTGTGGTCACCAACTTCTAAAAATACATTTTCTCACAATCCATTTTAACATATATGTCATATATATATATTTTATATATTCCTACCCCTTTACTCTCATATTGTACCAATACAAGTTTGTATAGGACTGGATCCTATTGTCTCCACAATATTATTCCCTTTAATATATTATTTAAAGCACATACTGAAACCCTAAGCAATTCTATACCGTTGTAATGAAAACTATTTAATCCCCATTAAAAAATCAGGTTTAATGTCAAAATTTACAGACTTTCAGCTGTTTGCAATGAACAAATCACATAAAAGCAATTCAAAGAGCTCAACACAACGCATGCTTCAACTGGCTTCCTCAAATTCTACTGAAAATTCTATTTCATGGCAAGCATCTTTAGTACTTCGCAGAGCACCTTTTGCGGTTATGACCTGCTACAAATGAGATGCGAAGCCACCAGCCTTTGGCAGCGTTCCTGAGGAATCTTAGCCCATTGCTCATGAGCAATGGCCTGCACTTGTGATATTCTAGGGTTTGCATGCCTCAACCACCTTCTTTAAATCCCACTAGAAATTTTTTTTAGTCAGGTGACTGTGATCGTCACTGTAGAATTTTCCAAGACTTCTTCAGCAACCAAGCCTTGGTGGAATTTGAGGCATGCTAAGGATCATTGTCTTGTTGGAATGTCAGCTTCCTCACAGACTGCATGACATTTTCTCCTAGGATTTCCTGATGCTTCAATCCATCTTGCCTTCCACACGCTGCAGATTTCCAGTGCGAGAGGATGAAGAGCAGCCCCAGAGCATCCTCAACCTTAAAGGATCACTATAGTGTCAGGAAAACAAAGCGGTTTTCCTGACACTATAGTGCCCTGAGGGTGCCCCCACCCGTGGCGCTGAAGGGGTTAAAACCCCTTCAGCCACTTACCTTAATCCAGTGCCGGGCTCCCTCTGCGCTGGTGACCTCTCCTCCACGTCCGATGTCAGCTCCCCCGTCCGACGTCACTAGAGCCGAATGCGCATTCAAAGCTTTTCTATGGATGCTCTGCGCGATGGAGGCGAAATTCGTCTCCAGCGCCGCAGATGTGCTTCTAGTGGCGGTCTGGAAGACATGGAATGGAAACCTTCTGCGTTTAGTACGCCCCCCTTACTATGCTCAGTGAAACCTCAATGCCTGTTGCCTCAAAATCTTCCGGCAGGTTTTTTGCAGTCACTATTTGGTTTTTCACAGCCTACTGTCTCAGAAATCTGTTTGCAGGCATTGATAGCTTCAATTTTCTTCCCTATCCAGGTAGTGTAAACACTGTTCCTTCAACAATGAACTTGCGAACGTTGCTTCCAGAGGTGTCTCAAGGAATACTGAGTGCCGTTGCCATCTTTTAGTATCCTGTTCCTTGTTTGTGAAGGTCAATGATCTCTTCTCTTAACTTTGTGGACCATTCTTTTGACTTAGCCACACAGTGACCAAAACTAAACTTCATCTGATCTGTTTCTATATAGCTCCTTCAGTCTGAATCTTGATTTATTTCCTGAAGAGTTTGAATTATCATAAAATATCCCTTATCTTTAGCAGTTAGGATGGATCTTAAAGAGAGGACCTGTTTCAGATTTACCCACAATCCATCCCACAAAGGGTAAACAGGAGACATCAATGGCAGAGGAGAACATAATAAATGCTCCCAGATATTGAGAGTCAGCACAAGGAAGAAAATAATAATAAATATAAAGGCAAGTAGCAACAGGGAGAATAATATCAACGAGATACAATGGGCATTAAGAAAGGAAAACTAAAACAGGATAAAAATTGTGTTTTTAAATAAACCCCACAACATGATAGGGACACTTCAACACATGGACCCCACTGATTTCTTCCAGAATGCACAAAACATTTTTACTTCGTCTTTTATCTCCACTTTTTACTCCCTGGTTTCTCTGACTTAATCCCAGATTACAGCCTCAAATTCCAAAAACAAATCACTGTATACAATACATTATATAAAAAAAGTAAACCCTGAAATTTAATCAGGGTTTAAATTGTATACAATGTATCAGGGCTTAAATTTACCATTGCTTAAATTATTTATATAGAAACATAAATAATTCAGTAAGGATACTAAATTCATTAAAGTTGATCTATTGTGTAGTAAATATCTTTAACCATATTTTGATTCATTTTTTTGTTTCAGCTTTCACTTTTGTTGCCCTGCCCTTTCCTCAACTGTCCAGGCAATGACAATGTCTCTTGGAATGGGCAGGCAAAGGTACAGGCAGACTGTTAATGAGTTTCCAGAATTTAGGCTCTCTTGGGAACTTGACTTTTGGCAGATCTCCAGTTAACATTCTGATAGTAGTGAAGTCCATGATTAAAGGAACACTATAGGGTCAGGAACACAAACATGTATTCTTGACCCTAGAGTTTTAAAAGCACCATATACCCCCCCTCCCCTCCTTTACCCCTCTAACTACAGTAAAATCTTACCTTTATTCCAATCTGCTGCTGGCTCTGCCCCTGATCTGGTTGTTTGTCTGACCTCATCAGAAGTAATGATCTGAGTCAATCACAATGTCTTCCAATAGGAAAGCATTGGATTGGCTGAGCTTGTAGGAAGCATATAAGTGACAGAGCCAGTACAAGCCAAACACAGTGAGAGGGAACACAGGCCTGGCCAATCAGCATCTCCTCATAAAAGGAGGAAAGTTAAGTGTCTGCATGCAGAGGGTGGAGACACCGAATGTCAGTCACACTGTGCAGCACTGCCCCAGGAAGCACCTCCTGCAACCATTTGAGGAGTGACCATTTCAGGAGGTATCCCTAGATTGTAATGTAAACACTGCCTTTTCTCTAAAAAAACAGTGTTTACTGCAAAAAGCCTGAAGAGTATGATTCTACTCACCAGAACAAATTCAATAAGCTGTAGTTGTTTTAGTTACTATAGTGTCCCTTTAATATTCTCTACATTTAAACTATACATAGCTTTAAAATGGGACACATTGTGATAAACGTCCTTACTGTAATGTGCTAGCTCACAAAATTAAATAAAAATCATGCTGTGTAAAATAAAATACAAATGAGTATGGGACTGACTCTGCTGCCAGTTCATTTGCAATTTTTTTTTATTAGATATTTTAAATCAAGGCTCTGCTGTCTGGCTCTTCTCCAATCAGAAAACTCAGTCACACTGTAGTAGGATCAGAATTACATAGTTTACTGCATGATAAGCTTGTGAGTTATATAAAGTAGGCAGACTTAGTGCTGCTTCCCAATTAGAAACCAGCTTGTCAAGCAATTATGAACCAGGACAGCTAATTTTAAACACATGAAACTGTAGAGGCCTCCAAACTGCTGATAGTTCCTGAGGTCAGCTAAAGGTATTTAAACACGTTACACAGATAAGCCTTTCATTTCCAAAATAGTTAAATGTGCATGGTGAGTTGCCAGGACCTTTGTAACATGACCGACTTACCAATAACTGGAAAAGGATTTAAGGAGCAAAGGGTGGGGATTCATATATAGCCAAAGCAGAACGCAAGTGCCAGGATCCAATTAAGCAGCTACCTATAATGTCAGGTCCATTTACTAAATGGATCATTTGGGGAATTAAGCCAGAGAGGCATTTTTTGTGATAGGCAATCTAGCACTTCTGAATCTGAAACCCAACTAGGATATAAAGCACACCGTGTCCAGTGTTTGTCTGTAGTCTGACACATATGTCTGCTATCTGCACTGAGTCACCTCTGAGTAATCTGGCTGGGACTGCTGAATCACTACAGCTTCTCTAAAAAGGGCTCATGGATTTCTTGCTTGCCATAGCGGCTAAATTCCCCATAACAAATTCCTGGTGACAAGTGATTCAATGGTCGAGGTGAGGTTAACCAACAAATGCATAGCTGCTAGAAAAATGAACAGCGAAGATTGTTCGAGTCTTTCCTTGGTGTACACAGAGTTTAGAATTCTTGTTTTTAGAAAGACTGAACATTTCCCACATTGCCTATGTCACAGAGAGGCATTCAGTGTGGAGAACGGACCAATATGATTTTATTTGTGATGTGCTAATGGACCTCAGAAGGCTACAGTGCTGCTATATGTTTTACGGTTGCTACAACGTCAACTCGACAGTTATCCCATGCATTTATTTTCGGACTGTAAAAAAAAAAAAAGTACAAATAAATGTACCTCTTTGTAAACCCTATAAACCCTATGACCCCTGCACTAAAAGTCTTCTGTATCTACAGGAGGCAGTGCATATCATGTAAAAAGTACAATCTGGCTCTGTAGACTAAAGAATTACAATATTTTTTAGCCTGGTTGATAAATGCACATTTAATGTGTGTGCTTTATTGTAAGATTCGTACGTCCAAAGACCCTTGTTGGGTGATGCCATGTCTGAAGCTTTTTACTATGGCCATTTGACGCAGACGGGTTTGTCTATAGGGCTGAATAGGTTGATTCTGGTGGTGTCAGGATAAATAAACAGAATCTCCAGGTAAATGCTCAGAATCTCTGGATGAAGGGGAACATTTTCAAGGCTCAAGGTAAATGGTCACTTTAGACCATGAGCTATGTTTGATGCACACAATATCTAGAAGATATTATCAAAGATTCCAGATAAACAATGTTTGACTTTTTTTTTTTTTTTTTTACTAAACTAAAAAAAGTCCAGTTTTGTTCAAAGCTGTTCAGTAACAAAAACCTTGACGCCTTCAGGTATGCTGACCAATATCATTTAGTTGTAAATATATCATAAGAATTTGTTAGAGATCATTTTAAATCCCAAGAGGTATCGTCTACTAGTGCCAAGTGTCCCTTGGTGCCATCTTTCTATTCAGCATTGAACTATTAAATGATAATTCCAAGCAGCATATCCCCTCTGTGCTGATGAGCCTAATAAGGGAGGAGACGTGTGTTCTTGTGATTGGCTCAGAGTACCACGTGATCGGTTTATCATAGTGTCATTTGCAAGTATGAATTTGCAGGGCTAGAAGGAAGAGGCCAGGCAGTGGGCAACCAGGGAACCTTATTTAATGTTAAACTGCTGAAAATGGTTGAACACTGAATGTAGAGGTAATGCCAGGGGACTCAAGACATTAAAACCAATTCACTATGACAAAATGGTCAAAGTGCCTATAGGGTCCCTTTGAGGATGCTATATTTATGAAGGTAGGGGTTCGTAAAAGTGACAAAACCACTTCAGGTGGTTTATAGATCATTGGCGTACATCTCCCGTAATGCCCTTACAGCCAAATGCTTTCAAAGCATCATGGAATATGTAGTCCACAGCATCTGGAGTGCAGAGGCTTGCCTACCTCAGCGATACATAGATTATTGATTGCCTTTGACAGGATCTGCAGAAACCTAGTAAATAAATATAACATTTATACATATACCAAGCAACGGCCAATGTCAAGTTTGTCCATTTTAGCTTTTCAGTTCCACCGACTGATAACCAGTACAACATGTAAACGGTGGATGGACTTTTCCCAAAACATTTAATGATTGTCGCAAAACCCTGGACAAAGTTGAGTTGTATGGAAAAAGTTTGTAAACAGAGTGACTGTTACAAGATACAAGGGAACTTTAATTGCATACTGAGTGTTCAAGTAGGACGCCAGAAACTCGAACACATACTCATTATTAATGAGGTAGTCTTGATAGGTCATGAAATATGATTTAAGCTCATTACGGAGGTACAAGTGTGCTTTCATTGGCAGAAAGAAACTAACATACTTGGATGGTATTTACATTCTCCTAATTTATTGGCCAGAGCCAGCACTTCTTATAAAAGTCAGCTATGAAAGGTTTATTGATATTGCAAACTGATTATAAATGTTGTCTAGAGATTAAAGTGGCTAAATTGTATTTACTGCCGAACGTTGCAGGTTCAGTGTACCGTACAAATTATCTTACTTCCTCAGTATGAGGCAGGTAACGCCAAGCAACATTTTAGGAAACATCAACAGATAACAGATGGGTTTTCATGTGGAAATGATAAGGCCCAGTACACACAATGATAATTGTATGTACTGCGCACTCAAATTAAATATAGAGATGAAGGCGGCATAATTTGTGTACGAAAACCTTCACAATTATGATAATGTTGAGTATTGTGAATGGCTCTTAGGTGTTAAAATGCTTGTGCAGATACCCCAGCAAAATAACTGCAAGAACAATGACTCAACTGCAACTACTGGGTCTGTGCAAAACAAACAAAAACAATGATATTTTTCTGAAATGTTTGGTAAATTAACAGGTGATTTAAAGCCACAAAACACGTGCCGCATCAGATGAGCACAATGTTTAGACCACAATTTCTGAAATTTGCTCAATGATTTTTACATGTCAATAAAAGTTATTTTATTGACAGCGGTTGACTAGTGATTGAGAATGAGAAATAGATAAATTTCTTCCATTCTGCAACTAAAAACTTAAGCATTTAACTATTTAAAAAAAAAATTATTTGTGGAGTTTTTGTAATATACCTGTAACTCCCTCTTTGAGTTTGCCCTGCTCCCCAATATAAGTATAAAGAGCAGCTTTATATCCGCCAGCAAAAGAAGGACAGAATGCGGTCCACCCAAGATGGCGGCGAAGGACCCGCGCTATCTCAAACCTCAGACTCCATGCATGAGCAAGATCATGAGGCAAGCCTCTACACTGATGCCCCGGTCACGGAGAGAAAACTCTTCACTATGCTGCAGGACTTCAGGGTAACCCTGCAAAGGGACCTACGGCAGGCTACAAATGACATCAAGAAAGAAATATCAGAGTTGGGAGAGAGGACAAATAGCTTGGAGGCCAGACAGGACGAGCTATGCTCAGCACATGACACTCTGGCGGCAGCCGTACAGAGCCTAAGTGACGAGCACATGTACCTTAAAAAGAAAATGGCTGACATGGAAGACCGCTCGAGGCGAAACAATGTCAGCTTCCGAGGGATCCCGGAATCCGTAACGAATGACGGTCTTGTAGAATGCATAATGTCGATATGCAAAACCCTGGTCCCGACAGTACTAGAACAAGAGTGGCTTATGAACCGGGCACACCGCCTACCACGGCCCCAGAGGCTCGCACAAGATACGTCGCGTGACATAGTAGTGCGATTCCACTATTTTAAAACCAAAGACACTGTACTTGCGGCGGCAAGGAAAGTGTTAACATTGCCTACACCCTTTGAAAACGTCCAACTATACGCAGACCTTTCGGCTATGACCATGAGTAGGAGACGAGAGTTTGTAACGGTCACAAAGACACTAAGGAACAACAACATTCAATATCGCTGGGGTTACCCGTCCAAGATCATCGTCTGGAGGAACAGAAGAACATACACAGCAAATGAACCGGAGGTGGGCATGCAGCTACTTAAGGAATGGGGCCTTTTTCCAGTAAGATCCCCGGAAAGAGCATCGGCAGAATCGCCAAAACGCCCGCAGAGAGAATGGCAGATGGCGGGGTCACCCACCCTACCTTAACAATCCAAAGGTCCCTCTCAACAAGGACTGCAGTATGCTTTAAAGTGACTGTCCCGATAGCCACTTACAAAATGAACTGACAAAATGTTGTGAGTATATATGCATATGCATACATGTACAGAACTAAAACACCACAACTTTAGCATCACACACTCAAGGCAAGGACTGGTTGAGAGGTTAAAACCTAAGATTTTCAGAGATGGGCAAATACGGATGCCGGGGAACTTAAGGGTAAGAGAAGGTCCTGACTTCCAAAACGCAGGACAAGGTGGGCCAAAAAGCAGCATTAATCAAACAAAAGGCGAGATATATAGATCACGGATACACTCCCATCTACCTACAGGGCCCTGTAGGATAGTAGCCAATCCCACCGGGGCAGGGTACTCAAGGGGAAAGGGTGGTAAAATAGATTCGAAAGAGGTCGTAGATGCCATGCTCTCTCCGTCAGACAAACCCCTAGGTTTTGAGTGCAGAGACGGGGCAGACTGCCCGGCTCGCACCCAACTCAGGTAAAGCGCTGAAGAAGCAAATGGCGCTATGT
Organism: Pelobates cultripes; assembly: GCA_933207985.1. Lineage (NCBI taxonomy): Eukaryota > Metazoa > Chordata > Amphibia > Anura > Pelobatidae > Pelobates > Pelobates cultripes. The sequence continues at coordinate 11,320,889 of OW240923.1, read as the reverse complement.
ATATACTTAATTTTGTTACAATTCTTTGTTTCCCTATCCCTAGTTTTTCCCCACATTTCTTGCCCCTGGGCAACACCAACATTATTCGCTATACATAAACACCCGAACACGCACGCGTCACACAGGCAACCTCCAAAGGGAATAAAATGGCTGATGAAATGAAAATCTTAACTCTGAATGTGAAAGGCCTCAACAGTCCCCATAAGCGCAGAATGGCGGTGCAGGAAATGGTCAAAGTTAAAGCAGCAATAGGAAACACACTTTTGTAACCGAAACCCACCTAGATTTAACGTCAAACATTATACTCAATGCTATCATGCCTTTGCTCCGACCAAATCTAGGGGAGTAGCCTTATATTTCCATAGGGATTGGGCGTTCTCCCTCTCCAAACAACACGCCAGAAGGGATGGGAGGTTACTGATTTTGGTGGGTTCACTGAATGGACTGCAACTGACAATAGTTTCGCTATATGCCCCAAATGAATCGCAGAAATCCTTCTTAAACATGGCCTTCCGCACAATTGCACAACATAAAAAGGGTCACACCATCATATGTGGGGACTTTAACTGTTTTCCCGACCCCTCCCTAGATATAAGCAGAGCAAACGACGAACCGCCAAAGCCAGCCTCCTTGGCCCTAGGCCAACATCTCAGTACCCTCATGCACGAACACGATTACTTTGACACGTGGAGGAACCTGTATCCTCAAGAGAGGGATTTCACCTATTACTCGCCCGTTCACATGACTTACACTAGAATAGACTTATGCCTTCTTGACTCTAGAACGCTGCCATTTGCATTAAGTGTACACATTGGACCAATCACATGGTCCGATCACGCTCCACAACTCATAACAATAAAAATCCCGTACCCAGCCAGGGGACGAGGCACTTGGCGTCTCAACGAGGGCCTTCTAGACATTCCAGGAAACCTTATCCAAGTACAGGCCCAGGTAAAGGCTTACTTTGAGAATCATGCGAATTGCCAGACGTCGATAATGACCCAATGGTTAGCTCACAAGGCAGTCTTAAGGGGCGGCATTATTCAGTTAGGGGCGAGGGCAAAAAAGCAGTACAACACTGAAAAAACACAACTAGAACGAGACCTAATCAAAAACGAAGAGGCACACAAACGAAAACCCACAAACCGCATGCACGAAAAATTCACAGAACTCAGATCAAAACTTAAGTCACTACAATTAATGGAAACCGAAAAGAGGATGTGGTTCCTCAAACAATCCTATTATACCATGGGCAACAAGGCGGGAAAGCTCCTAGCTAAAAAGGTTAACCAAACTAAATTACAAACGAAAATACCCTATATCACCTCGGAATGAGGAGTAAAATTATATAATCCCCAGGACATTGTCAACGAGTTAGCAAGGTATTATGAGTCCCTCTACCAGTTAGACAGGGACCATGACACTCACCAACCAACTAAATCGGAGATAGAGCGATTCATTGAACAAGTTGACCTACCGTGTCTGACCCGTGCACAATGCTCCTCTATTGAAGAACCGTTCTCAGAGGAGGAAATAGAAGAGGCCATCAAGACCCTACCCAAACACAAAGCCCCTGGCCCGGATGGCTTATCAAATTATTACTATATAAAATCACCATACTTGATCACCCCTCTCACCAGACTCTTTAACACCATAAAAGAATCAGGGATAATGCCCAAAGAAATGCTGGAAGCTTTCATTGTGACACTACCCAAACCAAACAAACCTCCCACCCACTGCGCCAATCTACGCCCGATTTCCCTACTAAACACACACACTAAATTGTACGCCAAACTGATAGCAACGAGACTCAAAAAAATACTCCCAGACCTCATCTCCGTAGAACAAGCAGGGTTCGTACCAGGGAGACAGGTGGGGGACAATACCCGACACTTTTTGAACCTAATAGACTGGGCGAATCTATCGTCTCAGACCGGCCTGATATTGGCGCTGGACTCTGAAAAGGCTTTTGATCGCCTACACTGGGACTAAATGACACAGACACTAACCAGAATGTGTTTCTCCCCGAAAGTACTGTCAAGCATTCTTGCCCTATACTGGCAACCGACGGCCAGAGTGTTTAGCACAGGCTTCATATCCAACCAAATAGTGATAAGAAACGGTACACGGCAGGGATGCCCCCTTTCACCCCTCATTTTCATTTTGAGCCTGGAACCCCTGATTCGTCTCATTAAACACGACCCGGCGATACAGGGACTCCATACCCCAGAGGGCATTAAGAAACTGGCATTATTTGCTGACGATGTTTTAGTTTTTATAACGCATCCAGAATCCTTCCTACCACAACTTCTGCACAGACTCGACATATATAGGCAGGTATCTTACTACAGAAATAATACAATGAAGACACAAGCATTACCTATCAATTTGCCAAGCGCTATCGTCACAACATACCTTTGACTGGCGCAAAACCTCTTTACAATATCTAGGGATTAAGCTCACGAAATCCACCCAAGCCATTATACGAGAAAACCACTACCCGGTCATACAAAAACTTAGAGCCACACTCGAGAAATGGGAAGGGCTTGAGGTGTCCTGGTTAGGCCGCATTAACCTTGTGAAAATGATGGCACAGCCGCATATGCTGTACCTGTTTAGAACCCTGCCCATCGCTCTCCCAAACAAACTACTAAAACTTTTTCAAAGCACAATAAACGCACGTGTGGAAGCGGAAACTCCCGAGAGTGGCAAGGGGTACTCTAGGGCTCCCATGTACAGGTGGGGGATTGGGTATGCCAGATGTCAAAGCTTTCTATAAGGCATCCGCACTGGCACAGGGATTTAGACTCCTACGCCCCACAAGCACCCTCCAAAGACCCATCTGGTTAGCAATGGAGAGTGCCTGCCTAAATACTCACGATATGACACGGCATCTATGGGCAGGGGGGCATGCCCAAGCTGTAGCAGGAAAACAGCTGCAGAGCTCAAGGTTTTTACTGAGGGCCTGGAATAACTGGAGCCCACAAATAGTGGACCCCAAATCGCTCTTCCAAGCAGCACCCCTGGCAACACTAGAAATACTCTCTCCTGACCTGCTGGTGAGTCAATGGAGGGAGGGGGGTGCATGCCGGGTCCAGAACATCTTAGAGGGGGACAAAATGAAGCAATTCCCCGCCCTGCAAAGGGACCTACAGTTGCCAGCGAGGGATATCTTCCTATACCTCCGAATAAAAAACATAGTGCACTCGCACATCCAAAACTACACCAGCCACCCATTCACACCCCACCTAACGCTAAAACAGGTACTCTCCCACAGGCACATAAAACCACTGTCAGCATGCTATAACGCACTGGTCACCTCGTCAGCCCCTGATAAGCTGTCATACATGATTCAGTGGGAGGAGGACCTGGGACTCCAGATCCCCACGACAGAGTGGCTTACGGCACTGGCAACCACGAAACGGGCATCGCAAAGTCTTGCACTCTGCGAAGCTTACTGCAAGGTACTAATGAGGTGGTATCTGGTACCACACAGACTAGCACGCATGTACCCGGGCACGTCCGGGAAATGCTGGAGGTGCAACACAAAAGAGGGAACTATACTTCATATCTTCTGGGCATGCCCCCTACTAGTAGAATACTGGAAAAAGGTTCACTCTCTCCTACTGAGCAGGACAGGTTTCACTCTCCCCATGAAGCCAGAACACTATATTCTTCACATTGCACCCGGTATTGCCTCCCACCCACATAGAAAGGTGATCCTTAACATCTTTACAGTAGTGAAAATTATGTTGGCTGGCAGTTGGAAGAGCAACAAAATCCCAGTCGCAGAAATTATAACTAATAGAATGGACACGATTAGTGCATATAAAAAGATTGCAAGCAGAGTAAACGGCTGTAGTGAGCGATATGACAGAGAATGGAGCAGCTGGCCAGCTGTGAGTTAAAAGGCCGAACAGGGGTCATAGGGTCACACACAGGGTCAAATCAACAAACCAACAAATGCACAACGTGTTGTCTAGAGCACCCCCAACCCCTCTCTTTTTCCTTCTGTACCCCCCCCCCTCCTCCGACCCCTAGTTAATTGTTACAAAACTAAAAGCAATGCAGATAGCTTATCAGATGTGCACCACAAAGCAGTGGTTCCTACTCACACCGAATTAACACGAAACACGAGCAGGACACGAATCACACTACACAATACAATTGTTTCTCAATGTGAGAAGGCCAAAGAGCACAAACTCTTGGAAAGTAGACACAGTGATTCCAGGCTCGTATAAGGAACATGTGGATAAATCTCTGGAAAATGGTACCCACAGCTGCGTCTGTGATAGGTATTGCATGTCAATAATGCACTGTGTTGCACAATGTCTGAACATTTGTTTTGCATCAATAAAAAAGATAAATGAGAAAGAGCAGCTTTATAACTCTGACAAAGGCAAAATGTTCTTTCTGCATTGTCCCGATTGTACTGGAAAGAGGTTTATTATAACAGCAGCCCAAACGTTTTAGTTAATCTTTAACAATCCGATTAAAGAAAAACAGTAGATTCTATTTATATCATAAAACGGCAAAGTGACTTATTTAAGGAAGACTGTGGGATGGAAGTGTCTAGTGAAGGTCTATTTTAAGACACTGTGCGTAGCACTATTATGCCAAACTACGGAAAGTTACTTACTTTCTTACATATTTGCGCAGCCATGACTAAATAGAGAGGCTTATAATGAAAAGTATTTAGGGATTTTAAAAAGACTGCAAAATGCCACTTTGCTTTTCCAATGTCCATATTCCATCTCCACCCTGTCCATGACTGCCTGTGCCAGCTGCAGCATGTCTATAGCCAAGGACAAAAAAAGCTACCAAGAATCTAAGCTTGTCTGCGGCTCTACGTGGTTTAACACAGGATGTTAAATTGGGATAGATTGGTTGTAATAGGGCACGAATGAGGGTCTGATGATGGATTGGTACGGTGACAGTGCTTCACATGCTTCATTAACAAATGTTTCTTGATGATCGATAACAACTCTACTTACTGTGTTGGACTTTAGTAGACAGGTTACATAAATGGACCAGGCCATGGGATTACAAATGTGTGCTAGGTGTAGGCATTCGACTTACAATTTCTCTAATGTAAGAGTGGGCTATTGAATTCTGTGCTGAATATGAATGTCTGAATAGCAGGAAAGACCAATAGAGAAAGACCGAAACACTAATCCCAATGTCAGATCCATTGGGCTCTACAGCTAGGTTTCAAAATTCTAAAACCTTTACCACAAGTCACAGCGTTTATTTTTTATTTTGCTGTTGACTCTTTTTTACTAGCAAGATTTAGTCAATGAGAAAAGAAGAATGGGATTTAGAAAAGATTTCACACGCAAAAGGTCAGCGTGACTTGTTGGGGAAGGAATGAGGAGGAAGCTGATTAATAAGAATGTGAGATTTCTAACTCCCTTTGGGAGCTTTATAGTGAAAAATCTAAGCTGTCATCTTGTTTGTCTGGGAAATTTCCCATTAACAGCTTTTAACCCATTTCTGTTGAAAATCTCAGTCCACTAATAATATATGTCGAAATCTATATATCAAAACGTACACGGCGCCACTGTTAGAATAAACAGTTTGTCTCTACAGGTCCTTCTGTGACCTGAAATAAATCAGGTAAGAGAGGAAATACATTTTTATTATGAATTGTGACTGGTGTATTATATTTATATTATTATTTTTTTTACATTTGTTTTTAGACATATAAATATGCAACAATAAAATTAAATTACATATAAACAAGAGCAGTCTTCAAGTTAAGTGCATATTTGAACATGAAATATATAACAAATTTCATGTAATAGTGTAAATGCTTAAAGGACCACTTTAGGCACCCAGACCACTTCAGCTCAATGAAGTGGTCTGGGTGCCAGGTCCCCCTAGTTTTAACCCTGCAGCTGAAAACATAGCAGTTTCAGAGAAACTGCTATGTTTATATTGAGGGTTAATCCAGCCTCTAGTGGCTGTCTCACTGACAGCTGCTAGAGGCGCTCATAGGCGTGCGCACAGGGTGTGCCGGGGCACACCCTAATCCCCGCGGCACGCCTATGGAGTGAGACCGGCAGGGGAGATCTCAGAATCTCCCCTGTCGGCTCATGCAGAGCTGGCGCTATCCGAGCGCCGGCTCTGCTCTAAGCCTCCCTCCCCACAGCAGCATGGAGGGAGGCAGGAGAGGACCTGGGGAGCTCAACCAGCAGCTCCGCCGGGTTCCTCTCGCGAGTTCTGAGCGTTGCCGCGACAACACTCAGATCTCGCAAGAGTGAACTCTAGCCCCACAGGCTAGTGTTCACTCTCCACTGGACCACCAGGGATGGCAGCAGCACGATCCCCCCTCCCTACATAAGGTAATGAGGGAGGGGGGATATTAAGTAATGTACCCCCACCTCCACCCCCCCAATCACCCACACACATACAGCACCTTCACACACACACACAGCACACATACACATACAGCACACAAACACATATACAGCACATACACACACACACACAGCACCTTCACACACGCAGCACCCTCTCACACACAGCACACAAACAGCACCCTCACAAACAAAAAAACAGCACCCTCACAAACACACACACACACAGCACCCTCACACACACAGCACACTACCAGGACCCTAACACACACACACACACACACACAGCACACAAACAGCACACACACACATCACACTAACAGCACCCTCACACACACAACACACTCAAACCACCCTCACACAGCACACACACACACCAGTGTATGTATGTGTGCATATATATATATATATATATATATACACACACACAAAAATACATATACACGCGGCATGTGTTTGTGCTTTAGGGTGCACACCCTAATGCAATAGGCTGCGCATGCCTATGGAGGCGCTTCTCACTGTGAAAATCACAGTGAGAAGACGCTGGACGTCCATAGGAAATCATTGAGAAATGCTTTCATATGGGCTGTTTGAATGGGCTCACGACACTTGACGCGCATGCGCATTTAGCGCTGACGTCAGGAGGAGGAGGAGAGTTCCCCAGCGCAGAGGGAGCCCAGTGCTGGAGAAAGGTAAGTGTTTCACCCCTTCAGCCCAGCGGGAACCTAAAGACCCTAGAGTGCCAGGAAAACAAGTTTGTTTTCCTGGCACTATAATGGTCCTTTAAGTTAGTAATCATTCTATAGATTAAATCATAAAACATTAATTGATCACTTATATTAAACAAAAAGAAACAAACATAGATATATAAAAAATTATAAAACATACATATTAAATAAAAGATTAAACAGAAGAAACAGACACCCGGGAGGGCAGGGAGGACTGTTCCAGTCCAATCTTAAAAGAAGTATTTTATTATGAAGAATATTTTGAAATACATATTTATCATAGGGGACCAACCAATAAAGCAAAACCGCAGATAGTATTACATAATGCGTATCAATGTCAGGGAATATATGATAAGAGGAATTTACTCTTTAAAGTATGTAGACCACACGTCCCAGATCTTATTATATTTTGTTATGTTACCATCATTATGAAATCGCTTTATCTTGATAAATTATTAAAAGCGTTTGTGCAAAAATGACTAATGGTGTCATACTATTACAGAATTCGTCATCTGAGTTTAAAGGACCACTATAGTGCCAGGAAAACATACTCGTTTTCCTGGCACTATAGTGCCCTGAGGGTGCCCCCACCCTCAGGGTCCCCCTCCCGCCGGGCTGGATGGAGAGGAAGGGGTTAAACTTGCCTCTTTCTCCAGCGCCGGGCGGGGAGCTCTCCTCTTCCTCTCCTCCCTTTCGGCTGAATGTGCCTGCGGAAGCTGGCATCTTCTCACTGTGATTTTCACAGTGAGAAACGCGGAAGCCCTCTAGCGGCTGTCAATGAGACAGCCACTAGAGGCTGGATTAACTCTAACATAAACATAGCAGTTTCTCTGAAACTGCTATGTTTATAGAAAAAAGGGTTAACCCTAGATGGACCAGGCACTCAGACCACCTCATTAAGCTGAAGTGGTCTGGGGGCCTATAGTGGTCCTTTAATAATATGTACTTGTCTCTCGAGAAGTAAGCATTTTGGAATAAGATGTGAAATTAAATATAAAATTTACAATATGGCTGCTATGTGGACAATGAGACAGCCACTAGAGGCTGGATTAACCCTAACATAAACATAGCAGTTTCTCTGAAACTGCTATGTTTATAGAAAAAAGGGTTAACCCTAGATGGACCAGGCACTCAGACCACCTCATTAAGCTGAAGTGGTCTGGGGGCCTATAGTGGTCCTTTAATAATATGTACTTGTCTCTCGAGAAGTAAGCATTTTGGAATAAGATGTGAAATTAAATATAAAATTTACAATATGATTTCCTAGTATAAAATATTCTGGATTTATTGGGAGCGAGACTGGAAAGACGCCATTTCTAACGGCTCCCAGTCTGCTGCTGATAGTTTGCAATCTACAACCTCTCACGGGAGCCCATCACTCTCCAAACCGCTTTCATTAGCCTCAGGAACCCCTGCTGCATCGATCGATGCATTTAACATACTCACCGAAGTCGACCAAAGAGAAATGCAAGCCGGGAGCCTGCTTACCTCAAAACCTTCCCCTGCCTGGAAGAACCTCCAACCTTCTCCTGCAAAGATCTCGCCTGGCTGAATCTCCCGTTGCCACAGTGAGTTGCACAGCGGCCCCTCACAGCGCTGAATCAGCAATGGGGCGACGCTTCCAAAAACCACAGCCAGGTACTTCGGCCGATCAGGGGGATATAAGGACACTGCTACAGCGCCAAGTGCACCCCAAGATGGCCACCGCAGAAGGCCCAGTCCCCTCTGTTCCCTCTCGACAGCCATCCCAGGCCTTGCCAACCTGCACCTCTGAGCACCCGACATTCAGCTACCACCATAACAGGTGGTTCGGCCCCTGCCACAAAACAAGATTTGCAGAACATGATGCATGAATTCCAGAAAATCCTGGCAGCAGAGCCAGCACTTCTCAACACAAGAATGCAGCAGGTCACAGATAGGGTGCACACAGCAGAGGATGACATTCAGGACATACAGAGTGGAATGGCTACAATGAACAAGACTATACTACAACTACAATCCACCCAACAGGTATTCTCACTGCCCAAGAAGACAGATACAGACGGAACCATATTAAAATCCGTGGCATACCCACAACAGTAACCATTGAAGAAATGCCACACTACATCAGAAGGCTCTTCACCTCCGTATTGCCTCCGGCTGTAGCCAAAAAGATCACCCTGGCAGGGTTATATCACCTCCCTACACGGGCATCCTCAACATCACCCCTGGCTGGGGATGTAATCCTGCACTGCTCCCTAACACATGAGAAGGCCCAAATTATGGCTGCCCTGAAGGGAAAAGTCCCCACTCATGTTCGAGGACTCCAACTTATCCTTCTACCAGGACCTAACCAGGGTCACACTTCAATGGCGCAAATCACTGAGCCAACTTACCGGACATCTGTGCTCTGCAGGAGTGACGTATCGATAGTGGGCACCAAGATCGCTAATTGTCAACCACAACGGGACTACGCACAAACTCTACTCTAAAACGGAGGCTCCTGCACTCCTTGCAGCTTTGGGTGTCACGGACTTGACACCCACTATTCCTGCTCAGACATCTACCCAGAATGCCGTGGCCCCAGACTGCAAAATGTGCCTGGGTGTGCCAGTGAGAGTTATAGGTCATTTCCAAGGATTTGTTCAACAGTGTAATTTGCAGAGAAGAGCCCATTCCTATTTACGATATTTTATAAACATATGTGTCTTCATACAAACATATTGCCATAATGATAACCAGTGATTGAGAATCACTGGTGTGCAGCAAGGATAGTGCCCATGAAGTCACAGTCTTGAAGTGAGTGATGAGATATGTGTTACTTGAGTGCGGAATATTTCTAAGAATGTCCGGACTGGGATTTCTGTTAGACAATTCTCTTTCTTCAAAGGAAGCCGCATCTTTGGAGCACTTGCTCTGGCAATAGCTGCCTCTGGACTCAAACCAACCTCTTTGTTTTAGAGATTTAATATGTGCTCACAGTCCAGTATATAAAAGCTATATAGATTTTTTATATATACAAGTAATGAACAAAGCCAAAAACTGAACGGCTTGTAAGAAAAAGGGAGCAGATGTGGTGGTCTAAATGTTTCCTATCAGAGATATGACGTTCTAGGCTTGTAGAAAATGACTGTGCTAGATGTTCGGTAACTGTACAATACGTATGTATCCAACAGGCAACGAGGCATTGTCCTATCCAGAGAGGACAGCACCCTTCATGGCTGAATGAACGTGCATCACCTAGTCAAAACCTTTATACCACAAACAGGTATAAAGGGAATAACGGAGTAGTACGCTAGATAAAATAACACAAACCACTTTAATTCACTTCAGTTTTTCCTTGACTATCTCCTAATTTTAACATTAACGCCTCACGTTAAAAGTGACATTTATTAAAATTTGAGTTTGTGTTCTAGCTGGTTCAACATTATTATATATAATGCCTGTATTTTTCTGCATCTGCCATTACAACTTCATACTTTTAATGGTGTAAAAGATGGTAGGTTTCTAACGCATACAGTTGAAGAGGTGGAGACAACTCAGACAACCCAAACCAGAGTCTCTGTTCCGGTCTAGAAAAGATGTACGTGGTGAAGAAATGGAGTAGTGCCTGTAAGGGGATCGAAGAAGTGGTCTGGGTGCCTGGAGTGTCCCTTTAAATCACTCTATAAAAGAAAAAACCCTTTTCGATCATATATCCTTTTTTCTTGTTGGGGGGGTTTCAATAGAATAGTACAGCTTTCCATAGAAAGTGGCTTTACTGAATACTGTTTGAGAAATGAAAAATACCTAACCTGGGCTAGAAAACCAAAATGTCACGTGTAGGAAATAAAGAATGAAATAATTCTCTTTCTTGTGCTTTCAAGAAAGGAAATATGCACAATAGATCGCCTATTCCTTCTTATCTGCCATCACCATCTCTGGTCCTGTGTAAACAAATGGAAGGTGCAATTTACAATGCATTTCAGCAACTGCAGCATAATTACTTTCTATGCAACGTGTTGGAAGTTCAGTCTGTTCTCAAAGTGCTGTGTGAACAGTGACATCTGGCTCAGCATTCCATCAGCAATGACTCAGAAGCGTGCAGAGGGCCCGATCCACCACTATTTTGTCTACTAGATGTCGTGTTGACAAATATGCCAAAGGATATCCCTCCCAGACTTTCAAAATTCCATTAACACTCCTGCTGTAAATCAACTTGTATTTCCCACCAGCAGAAAAGTCTTGCTGGACTGTATTGAAGGGATTCGCCAGGTGACTACACTACAGTTCGTTCTGTACACACCACCCAACTCTAACAAATGGTTTACTCAAACCATAAAAACAAAGGTGACCAACCCAAAAATGATTTTTAGTGGTACAATGTAGTTAAAGCTTCTCTGGTATTTTGTTTTTGACAGTTGCTGGGACTTATTTTCCTGACCTTACTTTTCCTTAATGGGCATGTGTCAGAATTATCTTGTATGACAGGGTATTCGACATCCAGTCTTCCCCACCATCTGATTCTTGGCCATGCCCTTTTAAGTTATAGCGTTGATGTATGAGGCAAGATTATTTCCCCTCTGTCACCTTCATTAACACTTATGTATTTCCCACGTTAACTCCTTGTGTCTTTTCCCATTATCAAAATGTGTTCTGGCCCTTGTTTTTCCTCCTTTCTGTAGCTTGTCCATGTCTCCAAGCCCATACTTATGTCTTTCCAGACCACTCATCAATCACTGTCAGTAATGACATACAGGGCAGTGATTCTGACTTTCTTCATCTCCCAACAGGTAACACATGTGGTGGGAGCACTCTGCAACCGTGAATTGACAGAAGGGGATGTGGTGTCACTTCCTTCCTACCCTCTCATATCACACCTGTGTCACGTTGGGAGAGTGAAGATTAAAAAAGGGCAGGAAGAACATTTAACTATCCAGTCATCAGACTTGGTATGAATAGCAAGAGAGTACTTTACTTTTGTCAATAAAAATTGAGTGGTGGATTATGGGAAAATAACCATGGCAATTAGGGTGGAAGCTACTTCCTAAAAAAAATAGTATCAACATTTTTTTATGGAAAACTTTAACAATATGGTGTTTAAGTGGAAACAAAATCAAAAAGGAGGAAAGAAAGAGAAAGCCTAAAGGACTTATGAGAAAGAAAAAGAAAACCAAACAAAATACTAAAACAAAGTGACAGAGATGCTTTAAATATTAGAAGTGGGAGGGGGTGAATTAAACCTACATCCATGAGGCAAAAATTAAAAAGAGTCTTTGATGACTCATTGAGTGCTGCTTTTAATTGAAATGCAGATGTTTCGAGACATCTGTTTGTCACTCTCATTCTTTTACTTATGCTAGCAAAGCAGAAACACACAAAGAAAAAATAAATAAATAACTACGGTATCATAATTCTATAGCTAAATCCCTCTTGCTCACTTAACATACATCTAACTCATATAAATTAGATTTATTATCCCCATTTACACATTCTTTCCAGTCGGGGAAAGTGAACAAGCTTCTTAAAGATAACAAAGGAAGGGTTTCAGGTTAAATATTTATCTAATCGGCATGGAAGCCTATAAGCACACCGCTGTGTCTTTCAACTCATTTCATTTAACACTGCGCTTCGTATAGGTTAAGGCTGACGCATATCCTTCGACAACCAAACCGTAACTTAAATCTGCAAAACTCAAACCGTAACTTATTAAATACAGGAACCTTTTGAAAAAGATATTCTACAGGGATGGCTACTATTTTTATTATATATTTACACAACGTTTCAATGTATTTTTTTTAATTACAGAAGAGATATTTTATTCCATACATCACTTTTTTATTTTTATTTTTTTTACTAAACTAAGGAATTAAAGGTCTAGCAGCAGGAAGTACAGTGCTAAAGAAGAGATCAGAGCATGCAGACAGACAATGATGGCAGTAAACGTCTCAGTATTAAGGGATGCCCCTTCCTAGTAAAAGTGGTATATTTACGTGCAGGTTTACGACTAGCTGAAGCGATCAGCCACATGGAAATCAGGATATATATGAGTGAGAGCTGTGAGGTCATGTGGTTAGAGAGATTCCCTTGAAATTGTCTTTTCATAATGTTCCGTCGAATAAATAATCGTACAGATGCATTGTGTAAAAATGTCAGGGCGCATGCAGCTATTTGAATTACATCTTTTTAAAGTTTATCATCATAGTCAAATAGCAAAGGTCTTCCAACGGAGTATCTATTACGGCTTATGTGTGCTGAAGAACTTTCAGTTAAAGGAACACTATAGTCACCTAAATTACTTTAGCTAAATAAAGCAGTTTTAGTGTATAGATCATTTCCCTGCAATTTCACTGCTCAATTCACTTTCATTTAGGAGTTAAATCACTTTGTTTCTGTTTATGCAGCCCTAGCCACACCTCCCCTGGCTATGATTGACAGGAGCCTGCATGAAAAAAACAAAACTGGTTTCACTTTCAAACAGATGTAATTTACCTTAAATAATTGTATCTCAATCTCTAAATTGAACTTTAATCACATACAGGAGGCTCTTGCAGGGTCTAGCAAGCTATTAACATAGCAGGGGATAAGAAAATCTTAATTAAACAGAACTTGCAATAAAGAAAGCCTAAATAGGGCTCTCTTTACAGGAAGTGTTTATGGAAGGCTGTGCAAGTCACATGCAGGGAGGTGTGACTAGGGTTCATAAACAAAGGGATTTAACTCCTAAATGGCAGAGGATTGAGCAGTGAGGCTGCAGCGGCATGTTCTATACACCAAAACTGCTTCATTAAGCTAAAGTTGTTCAGGTGACTATAGTGTCCCTTTAATATAACAAAGAATCATGAGCTGGGTGAAGCATGGAAGGCATGCATTATATAGGATTATAAACATTTAAATTCTTTGCCTGTAGGCAGAATATAAAGGTAGAGGCTGAACCATTATCAATTGTTAGTATGTATTTACAATTGAACAACAAAAAAACGAATTCAGTTAAAAGGTTATTAAATCTCTAATATCTCTTACAGACTAACATCCGATCCAAACTCTACTTTATCAGTGTCTAAAATAGCACAATGTATGAAAACACATTAATTTGGTATTTTGCTGTTCCAACACCACAACATTATTATTTACGAATTATCATAAGCCAATATATACCATGGAACTGTATAATCAATGAAGGGATGAGGGGCACCCAATAGCTCTCACTGTTAGAAAGTCATTTAACAGTACAGAACAGATCATTATTCCGTAAGAGTTTATAGGCTGTCTTCCGTGATTCAATTGATAAAACATATCCTAAAACAGTTACATTTACAGCAGATGTCCAACTCTTAGTAGCCGATGACAGCTTTGAATCAGAAGATGACTTCACCACGGATAATCTATTGTCCGAGTACTGCTCCAGACAGTAACTGTTCATAAGACATGGATTACACTGCCTTATTATAATAAATATTTTATTTAATGTGATGAGGTCGAAAATCTTCTAAGAAGACCATAATCTTCCCAGGCACAGACTTCAATCAAGTATACGTCAAGGTATCCCCTTTTTATTTCACTTATGGGTATTTCATAATCCAATAACCCTCATAAAATATGAATTCCTCTTCTTGACAAGACTTTTCCTCATCTCCACTGATGTAATGTTTTAAAAAAAATCAGTACAGGTGACAGACCATGCTACATGCATTACATGTCTGACAAGTCTACAGGACACGGGTCGGCTCAGCAACTCTGCAATGTTCCCAGACGCTCAGCTGTAGGGCTATGCTAAGCACATTAAATTTTACTGTAATCCAGTGATCCATTTCTTTCTTGCAAAACGCATGGTCTTAATATACACATTTCCTACAAGGGCATGATTTTATATAATGCACGGTGTTGTAACCAACAGTTAAAATGAGGATTGTAATGAGCTGTAGTACACAAAGGTTTAGCCTGGAAATAACAGCTGATTAGCCCACCCAAGAGAAAGAGGGAAATAGCTCTTTAGGGATGCTGTCATAGATAACTTATCCAAAGAATTTTAAAACCTTTTTTTTCTCATATGGGAATGCTCTCCAAAGGTGGATTTACTTGCCCAGCGTTAAAAATGAAAATAACAACTTATACAGCCATGTGGCTGAGCTAGTCCCAGGGTGAAAATTAATTCCCCTCTAGAAATAGCTAATATATGTTTGACGGTTCCCCCTTCGCAGCCTAGAAGGACGCTGTGCTCTCCGAAAGTATTAAAAGTACCAGCCGTACAAATTAACTCTGACTGCAGTCTCAGCAGAACCAAATAATTTGTAGTCACAATCACATCATGTGACAAGGAAAAGTAAGACAGCACGGATCAGGGTAAATAGGTTCACCTGAACATTGCTGAAATCTGCTAATAAAACATCAAGATTCTAACCTACATCCTACGCTACTAGCCAGGCCTTAAAGGTTACTCACCACCGCAAGCCATAGCATACTCACCAGAAGTGTATAACTACTTGCAAGGGCTACATTTTTGTAGTCATGACTATATAATTGTATGTGGAAACTGTACATCTCAATAATGTTCATCTATTCCTCTTTGACAAAAGGGTTAACAATCTCTCATTTTGTATCTGGCAACCACAACACATATCCTAAATAAATAAAAAAGTAAGAAAAACACAAAAACACATAACCGTGTCCAGCCCCACAAATTGCAAGCTGCGGAGATATATAATACTGTTTTCATCCAAAAGGTGACTCCTTTTGGCACAAATTATGGTGGAAACTCGAGCAGATATGGTTAACCAAAAGAGATGCTTTACGTTCTGTGATATTATATAAAGTAAATTGTGTTTTAGATGAAAGGGAGAGCAAAGAAATATAGACGGTGACAGGCTAATCACATGTGCTTGCGGTCACACGTCCACGTCAGATCCGCTACCCAGAGTCAAGGCGCCTGCAGGATGCGCCTCTTGAGATTTTACGTAATAGCACAGTAACTCGAGTAAATGTTCATGTGGGGACAATAAAAGTGTGAGAAATGGGAATAGCTTTCCTACTCACTCTGCTTGGGGGGTGTGAATAAAGAAAACGTTTTTGAAAAATACATCATTCTTTCATAAAAAGTGGCGTGTCAGGATAGTCAGGCTACTAAGAGGCAAACTCCAATTATAAAGAGGTAAACAAAAAACCAGAGCAAAATGTACTCTATCCCTAAACCTGGCCCTCTATGCTTATACATTCCCACATTATGTCAATTTACGACATCCCATGTAATCCAATAGTATACATACAAAGCTCGCATTACATACATGCATGCATACATGGTACACACGCAGAAGTACATACATCTCCTACAAAGCAAACACCATCTGCATAGAGGCAAAGCATTTTGGGAATTGTAGTTTTACAGATCAGAAGGTACCTGCTGGTCACACAGCTAAGAATAACACACCCTAGCTATACTGCTGCCTGCACATTACTCTGTATGTCATGTTGGGAGGAAGCTGCAGGGATAAGTAATCAGAAGGCTGATTTACTGAGAAAGGCTCTAGAAATCTGTATGGAATATTCACACAGCCATGCATGTCAGCCTGTTCCCTGTGTAACTCTGTCATGTCAGCATTCAGCATTGCATGATCTGCTTCAGAGAACAGATGGGGATATGTAAGGAAGGAATGTAGCAGTAGAGTTGGGCAATGACAAAGCAACTTATGAATAATGCCCAACTCGCTGAATAGGCTACTGTGGTTGGCTGGAGTGCAGTGTTTATCTTGAACTGTGGCATGTTGTGGTGTGCTGTATTTAAACCATATGGAGCTTCAAAGGCTTTTTTTACAATACTCCTTTCAAACAAAACCTCATTCCTTCCTCATTGCGGTCTGCAGGACCCCGTGAGTGGTAAAAGCCTGCAAACGCCAAACAAGACATACTCAAACAGTAACCACTCACACTGTGCTCAGACAGCTGGGTTCAAGAGCCACAGGTTCCATATTTAAAGACCCCTTTTTCTGGAACTCGATGGGTACATGGCGTGTCGTGATTAAACACAGACAGATGTGGTACGGAGACGTGTCAAGGCCTGTATTCACCATTTCCCTGCCAGAGTAGACATGCGAGTTGCTCCAGGAAGGGGTTAAATGGCAGGGACACTCAATTTACCCAAACTGATGTGTGATAAGATAAAGCAGGACATTTTCCAAGCTCCACAATATCAAAGTGCATTATTAACATGACATCATGGGAAGTGGAAGAGATCGCTATCTCTGCCCAGTATTGTACATCATTACACTGTCAGTAATCACTTGTTCTCCTTAATCACCTACCAAAGCAGTCTCTGGCATAAATTGTAAGAATGTTGCAAAAGGTTTCCATGTGCAAAATGTTAATGCAGTGGTATCCAACTTTAACACACCAGCTGTTGTTAAACTCCAACTCCCAAAATCCATATATATATCCCTGTTTGCAGAGATTACTGGGCGTTGGAGTCTAGCACTAGCCACAGAGCAAGGCTGAACATCCGAATTGCAGATGCTGTTTTAAACAGGTGACTACAGGATCATTATGAAGAAATCTGCATATCTGACAAAGATTGTCATATAATATATTATTCTGCTGACAAACTAAAAGTGGATCAGTGGGAGGAAACACAGTAATGGTATCCACGGTAACTGCTCAACATTAAGCTCACTTCCCCAGAACGGCTCCTCTAAGAAGTGCCTGTTGTTTACACAAGAATATCCAATCGCTTGCCAATTGTGTGTCTCTGGGTCCATCTAACCTTGTCTCCCCCTACTGCCCCCTCTGGTGCACACTGGCACTGAGGAGTAATTTCAGGACACTATAAAGATATGTATTCTTCACACACATCAAGATTTCTAATCAATCCCAAACTACGTCTAAATAGCAGCGGAACTAACCTTGATTCAACCAAATCATGTTCTAGCACTGATGATCATTCACAATGTATATATAATCTGTGGATTGCCAAAACTGCGAACCATGATCAACTTTCTATTAACAAAAGGATCATTTGTACAAATGAGTCATCAAGCAAACAAAAAACACAAAATTGCAGACACAAAATCCACTCTTGTGTTACTGACATAGTGGGATCTCCTCCAGCAAAGGAAGTAATGAGAATCTGTAACCTCTATGTCCTTATGTGTTTTTTTATACATGTAGATAACGTAGTATGGGATGAGTCAGATTAGAATCCCGGATGACATTCTCCTAATTACTGTGAATGAGTCACCGTTCGAGCTCAGCTGCTGGGAACGCAGCATTACTGGACTGAACGGAGCTGCTGTTCTCCTTCTGGATAGTAAAACCCAATCTGTATGCTGATATTTTATGTTTAGGGTTACACAGGAAACGTTGCTTTGTCCAGAAACTATTGTTAAAAGACTCTGCCATAAAAATGTATGAAGACCCTTGAAATAAAACCTGAATGCACCATGGCATTTATTCTCCTGCTCCTGTCAATGCCACTAGGTGGCTCCCTCATGTCCAAGAAGGGACACTTGGGGACAGACAAAACTGCCTGAATTAAGGACCAAATTGTTTGGAGTTTTGTTTGTGTGCACATTACCCACACTGAGCTTCGAACCGAGAGCACTTTTTAGTTGTTTTGCTCGCCATGCAGTATGTCAAGGAAATGTTTTTCTAAAATCAAATAATATTTGCCCACTTATGATCTAAACCTAGGTAAATACTAACACAATATCTACCTGTGGTTTTTAAATCCGAGGGACAGATTTCACAAACAAAATTGATTTTTTGTATCATTTATCACATTTTAGGAACATTCAGGGAAATCATGTGCATTAATTAAATAAGTCCGGACGCTAGGGACACGTAAGAACTATGACAGTAATCTTTGTTTTTCCATTGAATGTCATAGGCCAATGATGGGCAGATCATCGGGCGACTTGACTGAGATGGCAGAGGGAAGATGGTTACATGGAAGTAAGAGATACAAGAACAATGCCTGATTGAATGGAGGGGTAGAGGGTGGAGAGCAGCATAAATATTATTCTATGCTGTAGAAAAGTGAAATAAACCAATTAGTACAATATCTGGCTTCCATCTCATATGCCGTTTGGCAAAGTCTAGAAGGCAATTACGTTTGTGCAAGCAGATATTTAATGTTCACATGTTCAATGTTTCACTGCACCAAACTCCATCCATGCTTTGTGTTAGTCAAATGGGCAGGAAGCTTCTAGACTGAGGCACACGCAGCTCGCAGCCAGAACAAGGAAGCACATCTTTTGATCTATACTTTTATTGGAGATTTTTTTAGACTATGTACACCAAATATTACAACTTCCATGAAACTGACATGGTCATTTAGTAAAGCCCATTCACCTAATGTTCATTAAAAGGCTGCTTTATGCAGTAATGCTGTCAAATTCATTTGCCAAATCTAACCCATATATAATATATAGTGTTTAAGGAACATGGAAGTAATTTAAAGGAACACTATAGGGTCAAGAATACAAAAATGTATTCCTGATCCTACCGTGTTAAAACCACCATCTAGTTCTCCTTGCCTCACTAAATATAGTAAAATCTTACTTGTATTCAAGTCTGCAGCTGCTGACTGTGCCTTTGATCTGCCTGCTAGGCAGACATCATCAGAAGTGATTCTCTGAGTCAATCACAACGCTTCACCATAGGATTGGCTAAAACTGTCAAGGAGGCAGATCAGGGGCAGAACCAGCACAGGCCAAACACAGTGCTGGCCATTCAGCATCTCCTCATCAATACATGAATCAATACATCTCTATGAGTAAACTTCAGTGCCTCCATGCAGAGGGTGGAGACACTGAATGGCAGTCACACTGTGCAGCACTGCCCCAGGACGCACCTCTAGCAGCCATCTGAGGACTGGCCAGTAGAGTTATTACCAGGCTGTAATGTAAACACTTAATTTTCTCTGAAAACAGCAAAAGGTCTGAAGGGAATGATTCCACTCACCAGAACAAATACAATAAGCTGTAGTTGTTCTGGTAACTATGGTGTCACTTTAAGTCCATGAAAAGTCAGCATTACTATTTTTCCTTGCTTCCTAGAAGTCTGTGGCAATATTTTCATTGGACAGGTAGGGATATAAAACAAATTACAGATGGACACATTGATTACAAATGAATGAGTTACAGCACAAGTAGCTGCATCTGTATCAAACTCCGGCAGCTGTATCCAACTCGTGCGAACATTGTTCAAAGTCAATAATAAATAGACCAGTACAGTGCTGATCGCGGATTACTAGGACTCTTCCTCAGTCTAGTCTTCACTGAAATAGCTTTTTTTAAAGTGGTATCAACACTACAAAAATTATCCACAAATATTCCCAGAAGTATCACTTTTTATGCAATACTCTGTAATCCAGACCTGATAATCAGGAAGTGCAATCAATGCATTTATCATTCAGATATTAAGTCTGAAATCAATTAATGGTTTCAGTGGGGAAAAAAAGGATAAAAACTTAACATAATTTTAGGTCCAAAACTTTAAAACAATAAGATTGACAAAGGGGGAACAACAAAACACATCCATGGTAGTGTAATAAAACAAAGGGATTCAGTTTTTACATCTTGTAGGTAAAGTTCGGACGGGGTGGGCTAAGCAGTTTTTAATAAATGACTGTGTTTATGCGCAAAAAAGTATTATAGCCAGCTGGCAACAGCAACTCTTAACACACTAAAAGTTTTGGAAGTCTTTGCTGTTTTCAAACCCACAATATTGTTATATAAAAAAAAGATTTGTCTAATATTCATTTTGGCTACTCACATTCAAATCCCATAGACTGTAAGCTCGTTTGAGCAGGGTCCTTTTCAACCTATCATTCCTGTAAGATTTTTTGTAATTGTTTTATTTATAGTTAAATCCCCCCTCGTAATATTGTAAAGCGCTACGGAATCTGTATAAATGCCAATAATATTAAAAATAATAAATGAATGATTGAAAAAAAATAATTTCAGTCGGTGCTACAGGAGCAGAAGTTTGGGATGTCCTACGCAAAGGGATAAAGCTGCGTGCACCTAACTGCAGGTAGGATGTCTGAACAAAGAGCATTAAAACAAATATACAAACAAACAAAAAAGATAGATCTAAAATTGTGTTTTTGCAGTTCTCCCAGAATACCATGCAAAATATGCAAATAGCATTTATAGTTTTCAAACCTCACAATGGCTCTCTCTGCAATAATATGTGGTTTTGAACACGGCTTTATTTTTTTATAATACAGAGCTTAAGGCTTGAGGGAACAAACATTCAGCCGCGAACAATTCTGTTTCGCCCTATTGGCACTCTCTTTGGCCTACAGAATGTGGAATGAGAAATATGGAGTAAAAAGGCGACACTCATGTTGTGCTTATTTGCATATTTCGCATATCACTGTGCAATAATCGTGACGTTTTCCAGATCTGCTGAATATTTCCTTTTATCAGCACGGAGGAGGTTCCTGACACTTTTGTATCTCACCACAACTTTTATAAAGAGGTTGAAAAGTCGCAATCTCGCATAACTAGACAGTGATGTCAGAGAAATAAAATAGAGAGCACCCATACTGATATCAGTGTTATCTTTGGCAGAGGTAATAGTCTGTCTGCTGAGCATGGGATGGTCCTTTGCAATTCTAGTTAAAAACAAAACACATGCAGAAATGATAACGTGTGTAGCACTATTTTCATACGTGTAAGATGTCATTTTATGTATGTCAGTCCACATTGAATTACTTCAATCATCTATTGTGGTGACAAAGTCTCTAACTCCTCCAGGTACCTGTGGTAAGGCTATTCAATGACCTGATCGGATTTTTGTTCTTGTTTTTTTTTAATCCCTTTTTTCATTCTTGAATATTATTCCAATAACTCTTGGACAGAAGTCCACATCACCCTATAGTCGTTCCTACAACATTATTTCAAAATAATAAGGCATATTTTCCTGGACTCCATTCACGAGCGTGACCAGTCTGCAAAGCTCCCAGCTGCTATTGGCTTGAACGAACCAATGTTTGAGAGTCCAAATGCTTCGAGAGAGCTGGACCTCTGATCTGCAACAGCAAAGCCAAAAGTTTGGGCCAGCCAAAGTTCTTTCCTTTTGTAGGACAACAGCCAGATTTAGGCCTCGGCACATGAGCCATTCCACTAACTGCTTTGGATTTTTGTTTTTCCTCTTAGTTATACAGGTTTTTTTTTTTCACAGACAATAGCAGAGTAATATGGGGTGTGAATTTAAAGCAGACTTCAATGAAACCTCTGAGCCTAAAATGATTGTCTTCTTAGTGTACACATCTGTTTTCCCCTCACCTCTGCCAGCACTGTTACTCATTTTACTAACCCTTGGGGAGAGTGCAAAACTGGTGCAATTTAAATAGTGAAGGAGAAAATATATAAAAAAAGAGAGGGAAACACATCTGCTCTATGGTCATGCTGCGACCTATGTAGCACACCATTTAAGAATTCTGTGCAAATCAGAAAAAAAAAAAAAAAAGATAAGCAGGCACCATTTAATCACAATGGCCGCCTGGTTCAGGAGTAGTAAGAATGATGACAAATACGGGGGGAATTCTCTTTATCACAGAGTCTTGTTTTGAGAATTTCTCTCGTTGGAACACATTTCTGAGAAATGTCAATGACTGAGGTGCAAAGTCCCCAATTTATGCTCTTCTTCCTCAATAAATGTAAAAGGAATTCCCTCACACATCGCATGCTCTCTTTGTGGCTACGATTTCGAGGCAACAGGGAACAGAAAGAGCCAAGAAAATCCTAATACAAACACAAAGCTCACAAGGAGAATCCCCAGTGCAGCAAATATACATCTGTCTTATAGAGAAGACGAAAATAATCTCAATTTAAAGTATAACGATGTGTCTGTGCACAGTTAGGAAAGCTGCAAGAATTTCCTGTTGCATGCTGCGTTCAAATTGGTTTTTTTTTTTCATTATTTTTCCTATTTTTTTTTCCCAGGATCAGCAAACCAGCATTTCACTATGTTTTGACACATGTCAAATTTCAGCATATGATATAACTTTCAAATACTTCCAGAATATATATATATATATTCATCATAAATCCTGGTGAATTTAAAAGAATCAAGATTAAATTTAATGATATGTACCGTACACAACTACTTTTGGAGGATATTACAGTATACCTATGAAGGCATCCAAAAGAGTCACCAAAGATGTCTCGTAAGATGGCACCACACACTGATAATACACCATGCCTCAGCCTCTATTATGTGGCATACATTCACCACCAATCCCCTCTATAGAACGAGTATTGGTGGATGACCAGTGCCACCATAATGTCTATGTGAACTACTCTGAACAAAACAAAACACTGGTCAAGACAGCCAACCAGCGGAACATAGGTCTTCACTAGTGAGACTGTCTTGAATGAATTGAAGCAATTGCCAAAGGTCTAGAGCAGAGGAAAATAATTCATTTTGCAATGCAAGCTGGAGGGCACAACTATATTAAATAAATGGTCTAATGCAAACCAAATCTGTGGATGATTCCTGTGGCTTCACTGAAAGCATTTCTTGTCTTTGATGAACACCTGGGTAAAACAAAATCTAATAAATATATAACAGACAGTGAAATGTAAATAGAAAATGACTGTCTTAGAGCTCCAATCAGTTCTAATCAAGGTTAACAGTGGATTGTCTTCTAAACTCCACGACACTGGGGGGAAAAAACTAATTAATTCATTATGCTTAAAAACAGAGTGTCATAAGCATATCTTTCTACATTAAACTTTGTACCTTCTGTATCCTTTGATATTCTGAGGCCGAAAGTGCTGCTACCACGTTAAAATGACATTACTGAAAAGGTCAGGTTCATTACAGTACAATTTCAGTGGCATTTAAAAAGATTAGTTTTGGACGAGGTAGTGCAGTGTGTTCCTTTGTGTATTATCCTCGATACAAGGCCGGCGCTTCCTATAGGTGACTTAGGCAGTCGCCTAGGGCGCCCCTTAGGAAGGTGCGCCGCCAGGAGCGCAGGCCCCCCTCATGCTGCAGCTGCCTGAGAGCTCTATAAAGAGCTGGGTAGTGGAAACAGAAGCTCCTGTACCACGGACCGGAGGGGATCTCGGGCATGATACACTAGTGACTAGAGGTAGGAGGCACCCGAGGGCGGGAAGGAGAAAAGACCACCTGGGGGAGAGAGAGAGACGGAAAGACCACCTGGGGAGTGAGGGACGGAATGAGGGAAGGAGAGACCACCTGGTGATGGGGGGGAGAGAGAGGGAGGAGAGACCACCTGGGGAATGGGGGAAGACAGAGAGTAGAGACCACTAAGGGGCAAGGGAGAGCTCTAAGGGACAGGAGGGGAGAGCTCTAAGGGACAGGAGGGAAGAGCAGTAAGGGATAAGAGGGGAAAGCTCTAAGGGACAGGGGGAGGAGAGGAGACCACCAAGGGACGGGTGGGATTGAAAGAGATTATTAAGGGACAGGGGAGTGGAAGACACATAGAGAGGCTAAGGAAGGGGGAAAGAGAAGCACAAAATGGCTGGTAGAGGAGAAAGAGAGACACAGAGGGGCTCAGTAGGGAGACACACAAAGGGGCTGGGGCAGTAAGACACACAAAGAAGTTGGGAGGATGTAAGAAACAAACAAGGGGCTTGTAAGAGATACACTAAAGGGGGATGGAAGACACAAAACATAAAAAAATTATGCACTGCATCCCTATACATATACAGAAACACACAATGTATCTCTACCTACACACACACACAAACACAGAAACACACCATGCTTCCCTTACACACCGAGAAACACACAATGACAATGCATCCCTTGCACACATACACATAAACACACAATGCATCCCTTACAGACAGAAACTCACAATGTATCAGTTACACACACTGCTTCGCTTACACACACTCAATTCATCCCTTAGAGACAATCAATGCACCCCTTACAGACACACATACTTTACAGATACAAACACTGCATCCCTTACATACACATAAACACACCTTGCATCCCTTACACATACAAACACAGATTCACACAATGCATCACTTACACACAAATACAAACTGCTTTCTATCCTTTACACAAAAAACACACTGCATCACCTACACAAATTGGTATCCCTATACTCTACATTCCATAAGCACACACCAGTAGATGCCTTATGGGCATATTCACCATCAGGCCGTGGGGACGCAGACCTTGAGCTGTGTAAGGGGCCCCCAAAAATGGAGCTGCTTCCCGTTCCCCCAGAACATTGATTTTTGGAACCACAGTTACAAACTCCAGAGAGCCTGTTCTACACCAGACCAGTAGAGCCAGACTGCAGCCAGAGTCCATCATCATCCTCATCTGCTTGTAAGTAGGCAATCTAGTATATTATTAGTGACACTAATCTCCAATTTACCTCACATTAAAAGGACACTATAGTCCCCCAGAACCACTGCAGCTTAATGAAGTGGTTCTGGTGTCTATAGCCTGTCTCTGCAGGCTTTTTAAAGTAAACACACACTGTGGGCATCGTGATGTCACATGGTGGGACGCGCATATGGGGGGCTGGGTTTTTTTTTTTGCTTTGAGCAGCACAAATCCTTGCACCGGCCTTGCCTCGATACTGCTCGGGCATTGTTGAGAGGCAACAATGTTCCTTCATTTATTCTCAAGGCATTTACCTGCTCTATACCAAATAACATACTCACAGAAGGCAAAGAATAAACCCAATCAGAAATGTATGCATCACAGAAAAACAATATAGAAGCAAAGTAGTTAAAATGGTGATGTTTTTAAAATAATTTTGGAGGGGGGTGTTTTTTATTTTATAAACTGAACCACTACAGTGGAATTTGGATGTGACTAAGAGATTACCAGGGTAAAATCTGAGCTATGAAGACAGGGGGATGCTAACCTGACTCCTCAGGCATCCCTAATGCTCCAGTCCAAGGGTTTCCTGGCAAGTAGTTACAGAGATTTTCCAGAAACAAGGAAATCTCACCAAAATAGCTGCACCTTTCTGCTGAGAGTGTATGTTCCTGTGCCGATACAGGGTGATGGAACCCTGGAGAGGAAATCATTGTTATGAATTGTGTGGGAGCGTGAAATGGGAGCTTTGAAGCTTTAGTTAGCCCGATCAGGGGACACCTTCAGGCCTGAAAGAATATAATCCTGTTTGTATCATTGGTAAATTGAACATTGTGTTGGAGTAAATATTTAAGAATAGTTGAGCTAGTTACATTAAGTCAAACACCGGACATCTGATTTACGGCAGCTTGCATCATTCCCAGTGGACCTCTCATAAACCAGCCATTTAGTGATGGCTTTACATAGCATTATTAGCAATGCGGATTTTAGTTCAAGTGATTATACTTTCTGCAGTAGGAAGGTGCAACTTATCTCCTAACATTCTATGAAATTGGGACAATATGAACAGGCAGGAGTGGGGTTGTGCTGGTGGGAATGTGCAGCAAAACATAGTGAAACACTCCAACAAATAAGTCTGGTTGCTGTGTCATCCCAGCAAGGACTGTGTATGCAGGGCCGGTGCAAGGATTTTTGCCGCCCTAGGCAAAAAAAAAAAAATTGCCACCCTCCCCCCATATGTCCTGCCCACCATGTGACATCACAATGCCCCGCCCATATGCTCTGCCATATGGGCCAACGCCAGTCTTCACAAAGTGTCTTATATATCCATTTAATGTGAGGTAACTTAGAGATTAGCCACTAATAATATATTGGATTGCCTACTTACCACAAGATGAGGACAAGAGGCTGATGATGCTCAGTCTGGCTCCACAGGTCTGGTGTAGAACAGGAAGCAGTGCCATTTTTGGGGGCCCCTTACACAGCTCAAGGTCTGGGCCCCCAGGGCTTGACCGTGAGTATGCCTACAATGCCCACCCATAAATCCACCTACAAGGCCCACCCATGAGTTCTCTCACAGGTAGTGGAGTGTATGTGTATAGGGGATGTTTTATGTGTTATTGTAGAGGATGCAATGTGTGTGTGTTCTTACAGAATGTAGTGTATAGGGATACCAATTTGTGTAAGGGATATAGTGTGTGTTTGCGTGTAAGGAATGCATTGTATGTTTCTGTGTGTGTGTGTGTGTAAAGGATGCAAGGTGTGTTTCTGTGTAATTGAATGCAGTGTGTGTCTGTAAGGGGTGCATTGAGTGTGTAAGAGATGCATTTTGTTTCTGTGTGTAAGAGAATTAGTGTTTGTGTGAGCATAAGGGATGCATTGTGTGTTTCGGGTGTGTCTGTGTGTGAGTAAGGATGCATTGTATGTTTCTATGTGTGTGTGTGGGGATGAATTGTGTATGTGTGTAGTGTAAATGAGAGGGTTTGTGGGGTAGGATAGGGACTGAGAGGGGAGCAGCTCTTTATTTTGTTAAAAAAAATTTCATAGTGCTCTCCCTCCTGTCAATTAGTGTTCTCCCTTTCTGTCCTTAGTGCTCTCCCTTGGCCCCTGTCCCTCTGCAGTCCCCCCTTGGTGGTCTTCTCCCCCTCTCCCTCTTAGTGGTCCCACTCCCTCAGTGGTCCTCCCTCCCCCAATTGGTGGTCCTTCCCTCTCCCTCCCTTAGTGTGGTCCTCCCTCTGGCAAACCACCAGTGGACCATCCCCCTCCTCCCTCAGTGGTCCTTACTCCCCCCCTCTCCCTCAGTGGTCCCACCCCCTTCCTCCCCAGTGGTCCTTGAGTGTCCCCTCCCCTCCTTCCCCCAGTGGTCCTTTGTCCCCCCAGTGGTCCTTGGTGTCCTTAGCCTGCCCTCCTCCTCCTCCCCCAGTGGTCTTAGCCTGCCCCTCCTCCTCCTCCCCCAGTGGTCCTTAGCTCCCTCCTCCTCCCCAGTGGTCCCCCTCCTCCTCCCCAGTGGTCCTTGGTCCTCCTCCTCCCAGTGGTCCCTCCTCCTCCCTCCAGGGTCCTTAGCCTGCCCCTCCTCCTCCTCCCCCAGTGGTCCTTAGCCTGCCCTCCTCCCTCCTCCCCAGTGGTCCTTAGCCTGCCCTCTCCTCCTCCCCCAGTGGTCCCTAGTCCTCCTCCTCCTCCTCCAGTGGTCCTTAGTCCCCCCTCCTCCCCCCTCCTCCCCCAGTGGTCCTTAGTCCCCCCTCCTCCCCCAGTGGTCCTCAGTGTCCCCTCCCTCCTGCTCTCCCAGTGGTCCCTTACCCTCCTCTTCCCCTTCCCTCTTGCCAATGTATCGTGGCTGGGCGTCGAGGAACGCGGGACAGGAACCTCTGTTTCCTGTACCCGGCCGTCGGCGGACTGACAGGAAGTGAGCACGGGACAGAGGTTCCTGTCCCGCGTTCCGCGCCGCCCGGCCACGCTACACTGAGAGAACGGCAGGAGGGAGCCGACCTCCATACAGCAGTGCTGCGCCGCCTGAGGCTTGCTAAAGTGCTCAGGCGGCGCAGCATGTTGGAGCCGCACCGGTGATTCCAGGTGCATGGTTTCGGCGACCCCTGCTAAGTTGCGCCCTAGGCAGCTGCCTAGGTCGCCTTACAGGTAGCGCCGGCCCTGTTTGTATGCACAGAATACTGCTGAAGAATTTTGTAATGCTTTCACACAACGATACGCACACGCTTTTTTGTGTTTGAAGAATTTGTTTCACTCCTCCAAAAGTAAAGGGGAACCTGGGATGGGACTGTTCTGCGGAATCAAGGAAATATGGGAGATTTTGAACACTAATGGGTGAAACCCATACAAACCTGTATTCCAAACGCTATACTGAGCTAGTTGCAAATGGTTTATACCTTCCCTTTCTTAGGAACTGAGACTCTCTCAGCACTCTGGGCGCTCCGTCTCCTGTAATGTCATCAGGCTCTCGAGTCGATGGCAAATTGAATACCCCTTATAGGGGATCAATATCAATTGATTAGCATCCAAATACTTCACAAAGGAAAACTTTCAATTAAATGCTTACCTGTGATCAGCAAGCTCAAGTAACCAAGTTTTACTCAGCTGTTGTAGAAGAAGCGCTTTAGTGGCTCTCTGGAAGACAGCCACTATAGGTGTGTTTAACCCTGCAGTTTCTATATAACTCTTATATTATATATTGCAGAGTTAAAAAGACAGGGCCACTGCACCCAGACCACTACATTGAGATGGTGACTCTAGTGGTCCTTTAACATGCAGGATGAACATGCTACTAACCAGATCAACAAAGACCGGACTCATTTAAACAAACTGTCACGGGGCGTGGCCTAACGAGCAACGCGGATGGTCGCTCGGATCTGAGCTCCGCATAACGCTGGCCCGACAAAGCACAGATAAAAGCATTAATCAGCTCCCACAGACCCACCTGCGACCTGGCAACATGGCTAATACAACCAAGAAGAAGCAGGGCGAAAAAGCGGACCGTTCCGTTTTTTTTGCAGCCAGAGCGTCGACGCCTAAAGCCGCAGGCCTCACAGACGGAGACCAAGATGGCGACGGCGGGAACGACACAGTGCCACTACAGTCCTCCCCTGGGCCGCAAAATCTACCGGTCACACAAGATTTTCTGCAAAACTGCCTAGAGGATATGTCCACCAAAATCCTAGCCTCCTTACAGAGCACTCTGAAAGAGCTCCGCAGAGATGTGCAGGAGCTGGGAGATCGGATGTCACACGTGGAACAAAAGATGGAAGACCAGACTGCTGCACACAATGATGTGGCAGACCAAGTGCAGCATATGCAACAGCAACTGGAATACACACAGCGCAAGGTCATGGACCTGGAGGACCGCTCTAGACGCCAGAACCTGCGGCTCCGGGGTATCCCAGAAGAGGTGAAGCAGCCAGACCTGCATGCATTCCTGATGGGATATTTTAAAGAATTGGCGCCAGATTTACCTGCAGTGGTACTGCTCCTAGACAGATACCACAGAGTACAGAAGCCAACGTTCCTACCACAAGACACCCCTAGGGATGTGCTCACACACCTACACTATTTCCACGTGAAGGAGGCACTACTCCAAGCTACAAGAGGGGGTCGTGATCTGCCACAGAAATACAAACACATCAAACTCTTCACAGACCTGTCGGCAGCCACGCTGCAAAAGAGAAAAGAATTTAAAGAAGTCACGGAAGCACTGCGCCAGAACAACGTCCAATACAGATGGGGATATCCGATCCGTCTGCTGATACGGAGAAATGGCACAGTGACGGCAGCCAACACACCTGAAGAGGGACGGAGACTCCTGCGCAACTGGAACATCCCAGTGAACCCAGTGGGGAAGAGCATGGCCGCACCAGCCAGGCTATCCCCGGAATGGAAAAGAATCAAGAAATGAACTGAACAGTTACAATAAAGACTGTGAAGTACAACAGTCCGCAGTCCTGGCCACGGACGGGCAACAACTCGGCCGCAAGTATAATAGACATTGCACCACACCACGGAGTTGTATACACAATGCTAGATACTCACGCACACACGACAGACACGCAGGCGACAGGGAACAAACACACAAAAAAACACTTTTGCCCACCGAGAGGGCAGAGATATTCCAGAGCACACCACTCAGGACAAGAAAGAGATACAAATGTGTTGCGCAAAAAAAAAACCCACGAAGTATACTGCCATTATGATACACACCATAATTAGGCATTGCCAGGTCCTACACCAGGGCAGTTAAAGTACAGCTGCCTAAAGAAACATGACAGCAAATATCGGGCTCAGCAAGCTCACACATAAACCCTTACCCTCAGAAACACACAAGACAACCACGTCCACACACGGCACTATTTAGCTGGTGCCTAACCCTACATTGGGAAATGCAAATAATTGTTATTGTTCTTGTATATATGTTGATTGATGTAATGCTTCATTTGTATGTTATGAACACCTGTTACGTTAGTGTTCATCACCGTCCAACCCACCCCACCCATCCCACCCCCACCAGTAGGGTACTAAAACCCAGGGTACTGAACAAAGTTGAAGAGCATGGGCAGCAAAGAGGGAACACAAGCACGCAGGGGAAACCGCAGGAAATCCAGTCGGCCGACTGGACCAGGGGCGACAAAGACACGCCACAAAAGTACAGTCTCAGGGCTAACGGGAGAGTAGGAAGGAATACAGGGAGAACCCAGCCAGATATAGGTCCGCATTACCAAACAGCAATATACCCCATAAAACATGAAAATATATTGCCATAACGTAAAAGGGTTAAACATCCCAGTCAAAAGACACTGCCTAGTCCGGGATCTGCGCAGAGTACGCCCAGATGTGGTATGCCTACAAGAAACCCACCTCAAGCAGACGACGACCATAGCGCAGGCATACTTCCCCACGCAGTACCATAGCACCTATACGTCCAAAACAAGGGGGGTGTCAGTCCTAATCAGTAAGGATGTGTCCTTTAAGCTGATATATGAACACATAGACAACCAAGGACGATACATAATACTGGTCTGCGAAATTAACAACGCGGAATATACGATAATCAACATATACGCACCAAACACAAACCAAAGAAACTTCTTACATAAACTGCTCACACAGCTAACACACCTACAAAGGGGAATCACTTTCATATGTGGGGACATGAATCATATTCTGGACCCACGACGGGACACGTCGGTCCCGGCCCACACACCTAGAGCGGTAACACTGACGCGGGAATGCAAACCTCTAACACGACTGATGAGTGAGCACAATTTGTATGATGCATGGAGAGTGCTGCACCCGGAGGAGAGAGACTTCACTTTCTTCTCCCAAGTGCACAACACTTACTCACGCATAGATGGGTTTTACATAAAAGGCACATTCCTCAACCAACTAAAGGATTGCTCCATAGGCACCATCACGTGGTCAGACCACGCCCCTGTCACCTTAGAACTACATGACGCTTATGAATATAAGCATCGCAGCCCCTGGCGGCTCAACGAATCGATACTACACAACGAGCAGTTCGGCGAGCAAGTAGCCGTAGAGATTAAGCAGTACTTTAAGACGAACACACACCCAGACACCTCCCCTGAAACCCTATGGCTGGCGCATAAACCAGTAATCAGAGGATTGATCATAGGGAAAACCAGCGCGTTAAAGCAGAAATCACAAGCTAAACTAAAGGAACACTTGACAGCCCTCTACCGCCTTAATAAACAAAACCAATTGTCCCCAACACCGCTGTTAAAAACACTAATACAAGAGAAGTTAGAGGAAATCAAGACACATGACCTGGCGAAGATGGGATTTAGCCTTAGGAAACTCAAAGCAACACAATACACGCAGGGGAACAGGGCAAGCAAACTTTTAGCCAGACGACTAACACAACAAAGCATAAAGGCAAAAATCCCATACTTGCTGAACTCACACGGGGAAAAAAAAGTGACACCAAAAGAAATAAGCGACATTTTTGCCGATTACTACACGACACTGTACAATCTAAAGCAAGACCCTAACACAACACATCCAACTCCTGGACACATAGAGCGCTACTTGGACAACATAACCCTACCCTCTCTATCGGAGGAGCAAATAGAATCCCTACAAGTCCCCATCACCATAATGGAAGTCCTGCAAGCCATCACACGCCTACCCACTGGGAAAGCACCCGGCCCTGACGGTCTTACGAACACATATTATAAGAAATATGCGGGAATACTAGCACCACACCTGGCACACCTGTTTAACGCAGCAACCCAAAAAGGAGAGGCGCCTGCGGAAATGCTGGGGGCCCACATAGTCACTCTACCCAAACCAGGAAAAACCCCCACCTGCAGTCAAAACTTTAGACCAATTTCACTGCTCAACACTGACACTAAACTATATGCTAAAATCCTAGCCACTAGACTGACCCACATCATCCCCACATTAATACATGACGATCAAGTGGGCTTCACCACTGGGCGACAAGGGTCGGACAATACAAGAAAAGTAGTGGACCTAATGCAGTGCCTACTCCGTAGCCAGGGGGGGGGGGTCCTCCTATCCCTGGATGCGGAAAAGGCATTTGACCGTCTAAACTGGTCTTTCCTGCAAGCTGTACTCCAAAAATACAAGTTCCTCCAGGGGTTCCTGAGGGCAGTACAGGCATTGTACTCCCACCCCACAGCTAGAGTACTCAATGCAGGGTTTATATCTAAGCACATCACAATAACCAATGGCTCGCGACAGGGCTGCCCCCTATCCCCGCTACTGTACATCCTAGCGCTGGAGCCACTGGCAGCAGCGATAAGAGCAAACCGGTCCATAAAGGGTATAACCCTGGGAGACAGAGAGTATACACTCAACCTTTTTGCAGACGACATCCTTGTAACGATCACACACCCCCTCACATCCCTGCCAAATTTAATGACACAAATACGTGAATATGGGGAGGTCTCGTACTACAAGCTGAATATCACCAAGACGCAAGCTCTAGGGATGGGACTTAACGCGGACCTGTTGGGCAGGTTACAGACGGCATTCCCGCTGGACTGGAGAAACGACTACTTGACGTTTCTGGGACTTAAGCTATCCAAAAACCCGGCACACCTTTTTAAACTAAACTACGAGCGCATACAAACAGAAATCGTAGACACCATACAAAAATGGAGAGGTAAATTTCTTTCGTGGACAGGCCGCATAGCAGCGGTAAAGATGACACTCATACCTAAAATCCAGTACCTATTTAGAACACTACAAATACCCGTCCCGAAACGGTTTCTAAAAAGCGTACAACACTCATTAAGCACATTTGTCTGGGAAGGGAAAAAGGTACGAGTAGCAGCAGGAACACTACACCAAACAGTGAGCAAAGGTGGGCTGGGTCTGCCAAACCTAACAACGTACTGTAGGGCAGCTTATCTACACAACATAGCCCAAATCAACCGCCAGGCCCAACCCCCGCAGTGGGTAGCAATAGAATCCCACTGGGCCCCACAACACAACCTCAGGGCGGTACTATGGCTACAGAAGTGTCCCAAGCACATAAGAGAAAACCTGCTACCCAGCACACAGAACTTGATGAGGGTATGGAACACAATGAGAAACAATTTGGTGTCCAACCCCAAATTACCCCTGGCCACACCAATACAAACAATAGGCATGGAAATACCTACATTCCGTGAAGACACCTGGAAGAGAGGGGGAATACACCACGTATACCAGGTCATTGACAGAGGCAAACTGAAAACACTACCAGATATACAAACGGAATACACACTGCCCACCACAATCACATTTTCCTACCTGCAGCTCAAATCATATATAACAGGCAAACTAAGCAAACAACCGGATATAGAAGATGAAGCAACCATGACGGTTTTTGAAAAACAATGTGTAGGAATAGCACCACTAAAGAAATCAATGTCATGGGGATACCATAAGTTAACCTTAACACAAACGCATACACTAGAACAGATCAAGAAAGACTGGCACAGGGAAATAGGTCAGACATTCCCAAGGGAAATCTGGGAGAGGTCCTACTCGGTCCACAGAGGACTAACAGCGTGCGCATCGCATTTGGAACTGCAGCGCAAAATTATGTACCGATGGTACCTAGTGCCCGCAAAACTACATGCAATATGGCCGCACACAAGTAACAAGTGCTGGAGGTGCGGGGGGGAGGTAGGCACGATGCTTCACATCTGGTGGTCCTGTGACAAAATAAGCCCATTTTGGGAAGCGGTGTCCACACTCCTGAATGACATAACGCATAATATAAGGGTGGACACACCACAAGAATGCCTATTATTCATGTTACCAACCAACATCCCAAAACACCTTAAAGTCATTATATACCACACACTAATATCAGCGAACTTGCTGATATCCAGGCTATGGAAACAAACCACAACACCATCAATAGCCGAGTTGATGAGGCAAATGGACCTTAACTGGTCTTATGAATTAATGGCAACGACACAATTCGGAACCCGCCCGTGCATAAGGGAAGCCCACGAGATGTGGGAAAAAGGCAAAAAACCCGCAAACGAGTACCAAGATACAACACCAGCCCCCTCGTCCCCCTTCCAATCATCCATGCCAGGGAATGCTGAACGCACCACACAGTAAAGGATACATAGCGAAGTATCGAGCACCAACATGTAATCGCAGGAGAGGGGGGAAGAGAGAGGAGGGGAAAAGAGAAAAAAAAATAAATAAATAACCGTAACCTAATAACAAGGCACAAACACCACCGGGAAATGAGGCAATTAGTAATCTGGCTAGGTACGCAACAAAATACCTTCACCCAAACAGACTCTAGTACCCGAAACTAAAACAGACCAAAACAAAGGTAGAACTCACAACAAAAACATGAAGGGGCTAGGAGACGCATCAAAACGTGTAAAAAGTGTAAAATGTGTAATGTGTAATAAAGTTAACAAACCAACCGCTGTAACCTGCAACTTGTACCCTGCACCCCTCCCTTTATCTTTTGTACCCCCCTTACCCCACCCATACTGTTTTGTGATATGCAATTGACTAAACCAAAACACGAATAAACTTCAAGTTGTAAAAAAACTGTCACTCGCAACTACAACATGTAAAAACAAACTATCATTCACACAGTATGTAAAAAAAAAACAAAAAAAAAAAAACAATTACGCACACTTACAGTGCAAACCTAGAAGTCACTCATACTTAGAAATTCGCTCATACTTACAGAATGTAATAAAAGTAAGCATTGACTCATTCTAACTCAGGAAAATATGCATGTCTCAGCAAATCGACGATTATAGTATCGTAAAAATTAGACCTCTAAGCCAAATGCGAGGGATTTATTTGGACTATTTTAATTATTCTTTTGCAGTGTAAATTTAGAGATCTTAAATAAATGGACTTTATGATTGCCTCCCGCTGTAGGACAATTATTATCCAGTTAAGATTCACTGACTGCCCTGTGTTCTTTAAACATCCTGAAGAGCTTGTAGTTAAGCTTGTAAAGAGCAGCTATTGTTAATCCTGCAAAAGTTTTGTGATTTAGAGCTTTTACAACATGTTTTCCCATTAGTAGGAAAACAAGATAAAGTTCCATGTGGCTTATTACTGAGAACGTTTGATTTAGGTATATAGGACGTAAATAGATTACCAAGAAAGGATGAAACTAGCCATTCACAAAGTCACGGCAAGGATCTCACCGATACTCCTGATTTTATTGTGTTTAGACTGTCCTGCTCAGTGGCGTACATACCAGGGTCGCAGGGGTCGCGGCTGCGACAGGGCCCGGCCCACCAGGGGGCCCGGCCGCCCCTGCGACCCGGTATGTACCCACAGGGCCAGCCTCTTCCCCTGGGGGGCCCAGGAGGTGGCCACCCCAGGGCCCCCCCGAGGCTGGCCCTGCTGTCACCGGGCAGGTGGCCGGTCGGGCAGGCAGGTACGCGAGGGAGCACTCAGTGCTTCCTCTTCAGCTCCCTCGCGCACCGCACTGATGCCGGAGCCGGAAGATGACGTCATCTTCCGGCGCCGGCATCCCTACGCGGCGCGCGAGGGAGCTGAAGAGGGAGCACACAGGGGAAAGTGCTCCCTCGCGCGCCGGCCAGTCCGCCCACCCACCCAGTGACCTGCCGCCCAGGAGCCCAGCAGCACCACTGGACCCCAGGGAATCCCCCCAGCACTCCAAAAGGTAAGGAGGCTGGGGGGATTACATTTGAAAAAAAAAAATGTGTGTGTGTTAGTGTATGTGTGTGTTAGAGTGTGTGTATTAGAGTGTGTGTGTGTTAGTGTATGTGTGTGTTAGTGTGTGTGTGTGTGTGTGTGTTAGTGTGTGTGTGTGTGTTAGTGTGTGTGTGTGTGTGTTAGTGTATGTGTGTGTTAGTGTATGTGTGTGTTAGTGTGTGTATGTGTGTTAGTGTGTGTGTGTGTTAGTGTGTCAGTGTTTGTGTTAGTGCGTGTGTTAGTGTGTGTCAGTGAATGTGTCTGTTATTGGGTGTGTGTCTGCTAGTGAGTGTGTTACTGTGTGTGTCTGTTACTGAGTGTGTTTGATGTATGTTAGTGAGTGTGTGTTTGTCAGTGAAAGTGTATGTTTTGTAAGGGATCAATTTTTGCACCGGGGCCCCATGGGTCATGTGTACGCCACTGGTCCTGCTGCTACACAAGAAAAACTACTATTAATGTAAAATGATGTCAAATTAAGCATTCTGGTTATTTATAACCAATGCACCAGTTAAAGGTGCATTCTCAAATCAACTGAAAACAAACGAATAAATACAAATAAATGACAAACCGTGTTGTTTTAACATTGAAGACTTTGGGATTCAAGACAGTATCAAGGTTACATAAGATCTATAGACAGACCTATCATAAAAATGTCTGTGTCACTAAATTGACCTTTTACATGCACTAATTTGAGGAATGCCGTAAGCATTTCTTTGCTACTTTTGATGGATCTTTGGCAGAACCTGAGAACAATTTAGAACCCTCACCTGTAGTAAATGTCCAACCACCATGTATATGTTGGCTAAATGACCTTCCGGTATCACAGCAGGAATAGGTAGGATCACAGTATTATTTTCCCTTTTAAATGATATTAAAATAATCTAAATAATGATTTTGGACAGAGTGGTGAAAATAGAAAAATTATCAGAGGAAGGCAATCAAATGGCTGTGCCCCAAAGTTTTTTTGTAAATACTGTATATACTCGAGTATAAGTCGACCCGAATATAAGTCGAGACCCCTAATTTTACCCAAAAAAACTGGGAAAACTTATTGACTCGAGTATAAGACTAGGGTGGGAAATGCAGCAGCTACTGGTAAATTTCTAAATAAAATTATATCCCCCAAAAATTATATTAATTGAATATTTATTTACAGTGTGTGTATATAATGAATGCAGTGTGTGTGTGTATATGAATGCAGTGTGTGTGTGTGTATGAGTGCAGTGCGTGTGTGTGTGATGCAGAGTGTGTGTGTGTGATGCAGAGTGTGTGTGTGTATGTGATGCAAAGCCTTGGTGGGGGGTGGGCATTTTTTTTCTTTTAATTATTATTATTATTTTGTTGTTGTTATATTAATATATATTTTTTTATATTATTAATATTTTATTATTATTTAAATTTGTATTTATTTTTTTCCGTCCCCCCTCCCTGCTTGATACCTGGCCAGGGAGGGGGGCTCTCATTCCCTGGTGGTCCAGTGGTGTGCACTGTGTAGGAGGGGGGCTGGCAGCAAGCTGTAACTTACCTTTCCTGCAGCTCCTGTCAGCTCCCTTCTCTCTCCTCCGGTCAGCTCCACTGCAAGTCTCGCGGTGTGAGTGCCGCGCGGAGCGTCTGACCTCGCGGCTCTCACGAGACTTACAGTGGGAGCTGACACGGGAGCTGACCGGACCGGAGGAGAGAGAAGGGAGCTGACAGGAGCTGCAGAAAAGGTAAGTTACAGCTCTCTGCCAGCCCCCAACAGGACCGCCGGTGTTTAGAAAAAAAAAAAAAAACACCTTAGAGTCTAAGGTGTTTTTTTTCCTTTTTCTAAACACCTGAGACACACCCAGGTAATCCCCAAATCCTGGACTGGTAGGGGGTCCTGAGGACTGGGTTGAGAACCCTGTCGTAGGGGCTTCAGCCCCGTATCGTCGAGGACATCCTGTATAGGTATAAAATCTTTGTCACCTATGAAGCCGTATGATTTGGAAGTCAATCCTTCTCCGATCGAGTGGTAATGGGTGAACAGTGTCATCGGGCTCGGGTGCGGGGATAAGTGTGTGGCCCTACGCACTGAGGTCCAGGTTTTTATGGTGTGGGCCACAGGGGATAACTGTTCCGAACCATCCATTGGAAATACGCGCACCAACCACACATCCGCGAGCAGGCGTGCGGCCTCCAGTGTGATCCATTGCTTATGTCTTGGTCGGGTCTGCCACTCCAAGACGTGCTGTAATACGATTGCATGGTGATATTTCCGGATGTCCGGGAGCACTAGGCCTTCCTCTTGACTTGGCATGCAGAGTATCTCATATCTGAGTTGCGGTCTCCCACCGTTCCACACATATTTAATTATGGCGGATCTCAAAGAGGAGAAGAACGCTGTGGGCAGGGACACTGGTATTGTTTTAAAGAGATAGGGGAGTCTGGGTAAGAAGTTTTATTTTTAGGACAGCAATGCGCCCCATCCACGAGATATGTTGGTAGTTCCAGTTACGCAGGTCTTGTGATAGCTTAGTGAGAAGCGGCAGGAAATAAGCTTGATAGAGATCACACAGTTCCACCGTCAGCCAGATTCCGATGTACTTCATTTGGAGGTCACACCAGTGAAATGGGAATTGTGTGCTTAATGAGTCGCACTCCCTATTCGAGACCATGAGGTTAAGGACCTCGCACTTAGACATGTTCAGCTTGAGGCCAGAGAGTTGGTCATAAATCTTAAACTCTTGCAGCAAGCAAGGTAGTGTGATTTTGGGTTGTGCGATGAAAAACAGCATGTCATCAGCGTCGGCCGCTGTCTTGTGCGTGGTACCTTTCGAGGTAAAGCATTTGATTTCCTCGCTGTGCCATATTGCTTCAAAGATTCCAAAGATAATGCGAATAAGAACGGGGACAATGGACACCCCTGTTGTGTCCCATTCCAGATTGGAAATGCGTCAGTATGGACTCCATTTACCCGAACGCTTGCATTCGTCCGACTGTAGATAGCAGCGATCCAGGCGAGCAGGTTAGAGCCGAATCCAAATACTCGGGAGTGTCTCTGTGAGGATTGCCCAGTCCACCCGGTCAAAGGCTTTCTCTGGAAAGCAGAAGCATGTGTTCCTTCCTTTTTCTTACAAGGTGTTGTATGTAGAGCACTCTAAGCGTGCTATCTCGGGCTTCCCTTCCTGGGACAAACCCTGTTTGGTGGACCAGCCTCGAGAGCATCGTGTTCAGGCGGCTTGCTATAACCTTGGTGAATACTATAACCTTGGTGAATAGTTTAATATCCACGTTTAAGAGGGATATTGGTCTATAGCTGCTGCAGAGTTCCGGGTCCTTGCCTGGCTTGGGCAGGATGGAGATTGTTGCTGCCAGTGATTCGTCGTGGAGTCTGCTCCCAGTCGTGAGAGCGTTCAGTGCTGCGGTGATTTTAGGGATGAGTATGTCCCCGAACTTCTTGTAGTCCAACGAGAACCTGTCCGAGCCCGGCGCCTGACGCGTCTTTGCCTGTTTATTCATGGCCTTTAGTTCTCCTTTCGTGATTGGGGCATCCATGAGTTCTGCTTCATCTAGTGTCACAGTTTTGGATAGGACGTTTGAGAGGTATCGTCGTGTTGGCTCCATCTTGTTGAATGTGGGAACTGTGGTGGACCAGTCCTGAAGGTTGTATAAATTTTAATAAAAAGTTTGAAATTCTGTTGAGTTCTGGGTGTTGAGTGGTTTTGCCCCCTGTTAGCTTTAGCCTATGTACCTGTGCGTGAAATTGTTGTCCTCTGGGCATTGGAGCCAGTAATTTGCCCCCCTTGTTCACGTGTATGTAGAAAAAGCCCTTGGATCTGTCGATGTGTCGGTAGTGTTTCTGCACTAGCATGGCTTGGAGTTCCATAAGTTCTAGATAGTCATCGTCCAGTAGTTTTCTTTTATGTCTCCATTTTTGGTGATTACATCCGCCATCTGCCGTTGGGCTTCTTTTTTTTTTCCTGGTTGTGATCTGAACAATGAGGCCTCTCAGCACACTTTTACAAGCTTCCCATATGGTGGTGTCTGAGGTCTTCTGGGTTAATTGCCCGAGAAGTAGGACGTCAATGTTTGGGCAAGCAGTTCCCGGGTCTCAAGGTCTGCCAACAAAGATTTGTTGAGCCTCCAGCTGAGGGTTTTAGGTCGCAAGAGTGGGGAGTCCATCTACATCAGAACCGGCCGTGGTCTGACCATGTGGCAGCCTCTATGGTCGCTACCTGCAGCTTTGGGAGAAGTTCCTGTTGTAGGAACAGGAAGTCAATCCTCGAGTATCTCCCATGCAACCCCGAGTAGTGTGTGGTCCTTTACCATGAGGTGGAGCGCTTTCCATCAGTCCATAAGACATAAGTTTAGAAGGGATTTCTGTAAACCTCTAATTTCCCTTTGTGGGATACTACTATGACCTGAGGAGGAATCCATGTTAGGATCCAATGGGACATTAAAATCGCCCTTCACGAATGAGTGTGCCTTCCGTGAATTCCGAGAGGATGGTCAAGGTTTTGCCCCTTTTATTACCAACTTCTAATGTGTCAGCAAACCAGTCATTTTTCCAAGTAAGGCCACGAAAGCCTAGCCCTCATCCTTATCCTAATAGACTGTAAGCTCTCCCATGCAGGAAATTGGTTTCCAACATACAGTATACTTTTAATACACCCCATTTATTGTGCCAAGAGTAGAGTAAGCTGTGAGTGAGCAACAGAAGTAGAGAGAATACAATGCTGGACATATCTTTAGGACAGTTACAGTTTCACTAAAATAACCTTTGGAGCAACATGCATCAGTGACTAGTCCAATCACAGCCAGTAGTAGTTTCTTTGAACTGGTCTCATATAGTAGAACAATTGGCTGGATCACTGCAAACGGATACTTCATTGATCAAGGGTGCTGTAAATTCTCTTTAAGAAGCACTAGCACTGCATGTGGATATGAGGTCACACTCTTTCAAGTTGTATCACAAGCAGTAAATTACGAGATAAAAGAGGCCCATCTCAGAAGATTAAAAGCAGCAAGAGAATGAAATATTAAACTGAATGAGTTGTGGGTACAGTGAATGGCCTTCCAAACTCTGCAGGATAAGCCGCAACATAATTCTTTCACCACAATCGGATCCGTACACTAATGTCATGCCGGAGGAATTCCCTTTCCAGTCTGTGGAAATGTTAACATAGATCATAATGAATGTTAACTCATTTTCTGCTATTGACAAGAAAGGTTTTCGGCTTTCATTTAATACCATAGGGGCAAAAACAATTTTTAACCACGGGATCAAAGATCGAATATGTTTGATATGCTTGGTAACCAAATCAGAGTAGGACAGGCTGCAGCCCTGCTCCATACAATGATTATATGATGTGAAGGATAGTGGGAGAACAGAATAACAATATCTACACATCCTCATTTCATCAACAGTCTAGCTAAAGCTCTCCCATCTTTTCTTGTACATGAAAGGTCACATGCCCACCATGCTGTGACCATCTTATTAAGGAACAGAGGTGGCAGAGTCAAAACCTAGGAGTGTCCAAAAATATGGGCCTAGTCATCAGGAAGGAGGGGCCAAACAGGAAGTCTTGTAATGAACTCTGAATATGGGAGCCTAAGGAACAAACATAGAATATATAATATTAGACTAATAGTATATAGCACCATCTATGGTCTTTCTGATACTTCCAAGAGCAGAGCTGGTAGAAGACCGAGAGGTGTCATTAAGCAGACTGCATGAGTATTGTAGCATCTTGTCTGAATTCGGAGCTCAGAGGCTAATTTAAATCAGATGTAAATAGATGAATTTAGCCCATTTGTGTGAGATAGACTGAGCAGTGAAATATCTGATCCACCCGGAATAGATTTGTCTATGAAGAATGGAAATGTCAGTTCTGATCTAAGTCTGAGTCCAGTCCTCAGGCCTTTATAACAGATGGAAAATTACAAGACATTTCAAAACCAATTGTCAAAAAAAAAAAAAAAAAGGGGGAAGAAAGATCGTATCAAACTCCATATACTGCAAATTGTTGAACAGTCGTTTTTAGCTTAAGAAAAGACCACCAAGATGTAGCCCTACAACTGCTTCTGATCTTGTAGAAATGACAAGCATTTAATCAGTTTATTATTATTACCAAGCCAACGGATTGATAAAATACCTTTGTTGTCTGGCTTTTATTTTGGGAGTACATCTTCAAGATTTTATCTGAACAATAATTTAACACTGGCAAAACAAGTCCAGATGATGAACACAGGTTTCTGTATTGTTATTTGAAAGGTTGATAAAAAGTAACTTCAAAAAATCAATAATACACACGACAAGTACTTTTTATTTATTTTTGCAGGGTTTGTGGTGGGTGACAGCTATAAGACAGGCCAAACTTTAAAGAGCGAAAATGTTTAGGTAAATTTTAAGACATTAATTTGCTATTGAGTGAGTTTTATTCATAAAACAAAATGTTGTATTTTCTTTTCTGTGTTGAATAACCCATTTATTTCTCAGACAACAATGTTCAATTCCCCAAACAAAAATATATATATATATTTTTTTTTTAAACTGTTATTAAACAGAAAAAAAAATTAATATAAAAATAAAAAGACATTTGTAGCACTTATTAAGGATTTGATAAATAATATATTGGACTACACAGAAGAAGCTTGAAACCAATTACACGCCCTGATGTTCGAGGACCATTGACAATGTTTTTTCAATTTGTCATACGGGCACAGACATGCAAACCAAGTAGATATCTAATTAATAAAAATAAATATTTATAAATAGTGAGGAGGTTGAAGCATTCCAAAATGAAATGTATCCTCCATGGGGGATTGATAAAGCTGTGATGGAGCACTATCATTATATAACTTTGCATGGTGGAGGCTTGGACAAGATACTGGAAGCACTGCCTTCCTTGGAATAGATAGTTAAAATACACTTTTCACAGAAATTGCCCTCCTTGGATAGGATTGTATGAATAATTGTCCAACTTGGGCAGAATTGTATGAGGCATTGTTCAACTTGGACAGGATTGTAGAAGGCATTATCCACCTTGGACAGGATTGTAGGAGGCATTGTCCACCTTGGACAGGGTTGTAGGAGGCATTGTCCACCATGGACAGGATTGTAGGAGGCATTGTCCACCTTGGACAAGAAAACTGGAATCATTGCCCACCTTGAAAAAGATAACTAAAAGCATTG
Source organism: Pelobates cultripes (assembly GCA_933207985.1). Classification (NCBI taxonomy): domain Eukaryota; kingdom Metazoa; phylum Chordata; class Amphibia; order Anura; family Pelobatidae; genus Pelobates; species Pelobates cultripes. Next base: position 11,277,183 of record OW240923.1, on the reverse strand, counting down.
CTTAAGCAGAATAACTGGAGGTACTATTCATCTTGGACATGATTGTATGAGGTATTGCCCTCCTAGGACAGGATTGTATATGGCGTTGTCCACATTGAACAGAAATGTATGAGGCATTGCCCATCTTGGGCAGGATTGTCCACTTTGGATATGATTGTATGAGACATTGGACAGGCACTGTCCACCACAGACAAGATCACTGGAGGTACTGTTCACCTTGAACAGAATTAGGTAGGCATTATCCACCTTGGATGGGATTATGGTTGCATTTCCACCTTGGTAAACATATTCTCTCTGCATGCAGTGTTCTGCACCTTCCCGAATGTCACTAAGGCATCTGGAAGTAATAGGACGAGCGTGCAAGAAATTTCCGCATACATTTGAGAAATGAAAAAAGCAGATAAATGCAAATAAAGTAACAAAACATACTTAAATTGGAGGAAAGAGTGTATACATAGTGTTTGTAGAGCACGTCTTCCTGTGTCTAAATATTTACAGACATAATCTCTGTGTATTAAGCCTGGTTCTTCCTTCTCAAACAGGCATATCTTTAAGGAGCTTATCATTGTCAGAATGGCTTAAGAACTGTAGAGTTAACCCTATTTTAACTGGAAAAGGTTACAGCCACCTCTGAGACCACCCACAAGACTGAGGAAATAGCCCTGCACCGGTTCCCATGCAGATTTAATGGTATTTGAGGAACATTCACAATATGTTGTATCGTTAACATTTCTATTGCCAGAGGAATGTGTTGCTGGCCTTCTTCGCAGTAAGAAAGGATTAATATAGATACAAATAGCCAAGTGTCAAATCATAAGTGAAGAACCAGACTAATGAAGAGCTGTCAATCAAGGCACAGCTTTGAGAAATCTAGTCCCTATGAGTAATGTAAGAAAACTGTGTCACCAGCTGAACTAATTTACCAATCGAGCTTCTAACAGCCTCTTCCAATCACCACGCAAAATCCTCTACTCTTTCCTGGATGAGAAGTGGTCGCTCTGAACTCCGCCACTTGTATATTAACTTGACGTGACAGATATATGAAAAAAAGATTTGAGGTCATTTAAAACATCTGAGAATTCAAAACGATAGTTGTTTGACCCTCACAAATTGCTTTGCACTTGTTCCACTTTAAATCTACATAAACAGAAAACTGGAATCGGCCAATAGCAAAATTCCAAGTGTAATTAAATTTTGCTTTTAAAAAAAACACATTTGTCAAATACATAATCTGACTAGATTTTTCCATGTTTCTTTTCAACCCATACCATTCTATTGACATAATTATTTTCTAACATCAGGCAACAGTTAAGAAATTATGCTTTACCTGACATTAACATATTATGTCTGCAAAGAAGTATTGTGTTAGGATCCACCCTCGCTCTGATGAGATCCAGTAAGGTTAAACGGAATTAGATGGGATGACTTTTAAATGCAAACATGCTATGCCTCCTGTTGCAAACAAGACATGAATGACGGGGAGTCATCGATCATAGATGATTGAAGTGAATGACCCAAGTTAAAGTAAAAGTGAAGGGATCATACTTATCTGAACATGGCAATGTTCTATTTCAGAAAGATAGGTGGACATTCTGATACATGGGTATTGGTATGGCTACATCAGAACATTTAAAGATATATAAAATATATATATATAATTTACATAGGGAAGAAGATATATTGTACAGGAAAGAATTGGGTCGCATACAGGGTCAAAATCTATTTTATTCCTCAGATGAGTAACCATTTTGCAGTTCACCTGGTAGCCTCCCATCAGTCCCCTATAGCCTTTCTATCTAGTGCTTCTTAGGACTCAATTTCATATTTTTGGCAAAGCCTTTCAAACGCTAATATTTTTGGATACATTTTTAAAGTTATTTATTATAGTGAAAACGTTTTAATAGTTTCATATATTGGTATATTTGTTTATATATAATACATTGTTATAAAATATTTTGTAAAAAACATTTTAAAAGTTTATCCAAAAGTATCATAAAATTTGAAAAGCCTATGCACAAATATTAAATTAAGGTCTAATCTATTTGCATTGAACACACCATGCTGTTAGTTGGGCTGTAACCAAACAAGCTAATAAGTGACCATAAATTGTGATATAGCAGGAGTCCCGCTGGGAAAAAGCTTAGAGTTTGGGGATTTTACAAATCTTTTTGCTAGAGCAGTTATCCAAAGAATTTCATCAGACTCGACAGCCACTGTAGCTTGCTGGCAATGTAAAATCAGACGATTACGATGAGCCAGCGTTCATTTATAATTAGAGAGGTACCAGTTGGCTTCTTTCACACTGGATTTTAAAGGGTGCTAGTACAAATTTTTGGGTTTGGAACACTCGCAAGGAAAATCTTACCTGGAACACTTTAATATGAGCAGACCTGGCTGTTACATTTTCAGTCTGCTGAGCTTTCTGCATCATTCATTCCTATGTGGCTGTGCTCCCAAAGGGGAATCAACACGTTCATCGTTAAGAAGGGACTTGGTTGGCACAGAGACGTTGGTGAGATACACACACCATATGTGTATGTATATATATATATATATATATATATATATATATATATATTATTATTTTAAATATTTATTTAGCTCCAGCAAATTCCGTAGCACTGTACAATGGGTGGACTAACAGACAATTGTAATTGTAATTGTAAGCAGAAAAATGGACGCACAGAAACAGAGAAGTTAAGGGCCTTGCATGCTAGAGGGAGTGGGGTATAGTGACACAAAGGGTATAAGTAATGAAATAGGTTGCGAGAAAAAGTATTCACTGAGAACTTAGGTAACTTAGGTAATTTTTGACAGTTGCAGGAGAGGAGTCATGGGGGAGTGGGAGGCGGGGCAATGAAAACCCACTAACAGTGATTTGCTTTCCCGAAGAAGTGTGTTTTCAAAGACTTTTTGAGTGGAGACTGGGTGAAAGTCTAACAGAGAAGGGAAGGGAGTTCCACAGAAAAGTAGCAGTCCTGGAGAAGTCTTGGAGGTGAGCATCAGATATGGGCGTATGGACAGAGGATAGACATAGGTCTTCAGCAGAGCGCAGGTGCCTCAATGGGACATACTTGTGTATTAGGGAGGATAGGTACGTTGGAGCAGCATTATGTAGGGACTCGTAAGCAAGCACCAGAATCTTAAATTAAGCCCTATATCTAACTGGAAGCCAATGTAGGGACTGACAGAGGGGGGGAGGTGTGGGCGGACAGGAAAAGGAGCCTCGCTGCCGCATTCATAATAGAATGCAGTGGTGCAATCTGGGAACACGTAAGACCACTGAGAAGGAGATTGCAGTAGTCAAGGTGAGAAAGAACAATGACATGGACCAGCACCTGTGTCTGGTGTTAAATAGGGGTGGATACGAGCTATGTTTTTGAGATGGAAGCGGCAGGATTTGCGATCGACTGGACATGAGGGGTGAAAGAGAGGTCGGAGTCAAAGAGAACACCTAGGCAGCGAGCCTGCGATGTAGAGGTGATGGTGGTGCCGTTGACTTGGAGGAAGACAGTAGCAATACTTGGGGGAGGAAAGTCCAGAAGTTCTGTTTTGGACAGGTTGAGTTTAAGTGAGCAGCCATCCAGTTGGAAATCGCGGAGAGGCAGTTGGAGACACGAGTCCAGATGGGCAGAGAGATATCAGGAGAGGACAGGTAGATTTGTGTGTCATCTGCAAATAAATGATAATGGAAGCGAAAGGAACTGATGAGTTTACCAAGGGAGGCAGTATAGATGGAGAACAGTAGGGGGACCAAGGATAGAACCTTGGGGAACGCCAACAAAGAGAGTTGGGGAGAAGAGGCAGAGCCAGAGAACAAAACACTGAAAAAGCGCTGGGAGAGGTAGGAAGAGCACCAGGAGAGAGCAGTATCTCATAGACTGAGATTATGGAAAATGAGAAGAGGCTGTTGATGATTAAAGGCAGCATCAAAGGCAGCAGAAAGATCAAGGAGAATTAGGATAGAGTAATGGCCGTGTGATTTTGCAGCGATTAAATCGTTGGATACTTTGGTCACAGCTGTTTCAACAGAGTGACGAGCATATATATATATATATATATATATATATATATATACACACACACACATAGGTAGATACAAATAAAACGTTAATGAATTAATGATCTTCCATAAATTCTCTGTAGACCAGCACCGCAGCAAAAATAATAAAAAATTAAAAAGAAGTTTAAAAATGTATATATTTAATGTACACACCAAGCTCAAATCTATACATCTCAATGACTCCTAAAGCATGCCAAACAGTTATCTTGCCTTTTTTCATACTTTCAAATCATTTCCGTAGACCTAGGAGGTGATTTATTTATATTACTGTATATTAGCAAAATATATGGCTTGGCTCTTTACCCAAAGTGTACAGATCTAGCCAATGCAATTAATTATTGATGATAAATGCTATTTTATACAGATGATACAAACATATTACCATCTGCTATTGATCTTCTAGGTGTTAATAATATTTGGTGCATTTTTCATGGTTCTTTATGGGTGGATTGCAGACATCCTTTCCCTTATTCAGTGCAATGAAATAATAACTTCAAGTGTCAAGCTGCTGCCCTGTACTCTCCAGTTCCTGACTTTCTCCATATGGCCATTTGGAGAGTGCCAAATAAATGTACTATTATGTTGCTGAAATAGTTGATACTCTGCTATATCATGTTCTTCATAATCACTGAGCAATAGATCAGAAGACAGATAGTGTAAAAATGGGTTTCCGGACTATGATAACATTGTCTTGTTTAAAAAGAGTATTGCCTGTCTGCTTGCATAAGATGAACATGGAAGTAAAATATAGCAGAATAAAAACCTTGTATAACTGCAGTCTATGGAAGCTAGGTCAGGCTGCACAACGGAGTCTGGACAATGGAGTAACTGCAAATTTTAGGACATAACGAGTACGTTAAAAATATAGCTGGAGCATGTTTTAAAATGCTTATTTTGACCAAACAAAATAATGTGCAGTGTCCATGCTAATTCTTCACAATTCCCATCAAGTTATTACATTTACTTTTAAAATATTAATAAGAATAAAGGATTCATTATTGTTCCATTTTGCTTTGATGTTCGAATCCCCTATCTATAAAACTGCAAAAGTATTCAATGACCAGTAACTTGTGGTGAGTTAACAGATAGTTTAATCAAATTGCTATCTAAAATTTGTGGCCAAATGGCTATCAAAATGTAACAACAAATGTTTGTTGTATAACAGTAATGGTGTGTGTGATGGATGGCCACTTGCTTCATTTGACAGATCTATGCAAACTCAGCTAAAGACCTGATGGGTAAGACCGTAGAATCAGTAGATAACATGGTGACACCACTGATCCCTCTTACAAATTCTATGGTGAGTTCAGAAATGCTAATCTCTGATAATGAAGCAGCAGGCAATCTGATAAAAGGGATCAATTGGTGCCACACTCAGGGTCATATTTTATTGTAATAGCAATTACAAGAGCTTTGTCCCAAGAGAATTGACAAACCCCAAACAGTATTACAACACAGAACATAGAAATGGATATCACATAGATGGTTAAAAAGACATAAACCCTTTATTCAGCCCTTCATCCATAATCACTAGATCACATTATTATGCTTTAACTACCTTTGAGATGTTTTCCTTCGTCCTATGTTCAGATACATTTTTTTTTTTACAAACTCTCCACACTCACTATGTGTATAAAAAAACAACCGAGATAGGTATTATAATTTTGAATGCCACCAAACATGCATGCCATTGAAGAGACCAAGGCAGTCTGGGAGAGATGGTGTCAGCTGTAGCATGTGCATGTTCTCACTAAATGCCATGGTACAGCTGGAACATGCAATGTGTTGAAACTGAGGAATACATATTCACCTGGGCACTGTCAGCTATGGATAGGAAGGACAGATACAAATTAAGAGTTTTATCTTCAGCTAATTACCTAGCTAATACATCGGCTAGTTAACCCTGCGTGCCAAAACCTTCAAAGCAAAGCCTCAAAATATAGACAATTACTTTTGCAGCTTTGGAAAAGAAGCTGGTGCCATCACCTAACTTTGGGATGAGAATTTATTTTCGGAGCCCAGAGAATTTTAACTTCTATTTAATACCAAGAAATATAAAGAGGACTTTTAAGATGTTTAAAAAATGTCCATTGGTTTCATTAAAAAAAAAAAAAAGGTGAACTCCTTTCACAAACAGGAAATCTTCCAACCAAACTGTAGGCGAGACAGTCAAGAGTGGGACCATTCCCAACTTACAGCTGGCTATTTTGCAGCTGCGTCTAGTTTGAAGGTCAAAAGCCAAATCCCATCCAGCTCATTAAGGAGGAAAGAGACTGTTAATTATTATTATTTTTTGTGTGAATAACTGTTTATTGGGAGTTTTCAACAGTATAATACGCTATGAGTTGTTATATATCAGGTTTGAATAAAATGTTATCACACATGGCCAGAGAAGTTGTCCTGCTACCACATGTCTCTGGGGAGAGAGCTACACAGTCATCCAATGAACACATGGGAATGGCCTAGCAATGCAGGTACTTTTGCCAGAACTACTCTTATCCATTGCGCCCAAATGTCAGTGTCAGTTTGAGTTTTTGCCCTTTGAGGTACACAGTTACTCCATTTTTGAGTACAATAGATTAATTATACAATTATTTTCTTAGCTGTGTTTAGGATTCAGATTGTCATGGATATTTTGTACTTAAAACGACTGCGTTGTCTTACGGTGGAGGAGGTATGGGGCCGGACAGATCAGTGGTGGTTTGTCTGAGAATATCTTGATATTATGTTGCTCCAGAATGTCACTGCTTCTGGGTATTCCCACAATGTGTGGATAAACATTCCCTGTGACTGCCTGCATCTCCAGCACTTGTCTTCTAGTACTGGGCTCATTCTCCTACCTTGAGTCATGTTCCATATGGACTGTTTCCTGGAATCTGCTCGCTCATCGCGCAATGGTGTGTTAGCTCGCACATTTTGAGTCACACGGCCTGACTAGCTTGGACTTTTAAAGCTTCTGCAACCCTGGTTTCACCCATTCCACCACCCGAAGCAGATGGATAGTAAAGTTTGAGATCAAGTCATTACAGTGGAGGAGGAAACTCTGCAGAAGGTTCATGGTCAAAATTGTAGAAATGGGGAAATTTGTTTTTAGGATTGAGAGTGCTCAGTAATTTTGGAACTCTGACATGAAAGCGGACAGGGAGAATTTGGGGTTTGTGATGGAAAACAGATTTTCATAAGTGTATGCTGCCACCTTGTAGTGGTCCAGTCCCATCTTCATTTTCTGAAATTTCTGGTTCTCCCTTACAGATTGCAGGAAGGGTTCAAGGACGAACTGCAGCTTTGATAGGGGGCAGCCCTGCACTGCTCGGTTGTGAATTGGAAAAGGGGTCCATATAGGCAAAAAGTGCAGTGTAAAGAGCCCATATCCAGGCGTATATGTGTGGGCCTAGCCGAGCCCCCCTCATTGTGGCAAACAGAAAATCCTAGTTAACTCTGTCAAAGGTTTCTCTGCATCCGTGGAGAGTAACAGAAGGCCCTTTGAGGTATGTTGCGCTTGGTGCATTAGGAATATAGCTCTGATTGTGTTGCCCCTTGCCTCTCAAATGGAGTTAATGTTCAAGCGATCTATTAGGGCAAATAGGGTTTCAGTCAGTTGTACGTCAATTTTGTCAGGTAGGCAACAAACTTGGGAGTACTGGTAGTTACAGAATTTTTGTGCGCTATCTGCCCTGGAAGGTTTCGACCATAATAGAGGACTGCAGCTCGGTTGTCAACTCTCGTTGCTCTGACTTCTTGGAGACAGCCAGTTTTGTGGCTCTGTGGGGCTAGAACCAACCTCTTAGATTGGTGAGGAAACATGCAAGGACTCTAAAGGCAGCAAGCTGCCTGGGCACGTTGGTGGCGTTGCCAGGTGATCGGTAGCCATTGTGCATTACAATAGGGACAAGGTGAATGGCCCTTGTTTAAAGGCAGGGGTGTTCCGTGACCCAGAGAAGTGGGGTGATTTCCTCATCATGGGTAAAGACAAGAAAAACACAGGTAAGTCCTTAAGGCTTCAGAGGAGAGAAGTTTTATGCAGCCATCTATTTTGGCAGCCTAGATGGTTAATAATTAACAGGTTTTGCCAACGTCAAAAAAACTGAAGATTCACAGAAAGTTTCATTGAGAAATGCAACATTTCTTCACATAAATGTAAGTGTCTAGCAGTGCAGCATGGGAAATAAAGTATTCACCATTTTATACACCTATGCCTGCTTTCATATTGGTAAAATGTGCCTGTGATTTTAAACTCTGCTCTTGCTTGTGAATTTGTATAGTAACAGCCAAAGTCAACTGAAAAAAAGCACTGACTTGGCTGGCCAGCACAGCGAGTCTTTTGGAACAGAGGCCATGATGGATAGTGGAAAGTTGAAAAACTAGCAAACTATTATAAACTGTATATTATATTTGCTGGAGTACTATCACCTGGAACACTACAAGACTGATTGTGAGGAGATCTAAATTATGTGATTCATTATGAACCTGCTTGATAATTTCTTGGGGCACAGAAATGGCAGGTACCAATAGCTACAGCTTTCCATGGTTGGCAATGCCATGATTCGCAGAGCAGTTAAGATGGGACCCTTGTTTGGACTTTAACGACTTGCATTACTCTCCATAGAAAATGCTTTTATTTCCAGATTCCACTTTCAGCTTTCCTTAGAAATTTGTTGGCTAAATTATGACAGGATGATATATACTTTAATTTCTTCTCTGAAATACCAGCCGAAGCTCAGGAAATGTCATAATTCAAAGATTAAATGAAACTAAAGCATGTGTGAGGGATGATAAAAGTACACAGAATGAAATATTGACTTTAACGGATTTATAAGCAAAAACAATCGTGCTGCCTATATACGTCCATGAGCAACCTAAAGAATGAAAAGACTTACAAAATGACTTAAATTATCATTTGTTACAATATCTACAGAAGTGATTAATTCTCTGAGCTACTGTGTCCGCAGTATGCATTCACACCCGACAATACACGGACAATGCACTCATTACAAATACGAGGGCACTCAATAATTCATGGCCTCGTACTGTACCTAGATAATTAATTCACTCACGTCTTGCTGCTGTACCTGAATGAATTCACATGCCCTTCTACTGCACCTAGAAAATGTTATCAACCGCCTACTACACCTAGATAATACTTTCACACCCTGTTACCATACTTAAATAAATATCAGATCTTAACTGATATCTTCGACCAGAAAAGTGTTACTCTCCTATATTTTTGTAGGAACACCTAAACTCATGCATGCTTACAAAACATATCATTTTATCCCCTCTAATCTAAAGCAATTCTTCATTCAACATCTCCAAACACAGAAACTACTGAAATTGTTATCCATCACTGTTTTGCAAGGTCAGACTTGCATAGACCCCTAAGATATGTTACCTCTTACTCGGTTAAGGCCATTAGAGATTCATTGATCCCGGTAAAGATATTTGGCCAGATCAGTCCACTCCCTACATGAACCAATTACAGGACTTGATGGCTATATGAGTTAGAAAGGCATTATCCAGTTTGATAATTCCCCTCCGTTTCAATGCCTGTTTGCTGTGAAGGCTCTGTCACCATAAGACAAACTTTTGCTTAAACATAGATATATAGAATGTGATAGCATAGAAGAACCATTCGGCCCCTCTGGTCTGCCCAATTTTCTAAATACTTTCATTAGTCCCTGGCCTTATCTTATAGCTAGGATAGCCTTATGCCTATCCCACGCATGCTTAAACTCCCTCACTGTGTTAACCTCTACTACTTCAGCTGGAAGGCTATTCTATGCATCCACTACCCTCTCAGTAAAGTAATACTTCCTGATATTTTTAAACCTTTGCCCCTCTAATTTAAGACTATGTCCTCTTGTTGTGGTAGTTTTTCTTATTTTAAATATAGTCTCCTCCTTTACTGTGTTGATTCCCTTTATGTATTAAAATGTTTCTATCATATCCCCCCTGTCTCGTCTTTCCTCCAAGCTATACATGTTAAGAGCCTTTAATCTTTCCTGGTAAGTTTTATCCTGCAATCCATGAACCAGTTTAGTAGCCCTTCTCTGAACTCTCTCTAAGGTATCAATATCCTTCTGGATCCTTCTGAAGATACGGTCTCCAGTACTGCGTACAATACTCCAAGTGAGGTCTCACCAGTGTTCTGTACAATGGCATGAGCACTTCCCTCTTTCTACTGCTAATACCTCTCCCTATACAACCAAGCATTCTGCTAGCATTTCCTGCTGCTCTATTACATTGTCTGTCTACCTTTAAGTCATCAGAAATAATCACCCCTAAATCCTTTTCCTCAGATGTTGAGGTTAGGACTCAATCAAATATTCTGTACTCTGCCCTGGGGTTTTTACATCCAAGATGCATTATCTTGCACGTATCCACATTAAATGTCAGTTGCCACAATTCTGACCATTTTTCTACTTTACCTACATCATTTGCCATTTGACTTGTCCCTCCTGGAACATCAACCCTGTTACATATCTTAATATCATCAGCAAAAAGAGATACCTTACCATCAACACGTACTGCAATATCACAGATAAAAATATTAAAGAGAAAGAGTCCAAGTACAGATTCCTGAGGTAAACCATTGGTGACAAGCCCATGCTTCAAATATACTCCATTGACTACAACCCTTGTTTGCCTGTCACTCAGCCACTGGCTTACCCATTCAACAATATTGGAAGCCAAATTTAAAGATTCCAGTTTATTGATAAGCCTTCTATGGGCAACAGAGTCAAAAGCCTTAAATGCTAAAGAGGCACCTAACACAAACTATTGTGTGTGCTCTGCCAACAATCTTAACTTGCTATTGTATCTTAAAGTAACAAGTGGATTTGTTTTAGATACAGGACTGCAATAGCAGATTAGCCTAAAAATGCAAGTGATTAATTTCACTTGTGTGGGTTTAAGAGATATAACAAAAATTCTTTCGACAGCACAAGAGCTTGTACAGCTGTAGCATTGCACTTACAAGCTCACACAACCAGAGAGGATTAATTAAGCCTACAAAGCTTGGGTGTGTGCTGTACACCAGGATGGGAGGGTTTACATGATTAGTCTAAAAATACAGATTCATCATCACTTAATACAATTAAACACAAACCTTCGTCATACCCCCTTCTTCATTTACAAGGTGCTTACCTATAGCCTTAAGTATTCCAAAAAGCTAGGGTCCCAGCTAAAGTGAGCAGGTATTTATTTTTTTAAGTATCCCAAGTTTCACCGAGTCCATTTCCTGTAAAGTATAAAGTCCAAGCTCTCTCTCTGACTTCCTGTGAAATCAGTAAATTATCTCTATTGTAACAAACACAGCAGAGACAATGAATCAAGCCCCTCGTACAGCCTCTTTTCCGTGGCAGGGGAAATATGCTATTCTTGCAGTTCTACACCTTTGCACAACTAAAGCTATCGACAAGTGCCCTGCCACCCGGGTACCATTCATCCACATAGGATGTGTGTACAATTTATAACAACGTACGTGCTGTGAAAAAACAAACACCTTTTGGGAGCTTGAAGAGAGAGTCCCATGTCTGAGCCCCCTGTGGTTTACAGGCTGAGCCAATGCCTAACTTGCAGAGACTGATTACAAAGGTACTAGGCTTGCTTAAAAAAGGCATGCTAGTCACAATCTGTAACCACAAGGTGAAATTACTTTTTTCCCTTCTTGAGAATAACAGTATCTCTGAATGTGGACATTGAAGCAGACAAGACTGAAACTTTTACTTTTTAAAAATACTGTTCATCAGCACTCACAAATACAGTCTACTTTTGGAGGTATTTGCAGTCTGGTGTCATATTAATGTGGAACAATATTGCTTGTTCATATTCTCATTGTAAATGTCCCCTGTAAGCAGATTTACAAAAAGGGTCACTCATTTTCTCCCGTTCATAATTTCTATATTTTCAAAAATATGTAAAATAGTTTCATATGTTTTCCAATTATGACCACGTGAGTCATACTGGAATAAATGTCCTTGCCACCGCACAAACTATTTTCTGTGTGCTTAGTAAAGAGAATTAGTGTATTAGTCTGCAAAACGGGAGGCTGGGTAGCACCACTCGAGACGAATAACATCTAATCACGAAAAATATCAGTGAGGTCACCTCTGTACCAGCATCTGCTCCGCATTAGAAATGTTAGAAGATGTAAAACAAAAAAGGGGGAAAAAAAAGAAATGAAACCTTTAACATAATCCCTTAAGTAGACCACATCCATCAGTATTCAACAGTAGTTTGTCAAATTCCATTTTTATTTTGGCAACAAATTTCCCTGTCACTAGATCCGAGGAAGCCCCCTTTTTTTTCTCCTTACAGGGAAGATGGAAAATTATGCTCAATATGTTATTAATCAAAATTAATCTATTACACAGCACTGCAACGGTTTTCGAAATATGCACCATTATCCAATTTATCATGATCGTCCTATTTATCACTTGTGGACAGTAGTAAATGTAATAAATAGCCTTTAAAATAATTGAGATTTCAAGAAATGAGTCCCCTTTCTCCAAAACAAACCTTGATATATAGGGTGGTTTAGATAGCAACAGACATTTTCATGACACAGGTTATCAATACAAAGACAAAGACTACTTCATGAGGATTTGGCTCCGACAACTGGATTAAAATGTTACGTTAATGGATCTCTAAATCTGTTCTTATAAGTGGCCATCACTTGATTAGATGTTCAGCCTCTGGTAATGTACTGGAGAGCGAACAAGAAACCTTGAAAGTTCACTAATTGGATAATTTTTTTGAATAAATTACATATGGAGTCAGTGTTGCTGCAGCCCCTGGCACTGGCCACATCTGCATGTGTTTTTGACCTTCTTATAAAACAGCAGACATATATTGTGAACACTAAGCAAATCAAAAAAGAAAACCTAATACAGATTAAGACTCCAGAGGCCACATCTAATCTGTTGCAGGATTTTTATTTTATTTATATGTGAATTAATTACCCTACACAAGGGAGCAAAAGATTTGACCCAAGTGCGTGTTCTGCCATAATCGAAACAGACAGACTCAAACACACTTAAAAGTGAAATAACTAGTATTGGTGGTCTATTTCCTCCCTCCCACATACAACACACAAATACCCCAACAACTGGTAGCCTCGTCATAAAAAAATAAATAATGGTTATCCCTGTGGGCAGGCAGTAATTAAAGTTGGACATATGGTGAACAATTCACCAGAAAAAAATTGAAAGATCCTCTTAATGAACCCTAGAAGGCCTGACATATGATCTTCTTTCACCTAGTCAAAACGAAAGATAAAACACAAAAATCCAGCACAGCTTTCCCCAAGTACAGCTTTTTTATTTATTAGATAAACATCCAAACAATCATATTGCAGAGGAAGTGCAGCTAGAGGCACATGGACATTCCCCAGCTGGTAAAATCTCAATATTGTTCTCAATAGCTTCTTAGGATGGAATGAAAGATTCCCTCCTCACCCATTCTTTACTTCTACTGGGAGATCCCATCCCACTGAACATGTTGGATAATGTAAGTATGAAGTTAACATATTTTAAATGTTATTATAGTCTAAAGAGCATTTTTAGGACACCTGTTCACCAAAGAAAATTTTGAGGTAGGGAGGTGTATGCATGAGCATGTTAATTATTGTAGGGGACCTTGTTAAAGAGGATGGAGGGGTTATTGTCCTAACAGGTGGAAGAAGGCTTTGGGACATAGTACCCTGTGAATGGGAGGGATAGCGCAGTATATGGACTACAACACACATTATAATTTACTATATTATCCTACGATATAGTGGGATGGACATAATACAAGGACACTAATCACATCTCTCACACGGTTGATAATCCCTCATTAGAATTGTAGCCGGCAGAGTGTCATGATAGATGATATCCACGGCATTTAAAAAAAATAGACAAAATCTACCCATAAACTACATAATACATTATGGACACAGTGTATATCTATACAGAAAAACACAGGCTTTGTAAAACGTTGTAACAAAAAATATACTACGACTGAAACTAGTAAGGAGTTTGTTTCATAAATGTTTTGTGATTGGTTGATGGATGTTTCACTGTTACGTTGAAGGAGTTTAATTTTAAGCATAATTAATCCTTGTTACTGCAAAAGGGTTAAAAAAAAAATAGCAATCACATTTAAAATAATCCCACCACCCCAATACTGGAAGGTTTTCCATTTAATAATGTCTCCCATACTGTAACATTTGCCAGGTAACACTGACATTCTTTCATTTTCCTTATCAGCATCCCAGATCAGTGGTTCTGAATAACTAAAGACATAATACCGGGATAGGCATGGGCAACATATCTTTAAAATAATTTTAATGTGGGCTGATCTGTTTCCTCGTAAATAAATTAAGATGCTGAGGTTTTTCTGTCAGTGAATAACGTCTGCACCAGAGCAATGGGAAAAAATAAAATCTAAAAGTGGGGCTTAATTATGACCGAAGCTGATCCAATGTTTCCAGCTTTTTGGCAACAACAGATAAACATGCAAATGTTCTGAGCAACTACTTTGAAGAACTCTGTCCAAGGAAAATACAATCATTAAGGCTGCAGACAGATTCTGTAGCACTTTTCCCGGGCACAATAATTGTTTCAAGAGATATACATAACCTTCAATATTAATCATCAAGTTAAGGCTGGATGGGATTTAGGTACCAATTGGGAAAGCTCAGCAGAAATGTATTAGAAAATAATTAAACAATCTTTATGAATGACAGACAATAGGCAGACAAAAAGCTCCCCAGATCCCTTTAATGAGACAGACTATCCGGTCTTGACCTTATTACGCACTGGGTATTGCTATAGCTAATGTATTGGCTACAGAGATTAAGAAGACTTGGAAGGTTAATAATCTACACATGCACACAGAACGTTCGGAGATGTTAAATACAAGAGTTAGAAACTGTACCTAGGAAGGAGGTATCAATGCGCAGACGAGGCCCACTGGAGACTCTGTCTCTTTAACAGTGCCACAGCCTTTTTCGAAGCTACCGGCCACAGCAGTTATGTGGCGACCAATTGGTTTTCAGATTGGCATGCACCCCAGCCTAGCATGCTTTGGTGCAAATAGCATAAGCTGTGTTTCATTCATCCATGAGCTCCAGTTTTTATGAGAGGTAGTGGCAGCTCCCTTAGCAATTCCAACTTCAGGCTGTGGGTCTAAGCTCTCTGTCCATTAGTGCATTTGGATCTTGCTGCCACCTACAAAGTGTGACCGGATACCCAGCATCTTTCTCGTATTTCGTTGTGGAGCTCCCTCCCCCCCCCCCTACACCCCTATGGAAGGTGCTGTGAGTGTTTAGTCTCTATGGATATTTCACATATTTTACTTGTCTACATTCATCACCCTCTTTATAATATATTTTACAGTGGGTTCATATACTTATGTTGAATATTTTATTGTACATTTTTTAGTCTATCCTGGGTTTGACGGCTTAGCTGATCTGGCACTATTTAGCTTGCGTTTTAGATCTCTGCAGTGATAAGTACTGTATCTTAGTGGATACTTTTATACAAAGACTGACATATTGTTATTTCCAAATTGAGAGTTACCATTGTATCTTGTGTATATTGAACTTGGATTTATTTATTATGTTTGAGACGACTGTTCCTTAGAGTGGCCTGGCTTAATAGAAAACAGTAGTCCATGTAATAGCCATGGTCAAGGACAAGAGAAATCAGGATAATTGGAAACGAGCCAATTTAAAGGACCACTATTGGCACCCAGACCACTTCAGCTTAATGAAGTGGTCTGGGTGCCAGGTCCAGCTAGGGTTAACCCTTTTTTTTTTTTATAAACATAGCAGTTTCAGAGAAACTGCTATGTTTATAATAGGGTTAATCCAGCCTCCAGTGGCTGTAGCTCTTGACAGCCGCTAGAGGCGCTTGCGTGCTTCTCACTGTGATTTTCACAGTGAGAAGACACCAGCGTCCATAGGAAAGCATTGTAAATAATGGTTATCCCTGTGGGCAGGCAGTAATTAAAGTTGGACATATGGTGAACAATTCACCAGAAAAAAATAGAAAGATCCTCTTAATGAACCCTAGAAGGCCTGACATATGATCTTCTTTCACCTAGTAAATGCTTTCCTATGGACTGGCTGAATGCGCGCGCGGCTCCTGCCGTGCATGCGCATTCAGCTGAAGAGAAGGAGAGCTCCCCGCCCGGCGCTGGAGAAAGAGGTAAGTTTAACCCCTTCCTCTCCCCAGAAAACGGCAGGAGGGGGACCCTGACACAGGTTATCAATACAAAGACACCCTAGTGCCAGGAAAATGAGTATGTTTTCCTGGCACTATAGTGGTCCTTTAAGGGAGTACAGAGGTCAGAATAAACGATAAACACGCTATTGGGCTAACAAGCACCCCAACTGGGGCAATAAGGAGTGGGACAGGTAAATTTAAATAAGAGGGACCAGTCTTTTACTGGCTAGCGTCATCATCGAAGTGCACCCGATTCCGTCAGGCAAATTAATAATTTGGACGCAGATGTGAATTCGGGCGCGAATAAAAGGACAAGCACGGAGAGTGTGCGGCGTTTGAAGAATGCTGAGGTAGTGAGGCGAGACGTTGACAAGTACACATCAAGTTCTTTAGTAGCGCAGTAGCATGCAGCAGATGGTTAGTTAGAAGCCGCCTGGGACGAAATTGAGAGCAAAGTATCCCCAATATCCTGAATGTTCACAGTTTTACTGTCATATCCCAGAAGAAGATGGTGATATTAAATGGAAACAACCAAATAGGGGTATGGGCTTTTAAATTCTGCTTGTTTTGGATACCGTTTGTCTAAAGACAGAAGTCAAATATGCAATGTGTAAAAAAAAAAAAAAAATGGAGTGAAAAAGACTGGCATGTGGACAAACACATGGTTGAAACATTTGTGTAATATTCCTTTGATGTGTCCTGGAACACAAAGTGTAGTTACTCATCTGAAAGTACATGTGTGTTAGGGGTTTTCCGTGGCGAGGACAACTGAGTAATAGGGGAATAGTTTGGCTTTAGTTTGATTGAAGGCTCCCAAGCTGCAACACAAGATCCAGCATTATACGATAACAAGTCACTTATCGAATGAACATGTACATCTATTTGTGTTTTTCCAAAACTCCATCTTGTT
The DNA here is from genome assembly GCA_933207985.1 of Pelobates cultripes. Lineage (NCBI taxonomy): Eukaryota > Metazoa > Chordata > Amphibia > Anura > Pelobatidae > Pelobates > Pelobates cultripes. Next base: position 11,260,001 of record OW240923.1, on the reverse strand, counting down.
TGCAAAGAAAGCAAACATTTACCAACCAGTAATCCCATTGGTTTATCCTATCTAACCTTATCCATTCCTTCTGTCGAATTAGAAGACAGATCTCAATTACTCCTAAAAAAAAAAGAAAGTCAATTTCTCGAGTGCAGCTAATCTGTTTTGCTTTCATTTTGTTTGTTATAGAGCTCCCACGTGGATTACCAACTTCAGGTCAAGATGGTGTATAACAAACTGTCCTAAACTGAACCCCATCACAATTCCTCTGTTTGCTTTCATTCCCCACAGTAAAGAATACATTATTCTCATTCTTTCAATGAGTCCATCCCACAAGTCTTTGCTGAGTGAAAAGCTTTTACAAAACTGGAATAGATTTGGAAAACAAACCACATTTGTGTTTTATCCTATTAAAAGGATGTGCTCACAACAGAACAACAAGAAAATAAAGGATGTATTTTAATTAAGGCATTTGATTCTTGAATGCATCTGAAATGGCCCTCGCTAAACTGAGGTCATCTAAATTATTATTCGATACCCTGAAAAAGTACTCTCCATATAGAGTTTTAAGCTACTATGTCGTTTCATAGCATAGTATTCAGAAATGGGGGGATATTTTATGTGAACATGGGTAGATCTGCCAAAGAGTCTGTTATCCATAACAATGTCCAAGTCCTTAAGGTTTATTGATTTTTATTATTAAATCCCATTCAGATTTTATAGTTTTTTTTTCCTTATCCTAAAATACATCCTTTTATAATTATCCACACTGAATTACGGATTTAACTCCTTGTATGTTGTTAAACACCAAAGAGCCCTCAAACTGTGTCCGTTTACCAGCAGCAAGATAAATTTATGGCATTATGTCAGATAATAACCAATTCACACAATTACATGAACTAAACCATAGTGTGCACAAAATAGGATTTAAATTTGTTAACAGATTGCAGTAAGAGCGGTCAGTGCAATTATAATAAATATTGAACAAAACGTGCATTATTTATTACATGCCAGGAGGGAATGTGGGTGATCTTTAATACAGCCTGGTTATCTGGCAAAATAAAAGCACTTTAATCCATGATAGTGGATCATCCACCTTCACAGATATTTATAATCAAGATTTACCCCAGAGAAATCTGTCTAAAAGGATCACATAATATATTTTCCAAAGCTGATAATACATATAATACATGAAGGATTATAGTGGAAGGTCACATCATAAATAATTTACACTACTTGTAAACGGAGTGATATATATTGCTTGTTCAGTTTACCCGTAGCAGACAAGATGAGACATTCTTTAAGATGTCACATTGACAAAAAGGAATGGAAACATGAAACCACATGGTGATTAGTGGACTAAGAGCATTAAGTAACATATACTACAGACTACGTTACATTCTATAAAAATGTATCTATACACTTTGTGAGTCATATGGTATAAGTTGGGTTAGAGCAATGAACCTGGTACTTGATGCCGAAAGAATCAGGTCTTTGATGTCGGAGGGCTGATATTACAGATTTTGTACTGCCTAAAAACCATAATCACTAAAAGGATTACATGCATTTCATAGTGACAACCACCACTCACCATGGCTAATGGTACGGAACTCTACATGTCTGTAAAAGAATGACGTATACTACCATTCATTCTTGAGATCCTGATGTTTCCAGAACCTCTTTCAATAGCCATTATTTTCCTACAATACAAGCTTCGCCATTGGTTATCCTTGCTTTCTATTTGTCTCTGTGTGTGTGTGTGTCTCTCTCTCCATTATATACACACACACACACACACACACACTCACTCTGAAAGGTTTAAAAAGGCATTAAAACTCCAGTTTAGTCTATGCAATTGCCGACACACCCACAAATATGACAGATTTCCCACATTTACAAGCTGCCACATGGGCCGACTTGCCAAGTCATATTTTAGTTTGCAAAGTTGTGCAATCCTTCGCGATCAGATCAGGTTTGAGGTTTCAATGACTAATGAATACAAGCTGGCAGACAAATAATGTATTAAATGCTGCACTGGGGGGAGTTAGTTCGGCTGGAGTGAGCAATCCTCATTATATCCACTAAAGGGACACATATGGGTTTATTTCTCTTGGTGTGACCGAGTTATTGGGGATTTGCAGTGTTTGATTGTCATCTGGGCTCTGAAGTCAGTAATAGAATAAGCTAAGCATGGTCTGTTTATGTACTATGTAAATCTTAAGATAAAAAAGCAGATGGATACAAAGAAGTAAGGGTTCCTGTGGACCCTAAATCAGATGTATTCCGCAGACAATGATTAGCTGATCACGCTATACATTTTATACCATGGTTACAGTGGTAACGAATGACAGCAGTGGCATTGAAATGTAGATCATGTATGGGCGCTCTCTTAATTATTCCCCACGTGCTAGACTTCTCAGTAGTCCATATCCTTCTAAGGAATGTATTACATCATGTAGTGATCATTTATGATGTCACAACGAAGAGATGCTTGTGGGACAATGTTGGGGATGGTGTCAGACGGATGTTTACTCTGTGCGAGTTCTAAAATAACCTAGGAGTTGCGTCCACACTGAGTCTGTGTACATGAGCAAGAGCACACAACGATGGTCTCTATATTGATCATTAGCAGCATGTTCTTGCAGATAATCCTGCGGACGCACCGACATGTCATAGGCATCTATTGTACACTGTACGAGAACATTCTTATAACATCAGAATGCATAGAATCATGTGAAAAAAAGGCAAAACCGCAACGAAATTCCAACACAACACGTAGCCAAGTTTTTTCTTAAAGATTCTATCTATAAAAATACCTCACAAGTGACAGGCCTGCTTTTAAACTTTTACTGAGAAATAATAAATGGTTAGATCGCTCCAATTTCTTTTTCTTAATGTGCTGAGCACTCAGCTAATAGTTTGCCTGTTAGAAGAACCATTATAGGAGAACGTCAAAACAAAAGCTCACAGTAGGATCCACAAAGATAAAACGTAATTACACTGAATAGTGCTTTCATGGACATAAAGATCTGAGTAGATTTTATTTTTAAACAGATGTATCTAACATAATTTATGTTTAATACTTTAACTGTATATAAATATGTTCAATTTGAACATTTACAATGTAACCACAGATCGGTTTTTAAGATAACACTGAAAGTCATTGTAGCAAATGAACATACACTTGTCTATAAAGAGATACTCTCACTTTTCCCAAAAGTGCCAATTCCCCATTCCTTTGTCTTAAAGGAACACTCCCACCACCATAACCACTACAGTGCTCTGCAGCAGTTATGGTGCCAGTAGAGCACTGGAACACCTCCCACATTATAAGGAGTCAAATCGTTTTAGAATTGTTTGACTTCTTACCTGGAAGGCGCCACTCCCCACCTTCCTGAAGGCTGAAGTGGGAGCTGACATTTCCAGCTATGAGCTTCCGTTGGCTCTTCTGAGCTAAGCCATGCAGTACAAGGCTAGCTCAGAGGCTGAGTGTGTCAGCTTCCAGTGTTCCTTAAATAAACGTTACTGAAATGAGGAATGCAGTGAACTTATCGTACTTACCTCGGCAGCAATTCCTGAATGCTCCAAGCATTATCTTCCCGAATGAGCATTTCGGCAGGGCCCTTGGCTTACATCAGAGAGGTCAAACTAATTTTTATCTCTGTGTTCTGAAATCCTGACAAAGGATGTAACTTTGTTTTGTTTTAATAATATAACTCACAGCAAACTTTTAATTCATTATTGAAATGTGGATATGCCAGGAAGTGACCATTTCGGGTCGTTAGGTGACTTTTGGCGCTGGCCATTATCACGCTATGTATGGGGACGTCCAGCGTCACACAAAACCCCATAGGAAAGCATTATACAATACTTTCCTATGGGGGAATCCTTGGGAGCATATTGATTAGTGCCCAAGCCATCAGCATTTTTAACCCCTTCTGCGCCAGGGGTGAGGGCCACCAGATAGGGGGGCACTGTAGGGAGCTATGGTGACAGGAAATCCACTTTGTATTCCTGGCACTATAGTTTCCCTTTAATAGAAATTGTATTTTCTCCATCCTGTATCACTTTAAAATGTCAATAATGTGCTTGAATAATTTTTATCCGTCCAAATAGCATAGGTATTTACTGAAGACTGGAACAAAGATTAGAAACTGGAATTACCTGCGACTATTTAATGGCACAGCTGAATGTTGAAAACCACTCAACACAATTTACATAATCTCAGATTGGCTCTAGCTGCTGACAGTACAGGCATGTTATCAGTGCCTCTTGTCAAGCCGCTCACTCTAGCCAGGGTTCTGCAGAGTGTGTAAATTGTGACACAAGATGGCTGCCCTACTGCAATGAAAGACCTTGAAATGATCACAACACGTGTTTATTCTCTAAATAGCAAAATGTAGAAAAATAGCCGATTAGTAACACTTCTCCAGGTCTGTCATAATCACAGCTGGGCTATTTGAGATCCATTCAAAATGTATGTTTATGTAAAACATTGTTGCACTGGCATTCTATGTAAGCAGTGGGCATGTAGGAGGTTTTAAATCCTTTTATAGTGTGAAACAATAAGTAGTAATACAAATTAATGCTTGTTTTCCCCAGCATACTGCAACATACATAGCTCGTTGAATCAGTACAGTGTGTACTAGATTAATATAGCACATGACAATTCATTAGACACAGATGTGAATATGCATGCGCAGATGTTGGTGAGATTTCTGGGTGTTGGAAAGACAATAGTACGTACTGAACACATAGTGGATGAACAAGGCTGCAACAACTATATTAAAGGACAGCGAAGAAAACTGCTCAGTAATAGCATAGTTCCAAATCTCACAATATTCCCATAGTCTTATTGTTCCTTTTTTATTGACATTGAATTATATTCTTGCTATCCAGATGGGGATTGAGACCTGCATGTCTAGTTTTGCTCAATAATGTTTAACTGCATGTCTCGCGTTGCATTTTCTGAAAAATTCTTTCAATAAAAAGATATTTACCAAAGAAAATCTCGAGATGCTTTATGCAAGCATATTTGGGCAGTTGTTAGTGAGTCACCACCCTGAAAAGTGCCAATAGATGAAGGCAGAGTCTTGGTCTACCATAAAAAGAAATCTATTTGGAGCAGATTTTGATCCATACAATATGCTATAGGGCCCAATAAAAAATTAAAATGGCATTAAATCTTAATTTCTATGAAAGTAATTGTAATTGAATTCAGACACAGGAAAGTTCGCTGATCTGTGATGACACATGTTCTCTGGTCCAGTAACAGTCTCTCTGCCGATTAGCAGCTTTCCCTGGTGTCTGGCAAAAAGAGCATATTGTGGATCAAGAAGACATCCAGAGATATAAAATAATAATGTCCAGCACTAGGGAACATATTTTATAATAAATAATAAAATATATAAAATATCCGGAATGTTGTTTCTGCAGTCTGTTACTGGCACTTCTGGATATTTACCAGAGAGTACACCTTATCAGTGCACTGTCATGGTAATAAACAGTTTGCAGATTAAACAAAGTACACATGATCATGGCAAGTTAAGCATATAAAGTAATAAGGCATTGCATGGCTCAGAAAGGGATTGTGTGATACTCAGTATTGGTATTAAACCGGGCTGTGGAGCGATGTTCCTTTACCTTTAAGTTGGATCAGCATTTATAAAATACCTGAAACTCTGGGGACAAGAAAAGCCATACATTTCATTTTATACTGCAAGATGATTTCCATTAGCATCAGAAAAGGGTTTGAGCTGAAAAGATTGCTAGATTTAGCTTCTCCTAAATAACATTAACCTACATCATAGCTCAGTATACAATCCTTCAGGTGATCTGCCAATTGGATGGATTAGCTATCAAAGATGATCAAAGCATCAATCCCTAATAATCACGCCAGATTTGAAACAACAGACTATGTGTTAGCACCAGTCAGGTCATTACCTGGAAAAAGCTGAAATCCAGAAAAAAAAGAAAATATATTTTGGAACTTTATATTTAAAAAAACAAGGTAAATAGTCTAAATGCGCATTGTATACAATGTCTAAAGGTCATCTTCAACAGATAGAAAAAATACTAAATTAAATCCTAATCCGGACGTAATTCATGGTGTATTTATATGATCCAGACGTATTTATACAAGTTACCAAGTGATAATTAATTCAGGAATAGTTTACATTGAACTCATAGTTGACTTTTTCTAGGCCAACATTCCACTACATTGGATTTCAAAGCTCCCAGAGTAGCACATTACCGCAGCCAGCCCCTCGATGGCAGCCTGAAGTCCTGTATGCTGCTTCTTGGGTATCTGCTGTTTTCTCAAATCCTGTTATAGACCCTCATACAAATCTTCTAATTGCCTCCAGCACTCCGTGTCAATCAAGCAGTGTGGCCAAAAACAATTTACAGAAGGGTGCTATTGTCCAAAAAGGGAACACTTGTGTAAAGTTAGTAAATATCTGTGGTTTCTGCATTTGCAGAGCTGAAGGTTACTCCAGCGGAGAGGAGGCCAAGAAACGCCATAATGGTCATATTGACATTCACTCTTGACAGGCCTGAAAAAGCCTTCAGAGAATGCATGCAAGTCAGGAAGTCCTGGGAATCACCCATCGCAAATCCTGGGCACGAAAGTAAATGTTTTTATAATTAAGCACCAGAGAGCCATCATTATCGCATACATTAGCTTTATTTTAAAAAGGACTAGAGTAATTACTGTAGCTTAAAAACTATAAAGAAAGGATGAAAAATTGAACAAGCAAGGAATAAACAATCTCCTGAACGGGCATTTAGAAGAAGGGACCCTCGTGGGGTTTTGTAACGTAGATTCATGTCTTAGCAAGCACTAAGAACATGCCCACAAAATATACACAAAGTAAACCTTTCAAACGTTTTATTTATTTATTTTTTTCTAAAAAAGTAAGATTTTCCCCTCAGGCAGATATTTGCAATTTGTAGCCTTCCTCCCACCAAGCCCGATAGTTTGTTTAGTTCAATGAAAAGCTAAAAGCAATAACATGACAATATCAATGCATCTTATTGACACCCCCTTTCTGATCCTTCCTCCACACATACACTGTTAAGATATCATTTAATCCACCAGATCATAATCACATTTACTTGTTTTATTAAACATGAACTGTTACTTTCAGAGACAATTGTGGAAGCAACCACATGAAATAAGTTTATATCTATCTATCTATATCTACATCCATCTAGCTAATTTAAAGGAAAATGCCAAGTAGGAGCTCTGGTGCTTTCCAATCATTAAAAACATTTTAGCAGTGTTTGAAACTAAATACTCTCAGTCGACGCGCTTGGCTAATAAATGGACCACTACATCAGCATTCGACTTTGCGAGAAAACGTGCTAAAACAGTTTGAAAGATTATCCTGGCACCAGTAAGGATTATATTGATCCAGCACGCAGAATAGTATCACACCCTAGAACTAAGGGTAACATCTTACTGGACCTTAGAATGGCCGGACTTAACGTATGCGAGAATAGTCAGAAAACTATCCGAGGTCAGGGACACAGAACGAGACACAGCGATAAAGAAAACCCAAAAGTCCAGGGTACCAGAAATCAGGGAAGTATAAACGAAGCCAAAGTCAAACACCAGAAAAACACGATCAGGAACACACTCTAGGATAACCATCTAAGGGAAACCATGACAGGGGAATGAGCTAAGGAATAATTGAGTTTAAATAACCCTCTTGCAGATCCGATTGGCAGTAGCTAGCCCTTGACCCCAAAACCTGCGTGTGTCTCTTTTGCGTGATGTCACCCGCAAATCTACTTGTGGATGGACGTGGGGCTATATAATTGGGTGTGTCTGCAGCGGCCAGCGTGCACAGACATGCCGCACAAGCCAGGCATCATGGCAGAAGAGCGCAGAGCGGAACTCCCCTCGATCTTTGGAAGGTAATTATCTCTGTTTTTGGCCCATGGATACAAAGGATACAGGACAGTACTACCACCACTAGAGCGGACTGCAGTAATTATAATGCTTGGAGTGTTTCTTAAATGCAAATTAACAAATTTACTGAAATAATCAAGTACAATTTGGTTTACTAGCATCCATTCACTTTCAACTTACTAATTATCTTTCTGCTCTCCAGCCTGGTTGGGCTTTGGTTCGGCTCTGGTTCCCTCTAATATCACAAATATAGCTCCTGCTGGCAAAGTGTTTGTTGAATAGATTGTTTTCCCACCTTTTTCTTCAGTAGAGGATTGTGGGTCTGACTTGTTTAAATGTGGGTACTTAACACTGGCATATGAAAGCATATGGAAGTATATTTGGAACCATATGAATTATTATTATTATTTCATGGGCAGTTTTCAGGAATAGTAACTGAAACATGACCATTCTTTGAAGATACATAGTTTATAGTAAGTTGTAATTGCTGGTCATCACTCCCAGGTTGCCTATTGCACGCTGATTAATGTGATGAAATGATGGCAGATCCAGCTGCCTTTACAATATCAGCACATACCAGGCTGAGGAAATCACAGTCCTTCGACTGTTCTCAATTGGAGTTTGAAACAGGATTTGTGATCTGTAGATCCACGACTATAGCATGGATGCAACTGCTCGGAAAGCAAATTCCAGTGCTGAGTAGCTTATTTGGCCTCTCGCATATGATACTTCGTGAAATTACAAATATCCATGTAGTGGAAAGACACTTACATTATTGCAGTGCTCGACATAAGATATCAGCTACATAAATGAATACATAATCCCATTCTGAGTGGGAGAATGTATTCAACCAAGCCACAATAGATGGTCTGGCATCACTTTGACTCTGTTAAAAGAACATTAAAATCACCAAGCTATTTTACCTTCTCTTTATTCAAGCAGATCTAACCTCAGATCCTACACGATTTTTGCTGTAATTCCAGGCTTGCCTCAAGACTGAATAAAAATATCTCAATTCTTGTACCTTCAGCATCGCATGCAACACAGACTGTAAGTGATAGACAGGGAGCAGTGTGAGTATTTTTGTTACCACCCTTGGTTGAGCTTCTGCAACCTTTCATAACACGGATCAGACCCTAGTACACATTCATCATTGTGTGAAGCTTGGTAACAAGGGAGCCTGTGCTACTCAGGCGTCATGTTCCAGCAAACTGAGGCTGCCTTCCTCTCAGATACTGACAAGAGAATACTCGTGGGGAGAATTGAACTGTAACAATAGGTAAAACATGTATAGATTTAAATGTATGTACAAAGTCTCTTATAAAAAGCAAGATCTAAATCAGGGAGTTTAAACTCAGCAACACCTTCACATATATCCAGAATGTCCCCCTTAAAGGAGAACGGTCATCTTTATTTTTTATATCAGTTTTACTTTCCTTATACCCCTTGTAACTTAATGATTATACTCCTCTTTTTGCCACTTGCCTTTATGTATGTTTATTATCTTTTATTCCTTATTCCAGATCTCAATATCTGGGAGCCTCCATTTTGTTCTATTCTGTCTATGATGTCTCCAGTTTGCCCTGTAATGGAATCTTCCTTAAGGAGAGAAAAAACAAGTAGCAATTAGCCTGCCCTTCGATGGGTCCCCGCTCAGATCTCAAGCTGGTTTTAGCTCAACTTGTGCCATTACAGAGAGAACACATCTGAAGCAATATCAGACTGGTCCCACTCATACGGGCAGTCCAGATCCAAAATGCCTGCAAGTTCCCTCTGCCAAAAAGTACACACTCCCCATGAGAAAAAGTAGTCACTACTTGTATATATAAAACTGAAAAATTAAAGTGAATTTAAAAACACATAAAAAAAATAAAATAAAAACAAGGAGAAATAGAGGGGCAAAAAAAAAGATAAATTTAAAAGCAAAACCTGCAAAGTGACAGAGAAAGTGGCATTACATTCCCAAATAAACTGAAGCGCATTGTTTAGTAGATATATCCCCGATGAAAACATGTATTTGTCCTCGGGAGTACATCTAAAACCAGTTTGCAAAAGCTGCAGATCTATTTTCTGAAGCTTTTGCAAGCCCTCCCCTTCTAACCCTGCCCAGACTTTCTATGGCTGTCCAATCACAGATTTCCCAATGCAGCTCAATGAGAAGTCTTTACAAGACAGGTGCTCTGAGCAATTGCTGCCTTTTGAGTTCATCTCCACTGGGCTAAACAACCAGGAATGAATAAGTCAGTTTGTCTGTTTGACAGATAGAGGTGTGTAACAAGGTTAATTTACAAAAGTGAAAAAAAAAAAAATAATTAAAAAAAAAAAAAAGCACACACTGTGCAATGTCCCTTTAAAGACAGTCTCTAGTATGGGCACAACTCCATGTCCCTCTTTTATATGAGTTTAGAATTTTTGGAGTCTAAGAGTGAGACAAGTCACAAACTCCAGTACATCTGTAGAGGATACAGTCTGTGTAAATAAGATAGTTTGATTGTTTTCTAAATCCAAATTTAGTAGGTAGTGAACTTACTTAAAATGTCCCAAATAACTCCACCACTTACCACACCCCTATCCACATCCCTAAAATGAAAGCGTTCCCTCTTTGGGGAGTTATTGGTGTAGCTGGTGTAGGACTAAAACACACCACCCTAACTCTCACGCATTCAGCAGTATAGTTGTAAATTTGGGAGCCAGTGCTGCCAGTTGGCCTTTTACTGTTTCGTTTCTGGAGACATGGGAGAAATCTCATCTATAGATGCACTCACACTTCTGGAAGCAATCTCCGCGCACTCAGGCTAACCCTCAAGTGAGGCTAACCAGTGCACTCATGCATGCCAGACTGACATACCCCCTTTCGAACAGGGTCTGCCCTCCCCTGCATCACACCTTCTTCTCAGCAACGTCCCTGTAACAATTTAAGAACTCCCAACGTCGTGAGGTTTCCTACAATTTCTAAAATATTTTTTTCTCAATGTTGAGGCTAGCAGAGGATTATGAGAGTACTAGACCAAAAGCACCTGGAAGGCCGGATTCTTGATGGTGTAAGTGGTCGTGTCGTATCTCCTGGACATGTGACTATTTACACAAGAAGCAAATACATATAAAATGTGTCCAATCCTGATTTGGACAGCAATGAAAACATGATATAAGGGAAGTAAAGTTTACTGGGAGATTACCCCTGTCTCGCCTTTGTCTATTTACAGATATGGCTCCCTGCACAGTCATTTTCTCGTGAGAGAGCAGGAATCAGCTGACCCACTGTGAGTCATTACTTGAGAGGTACAGGTGTTTCCCAGCTGCTGGGTCACCATGTACGACATCTGTGTGCTGCTGCAAGGATTTCCAGTCATGTGAATGGTTACATAGCGGTAATGTCCACAGAGCTTTGTTAGAGGAACATTGCATTTGGAAAGTGATACAATGTGACAGATGAGCTTACAAAAACTGTTCATACAACGATTGTATCAAGATAACATCAAGTCAGTATAAAGCTGAGATTTTAGGATTATTCAATATTCATTATTGAAAACTGACCGTTTCCAGTTAGGCTATTTAAACCTTAAAGAAAAAAAAAAAAACCCATGTCAGTTATACACAAATTCATGTTTAGTGAACACAGCCTATTTGTCTTCACATTTGAGTATCTAGCAATTTAGCAATTGTCAAGAAAAATAAATAAAAACAGTGTACCCTTGAAATATCATGCAGCATTAGTGACACCTCTAATTGGCGGGTATCAACAGGACATGGAAATTAGTTTGAGCAAAACATAAAAGAAACAATGATTGTAAGTGGCAAACACAGAAGTTGGAGATTCAAAAGTGGAGATAAAACCAGTGTCTAAACTCCAATAACAAAGCACTGCCTTGGAACCCAGATTCTCGGGTAAACATCCTGAAAACTTCCAAGCATGCCCATCTCTGGTAAGTGAATGCCATGATTCCATTAGCCTGTGATACAAATATAACCAGTATCAATCTTGCTCGTTCCTAATTAGCACCAGGGTTTTCGTCACCTGTGAAGTGCTATTAGCCAGCAGCCTGTCAAAGCCAGGTAATGAGGTTTATGTCAAGAGAAGTATTAGATGTCCATGAATTACTGATTTTTTCCCCCCTCATGTTTCTAAAATTGTTTCCTTCAGCGATCAGAAAAAGGATCTGGAGCAGAGAAGAAATCTGGGTCCAGATGTGCAATAATGTTCTCTGAGCCCAGGTTTTAATGGCAAAAAATAGATTACATTTGGAGATTCGTACTCTAGAGACAGCATGAGTATTTGTTTTGTCTCTGAAGAAAAAATAGGAGAGAATAAAACACTATAATGTTTTGGTTTAAAACGTGGGGGAGAGGGGGAATATAACTAGATCTTTACTTGCAGGAATAATTATAGGACCACTTCAAAGACGAGTGGATTTTGACAGCTTATATAGTAAAGGTTCCTCTAAAAAATATCAATAGGGCTAAAGAACAAGAGAACTTCATTAAATCAATGAGAGGACAGAGGTGGTTTGTCTTAAAGCTTCACTGTGGCTCCTTTCAGACTATGGTGACAGGGAGGGGAGCGTGTGCATATTTTAAATTTGAGAAGAGCTGGAACAAAAGGTCAAAGGAGGAAGTCACAGGTTGAAAGAACGTGGTAAATAATTTCACACACAAAACAAAATATGGAAATATGTAACAGCTCACATGGGTGATTGGTTCTAAATCTGGGGATTTTAAATGTTTGTGTAGCTGCTTCTAGAGTGTAAGCTCTAAAACGTAACCTATATATGTGTCAGTTTTCCTGTCTAAGTGAGTTTGTAATAGTCTTTCAAATACCCTATAAAGTGTTGCATACACTGGTAATATGTCGATAAGCTTTATTGGTAAAACGTATAACATATATACTATATCTATTGTACCCAATTATGAGTCTTCAGGGCAATGTGCAGGAATCGGTTAGAATCATATACCCTCAGATTTGCAGCATTGCAATAACCTTTATACCCCACAGCCAAACTACTATTTCACTATTGAAAGAATACAAAAGGACATTGTAAATAGTAAAATAATTGATCTGTCTGGTTCACTAAATTGTGCAATTGAAACTGTGCTGGTTACTGCAGCAGAGTTGGGAAATGTTTTTAACTTGACTAATTTGTGCAACAAGAATAGCCAACCCAGCACAACTTACTGTTCAGTGAACAAACCCCCAAATCTAATTCTATGTTTCATTTTTGGGGGATTCTGTACTGTACTGCACACTGTTTTTAACAGTGTCTGGATCATTCGCTAACAAACATGCACAATGCTCACTAGTTCAGCCTTTCTACTTAAACTAAATGTACAGATATAAAACGCAAAACCTCAACCTAGGTTGCTAATCCTATTTACGGGCAAACACAGCCTTAAATAGCACAGTTTTGTAGGTGCAAGGTTCCTTAGTGTTCATTGCTGTGGTCTTTGAATCCTCACCTTGGGTTTGTGAATGTAGTGATTCTTCTAAGACTGAACCTTCACCATAAATCTTTCAGAAAGAGTTTCCCAACATGGTCCCTCAAGGGCTACTGACCTGCCAACAGGTCCTGGTTTTAACCAATTAACACGTCATTAATTACGCAATGAACAGTTGTATGCAAAGTGATTAGGAGGCATGGGGTGACCTGAAAAGATGCACTGTCAGTGGATCACGACGATCAGAGGTACACAAATCTCCAGCTGGAGGCCCGTGGGCCATTAGGAACCCACAACGGCTTGCCCATAAACCTCATGCTATGTGAGGACAACACAGGCTTTGACACATTGTATGCTTACGGTTACTGCAGTATGTTCTTACTAAACTGTGAGTGATCCTTTTGTCTTCTATCTCTCTACGTAGGTGGAATATAATTTGATCTGTGGTACAACTGGGTAGAGAGTCAATAAATAAGATACCCTGAAAGCACTGTTAATAGTTTCTTCTTAGGTGCAATAAATAAGGCATGTAAACCAATTCACCATTTTCAGGCTGCCTTACATCATAACCCGTTAAAGAAACATACCAGAGATTTCTGGAGATACCACAAAACAAGAAGATATAAAAAAGCCTAAAAAAGTTAAGTGTTTGGATAATGTTCTACAAATATGATTTCAAACCAAGCAGGAGAACATTCTGCATGTAAACAGGAAAAATATAAGAATATTAAGCAAAGGTTTTCTATGATAACCGTTACCATGTCAGAAGGTACCCAAAGTGATTTTATTGGCCATTTTACATCTTTAAAGGAGCACTAAAGTGTTTGAATACAAATTTATATTTCTAATGCTTTAGTGCCCCCCATGTGTGCAAAATTAAAGACTTTTACTCATTCTTTTATTTTGTGAATGTGCTCCCTCGGCACTGCTTAAGGCTCTCTGCCTCCAACCAAGTCATGGAGGAGGCAAGGCCTGCTCCACAATGCTCCTCCTGGACTTGATGCACATGCATGGCGCGCTCCAGGCGCAGCTTCCCCATAGCAAATATGTTCTGGGCACCACTCCACCCCATGGAATCCCCCTTCCCACCTCCCCCTTCCGTATTCAATTCCTTTCCCTACTCTTCTTATTTCTACTTTAATATTCTGTAAATTGACTTTTTAGCACTATTAGAGACATAGACTGAAAGAAAAAACCTTAAGTCGCTTACATTCCATAATATGAATTCTAATCATTACACATATCTGTATGACACTTCGTTTTACTGTGTCTGGATGGTAAAAAATAAAAATTTTAATAAGGGACCACTGCACCCAGGCCACTTCGTTGAGATAAAGTGGCCTGGGTACCATTCGTGGATCTTTTATATAGAGAGTCCTCTTACACAAGTACCAGACCTCTCTCCAATTTATTACAATTTAGTAACTCTTGCCTCCGTATAATTTTTACCCTGCTAAAAATAAAACAAACATTCCCTTCTACTGAGAAAAAGTCCAGATTTTGTTCCAACAGCAAGTTATTTTAAAGAAATTGATTTCTTGCTGTACCGCTAGACTTAAGTAGGAATGCGGGGGATTTTACTACACTAATTCCAAGTTATTAATATTTCCCTTCACATTTCTGTTTCCAATCCCTGTGTTTGTTGGGCTTCTAAATTGCAGTGTCCAAGAACATCTACATGCTCCGTCACCATGTTCTGCTACCACTGCACAATCTGTGTAGTGAATCTAGTATTACAGGCTAGGCCAGTTTGATTAGATGTCGATTGTCCTCAAATTTCATTTGAAACAAAACACTATGCCGTGAATCCTGTACAATGTTCGGTGAACGGACAACTTAACTGGCAGTCACAATTCAACTGCAAGAGGATCAGGGTTCTCCGTAATTCAATATAGATATTGAGTAAACCTACACCAATCTTTGGACATAAGTGCAAAATGTTATTAGTTGCACTTCCCCTAAAATCAAAGAGTAGCTTAAAGAAGTACATTAGATTTTGCAATAGTTGACGTCCAAGCTAATAATTTTTTTAGCAATAATCCTCCCATACAAAATCTACAGTATATTTCGCCCCAGGCGTCGAACCCCACCCTCTAAAACATGATGGTATGCAGCCAGAGAGGGGGGGTCAGGCAAACTGAAACTGTACTGACACAGGTTCTAAACTGTATCCGCACTAAATTCAGAGGATACAAAGACAGGTTGTCATAGAGATTCAGAAGGGGTGCAATAAATCCTGTAAATGACAGTGTAAATCAAAGAGATCTGGCATTTCTACGAAAACATACAGGCCAGTTCAATTCACTCATGGCGGACGGACAAGATTATTTTTAAAATATTTTTATTTAAAAATGATCACACAATACATCCTGTGATAGCAACAGTATTTATTTGAGCACCAGGTCTATGCACACTGTATTGAGGATATTTTTTAAGTCAATTGTTTTGGATCCTTTACCAAAGTGTTCTAACTGGTAAAGAATCGTAAAGCAATTTTGATGGTAAGGTACCAGCTAAACAATGAATGTGGTCTATATTAACAGTAACTTATTGTTTTTCTGCCAATAGTACTACGGATACATTTAATCAGGGTTGTTGTGAGGATTTAAAATCACTGTGGAATTTGAGGCCAACATAGCCAAATTGGAAGAAAAAAAACCAACCCTAAAATGTAAAATTCATTCTGAATTCCTAATAATGTTTATATACAAAATTATAAGGAGACACACTAATAAATCAGCAAGTAAAATTGCTTACAAATACCTTATTAGATTAACCAAACAACAATACAATAACATACAAATACTAAATAAAGCGACAAAAGAAACGAGCATGTCAAAGTATAATTGTTCTTGAAAAACGTTGGGGGGATTGGTGACTCATGTTCTGTCCCAATAGGCTTGATTACCGGTGGTAATTATACTTCTACATGTGCCTTTTCTCGTCGCTTTTTTTATTTTTTTATTTGTAGGTTTTTATATTATTATTTGGTTAATCTAATAAGGTATTTGTAAGCAATTTTACTTGCTGGTTTATTAGTGTGCATCCTTATAATTCTGTATATATATATATTTGTTGGGGGCATTCGAGAAAATGCCATATCAGGTTTTGCATTTAGGATATGAATAATGGTTGTAGGGTTTTTTTTCTCCTCCATGCGATTATAGTATGAGAATTCCTGATAACGCACACATTGGTGAATAACCCTGATAAGTGCTATGTCAACTAAACTTAGTGCTGCTTTTTGGAGAGCAGAGAGCGTGCTGGTCTGCTGAATCACTTTAGCGTAGTTACCATTTGAATATTTACATAGGAAGCACAGCAAAGAAAATCACTGTTCCAGAATGGCTGGAAATGGAAGCATGTCAACAAGCATAAGATGGCAAATATATCCCTATTCAAGGTATGAACAGATCAGTGGCCTTTATACATCCCCTGTATTAACATCCGAATCTGGAAAACCCATCATCACTGTCGGCTAGTATGGCTGACTGCATTTCACCTGCTGCAGAGACTCTTGGGAGGCACAGCTGCCAGGCTCTATTTCAATACATGAAATTCTGCTTCATTATGAGCCCAGACAGCTCGGCTTGCTAGGAGTTCACATAAAGGGTTTAAACTTAAATCAGTGTATCACAATCAGACAGATTTAGGGACAATATTCGACAAGTCACAAAGCAGCATACAGATCCTTGGTGCCTTGCTGCCATGTAGGTAAAGTTTAAGTAAGAATAATGCAATGCCACCCATAAAGGCTTTACTTGTAACTAACGGGACGAGGAGCATAGGATGTAATTTAAGGGTTGATAATAAAGATTAAACACATTCTGCATCTTTAGCTGACGTTTCTCAGACACATCATATTAGTATTATTATTTTGTCATTTATATAGTGCCAACAAATTCCAAAGCGCTGTACAATCATACCTTCAGAAATCATTATAAGCTATTTTGGCATTGACTACAGGGGGTTCCAGAAGCTCTGATTGCCTTATGCATTTCTCATACTTTAATTTTCTTCATTTTCGGTTTTCCTCAAACTTACATCTTTTACTATGTTCTTTTGAAAATGTTTCTGATTTATGTTTGTCTGTTTTGATACCACCCATTCTGATGTCCGTTTATTTTTCAACATAAAGCTGGTCAAAAAGAAATATGTCAATATAAAATATAGGAGGTTGGTTTTAGATTTGATCAATTATTTGTAATTTTATTAGGTAACCAAGATATGCGTATACCATTGTTCTTTTAAGTGTATGGCTTAATAAATAGGCACCACGGGGGCGATTCGAAACACCAGCAATTCTGAAGAAAATCACAAGGGGATTGTTTGAAAATTGTTTTCCAATTTAATTTTTTTGGCCTCAATTCTGCATTTTCCTTGTCCACACTCCACAATTCCCTATTGACGGTAACTGGACCCATGCACTATATAAACCAATTCACAGCCACACGTAGCCATATTCCAGGCTGTGTGATTCTGAATGAAGGCATTTAAGTAAATAGTAGAGCATGGAATAAGACAAGCAGCTGGCCAGTTAGACGTCTTTCTCTGGTGTTGGCTCCTTTATGTCCACACAGCTGCATTCTATTTAGCAGCATGCGCGTGGGTGGCGTGGTTAGCTGAGGACGATGGGCACTGCCAACCAGTGGAATCTTTCATTCCTGCTTTGTTTTAATTTTTTTTTTTTCTCTCAATGGTTTTGTGTAAAGACAACATCTTTCTGGTATGTAAGACATGTCCGTGCTGTGATGTCACATGTGCAAACTCAGACCTCAGTCCGTTCGCTGTTCTGTGGTGCAAGCAGTGAGTCACCAGCTCGGCACAGGACATTCATTGTGTGAGAAGACAGATTCTGGGTATTATTTCCATCTCAGGCAAAAAAGAAAACACATCCAGTATCCAATAATATAACCAATCGTGCTCAGTCTATGGGGAAAGGCACCACACAGTGGTGGCATGAAAGCATTGCCTGTAGGTGGCAGTTAGAAAAAGTTTGGGGCACTATAATGAAAATATTCCCACATTTGTCCAAAATGTAAAATATTGAATGATTTACCTGTCTGAGTCCAAATAGCAAGTTCACAAGGTGAATCAATTCGTTCCATGATTTGTTTAGAATTTTTGACGAGGTTATCCATTCTTACAACTTAATTGCTTTCTCAATATTTTGATTTGCTAATCATATCTTCCCAACACATAACATGTTTGTTGTTGGTATATTGGAGAACTTCAATGACTTAATGTCAGCTGTTGAAAGGTTATGGAGATTTGCCAAATGATGAGGGGAGAAAGGTTTTGGTTATCCTTAGCATTTGGAATACAAGGGTTGGAAAGCCCACCAGCATAAACCATGAACATGTTTACACTACTATTCCAGATAATAAAAGCACAAATATGCACATAATCGTCCCAGACTCTCTGCACATATTATATATGCAGTGCTTCATTCATTTACATAAACTGTCTGCGTATAATGAGGATAATGAGCATCACTCGAAGGAATGATTTTCTGTAACTCACCTCGGCACTGCCCCTGTGATTGTAGCCTTTTGTTCGTCAGCTAAAGTGTTTTAGGTAAGAGGAGCACTATAATTACAACGTGATAGCTATCTCTTTTGCCAACATACAAAAACATGCTTGTCTGACAGGGAACCCACTGAAATTCAAGGAGTGAAAGACAATGTAATAATATGCTGCCCACAGAGAACTTCCCAGGGTCCTTTAATCAAGTCTGTGAAATCCTCTCTCATTCTACGGCATAAAATACTTGTTAGTCAGTTACATTCACATCTTCCCGAAGAAAGGAATGTACAGTGACGTTGATTGCGGCTCTGTGGCGGGTACTACATTAACAGAGCACAAATCTCAGGGGATTACATCACAACTTAAACAAGACCACTGCCCAAATCTAGTGCTAAGGAAGGCATTAAGGGTTATATCACAAAATACACGTACGACAATTTCTATGGTTAAAAAGTTACCTAGCTATAAGCTATTATGGTACTGCAACATTTTCTTTAGAAAAAAAAGAAATACCTGATTTCAAAAAACTAGACAGTAAATTCTGTAAAAACGTTAAAACATTTTATTTTTTAAATGATGTTTCGTACATGCTATGTAACTTGACCACTGTATCATTAAATCTACCAGTACTGCAAATTAGTTTCTATTTCCCACAATTGGCAATTGCCCATGGGCTGAAACAATAGGGCATACCAGGTTAGACAAGATATATATGAAAACAGAGTATTTATTCCTCATTCTCGGGTCCTCTAACAGAGGCTGTTCCTAGAACGATACTCTTAAGGACAGCAATCGCAGATGTCCCAACTGGACCCTCCAATTTGGGGGTCACAGCCCTGAGTGCTCCTATCACAAATGGAACTACAACTGCCTTCACTTTCCACATCCTTTCT
Source organism: Pelobates cultripes (assembly GCA_933207985.1). Taxonomy (NCBI): domain Eukaryota; kingdom Metazoa; phylum Chordata; class Amphibia; order Anura; family Pelobatidae; genus Pelobates; species Pelobates cultripes. The sequence goes on along the minus strand of OW240923.1, from coordinate 11,240,255 downwards.
AGCTCTTCTTTACGTCCTTTGTATTTGTCCATCTTCTCATATTGCCACATCAAACACCACTGCAGTCTTCTGTTCCTTGTCTACCACCACAATGGCAGGTAGACTGGCCAGTACTACATTCTGAACTACCCTTTGCGGTATCTTCCATCTGGAGTTAGGCAGGTCCAGTCCAGATGTCCCTGCTAAGATCTTGCATCATGCTACTATGCCATGGATTGTCTCAGAGGCATATTTGCACAGCCTGCGCCTTGCGTCTTGCCTGGTGTGGTAGACCTCCTCTTCTATTGATCTGGTGCCGAGTGCCTGTTCTTGTGCTGCTAGGATTAGTGCCTCAGTGTGTCTTTTACTCCTGCCTTTTCCAACCACTTGTAGGATTTTGTAATGTGAGATAAAGCGATACATATATATATATATATATATATAGTGTAGATTGGATTAGCCGTATTAGTCCAGTAGACAAGATGCCAAAATACCAGAGTATTGAAGTATGCAATGATACCTTTTTTATTGGACTAATATATTTCAAAGACAAGCTTTTGAGAGTTTTCCTCTCTTCCTCAGGTCTGAAGCCATACTGATCCATACCGATACTGATATATATATATAGAGAGAGAGAGGGGGGGGGAAGAGGGATAGATAGATTTTAAAAGAAAATTATTTATAAAATATATAAAAACCAAAAACAGCCCAGAAAACCATTATATTATTTAAAAATGACAAATAAATAGAAGAGAAAGAAGAGAAGACAAAGTTAGTGTGTCTGGTTCTTTCCATGGGCCTGTGGGATTCACAAGTAATAAGGCTGCGTGAAGTATGGTCAGTCTGCTTAGCGGGAACATCTAAACTGATCCACTGCATATACTCCAAATTGCCTTGGTTTGACATCCAACAACTCAACAGCAAGAGTAGCCAGAGATAGCCACAAACTACTCAGTCATTTAGAAGAAGTTTGTGTTATAGGGAAGGGCTAAAAGTGGTGATCTAAGCTTTACAGATTCAAACACACATACAAATATAAATCTATATATTTATTATAAGGAGTGGGAATACCTGAGACAAACAATCGTCCATATGCAATGGAGGGGTGGTCAGAAGTAGATGTCCAGCTGATCACCCAGCAAAGCTTCTTGGGAGATTTACCTCCACTATGTCTGCCTACATTGTAATATTAAATCATTGTATGTTATTACACAGAAGCAGCATTATTTAAATGCAGAATGTGTGTACAGATATTCATCGTCAACCAGTGGCAATACATTTTTGGCTTCAATGCAAGTGCTTTAATCGCGACGAAAGATACAAGGATGCTTGCTTGACAACCTCAAGATGGTTTATGTTTCTCCCAGATCTGCTGGGGTTTTGACTGATGTGTTGTTTCATCAGTGGGTGAAGAAGAAGAGGGGATGAGAGCCAAACGGCTCTTTTAGCTGATCCCAGGTAAAAATTTCCCCTACAGAACAAAATCGGCAAAACAGAAGAAACTGGAGGGGGTGGAATATAGGAGCTGTTCAGCACTGCTATTAATGTTGACAGGTCTGGATGAGGGATGTTTTAACATTTTTGATGCCCAGAGGTCTATGCGGGCAACCGGCTCCATTTGTTCAACGTGTTGCAAATTGCAGAGTCTATCCCTAAGAGATTATGACTTTACTTCTATTTCGTTTTCCTCCCCAGGTCGTCTGTAATATGCTTTATACACTACATTGCAACCGGAGGCTCCTTTGAAAATAATCTGGTGTATTACAAAAATCTGTCAGCAGTAGAACTAGCAAATACAGCAAAGAGGTGTGATCCCATATATCATACAAAGGAAGCTCGACATGACACAGGCCATTTCATACGATATACATTCCAGAATCTGAAGACCAGCTGGCAGAAATACATCCGACCTGAGAAACGCTACTATTGGTCAGGAGAATCACCTACCCTTTTAACACCATAGAAACGAGGAATGGGAATCAAACAGAAACTCAAGTATTAATACCTCTTTATCCCTCACACAATAGACAATGATCAACTCATTCTCCTCAGTAAAGGAAGAGGGAACGACAGCCTTCAAGAAGAAAGTAGACCTTCTACAATAATACTATGTAACAAAAATTGCAGAATTGTACTGACCACACGTTAATCTGGAGATTGAATTCACATTATGTGTCACTGTTGAAGTGACCAGTACTGTAAGCCAGCCTAAAGTCCACGTTTCACAGGAACTCTTGTTAAAACTAGAGAATCAGGATCACTGGAGATTTCTGAGGACCAGCTTAAAAACTACTGCTGTAGGCCGTGACCACCCAGTGTTGGCTATTTATTATAAGGTATCACTGTCAAGGTGCTTCTTTGGTTTCTTTTTTGGAACACAAATGTTGTGTTATGAGTCGCCAATGGCAATTTGTGCTCTGGGAAAGAACAAAAGATTTTAGGTAATCAGGACAATGTTTTAAGATGCACTCCCAGAAGAAGCAAATCACCCTGGGTGTTGGTCCATAGCAGCTGAACAACACAAGGTTGTCTCTCTGAACCTACGCTCACAAAGATGCCTTTTAAACATTTAGTGTCGGGGTAATTAATTTACTTTAAGACTGCTGATGGGAACCCCAAACCTGTATTACAGTAACCATCTCTACAGAGATAATCCACCTCAGATAAATGAACAAAAGAAATGAACTGTAATCCACAAGATCAATCATTTCCTTAGCAAACAGTCACTTGGCTATAACTGTCAACATGCCTCGAAGCAGTTGATACAAGACGAGAGCTGGGATTCGTTTTATCTGTAGCTTTTCTTGGACCGATTTGTTTTTCTTTAACCAGATCTCATCATATTCATGGAATGCATGTACCAAAAACTCTGCCTTAAATCAGCACCACTTGCTGACATGGGTTATTTTTCTTCTCATTTTAATTTGCAGGGAGATATATTATTAAGCACTCTTTTAGAAACTTATGGTTTTCATAAATATACCATCGTGGTACCGGAGAAGCTCTGCAAAGCTTGGCGGTTTGCTTAGACACTGACAGCGCTTGCTCTTTTAATTGATAGAGATTTTTTCGGGGATATTCTAAACATAAACATCCCATCACAGATGAAGTTCACATTTAAAGGGGAAAAGTTCAGCCACATGTGAGAACGAACGTGCTGTGCTAAATCTAATTGTAATGCTCATTAAATATTTATATGTACGTCTATCTATAGCTCTAAATCATTCAAGGCCCCAAGTGTTATCATGATGATGAGAACTTACTGTGCTCATGTGACGTGCATGTTCTAAGAATGGGCTTTAGGTAGCTAACATGGAGTTATAATATTAGCCGAATAGATTTATTACACATTCCGTTTATGTTTGCTGCATTCTTTTGACTCTTACAACTTCATACTGTGTTTTTTTGAGACTGAGGGCCACATGCATAGAGTTTAAGTTGCTGTAAAATGTCCCAACACTTTAGAAAAACTAAAACCAGGATCCATCATCAAAGCTGGACCTGCCAGAGCAGGAGTCTGGAGCTGAAATAATGGGCTGATAAAAAGGCTGTTTGGTAAAAGATGAGAGGAGAAACTTGTATGGTACAAATAGTCCATAAGACGAGGCCCCTCATATGCTTCGATATATACTACCCCTGATTTGACAAGAAACTAAGTAGAGGCAGAGATCTGGTTTGACTGGGTTAGTCAGAAGTATTCATTTTTTCCCCCTATTTATAAATACTTTATGCTAATCTTTGTATTGATCAGTTGGTGGGATATGTAAGGAAGGATGGCCTAGCAGTATCTTATGTCGGTGTTGGTATCTTTTTTGTATAAAATAATGCTGTATACACCTTTGTGTAGGGGATAACTCTGTATGAATTCTTGGACTAAAGGCAATGAGGAGAACTTGCTACTTGTAATATATGAAAGCCTTAATTCTGTGAACTAGCATCCACTCAGATACACAGGGTTTCACCAGGAACATCCAAACATAATCTAACAAAAGAACTTGAACCTACTTATAGGAAGTTATACAATGGATCAAAGGATCAAATCACTTGTGATTATATTAAACAAAAGTAAAACCTATAGCATTGCACACAACAATGCTGTATAACAGTATACATTAAAAGAATGGATTGTATTATACTGTAAATTAACCAAACCATAAACCATTTAGATAACTAAAGTAACTCCCGCAGTGATGTAGAAAGGCTGAAACCTAAAAGAATGTATATCATCTCCTGAATGAGACAGTCTGTTTGGTAGGTTCTACTTTAAAGAGACACTATACTCAACAGAATAACTACAGATTATTGTATTTGTTCTGGTGAGTAGAATCATTACCGCAGTAAACACTGTATTTTCAGAGGAAATGAAATGTTTACATTACAGCCTAGTGATTACTCCACCAGCCACTCCTCATATGGCTACTAGATGTGCTTCATGGGGCAGTGCTGCACAGTGTGACTGCCATTCAGTGTCTCCACCCTCTGCATGGAGACACTGAACTTTCCTCATAGACATGTATTGATTCAAGAAGGAGATGCGGATTGGCAATGGCTGTGTTTGGCTTGTGCTGGCTCTGCCCCTGATCTACCTCCTTGACAGTCTCAGCTAAAAAAATGCTCTTCTATATGAAAGCATTGTGATTGGCTGTTGCGCAACACTTCTTATGTCAGCCAAGCAGGCAGATCAGGGGCAGAACCATCAGCAGCAGACTGGAATAAAAGTAAGTTTTTACTATATTTAGGGGGACGAGGAAGAGGTGGGGAGGGCTAAATGGTATTTTTATCACTATAGATTTCTTTTAATCTCTCACAATCATATTATCATTGCAATAGCGCATCCATTTATAGTTGGCCCTGAGATGTTTCAACTGTTACTTACCATATCAACATCTTAAACCAGGTAGTGGCTCTTGAGGTATATTATTTTGCCTTTAACTGTCCTACAAGGATGAGTGGTCATATTTCTAAAGGGATTTGGTGGATTTCTGTCCACACAAGGGGTTACCACATTGTGCATCTCTACAACTACTGAAGAACTATGAATAACCTGATGCTTTACGAGTCAAAAGGCTAGTAAAGCATATTGGGAGTTGCAGTTATGAAAAAGCTGCATATCTACCTTAATGGCACACAGAATGGAGGAGGGGGTGTTTAAAAAGCAGTCATAAAGAATACACATATATTACCTTGGTGATAAACATGAGGTAGTAATAATAGATGTATTTGTATTTCTCATTTCGTTGTAGCTATAGAGGGATCAGGATAAATGTTTATTTCTCTGTATGTCTGGAGTGCCAGCTGTTCAGAGGAAACAGAAGTCGTATTTATGGCTCCTGAATTATACGTTCCCTGCTCTTCTCTGTCCACAAAGTTCCTTTGGTAGAAATGAACAGAAACAATACAGGCTTGTTCGTCCCATTGAATGTAACGGCTTCAGTAGTGAGAGAGTAAATGCCTAAAGCCGCTTGCAACATATGCAATAATTAATATTATGTTATTACTGCATATAGTACGCGTGGGATCCAGTAGTTAGTTTTAAAGGAAAACTTTATGGTTTTTAAAATTAAAAGATTGTATCATTAGATTACTATTTTCCATGTAGTCATATTAACATAAAAATAAATGATCAGCTCAAAAGTACACATTTATTTTATAAATCCACGGGAGGCTCTGTCAAGAGCAAACAAACATAAAACAAACACACAAATTATTTTATATGTACGTGGTCACGTGTATAAAAATGTAGTAACATTTTTAAAATATGTATAATAATTTTAAAGACAGTTTTGAAAGGTACTATTTATCAAGTACTCAGCAATATAAATCAATAAATATTTAACTAGTTTGAGAGGTACACAGAGAGATAAAAGAGAACTGATGTGAAGTCCCGAGAGGGCTAGGTTCTTTGACGTATTCGTGTGTGTTCATCTCGATAGTTTTTGCGTGGGGGTGTAGGGGCACACACAAACGGAGAAGAAATACAATCGTGCTATCTCAATTTCTTCATTGGAAACCACACGGTTCACAAGCACTAAATGTTAGAGGAACCAGATCACCGACAATAAATGTGAGAAACGCAATCCATAGAATGAGATTTCATTACAGCTTGTGCTCCGGTCTGCTTCCCAAGTCCCAGGACCTTTAGTTGCCATCCAATGTACACCAGATCCTACCCAAAACTTCACCTCTGAGCATGGCATTCAGTTAGACACAAACATATATCAAACCAGTTTATGTTTATATTTTTTTAATGTATTGAAGATTTTTTGGTATTTACTGGAAGATTATTGAAGCAACAATCAGAAGTCCTGGTATGATTGCATTTTGTTTATGACTGTCCCCCATAGAAAAGTACAGTAGACATGTGTTTTCTTATGGTACCGCTAAACCTCTATGCCAGGACCTCCCAGACTGTGCGCACTGCGCACATTCGCAGCATCCAGCAAGGAGGATTGGTGGTACACTCCAGGTAAAATCCGACATTGAACCGCAGGGGGTAAAATATTTTGTCCTATCTTCCGACATAGGATTAATTGGCACTGGAAGTATGGAGCCAAATGCAGCTGACATGATTAACATAAACACCAATTATTACAGATAAAAAGAGATTGTGATCAGAATTAGAGCTGTCTTTAGAGTCATAGCCCCAATCTTGCAGTTCAAAGCTTCATAACTTTTTAACTAGCCACTGTAGGGATTATTAAGCGGCAAAATAAATTTCAAGCATAATAGTGTGTTGAGTGTTTCAGGTCTCTGTTTCAGCTGTAGAGTGACTGAGCACTTTGAATATGATGGTGGCTATGTGAAGTGGGTGTAAATAAAATAACTATGGATAGGCCGCACAATGCTGCATGTCAGAAATGTCCCGCTCCCTGTGTCACCCATGGCTTTATATATATTAGTTATATATTTGAGTAAATTCCCTTTGCTTAATCAGCCTTCAGGCAGTCACGAGTGCTATTGAGATGAGAAAAAGATAACATTATACACTTATATATTTGGCAGTGGCAAGAAGCAGCTGTGCATCGGTCAATGATGGCCCCTAAATGGAATTTCCTGAAATGTATTCATAACGGACACTAGGCATGTGCAAAACCTACTGCAACAGGGCAGATTTCAAACAAGCCCGACTTTTTGACATGCTTAGCGGCTCTCAAGTAAACTTCTCCAAACAGCTACCAATGAAGAGGGAGGGGCCCTGTAGAACTGAAATCTATTACAGAATTAAAGAGACACTAATTTTTCCTTCGATTTTTTGGTTTACCACCTGCCCTCCAGAAAGAGCTTAGTTTTTCTAAACTACTGCAAATAAATTTTTTCTCCCACATAAATACTTGTTGGCGCTGCCCCCAAAGTGCCACTGTGCAGGGCCAGCCATTGGAGTGTGCGAGTTGTGCGGTTGCACAGGGCACCATGTGGCCGACACAGCTTGCACACTCCCTGCCCTCCCTAACCTCTACCCGGGCTTAGCAGGGAGAGACTTATGGGGTGGAGCTAAATGACCGGTGGGGGCGGTGCTAAACGAGGCCCGAATCTGCTGCCTGGTGAGAGAGTTGACGCTGCCTCCATCTATAGTGCCCCCCTCTACCCCTATAGTGCCCCTGCTCCCCATCTACACCTATAGTGTCCACCATCTACCCCTATAGTGCCCCTGCTCCCCCTATCTACCCCAATAGTGCCCCTGTTCCCCCATCCTCCCCTGTAGTGCCTCCCCATCTAACCCTATAATGCCCCTGCTCCCTCCATCAACCACTATAATACCCCTGTTCCCTCCATCTACCCCTATAGTACCCTTGCTCCCTCCATCTACCCCTATATTGCCATTGTTCCCCCATCTACCCTAGTGCCACTGCTCGCCTTATCTACTGCTATAGTGCCCTTGCTTCCCCATCTACCCCAGTGCCCCTGCTCCCCCATCTACTGCTATAGTGCCCCATCTAACAGAGTGCACCTGCTCCCCCCATATATTGCTATAGCACCCCTGCTTCCCATCTACGCAAATGCCCCTGCTCCCCTCATCTACTGCTATAGTGCCCTTGCTCCCCCATCTACTGCTACAGTGCCCCTGTTCCCCGATCTACTGCTACGGTGCCCCTGTTCCCCGATCTACTGCTACAGTGCCCCTGTTCCCCGATCTACTGCTACAGTGCCCCTGTTCCCCATTAGCCACAGTGACCCTAATCCTCCATCTACTTTTTTTTTGGTCAATCTTTTGTTTTATTGAAGCATTGAGTGAGCGTTACAGAAAGAAGAAGTGGACATATATAACTGACAATAGATACAAGAATACATTAAAAAGTAAAATTACATATTCTCCCCTGAGGGACTGCTTCATTTTATAGGTTAATGTACGTAGCTTTATCCCAGTAGCAAAAACTGTTAGGTGGAGACAAGTTAGTTAGCATTAATATGAGCATTTGCGCTTTAAGTAGCATGTATAGTAGACGCTTTTCATCCCCTGAGTCTAGTAGGGCACTTTGCTTAGTAAGGTATGCATTCTGGAATATTACACTATGTGGCATTCTTGCTGGTTCTGCACAATCCTATACTAGGTTAGAGGAAACAAGCTAGGCACATAGTAGTAAATAAACTGTGCTAGAGTTACATGCTATTCTGACGTGTCACATTTTTAGATATTAGAGGATTAGCTGTCTAGACAACAGAGTAAATTATAAAGTAGGTAAACTTATTCAACATAGCATGTCAACGAATTACATATGCACGGTTTAAGCCATCAAACATGCGTGAGTTGTTCCACCCCAGGTCCACCCCACTTCAGCAAGATGAAAGTCCGTGGCTGTGTGGCTTGAGACCCGTCCATGTAATATAAAGGGACAGGAACCCGGGAACTGCCATGTTAGTTGCAGTCCAGTTGAGTGGCAAAGTAATAGTCCCGCTGTGGTGACTAATCCTCCATCTACTTTAACAGTGCCCCTGTTCCCCCCTCCAGCCTATAATGAAAAGATGTAACGGTATGTAACTGTGTGTGCGCCTGTCTGCCTGTGACTGTCTGTAACTGTTTGTGTCTGTCTGCCTGTAACTGTTTGTGTATGTCTGCCTGTAACTGTGTGACAGCAATCTGAACAACTGTCTGTAACTGTGTTTTTATGAATGTAACTGTGTGTGTACCATTGTCTGTGACTGTGTGTACCACTTGTCTGCCTGTGACTGTGTGACTGCCGGTACCAGTGTTTGTGTGGCTACATTTACCTGTGCGTGTGGCTGCCTGTACATGTGTGTGACTGCCTGTAACTGTGTGTGGGTATATACTTGTAACAGTGTGTGTCTATGTGCTTGTGACTATGTGCCCGGACTGTGTGCATGTTACTCTGCAAAAATACACACATGCATTCACACATGGTGCTACATACATAATTTTATCTGAATTTAAATAAACATCACACTGAACCCTGCACAAAAATCACACATGATCAATACACACATATCAGACACAGTCAATACACAGCCAACATATCACACACGATAAATGTAGTCTTCTGAGTTCCGGCCAATCAGAACGTTGCCACAGATTACCACAGGAAAGCTCTGATACTCTGGCTGAGCTCATGAGACAGTTACTGATGGTGCAGGCACCAACCAGATTTCCAGCAAACTGGTTCACTAGAGATCAGCATGCCCCCCTCCATTCAAGGTAATGACAGGGAAGAGGGGATAAATGTTTGTTTGTTTTTAAATCATTATTCATTTAATAAATCCCCTATGTATGTTAATATTTTGCCCCTGTGGACAAGCCTTTCACTGAAGAGATGTATAAGTAAAATAGGATGATAATCCAGTTTCACACTTTGAGTTCACAGAGAAAATAATTTTGGAAAGAGGAAAAAATCTGCTCAACAGTGAGCTATAACTCATAGCTTACAACCCAGCCGCTTCGGCATTCATTTTACAAACCTGCTGTCACCTTTCGACAGATGACTGTTTAGTGAACAAACCATCAAACTCAACTTGAGACTTAAATCCAAATCCGTTTTCAATCATCTTTAAACAATAAGCGATTCATTGTAGAATCTGATTTAAAATATATATATATATTTTTTTTTTTAAAAGAAAAGTTTTTCTAGGAATTCTAACGTTCTTCCTTCGTTCCGTCCTCATAAAAATGTTCAGACTTGCCAATAGCGTTTTATAAACATAGCAACAAAAAATTCAAAATGCCTTTCAGACGCCCCAGGGTCTTTTATAAGCAGTTATATACTGTATGAGCTGCGCAGCAGCACACATGGTTTGTGAAACGCGTTGCTCTGACTGACACAGGGATTAGGAATTTTTTTCCATTCTACATAAGCATTTAATGCTTACAGTGATTAACTCTGGAAGATTTCCACAAACCATAACAAAAAATACAATCAAGTTATAAATTATCCAAAATGATCTTTTTCCCTTTCTCAAAACAAAGGTGAGGTACTTGGATAACCAGCTGTAAGATGTTTACCTTTTAATTTTCTCCCCATGGTTCTAACAATCCTGTTTGTTTCCCCTTCTGTTGATTATTCAGAGCAGATGTGCTGAATTATAAAAACTGCCCTTTCAGTGCGACTCAGCAGCTGTCCAAGAAGTGCCGGGTTTGAGGAATTAAAGGGGAAAGTGTGCACTGAACACAAATCAACAGAGGGTAATTTCCTACTTTTTGTTTGGCTGAACCATAATCCTTTTTGACTATTGTTAATGAGAAATAGATGGATTTGTCCTACAGATTCAATACGAGGCAGTGAATGAGAGTGTACTGCTTTTAATAGTTGGCTTCTAAATTCAGGCTTGTTTTGAATTGTGTGTCACTTATATTAACAACCTGTCTCTTAAAGGGTTACTACAAACACCATGGAAAGGTTTACAAAAAACAACCATGATCACTTCTGCGATTTACAGTGGTCATGGTGCCTAGAGCCTTTAAGTAGAAAGTTTTCCTTTAAAATGCTGCACATACAGAGTTTAACCCCTCTGCTATTGCCAATGTCATTCCACCTCTGGCAGCGTCACAGGGACATCATTAGCCAACTTGGAACAATAGTGCTGGGCTGGCTATGGTCAATTCTGCGCATATTCCTATGCACAGAATTGGGCTGATTGGCATCTGACACTCTCAGCCAATGAATAAGCAGAGGGATCAGGATCCAGCTTCCGCAACACTGAAGTCCCAATTAGAGATATATAACTGCAATATTTAAAGAAAGGGGCATCCAATTGATTTTATCTATACTTTTGTCTAATCACTATCTTTAATTTTTGCATCTGCACACAGTAGAAGCTGCACAAAAAAACTAGTAATGAGTATATAACATACATAGCCAATATAGTTTAATAACAAGGGCTCACTTGTGTATCCTACATTGTATTCTAGGAATGTTGTAAAAGAAATCTTCTGTATAGAGAGCATTTAAAAATAATAAAAATCAGCTTTACTTTGATATAGCATATCAGTACATTTGAGACTGTGCCAGAAAACAGACTGCCTCACCTCATAACGTGTGTGTGTGTGTACATGGAGATTATACAGAAACATGAGAAAATATGATGGATGTATAAACACATACATATTATATACCCATGGTATGCACGTACCTACAAGTCTGTGCTTTAAGTTCAATACAATAAGGGAATTGAATTGGGCAGAAAACAAACCCCATCTCTCCCAATTGACTGTAAAGTATTACTAGCCCCTATCTCCAATCTGTGATGTAGAAAATCTACACACAGCGAAATCATGTGATGGGCAGGCATAGGGTCACGTCTGTCTCTGCGTCACCATCCCCACATTCTAAACTGTACTGTCCTGCGGCAGCAATTAGGAGACAAGCTGCACGTAATCCTATCGCACTGTGCGCGACGTTTAAAGGAAGGATTTGGGAACATGTAGACCAGCTGTCACATTGTAAGACACTTGCAGCTTATTGCTGGTATGAGAGGAATGTGCTGTTTATTGTGGGATATTTGTTTTCATTTGAATTTTAAGTTGCAGAGGTTGAAAAGTTGCTAAACAAATCTTTAATCAGGAAACAATTATTGAGGAAGGGACAGGAATGTGATGCAAATGTATTACTTAATCGAGAATGATCCTTGCAGTGTGACAGCAAAAGGCACACCGAACCACAATACACGCTGCACTGTGCATTTCTATCTACCTTCTGCTGCTCTCTACTGGTCAGGATGAGTAAGAATGACGAGAACTTCTTGTGGAGCACTCGTATTCAGCTGCAAGCTCTCCTGTCCGTTCTGGGTGTAGCAAACCAATAACAATGTGATCAAACAAATAGTCACTATGTACATTTCCTACAGGATGTAAAATATGCATGGCCATGCTCACTAATCGTGCATGATGCCATCCCATTCTATCGTTCATGGGTGCCTATTAATGAAACAAGTATTGTTAATCTTATTTGCAAAGTCTGATAGAGAAAAAACAAACAAACTCTAAAACAAATGTTTGAATAAACAGCTGGGGAAGATATTCAAACACACATTATTCTGGTTAAGAAGGCAACGTACAAAATTACTATTGTAACCATCTACATGATACGACCTGTTTATTCACCAGACAGAACTGTTCAAATCACATCCATACTGTATGATGAGCAATGCCACACAAATAATTCAATCCATTAATCTACAACAATCTGAAATTAGTGGGAGTTACATTTCCTAGGTATCAGCTACTATTCCGGGTTGTTACATTAACTCTCCTGTTCCTGAGAAAGCAATTTTATTGATTTTTTTGGGGCTCTAAAAACCTACAGTTGGCCCTGACAATCATTGTTACAGCAGTATAACAAAATGATACTTCCGCGTACACTCAGGTAAATAAAATTGCTGTAAAATCTCAGCAATAGATTTTTGCGGCCATCTCAATAATGTAAACATAGAAACATAGAATGTGACGGCAGATAAGAACCATTCAGCCCATCTAGTCTGCCCAATTTTCTAAATACTTTCATTAGTCCCTAGCCTTATCTTATAGTTAGGATAGCCTTATGCCTATCCCACGCATGCTTAAACTCCTTTACTGTGTTAACCTCTACCACTTCAGCTGGAAGGCTATTCCATGCGTCCACTACCCTCTCAGTAAAGTAATACTTTCTGATATTTGTAAACCTCCGCCCCTCTAATTTAAGACTATGTCCTCTTGTTGTGGTAGTTTTTCTTCTTTTAAATATAGTCTCCTCCTTTACTATGTTGATTCCCTTTATGTATTTAAATGTTTCTATCATATCCCCCTTGTCTCCTCTTTCCTCCAAGCTATCCATGTTAAGATCCTTTAACCTTTCCTGGTAAGTTTTATCCTGCAATCCATGAACCAGTTTAGTAGCCCTTTTCTGAACTCTCTCTATAGTATCATGTATGGTACACATTACAGCAATGGTTCCCAACCCATTCCTCAAAGCATCCAACAGTCCAGTTCTTCTCCTATGGGGATACTGCCAGACCCCGGCCCATTGGTGAGCTTCGAGGTCTGGGCTGGGAACGACTGCCTTAGACTTTGCTAAACAGAAATAAAATGTTACAAAACAGAATGATTGGGCTGAGTTCTGAAACTGCAGCAATAATGCTAAACAATGGGATCGGCATCAACATTCCAATTGCTTCCTTACTGACTTGCTCCATTTGTAAGTCTTTGACCCACTGGTTCGTTTTACACATTTCACCCCAGTTATTCATATTTGGAACTAGATCACACGAGAAGCACATCAGCCAAGTGCTTCCATACAGCTAAATACATATACAAACACAGGACACACTGCTAAATGCTCTTTTCAAAGAGAAACAATGATGACAAATAATGAGGACAGCAATCTAAAACAAATGCAGAAGTCTAACTTTCAGTTGTGTTCATATCAGATATCTGTATTTTACCAGAAATTTGTTACTTTTTTGTTCCTTTTGATTTTTGCTCGAAAAGCTATTGAGCACTGCATGGACACACACTGCCGGGTTTAAAACAACAGCAAGTTTTGTGGTTTTAGTTTTTGAGATCAAAGCTCACTGCACATAATGGGATCAGTGAAATCGTCTAACACAGGTTGCTATTTTTAAAACTCCCACAGTTTCCCTTACAGGGAATCCATAGACCCACATTTATCAATTCGCACTGCATGCTTCAAACAGCCGAAGGCCTTCCACATAATGTCCCTAAAAATATTTAGTCCTCTGTATCACTTGACATAAATTATACAAATGGTGTTTCCAAGCAAACAGTAGCAATAGTTGTGACTAATTTATTAATTATTATCTATTTAAAAGACGTTACACTAAAACCCTCAGCTCGTAGGCTAAATTCGCAAGACATTATATGTTATACAATGTTTATGCTCTTGTCTTTTTATACTTGTCTATTTTTGTACCATGTACAATTGCCCTCTCACACTCCTGAGCTGAGCATAAATATATTTTAAAAAATAAATTCTTTAAAAAATAAAATAAAAAAAATGATGTCACACAATAACAAGATTCAGCAATGTATCTTTACCCTCTTCATCAACATGTAGAAACACACTGTGTAATTTATTGGCACATCTGATGGCTCATGAGCGTTTCACTACATTTAAATCTGTTTATTTTCTGTTTATTTTCCATAAATTGGCTCTGTCACTGTCTCGAGCAGACATAGGCAACCTTTGGCACTCCGGATGTTTTGGACTACACCTCCCATAATGCTTTGCCAGCATTGTGGCTGTAAGAGCATTGAGGGGGATGAAGTCCTCAACAGCTGGAGTGCCGAAAGTTGCCTACCCCGGTCTAGAGTCTTAGCATAAATTTCAAAGACCCCCGCCAATGACTGCTCTTTTCTGTAACCAATGGCCACGAGGAGAACATGTCCCGCTGCTGGCCCTCTTTGGTTACTGGTGCTTTATGTGCCAGTAGTCATGTCAGTGTTGTACTCTCACAAACACTGAAGTCTGTGGAGGATTCTGCTAGTCAGGGAGTTTTTCATAGACAGGAGTCATTTTTCTTGGTGGTTGGGGGAAATGACTAAACTTGACAAAGGTTTTTTTCTGCCTTCAGTTTTTTTTTTCAAGTGGAGGTAAAATACTAAGACAGAGAAGCCCCTTGGTATGTCTCGCTATATCTTCTGACGGCACTGGATTGTGTTACCAATTACTGAATCTTTAACATGCATTCAAAAGAAACAGAATATCACACAACAAGTTAAGTATGATTTTCAACGTTTTGTTCAATGGTATAATTTCTATAAAAGTGACGGTTTCTCTTTAAATACAACAGAAGCCATGTTTGGTAAAAATAATGGATTTGCGGTCTGCATACAAATCAAAGACCACATCAAGTGAGTTCATGGTTTTAAAATGCATTTCATGGCTGCAACAAGGCCCATAGATCAGGCCCAATGACGGCATCTTGAACCCTATGTTATTTTTTTGCCCTACAAATAAAGTACACGCTTGTGTCTCTGGCCTGGATGCTCTTCATAGGGCTTGGCCTCTTTTTATTGTAGACTGATATATGATGGGGTTTTCCATGTGTTTATTATATGCAATCTAATATGAAAATAGCTCATTTTATTGTTAGATACTGGACTTCATCTTCTGGTGCCGCGCGGTTTCTGTGCGTGGCCACAAAGCGAGTATGGCGGTAGCTGGATGTCGAGCCCTCCAGACCACATAGCCACTTAGTAAGTCAACCCCTCTGTTTTTTTTGTTTTTTTTAAACTTGGTGAGTCACCCTTTGAAACTAAAGCTAGTGACAGTCATAAATAAACTCCTAAAATATAATGAGTCTGTTTGTCATTCTAACTCTGCAATCAGTTCAATATTTAAAAAGCGAGAGGATACAAAAAAAACAAAAAAAAAACAACTCAAAACACATTCACCCTTTTGGCTGAGTATTCTCAGAGATATACAGTGACAGCAGTTTGTACAGGAAAATCTACTGGCAGACAACTTAGACATATACTTTGCCAACTTTTAGACCCCTTGTATCTTTCTGAACACAGTTAAGAGCCTGTACTATTTTAAATTGTCATAATTACTGGACAGGCCCATACTGGGACTTGGCCATGATGTGCAAGGTCAGAGATGTATTTTGTAGATCTCTCTAAATGACTCCCTTAAACAGTAAGACAATATTTAAAGGGACACACTATGGACAATAAATGTAGCTATTTGTAGTGGTTATAGTGCAAGCAGCTTTTTGCAGTCCCACTGGTTTCATTAAACTGTTTGAGCAGTTAGAGAAAAGCAGTTTGTCAAAATCCAAAGCTTGCCTCCTCTGCTACTACAAGACAATGTGAAAATGAAAACAAGTCCATTAAACATAATTACCTATATTCCCCTATAATCTGTACTGTTCATGAAAGGACTACCTCAGAATTTATGTATACATAACTTCAAAAAGAACTCATCTTGCTTGGAATTTTTTTTTTTTATGTTATGGGGATAATGAGAAATGAAGATTAATTTGCATCGCATGCCTTGGCCATGCCCTAACAACTTTAAATTAGTCCCTAGGAAGATGAAGTATAACTAATTAAAAATTATGAATTGGCATCTATGGAAGTGCCATAGACCCTAAGTTCCAAATGTGGGAAGACATGCCAAAATCGGACATCAGCCAGAAGAGAATAATGGGAATTGCAGCCCAAGGGCACGTAGGACAAAGCTTGGGAAACGTATATACTTTATACCAGATATCTGTAAATGTACTATTTCAACCAGACTAGGAAAAAAATGTTGAAAATCTTAACTGCTCCGTGAACTAAGCAACCAATAACATTAGAACATTTTTTTTGTATTTGGTTGTATTAATCTAAAGAAGTCTAATCATTTTTACAGTTTCAAGTAGCGTAACATAACACATAGGGACCTAATACAATCCATGTGTACAAAGTATGGATTCTTCTGGCAGTGCAGCTCGCCATTCCACGGACACTGTTGCCAAAAACAGCAAGACCAAAATTTAAGTTGATGCAACTACCAGGGATTGAAACCTCAATAGAAAAGAAAAAGCAGAACTGCAAAATAAACATTTGGCCTTGCCCCATGCCGAATCAGCTAATCTTACCTGAACCGGCAGCATTTAACAATGAAAGGATCAGAACTGCTAAAAGCCAACGATTAATGTGACCATTGGAGATTTACAAAGAATGCTGTTCCATTCTCAGGATGATTGCACAGATAATAATCTATGTTTATATTGCTCTTTTCTCTATAAGGTGACCCAAACTGATTAAGAATTCAGCCAGTCACAAGCTGATTAACAGATGTTAATATTGGCCAAATTTTAGCACACATTTCATTGACAGAGGCTCATGAAGAATCTGCAGTTTGCATAGTTATTGCAGTTGGAGTATTAACCAACTAAGCCAATGTGTTCTTGTCCAGTATGATGAATTATCTGTGCAGTAGCCAACGCTGGGTGGGTATTTTTGATCTCTATATAGGAAGACCAAAAGATCCTAACAAGTAAGACCGGACGGAATTGAAAGCAGGAAAATAATTATTCTGAAGGAAAAAACTAAATTGATTTATTCCCTGCTCAGGTTTGAGTGCAATACTACAAGGACTTTGTAGGCAAAGGTTTAGGTTATATATACCTGGTGCCCTTTTCCTTTCCTTTGTTTGTGATTTTATTTATTTTTTTTCCAGCTTTTGCTGCTTCTAAAGGCGGATCACCTGAACCGCTTTATGCACCAGATATCGATTCACATAATCAATTTTTATTCATTATAAGCATTTGTTCTTTTCTAAGTATTTACTAATAAGTTAACCATCAATAAAGTTGTTTTTTTCTGAACCATTTTTTATTTTCCCGTCTTCGATTGCATCTGGCATTGTATATATATATAAAAGCATTCTGTGTCCATTTAAAGAAGAGACTTACTTCTAGCCATTACATCCATTTACTTGATACCCAGAGTTTAGTGAGTTATTCTGTAAGGTTTGCAGGATGTACAGAGACAATTGGTTCAGCTACACCAGGCCATTTGAGGAAAGATAAAAACACACACAAAAAACATATTTCCACTTATGAACAAATATTGAAGGTTACCTGTCCATCTTGACCCACATGGACTTGATGAATCTGCAAATTTCCCTAGAAAATAAGATAACAAAAAAAATAAAAATCAATGAATGTGCAGCGTTGGGTTTAACAAGACGTTTATTTTAAGTCAAGCAAACTCCTTTTTTAAACTTCAAAATGTCAAACCAATTATTACAGCGTTCTTACGGAAGTCCACAAGCGTGAGTATTAGGAATAGTGATTTGTTAACCATATATGCACCCTATGTGTGCTTCTGTGTTCAACAAGCTTACAAAAATTCAGCATACTGAGTAACCAGCTTAGCACTTGCCGACTTTTAAAATTCTTCTGTTTTTTTTCTTCTTCTTAATATATTTTCTGTTCATATTCTATTCATATTGGCAAAATGGTTGATTGTTGTGAGAACACCAACATGGAATTCGACAGAACATTGGGAGATTTGTCTGCCTTTCAACAAGATCACTCTCCGCCCTTTCCACTGAATGCTAATGATTATTCTTAACTGTCTAAATAGATAGTCTGGTTTGCACTTGTTTTTGGCGGAGGGTTTTATTTCCCCAATGGTACCAATGCTCCAAATTGGTTTCCAAGTTAAACACAAGCTATTGTGCCTATCAGACTCTCATGGGCGAGTCTGCAAGTAGCTGTTTCTGGTTGGAGCTGTGGGTTAAAAACTGCCAGCAAGCAATATATGTTAGATTTCTGGGGGAGGGGGAATAAACTCGCTTAGCTATGTAACACCTTCTGTTTCATTATTTGCTCGCTCTGCAAATTCAATTGGGAAAAGAGCAGATCGTTAACCTTGAATGTACATATGATTCTAAAGTTGTTGGACTATATTAGGAAAACAATGGGAACCAATTGCGAGCGGCTGGTGTGAAACAGGTTTGAAAAACCACAGAAAGCTGAAATATTTTGTTTTCCTGCAATGTCATCACTTTTTTTCGGCCAGTGTGAGCAAAAAGAAAGAACATAACAGGTTATAATGATTAGAGTAAATTTGTAGGTGGAGTGTGCATGTGATGGGGCAAAAATGTAGGTTTATTCTATAAAGACCAGGTGATAACAGCTGCCAGGTTGTAAGCGCTCACACGTTAATAAAACCATTAAATTTCAAGCTAAAGGGATACAATTCGCTCCCGATGCTAAATCGATAAAAGGAGCACGGGTGATGGGACCTTGGGAACTGCAAATAAATTGTCCTGGTGTATCATAAGGCTTTGCTGACTCTTAATGAGAAGTTTTCCATTTCTTTCCATTCATTAAACACAGAGATAAGTAGCTGTCAGGGTATCACAAGTAATATAAATACGCACTCTATGAGTTTAAGATATAGTCATATGAGAACTATGCAGTATATCTCCCACAAAAATATTATTTTTACCAGGAAATAAATTATATTCATTCTAATATCTAGTAACAATTTCACAGATGTTGTATGTATTGGTATAAAAGACACCTGCACTTAACCACTGTATCTAATAGAGACCTTGAAACTGTACGGCCATGAATGAAATGTCTTATGTCCAAGATTTCCAGCCACTGTAGCCATAGGTCAAGGGTAGGCAACCTTCGGCACTCCAGATGTTGTGGACAATATCTCCCATAATGCTCTTACAGCCATAATGTTGGAAATGCATCAAGGGAGATGTAGTTCACAATATATGGAGTGATAAAGGTTGCCTACCCCTTTCCTATGGCTTAGCAGTTGACTTAATAAAATTGAATCATTGACATTCGCTCCGGTTTACATAAAGCAAGGCCTACTGCTAATACGCCATTGTGTGCCATGTAGGACTATCAAGACACAAAGCTGCAGAGCTTGCCAACCCCTTCTATGCTAAAAGAATGGAAACTTGTATGACTTTTCAGACAGTTAGAATCAAACATGTACATAGGATCAAACCATCATACATTGGCAAAAGTACACACTCAGAGAAAACTTACTTCGCTGTCCTGTGTGATCTGTACCTGTTCTCCTTGCGGCACCTGTGCTATGTGGAGATGTCCCTGTAAAATTCAAAGAGGGGAGAGCGTGGTTAGACACTTCTGGGTGTCTCATATTCTTCCTTAAATGTATGTTGACTGGTCACCCCTATCTTCTAAAATCCTGCATGTAGTGATTAATGATTAATGATTATTCTTCCCAGACTGCTCAGGAGAAAGGAAATTAATTCAGTTTCACATGCAGCTTTGTTCATAGCAAACATAGGGATTCTGATTTATGACATGCCCTGAATCCTGTGGGCCTAATATTTGGGCCACATAGCAATTTATTCCTTACCAATTAATTTTAGTTGGAACCTGAGCAGATATGATAGTTTGGACCAACGTTGATCAATGCCTTAGAATAATAATATAGAAATATCTAAAAAATACCAGATATCCTATCTGCATAAAGAAACAATATACACTGACATCAGAAAGCTGTAACATATAATGTAATAACCTTTCTATATAAATAGATACAATATATACATTACTGATTGTGCTTAAGGTTCTCAATCAGTACATGTACTGATACAAGTAGAACAGCAGCTATGCATAAAATGTCTGATAGAGGTGTAAAAATGAATAACTAAACAGTTATTGGTTTTTGGAAGCCTAGTGCCCTGTGATATCATCCAAGAGCTACTAAAACTACTAGATGTATGTACTGAAAGAGCAGGTAGGCAACTATATGGTTTGCCAGTCTGCATTGTCTCAGCACATTCAAATGCAGGAGGAAGACGCACACAACAAAAATACAGTCACCTAAGGTGCAACCAGACCGGGCTGGCAAAACCGAAAAGCTGAACTTCAGTAGAAAGAAAGATAGATAGATAGATGTCTGGACACTTAAAGATCTGTTAGAGAGCTTAATAGCTTAAAACAACATTTTGGTTGTTTGCTGCAGCCCTTATTAAGCATGGTGTACATATCAAACATACAGGTATTTATATGGCAAACCATTAACAAAAGGTCAAACACATGTGGACATATTGCGTAGAAGTCAATTAATTCTAATATTAGGTACATATCACTTCATTTGGAAGCATGCAATGGGGAGTTTTCCATATGTTGCAAAAGCGGAAGTGACATCATCACTAATGGTGTTGCCTTCCTAACCCAAAATGTTTATTTACTGTATGCTCCAAAAAGTTAAAGAATCTCTCAAGTATAAGGCCAATAGCAGCTTAATAAAGGCAGCAGCAGGAATACGTAGCTTTAAGTAAATAAATCATGCTCACTAATAGTGCCCAGACATCTTTCGTTCTTTGTATTTTAGGACATTGGCATGCATTACACTAAACTTCCTATTTCATATTAAAATTATAAGCAGAGAACAGTTTGTACAGTGACCAAATCCAATCCTATCGCTGGCACAGATATTTCAAAACAGGCACAAGTTGGGTTTATCACTGTACATATTTTCATAGATTAAAAAATATAATATATATATATATATATATATATATATATATACACAAAAAATAAAAAAATGGAACCAAGATTAAAGATGCTCATTTTGGAATTCGGTCAAAAAGCTTTTTTTAAAAAAAAAAAAATTAAAAAAAAAAATATATATATTTTATTTTTTTATTTTTTTAAGACAAGAACAATTGCCTGTGAATTTCAAAAGAAACACAGTTCTCTATATCAAACAGTTTCATTTCCTTTGGAAGGAAGTTGTTCTATTCATAAGCAGGGAAAACAAAACATACTGAACTTATCAAACTGACAATAGAGACTCTACATTATATAAAAAAATAAAAGCATTTTAAAATTCATTCATGTTTGAGAAGATCCACTACATCTTCCACGAGTCCTGAAAGTAACACATGTATGCAGCTATTGCCTGACAAGTTACTTAGAGCTAATCAATCTCTCAGATCTGCGCTCACATTCTGTACAGTATAAATTAGGGGCTGCGCTGCTAAATGGCCTCATAGTTTAAATTTGATGGCTGGATAATGGCCTGTGGGCGTTTTTTTCTTAGTTTTGTTTTTGGTAACCGACTCAGTTTCTGTAATGTGTAAATTCTTAAAAAATCTTTTCCATACCGATAAGATGTTTGTTACTTAATGATAACGAACTGTTAACTGACCAATGTAACTTCCATATACCATGTTTAATTAGGGAGTAGTCAAGGTACAATAACCACTATGTGCTGATAGATGGCGTCATTAGGATGCAGATTCAATCCCCCTGTTCTTGGATAAATAATTATTGAGTAGTGTAATAAAAACCAGAGACCCATGTGGCACCTCAGGCCAGCCAACTGCTTATCCATTGCAAATGTGAAAGTTTAATTTCTACATTACCAATATCAATTTAATTATAAAATCTATGATCATTGTAGTAGGTCCTCTGACAAGGTCCCTAATTGAGCCAATAGACAGAACCCTCGGCCAAACAGCACCATAACCACTATTGTGGTAAGTAGTGGTTATGGTGCCTAGAATGATCTTTTAAGTTACCTTCATGTTGTGATATGCCTTTGTCTGCTTGCTATACAAGTCCAATAATCTTTTTTTTTAACGTATTTATTTATTTTAAGGGAGAGTGGGGGGAGGAGGATTTGGGGAAGGTTATAGCGAAAAGAGGTTTGACTTATTCAGCCAAGTGATATGTGTATCCATATCATATTAAATCACCTCTCTCACAAGGCAAGCCTATATATTTTAATGTCTCCCCCTCCAACTCCTTATTTTGAATATCCCCACCATATTTTTTTCTGTGTTTATTATTCAATCTTAGAATATAATGTAAGAAGCTCCTTGAAAACATTTCCTTTAAATATCATCATTAGGACTGCAGTGATTTGCAGGTCTGAAAATGTCTGGTCTAAATACATAGTTTCACCAGTTTTCATGGACACTACTCACTTGGATATAGAGAGCATGAATCAGTCTTCTGAGGTGTGCTTAAAAAAGTAGTCCAAACATTATGGAGCTATATTAACACTGGAATGCTAAACATAGCTCAATTGTGTCAGATTCAAACACAGCCTTGGCAGATATGGAGAAAACTGCAGTGCAAAGCTGTGTTCTGAGATTTGTTTAATTTATATAAGTACTGGCAGAACACACTCAGTTGGCCTCCAAAATAGTACTTTATTAAAGTTTATTCCATGCTTGAGGGATGGGTTAAACAAATCAGATTCCACTCAATATAATTAGTACATACAGAACTGATGCAGATTGTATAATGTATAGTATACAATCTGGTTCTTGAGAAATAAGTTACGGAACATATATATCAAGTTGGGAAAAACAAGGATGGGGGAAACTCCTAAGGAATTACACCAATAGTAATCGAAAACGAGATTGACACACTTCCCAAACTTACTAGAATAATAAAATATAATCTTTATTGGATACATTAAAATTCACAGTATAGAAATAATAAACAACACATATATAATAATATACATAATATGAAAACAACACACATGTAAATTGTATTGTCAGCTGTCAGGGAATCAACAATTAATCTCCCTTTAGGTATCTACGTATAGACAAAATGATCTATACAAATAATATATTATTATAATATATTATTTGTCTTTATATGGATACATGCATTGAGGAAGATTAATTGTTGATTCCTGACAGCTGACAATATTTTTAATATTTAAATTTGTGTGTTGTTTATAATGTCTATAGTGTGCATTTTAATTTATGTTATATTGTATTAGCTAGCAAGGTTGGGTAATGTGTCGATCTTGTTTTTGATTGCTATTGGTTCCATTCTGGCTCTGGTTCTGTTTAACAATGTGAGATAATGCAGATAAGGAGATTGTGCTTTGCCCAAACATTGTCAATAAATTAAATGAGCCAAACATTCTTTTGGCCGAAAATGCAACACAGCTTGACTGCAAAACAAGCACACTAATGGCTCTTAAAGAAGCAAGATGCACACCATTACTAATCCATTTGCCTATTCCATAAAGGATTTTAAAAATCATTGATAACCTGGATGTAAAAAGCATGGCTCTCAGTAATTTGCCTGATCAGAAATGTGTATAGGATTATTGAAAATGCTGCTCAACAGCAGACGGAGAAAGACCGTGACCACTCCACGTTGGTTAAAAAGGCCAACACATTTCAAAATGTGACAGAACCACAGAATTTAATCACATTGTCTTCCAGGTAGTGCCTGATTTCATAGGAAACGGTCCACAGCCAGCATTCTGCAATAGCTATAGTTATGATAAGATCTTGGAGACACATATTTCTTAGAACACCTTAGACCAGGGATAGACCTTCAGCACTCCAGATGTTGTGGACTACAACCGCTATAATGCTCTTACAATCATAACGCTGGCAAAGCATCTTGGGAGGTGTAGTCCAAAACATCTGGAGTGCCGAAGTTTGCCTGAGCCTGCCTTAGACAATAAAAAGGCTCCACCTACCACTTGAACCTGACCGTCCTCTCCGATTTGGTGAATTTGCACCTGTTGTGCGTTGGCTAGTGCATAATGTAAGGCCTGAGGTGGTGTTTGCTGAAGATCACTGGATGATGACACAGTATTCTGAACACCATCTGCAAAACATACAGACATGAAGATAAAACAATCACATGCTATCTACGTCCTCTAAAGTTGGATGTAATCAACATTAACCTGAGATCTAAATAAAGCAGATGAATAATGTGCACAGAATGGTGATAATTACGGGCTTCTTACTATTTAAATTTTTTTCTTATTCTAATAACAATTCAACTTCATGCCACTTCACAAATACACAGAAAGATGTGTTTGAATATATTTACACAAGTAGGAATGCTCAAATACAAAATAATAATAATAAATCAGTTTAGTAGATATGCCACACATAAAAGGATTATATCTATATAATGAGGCAATTTTTTTCCATTAGGGGTTTATCTAAAAATCAGATTGTAAAAGCTGCAGACCTCTTGTCTGCTTCTTTGCAAGCTCTCCTCTTCTAACCCCCGCCCAGACTTTCTGTGACTGTCCAATCACAAACTTCCCAATACAGCTCAATGAGAAGTCTTTGCAAGGCAGATGCTCTGTGGAAATGCTGCCCCTTGAGTTCAGTGCAACTAAGCTAACCAAACCAGTAAGTAACTGCACCAGTTGTCTGACTGACAGCCAGGGGGCAGTGGGGGGTGGGGTGTAACATGGTTCACTTAGAAAAGTGCAATTTCTATTGAAGGCTGCAATTTTTGTAAAAAAAAATAAAAGACACTTTTCACACAAAAAGCATTTTTAATTGTGGCCTATACAAGGCCTAGATAGTAATCTGGCAGGAATATTACAGATATATAAATGGGTGATCAATCGTGACATATAACTTTCTCATACACTTGTTCTATATGTGGAAAAATTATGCCATATTGTTTTCATCATGTGACATGTACCACCCGCAAAAATAAAGCATAATAATAATTTTTTAAAAAGCATCACACAAAAACTGTTTGTTGCTCTATGTTTTTCTGTTCTAGCAAGTGTATACACCAGCCTACACACAGTGCTCACTGGCCCTCGATGGGGTTGACCGGATGCGACAGAGAAATACACAGTGTGTTCAATAGAAACCTCTAGTGCACAGTGGGTGGCATCACACACCAAAACACTTGCACTGACATGCACAGCTGTTAGCCGTCAAAGGCTGAAAGCACTGACAAATATATTTCTCAGTTCCAGGCGACGACGTGCCTTTAATTTTTAGCTTGTTCACAACACCCAGTTATTAAGCTCCATTCATGTATTGCCCAGGCGAGACTGGATGACAGACCAGTGACATTCACCTACTTGTAACTATCTTATAATAATATATGCTGCAGTTCCTGACATTTTTACACGCAAAGACAGGCTTGAGCAGAACCTTGAGGACATGGGGCGCTACTGGTGCTGTCAATATCCTCCTCCAAGACCAGGAGATTGGGAGTATGGAAAGAAAATGGAAATTAACAGGAAAATCATTATAACAGTGCACAAAAGAGCTTGTTCTAGCATTTGCCAGCTGTGCTTACAGATGTGCACATTTGTTTGTAATTTTTTGTATTATTATTACTCAAGTTCACTGATGACAGAACAAATAACTTCATGCATTATTTTATTTATATATCTCCAACCGAGTATGCATCCATTGTAAAATGATAGCGCTGGGAAAATAGAAGCGGATGCGAAAGAGATGTTAGAGAAGTAGGAGTAGGGTAATGTAGGAAGGCGATGAGGCTACAAACAACTGGACGTGCGCTGGATGAATCTTTACTTTATCAGCAAAAAATATATATAAATGCCATATTTATAAGATTGTTTGTGTGGCCCACACCATCTTTACAGACCCCTCTACGAGACACACTGGTCTCTGGATTCTCTGGCCCTGCAAAACTAATTTTTATCCATTTTTAAACATTTTTTTTCCATAAAAAAATAAAACAAACACAAACATGAATAGAGCTCAGCTTGTAGGGAAGATATGTCAACAGTTATAAATCACCATAATGTAAACTCTCTGGCTCTGAATTTACAATTTTGATATGTGAGCGAATCCCTGGCACTCTGTATGAGGCTCCACAGCTGAGTTCCCTGTATCAGCATCTCATTTTAATATCTAGAGGGGTGGGAAGTGCTGGGAATGGTCTGGGACGTCCAACAACTGGAGTGTCTCACCTGATACCCCACAGTGTCTGCTGATACGTTCTCAAATTTAAAGGGACACTATAGTCACCAGAACAAGTACAGCTTAATGTTGTGGTTCTGGTGTCTACAGCCTGTCCCTGCAGGCTTTTAAATGTAAACATTTACATTACAGCCTAGTAATACCTCTAGAGATAGACGGCCACTAGAGGTGCTTCTTTTGCATGGAGGCGCTGAACATTCCTCATAGAGATGCATCGATTCAATGGCCTAAAATGTGTTTTTATAATTATAGTGATAGGAATACATGTTTGTATTGCTGTCACTATAGTGTTCCTTTAACTTGAATGCTCAATACATTGTATTTATAAAAGTAGGGATAATACACAAGATATATATTATTTATTTTTACTGGTGTGTGTATTTTTTTTTTATTTCTTTGTGGTTTCTCATGGCCAGGGATTTGGAGCAGATGCAAGGATGGACAGATGTATTTTACAAATGTTTTCTATTTTACGATATTTTCCCTTATTTTAAGCAAAACTAACTGAAACTATAAGTACATTTCTTTTTTTTTCTTCTACCCACCAACATCAGACATACTGCAATATAGACCAGTCGTATTGTCTCTACTTGTTTTATTACATATTTACCAACACCTGAGAATTCTGCTTCTCCCTCCTTCTATGGCATACACCTTTATTGGACCGGAATAGAGAGACTCTGGTTTGGGTCAGGTAAGCTCCCTTCAACAGTTAACTAAAAGCGCTAGATTTATGCATAGCAGCAAATGTCCGTCTCTATGAAGACGTTCTATGTAAGAAGACAAAGTGCGACTGCACATACTTTACAATTACCCTATTCCATCCTGAAGGAGATGCTGCTTTTTAGTTACTATACACTTTAAATAGTCCCTTTTATGGATGTTTGTTGAAAACCCTATTCAATCTGTTTTCAATTCACTTCTTGCACATACTAAATTAAAGATTTTTATTTTTTTCTACGATCTCCTCTTTAGCATTTAGACTTCTGGGGCATGACAGTGCTTGCCAGTAAGGTGGAACAAGCGACTCCCCCTTTAACCCTTCTGCAAACATTCCATAGCCAACGGCCAAACCCTTGGGCTTTATTCCATATCCCATCTCCTCATCCACACCTTGAATCAATCATTATTTAGAACTCGGTGTTATTTGCAAGTGCTTATTTCTAAAAATGAAAAATATTTGGAAAGAAAAAAAAGAAAGGAAAAAAAAAAAAAAGCTAGCATGCCTCCGAAGGCAGAATTTTTGGAATGTGTCTCTGCTAACTCCTCTTTATTGCGAGTAAAAGATAAATTAAACATAGCAAGTGTTTAAGAAAGACGTAAGGGGGGAATGTTCACAGAAAAGACAACTGGCCGGTCATGATACTTCCAACATGGAGTCTTGATTAATCCATTCGGTCTCTTCTTTTAATTAAACACAGATATATATTTTTTATTATCAGACACTGCATCACAGCGGCAGCGTGATTAATTATTACTGAAAGTAAATCACTTGAAATTTGTAACATGGCGACACTTTCAGAGAGCGCAATAAGAAAAAAAAAATCCACCTTATGATTTCATGCAATGAAATGGAAAAAAATGACTACACAAATGTTTATAAAATAAAACAGATGTTACTAGTAAATATAATGTAGATGTAAGTAAAGCGGTTGCCATGTTATTTTATCAGTCATTTCCTCTATTGATAAATGCAAATATTTAGTTTTTAAAAACTGATAGAGAGAACATTTTTTCCCCAAGATAGAGATATCAAATTTTCAGGTTCAGAAAGAGGTATAACTCCTTTATAAATCCCTATTCATGTAATTTGACGTACGTACGTCCTCACACACGGTTGCTGAAGATTTCCATAACATTTCACACAAGTAACCTCTTGGCACTTCTATAAATCTTGGCTGTCGAGGCTTTGTACAAAGACCCCAACCCATATTCTGGTGGGTGCATACGTAAACGCACGCACATAAGGCTCCACCATGATTAATAAAGCAACACTCTGGCATGTATGTCATAATCAAGTAAAACCGCTGTCATTTACGTTGTTTAAGTTGCATATTATCCTTAAAGTATAAGACACGCAGGTAACAAATTACTGGGCGCCAAAGCAGACAGCAGACAGGACCCATTGTAAGTTATTTTCAAAAGGAGAACTGAAAAACACATGTAAGGGGTCAGGCACAGTTATAGGTCAAGTAAAATAATTTAATTTAACAACTTTGAGAACTATTTACGTTCTACAACAGCGCTTGGAATAAGATCATGTGACATGGACAGAGCATCAGTTAATGTAAACTAAACTGCAGATGATCACAACGTACCCTTCAAACAGACACTGTGGATATATTGATATGTGTGATGCTTCCTTCAGGGTAAAAAGATACATCCATCTTCAGAACAAAAGAGGATATAAGATATAGGGCCACTCGATGATGAATGTCAGGTGGACTTTGGTGCCACTATAAAACATTTTCTACCCTCAAGGCAGAAAATAATTCATTTTAAATATCCTGTGTTAGATCCATGATATCCTATCTCTGCTAAGCACAGTGAGTTATGGGTAAACATTCCTTTCTAAATGTTACTTCAGAAATTCCTTTATTGGACTTTCAGTAAACAGATTAGCACTTTGTTTTTGGTTAAATATAGAAGGACGACCTCTGTCATTGGATTTAAGTGTTTCTTAAAGGGAAACTCCCTAGTTTATTTTATAATTCAAAATATTAGTTATAAGGTGGAAAAGTTAGCAACCTGCTAACTAATGTAACATGAAAATCCATTTGTTATTCTGAGTATAAGTGCCGACTTATCTATAATCCTCAGCACTTCCACAGCTCAACTCACAAATCCTATACACGGTATTCCCTTTAACCCTCTCTGGACAATGATAACATCTCCTATGTAGTTCCAAAATGGGATCTGCGTATCCCTGGTTCTCACAGAGTATCACTGGATACTAATGGATATTGTTGATGGAAGCAGAGGTGTCTGCTGCCTATATGGAAAATCTAAATAAATAATTCTTGAATCTGGTTTTATATTCTAGTTTGAACACACAGACAGACACAAAACAGTTTTAGTAGGCACTAGCAGGTATGCAAAAAAAAAAAAAAAAAAGGGAAGAAATTCACGTTCACTATTTGGGCAAATTTGCAGCTTCTGCAGTGAGTTCTCACTAGAATATGAAGTGAGCTAATCATGCTCGTCCTGAATCCACATTTCATAAATAATTGTTAGAAAGACAGGCTGCCACGGGGATGCTACCAATGGTGCCATTTTGCTGGAGCTATTTCTGCAACATACCTATTAGCAGCAGGATTTATGGGGACAGGCTGGAAGTCTCAAACACAAGCTTATTTCTGGTTATACACACACACACACACACACACACACACACACACGATCCAATACACAAGAGACTGATGCAGATAGAAAGGCAAGCGCTACAGGACATAAGGCTATCCTTTGAGAGGGCACCCCTGCCAGAACCCGCAAGGGTGGCACTGGCACCCGACCATTATAGTGAGCAAGGGGCCTCAGATGACTCCCCTGGGGAGATGGAATCAAGTAACTCTCCTCACCCAGCTGGTGTATACCTGCAGGCTGACTCAGACGAAGATTCATCCCCATCCACAAAAGGAGACATTAAAAAGTTATTAGTGGACCTAAGGGAAGTGTGGAAGTCAGACCTCCAAGAAACGCAAGCTGACATAAAGGCCCTGCAGCATACAGTATCAGCGGCTGAGGTCAGAGAACAAGCTCGGGATACTCAACTCAAGACGACTACACAACGGGTTGAGGGTCTCGCCTCACAGGTCAAACAACTGCACAAAATAGTGACCACACTGGAGTCCCGGCACCGGCGACGAAATGTACGCCTGAGAGGCATACCTGAACAGGTAGAGTGGGGAGACATACTGTCATATGTCCAAAAGCTGATTATCTCAATGGGAGTTCAAAAGGCGACAGACACCCCATGCATCCTAGCTGCTTTTCGGGTGCGCAAAGCTGCAGCGGCACCAGCGGACGCACCGAGAGACATTATTGCAACTACCAAAGACATTGCGGTGCGGTCCGCCATCCTGAATAAATCCAGAACAATGGGTCGAGTGCATTTCGAGGGCCATAACCTATCCATCTACAGTGACCTCCCATTCCTTGTCCTAGCAGAAAGGAGGCAACTGGCACCGGTGGCTAAGAAGTTGCGAGACTGCTCAGTCAAGTACCGCTGGAACGCAGAAGGCTCCCTGGCCGTCACACGAGGCGCGGAAACACTCACCCTGATATCCTCGGATGACCCAGAGACGCTCTATCATAAATTAGGCCTATCAGCCACCAACGCATTAGAGGGAGCAACCGGGGCAGATACACCACGTGAGAAAAGAACCTCAGGAAGAGCGCACCAGCGGAGCAGCCCGACTAAACAACAGTTCGGACACTCCATAGCGATTGTTAATAGACAGACTATAACCTAATTCTACTGACCTATATGGTCAATCGCTACAACTAAGCTAAGGACCAATGCTATTGTTTTTGACCGACGCCTTCCATTTATCCTTAGTCCCTCTCATTTGTCCCTTGTCCATGTTCTACATCTCTTGCTGGCATTAATGTGTTTGCTGGACCATATTGAACCGTATACTCTCTATTTGTTTATTCCTCGCATATAATGGCACAGAGATATACATGCTTATAACTCTAATAAAATATAAATTAAAAAAAAAAAAAAATGTGTTGCTTAATCGTGATCATTAAAAAATAATTCAGACTTACAGCACTGTATCTACTGAAAGTGTCTTAACAGGAAAAAAAAAAGCCCATCTTTGCTTTAAAAGCCACGAGCTCTGTCCAACACTAAAGATCCCACAGGAAAATATCTAGTGTTAAACATTCAAAGCAATTTGTTATGCAAGCCTGGAATAAAAGCTTTGGCATAATCGTCAATTTTACTAAAGCTTTTATATTGCATTAGTTGGCCGGGACTGAAGGTTTTAA
Organism: Pelobates cultripes; assembly: GCA_933207985.1. Taxonomy (NCBI): domain Eukaryota; kingdom Metazoa; phylum Chordata; class Amphibia; order Anura; family Pelobatidae; genus Pelobates; species Pelobates cultripes. The sequence continues at coordinate 11,208,642 of OW240923.1, read as the reverse complement.
TATCTGTAAATTTACCAAACTGTAAATGAAATGCTTTGATGTGTTGAGCGATATAATTGATAATGTAGGTGGACGTCTGGGCACTATAGAAGGTTTGGAAAAGGAGATAGTGGAGGAGGCAATTACTATCGAGACCCAGGTTAGTGCTACCCGTGGTAACGATAGCTAAAAGCTAACCAGTTCTGACAAGGCCAGGCATGCGGCCCTCGAGAATAGAAATATAAAACACAACGCATATGCTGTGAAGATTAAAAGTTGGCAGATCCACAAGGAGCACAAACTGCAGCGGTCAGAGTCTCTTGCACAACCAAGTGTGATGTTTCCAAGTGGATGTGCCAGAGGAAATACTGAAGCTAAACATCACTGTGATCCCAACAATCTGTTCCAATTTCTATGTACAAGTCGCATTGTAAAACCAGCGCTTCTTGGGGTGTTTATTTTTCACCTTTCCCATGATGGTTTCCAGTAAAGCACAATATCAAGTCTTCCCCTCAAGAGAAAATCCAGATTAATTCGTGGTGGTCTAGTCTTAACTTGGAATTCCCGCGTCAGTCACTTGACAAATGCTACCACCTTGGAGAGCCTAGAGTTGTCTCCATCTACTGTGCAGAGCTTTGAGCGGCTTTATTTCCTCACCAGGTTCATTCTGCTCTATAGATTCCCATATATACATCACTCATCATGCACAGATCTTTTCGGGGCTGGATTACCTGTAAGGCAGCATAGGTGACCGCCTAGGGCCTTAGGTCTGAAGTTCCAGTTCCATCTTCAATGATCTGGCATGGAGATCAAAAGATATCCTTACGTGTCCCTGTACTTCTTGAAAGCAGCATTGTGGTCTGCACCTCTACCAGGTGCAGATCCCTTTAAGAGCTTCTTTGTGATCCCTAGGACTGCGAGAGAGCTTTTAAAGTGATTTGCACCTGATGCAGTTAGCAATTCTCCCCCACAGTACAACTAGTGAAAGGCCTCCCCCGTCCCCCCAGGTAATATACCTACCAAAAGGTAAGCATGACAAGAAGGGAAATGAAAAATCTCTCAGACCTCAAGATACCAAAACACACAAACAACTCCGTCATGCTCTGACTCCCATACACATAAACACAATTCAACCAGTACACACACAACACTCAATTAGCACACAAGCACACTCAGCCTCCCCCGATAAAATTCAGCTTCCCACACACACAACATCCAGCCGGTACTACCTATAGGACACACAAAAATGAATCTCCCTAAACACACACAACATATAGCCATCTCTCACACACAACACTTATAGAACAGAGCCCAGGGCTCTAGGAGGGGGCTCCAATATAGCATGCAGCCCAGGTCCCAGAGCAACCTTAATCTGGCTCTGAGCATTTTACTGCTCTTTCTCCAACTGTTCTTCATCTAAAGCCTTATTCTGTCAGCACATTCTTTGAGCCTCAACCATTTACCTACTGGTCCATCATTAACAAGACCAGGTTGTATTGACATGAATACGTTATTGCAGAAAACTCCATAATGAGCACAGAATTAACAAAATGCGATTAAAACAGGCTACATTATTAGTGATTGCTATCTAAGTGATTTATGAGCATACTCCAAATGATTGAGGTTTGATTTAGACAATGCACTCCCTACCATGCACCTGAATTAATCAAAATCATAAAAAAAATGTTTTGAATAAGCCTTTGCACATATTAATGAGGTGCCAGAGCCAATTACATTGTTGAAAAGAAATGATATAAAATTATAGATAAAGATAAGATATATTTTTTGCTGAACATTTGCTAGTACTTTACGTCAGGCACACGTCAGCTGACATATCCCAGTATACATAGATGGTAACTTGTGCAGGAAGTTATTCCATAAACTATCGGCTGCATTGTTATGAACTATTGTTCTAGAAAATTATTGGAAAGGATTAAAATGTTCTTCAAATAAACAAAATAAATAGCCTAAAAGTGGCTTTGTCCTTTCTGTGGTTTAGGATACTCTATATGCTCTTAAGTCCCATTTTTATAAATATTCAGAAGAAAATGACAAGGACATTCATATTTGGCAATCTCTGGCAGTGGATGGAGTTTAGTTCTTGTATCTGGGGATACATTATTTTCACGGTATGAGATGTGAGGCACCATCCAGGGCCTGGAGAGGTTGATTTTATATTGCAGGATCAATGCCTTCCATCACCGGGGGCTGCTGTAACCACAGAGGTTACTGTCGGGAGAAGGGGTGGCAGCAGCAAGCCAAATTATCCACCGCCCTCCTCAATTCAAACTTACTTAATGCCTTGCATGCCTCCTCTTTGCCGGTCCTACTGGTTTGCTTGGCAGAGGACAAGGGGGGCTGACTCTCACACACAGGGGAATAGAAACGTATTCTCCTACTCTCCCAGTGGCAGTGCTAAGCAGTCATACATGGATATATGATGATACACAGCCTATATCCCCGAGTTATAGAAGAAAAATGTTTACTATTCAAAATCTCTAATGAGACAGAGAGGTATTTTTGTAAACCCTTACACACTTATTATCCGTTAATAGGGCAGGCACTTAATAGGGTTCATAAGTGTTTAGGGTTTAGAAAAATACCCCTCTCAGAGATTTTGCATTTTAGCTTAAAGAAGCAAGGTGAATTGTTAGTTTAGGACTCACCCAAGAGATTTGGCTTGACGTGGCAGGTGAGCTTACACATTGGAGCAATACTAAAAACCTCCAGTTATTACAAGGGATTTTGCATTGTGTGCAGGTAACTTTATTTATTTATTTTAAGGGGTTTATCGGGCTGATGTGTACTACAGTCAATGCTGCCGCCCAGGAATAGTGGGAGTTCATTTTCTATGTTTATATCCACAAGCTACCTCCTTTCTGCTTTGGTCAACACTAGTGTAAATGAATGCCGAATGCTCTCCTGTGCGATAATGCTAGAATACACTTAAGATAATAATGGAAGCACAGTGACATGACGTCTGGCAATAAAATGATAAGATATGTAATTCATTAAAGGCATGTGACATAATAAAAAATAATTAAAAAGCTATTTATATATATATATTTTAAATAATGACAGAGCCCCTTCAAGTGATACCACTTTAAAAGAAGTTAATCTCTATCCTTCAGCTACAGGAAAGAAAGGCCTACCTGCATTCACCTATAAAACTGGACCACACACAGATAAATATACAAATAAAACAGTCATAATAATAATTATAAAAACATAGTGAAGAGGGCGGGAAAAAAAAACAAAACCCCCCAGGTTTTTCTCTGCCCCGTGAATGGAATTTCCGAACTAATGTGGCTTGACAGGTCAAATATGTTGGAGGGAAAAAAGAAACCTGCAACTCTTTGCCAATCAAAACCTGCAAACATATTGTACCAATCTATTCTAATGACTTGCCAGTATTTGTACATGCCAAATCTGGCTCCATGTGTTGTTCTTTAGTCAGCTTTAAATGGAGTTGAAAGGTAATAAAATCTCCAGTGACTAGCGAACAATGCTAACACAAAACTAACCTTTAACAAATATAATAAAGATAAGACAATGGATGAGCAAGACAGGCATCAAGCCAAACTTCAGGCACACCAATAAGCGTCTGATCGCTACTGTTTGTTATAAAATGTATATTTCGATTTACCCTCCTCCATAATCATTTCTTGCTGTGTAACACAGAGTGTAAACTAAGCAGAAAAATCACCTAATTCCCCTTTCTACTTTATTTCCCAGCAACACGCTGATCAGATAAAAAGAATCACTGGAAGGTAACCTCTAAATAACAGCAGATTTATTTGTTTTGTTTTCACATTATTAAAGTGTATTTTACATTTAATCCAAAAAGGAAAACAAGGTAGTTTGCCGTTATATAATATTCTCAGGAGGGGGGGAGATATTTAGAAAAATGTATGGTAAAGAGTGTGTAAAATCTCTACCTCGGGTAGGAGGCCTGACTGCTGGAGTTCCATGAGGAAACTTAAATGTTACACAATAAGTGGGAAATATTACCTCCCAATTTTCTCTCTGGAAGCTACAGCTGGTCTGATATACCTAGCAGGCTCCACAACTAATGTTTTGAGGTTCCCGCTGCTAAGACTAAGAGCTGGGTAGTTCTGCGGCCTATCTATGGTCCTCCTGGTGGAGTTGGTGTAAGGGAAGCTGACGATCTCTCTGCTTTTAATCTGCCTGGAAATAGAGTCTCAGTGGTTGAGCCCCATTCCCCACTTCCCCTTGCTGGTGAGGGTGATCTTGGCGTTTATCATACTTGAGTCCAGCTGAGTGCAATAACCTACTAAAAATGGTGGATACCATGCGCCTACTGAGTTCTCATGGCCCACTGCCCTTCCGTATGGAGAAGCTCGTCAAAATATTTGAAACCTTTTAGGCGAAACTATCCAGCAAAATGCAGCACCTCTTGCATTACTGACCGCTAACCTACCTAAGCGTTCATAACATTATGTTCCTAATTAAGCGGTGGATTCTGCTAGACAAAGGGGCCTGGCAGTGGACCAGACGCCTCTACAATCACCCAGAGTAATAATGCCAGCTTGGCTTGCCCAAAAACAATGTAGGTTGCCATAAATGTTGAATAACTGTAATAGAAAATCGCTACAACTCCCGCTGCAGGGGAATCGGGGCAATGTTTCCAACGACAGCTCTTCGATATTGAGGTTGGGTGTTTGGATGCGTTGGGAGAGCTTGCCAGATCTTGTATCACGAACCATGAGGCTTAACCCAGCATTGTGGGAATGTGCTATGTCTCTGGTGGGTGTAGGCTTATGAACCGAGGACAGGGAGAACCTCTCCAGCAGGAGGTTATTCTTACAATACCACCTCTGCTGCCTTTAAATGTGGCCCAATGATTTCTAATTGCTGTTGGATGCAACCTTTACCTATATTATTTATATTTCCCTTGCTTTTCATTATGCTTCAATGTTGTGTCTTATACTTTGAAAAAAGAAAAAAAAAATTCTAGCTGCCATACTTCTCAAACCGAGTTACTGTACTGCCTAACATTTGAATGAGTATTATGTGTTACCTTCCACACTGCACAACCAAATTATATTTTAAAAAAATAAATAAATCTGTACTGCAGTCACTACTGCGATGCCACTCCACCAGAATGAGCATATAGCAGCATTGCATGCTTTTCCAAGGGATTGCATAAGGGTTCAATTAATTTCTTCAAGATTCAGAGTTTAAAACATTATTTTGCAGACCAAAATCTGTACTACTAAATGGATTTGAAGGGTCTTAGAGTTTTACGAATACAAATATATTTGCAATAATCAGCTAGAATCTGTTTCAGACCTGACTGGATCTGCCACTGTGAAATTCAATTAAATAAATACATTTTTTTTAAAGTATTCAAAAAAAATAAAAATTTAAAAAATAATTATATATATATATATATATATATATATATATATTAAAAGAGCTACAGGTTGGATTTTATTTTATTATAATTTTTTTCTATGTTTTCAAAAACGCAGATTAGAAAATTAAAATCTAGCAATGACAGGATATTGAGGGCTCGATCATTCAGTAAATCACAGCCCCTCCTGTACACAGTAATCTATGACCCTACGGCTTCATTGTGGTTTGGACGATCTCAACGTCTGGTGATTTGTTTTTCTAGTTTAAAAACGGGATAAGTCTGGTCAACCCATCATCATTGTTTTCGTTATACAGCACATGATTCCAGAAAGAAAGAAAGAAAAAGGAAAAACACCAAAACACTCAGGTTTTTTTTGTTGTTTTTTTTTTTTTTTTTTAACAATACCCATTATTTCCTTTAAACAAATTGTTTCTTCAAAAAAATTATTCGTTTAAAGAAGAATTTACATTTAAAAATGCATTGTTGCTTTGACGGCTATCGCATAATAAACTGCATTAGTGCCCCGGTCCCATTTTATATTAACAATCCCTAATTTGTAAGGTTTATTTGCTGACTGTATTACATGCATCTAAACATTCAGCAACTATCCTGCTAAAAAAAATAGCATTTATTTTTTACCCTAAATGTCCTCCTATATACATACACAGTATCTCACAAGCGAGTACACCCCTCACATGTTTGTAAATATTTTATTATATCTTTTCATGTGACAACACTGAATAAATGACACACTGCTACAATGTAAAGTAGTAAGTGTACAGCCTGTATAACAGTACATTTACTGTCCCCTCAATATAACTCAACACACAGCCATTAATGTCTAAACCGTTGGCAACAAAAGTGAGTACATCCCTAAGTGGAAATGTTCAAATTGGGCCCAAAGTGTCAATATTGTGTGTTGCCACCATAATTTTCCAGCACTGCCTTAGCCCTCATGGGCATGGAGTTCACCAAAGCTTCACAGGTTGCCACTGGAGTCCTCTTCCACTCCTCCATGACGACATTACAGAGCTGGTGGATGTTAGAGACCTTGTGCTCCCCCACTTTCCGGTCGTTATCATGTTGAAATACTGCACTGCAACCCATTTTCTGAAGGGAGGGGATAATGCTCTGCGTCAGTATGTCACAGAACATGTTGGCATTCATGGTTCCCTCAATGAACTATAGCTCCCTAGTGCCGGCAGCACTCATGCAGGCCCAGACCATGATATTCCCACCACCATGCTTAAAGGACCACTATAGTGCCAGGAAAATATACTTGTTTTCCTGGCACTATAGTGCCCTGAGGGTGCCCCCACCCTCAGGGACGCCCTCCTGCCGGGCTGGAGGGAGAGGAAGGAGTTAAACTTACCTTTTTCTCCAGCGCCGGGCGGGAAGCTCTCCTCCTCCCCTCCGGCTGAATGCACATGCGCGGCAGGAGCTGCGCGCGCATTCAGCCAGTCACATAGGAAAGCATTCATAAAGCTTTCCTATGGACACTGCGTCTTCTCACTGTGATTTTCAATGGTCCACTGTGATTCTCAATGAGACAGCCACTAGAGGCTTTAGAGGCTGGATTAACCTATTTATAAACATAGCAGTTTCTCTGAAACTGCTATTTTTATTAAAAGAAATGGGTTAACCCTAGCTGGACCAGGCACTTCATTAAGCTGAAGTGGTCTGGGTGCCTAGAGTGGTCCTTTAACTGTAGGCAAGACACACTTGTCTTTGTACTCCTCACCTGGTTGCCGACACACACGCTTATACGTTTATATTTGTCTCATCAGACCACAGGACATGGTTCCAGTAATCCATGTCCTTAGTCTGCTTGTCTTCAGCAAACTTTTTGCGGGCTTTCTTGTGCATCATCTTCAAGGACGAAGGTCATGCAGACCAATTTGATGTACTGTGCGGCGTATGGTCTGAGCACTGACAGGCTGACCCCCTTCCAACCAACCCCCCCCCCACCCCACCCCTGCAGCAATGCTCATACGTATATTTCCCAAAGACAACCTCTGGATAGGACACTGAGCATGTGCACTCAACTTCTTTGGTAGACCATGTCGAGGCCTGTTCTGAGTGGATCCTGTCCTGTGAAACCACTGTATGGTCTTGCCCACCATGCTGCCGCTCAGTTTTAGGGACTTGGAAATCTTCTTATAGCCTAGGCCATCTTTATGTAGAGCAACCTTTTTTTTTCTTCAGATCCTCAGAGAGAGTTCTTTGCCATGAGGTGCCATGTTGAACTTCCAGTGGCCAATAAGAGAAAGTGAGAGCGATAACACAAAATGTAACCCTGCTCCCCATTCCCAAATGGGCCCAATTTGGACATTTCCACTTAGTGTACTCACTTTTGTTGCCAACGGTTTAGACATTAATGGCGGTGTGTTGAGTTATTTTGAGGGGACAGTAAATTTACACTGTTATTCAGGCTGTACACTTACTACTTTATATTGTAGCAGAGGGTCATTTCTTCAGTGTTGTCACATGAAAAGATATAATTAAATATTTACAAAAATGTGAGGGGTGTATTTAAATAAACAAATCCATGTGATAAACTTGGTCCATCCAAAAAGAGGAATCCACTTCCCATATGGTGGCTGCTTGAAGGAGTGAAGGAATCATTACAACAGGGATATCCAACCCTGGATCTGGAGATGTTGTTGGACTCCATTTGCCAAAACTTTCAGCCCATCCGCTGTGTTAGAATTTACAGCCTGGCTGCAGCTGATAATATTGGCAGAGTAGAATACACAAAAAAACATCCACATCTGATGCCGCTTCGGACATCCAAGCACTGCTTCAGAGAGCACAATGCCTTACACATCCTGCAGAGAGGAGATTACCAACAGCGACGCTGCCTTCTTTTCATTCTGGTATAAAATTGGCATATGTTTTTAATACCTAGTTTTTTAAAGTCTGGGGACAGTGAAGAAGAAATAAAACATCAGCGTATTTCTAAATGAGATACCTGCACATAAAAGTCTGTTTTATTTTATTTTTTTTAAATATATGCTGCGTTTGTGAATTGGTTTTATTATTTCACCCTCAGTGCTAAAGAATTTATTTACAAGATTAATTTTATGAACTCAGTCTCACGGATTGTCACTAAGACACTAAGAATGGCCTGACTTCAGGTGACACTTTATTGACCTGTGTCAATATTAAATAATAGTGAACATCTTCCCTTTAATGCTGTATCTGTAAAGTGATGTCTCATGTTTTGCATAGTCTGTTGTCAGAGTTTCTCTCTCTCTTTTTTTTTAAAGTTCTTGCTGAACAAACAATGCATATTTTCCATTAGATACTTAATCTACTTAAAAGGATTTGTTGGAGATTTTCTGCGGCTGACACAAGGTTTGCATCTGGGAATAGACAGTTCCAGGCTGAATCTCAGAGCAACTAGCCCTGATGCCTTCCAAAATGTGCGCTGAACAGCACTGGAGTTTAAAGTTAAATAAAAACTATTGGCAAAGGCTAATTCTCAGACGGTTAACTCCTAGATGAGAGCAGTCCTTTCCAGAATTTTACACTTATCAGGGGCAGTAAACCATGGCGAATCACATTGACATCAGCATCAAGATGGCCATGACAAGTCAGTCTGTTTAGGTTCTATGCCCTGATCCTGTCAAGTTGTATGCACCTCATCAAAAGTTAAAATGAGAAGGGCCAGACTTTAAGGCATTGTGCGCCCAAGATGGCATCCGTGAGGGACTCATGCCTGGCCTCTTCGGAAGACAGTGCCATGGATGAGCTCTATGATTTCTCGCAACCGGCAAAAGCTGTGTATTACTTTTCACAATAGTCTCCTTCCAGCGAGCAAAGCCAGTATCAATGTTCTTCTCTCGAGAATAAAGTTGCAATTTGCCACGGATTTCTCCAAGATCCAAGAGAATATGACCATGCTGGTGTGCTTTGTACAGGCGAATGAAGATGATGTGGAGGCTACGGGGTCCAAAAACCAATGGCTGCCAACATTGAAGGCCTTAAACAAGTTCAGTAATTATTGGATTTAAAACTGGCAACTATGGAGGACATGTCTCAGGATTCACAGAATCTCAAAATTCGCTTGATACTTCTCCTGCTCAGGAAGCTTTGGGCCTCCTTACTATTCCCTGCCAAGGCCAAGAATTTAGCTGCGGACTCCAACTTTGGAGTAGACACATCCTCCATAGAGCCAGCCTATGTCCCAGTAAACCTTCTCTTTCATTTTCACACAGAGGCAGACAGCCAAGCGATAATGACTGCTGACAGAACGTCGCTAAACCATTTTTCTTGAAGGCCATGTTCCCTCCTGCCTCACTGCAGCTTACTACACAAGTCTAATGTGATTACAAAGCCACTTATCTCTGGGATCCAGGGTGCAAGCTCAGCATTACACATGATGGAAAACCACTTCATTTTACTAGTATTTTATGCGCTACTGCGTTTGCTAATGCATTGGGACTCTCTGTCAGCCATGTCTCCAGTTACATGCAAGCACCCTACCACAAAAAACTGGGATGTCGATAAATAACAGCCATTTTACCTGGCCAGATCCATCACAGAAGCCCTCCACATCTTTCACCTGTGGACGGGATGTGAGACCACTATATGCTGCCTTCAGCTACTGCTTTATAATTTGGTGGTTTCTTTTGTTAGATATGATTGCGGTTTTCCTCAATTCTTGTTTTTTTGACATGTTGCAACATGTATTTTGCAAGTTTGCCCTGTAGTATAGGTTTATCCCTCTCTATATGGCTCTTCTCCCACAGCCCATACCCCTCTATCTAGCAAAATGAACAGCAAATGTAAACTATATTCGACTTTTAACTTCACAGTCGGCGGTTTGGTCTGCCTTGAGTTTTTCTGACCTGGGTTTCTCGCACATGTCATGCCCAAATGTTTGTTTTTGTGATACTGTGACAAAAAGAAATGTAGCAGTTGATAAGAGTGTCATCGATGCTTGTATTACTTAACTACTTACTAAAATAAAAATATAAATAGGAGAATAAAGTACCTGAGAAATACAATTAGTGAGGACATGGAGAGAAAAATATCTGGAGGCTGTTGGGAGACCAAGGAGAATGAAGAATATAAAAGGGGGAGTTGATTAATAAAGTAGTGACGTGATCGATTCATGGGGCGTTTTGTCTCACTACAAAACCTGCCACACCAGAACACTAGGCATTTTAAAAAAGGGTTAAAAAATACATAACTATTCTTTCCCTTCACAGACTAATAATGAGGCAGGTAGAATACACCACTTATTGTCATTGTAATATGTCACTCACATACAATGGTTTAAAGAGGGTTTGGTTTTGTGTGTGTAGTTTTTTGCTTTTCCTTTTTTTATTATTTTTTTTTTTTAAGAAAATTAAATTGTTGCTAAAACATGTCATTTTTTTCTCTCCATCAAAATCAGATACTTTTACATTATCCAAAGAAAGATCAAAGACCGAGAGTTTATGTAAAAGATTAACCACAAATAGAAACCAACAAGCGCAGAGGGTTCCTTGGAAAATATAACGCCTTGGCAATATCTGGACATAACTCTACTCGAGACTCAAAACAACAAATCAATCAAAAAAGCTTTGACTGCATTCATATTGGCCAATTAAAACATTGTTTTTTTATGCCATTGTGAACTCTCTAGACAGCAACATGTACAATGGTGTTAAAATAAACCTGTCACTCACAGCTAGTATTTAGTTGTACTTCAAGGCGTGAACGTTTAATTTATTTATTTTTTTGTGACAGAACATGGCTGAACATTGGTTCACTGGGCCTTTTGAGAAATGATGGAGGTTTTTTTTAAACTAGAACATTTTTTACTTTAAAATCTATTCATTCTTGCCAGCAGAGATCGATCTCTGCAAAAAGGTAGAAATAGGCGGCCAATGAAATGAGACATTCAACTTCCATGATGTCCTGCAAACCTTAGTTAAAGTTCTGAGACAGCAGAGCGGGGGGGGGGGAGCAGGGGTGAAAACATTTGGCCGTCCCTAAAGTTCACAATATTCTTCTTAGTGTAAGCAATCTTTGAGCTCAGACAAAAACAGGGAGGTGAATAGATTAATACACAGCTTGGATGAAGACGAATAGACTATTTTGCTCATGACAGAAATCGTTTTTTCAGGCCTTGCGTCTTCAAAATTAAGCAGATGGAAAGTCAATCAGTTGTACAGCAAATTATTTTTTGGCGGAGTTAAGCATCTGAATGGACAGGGAGCCAGGTACATAGAAAGAGAATCTATGATTCTGTGCAAAAATGACATGCATTCTTGTGCAAATCTCAGTGGGAGCACATAGCCGGCATTCTGTGGAACGGCAGTGAGGTAGCTGCCCAACGTCTGCTTTGCTGAATGTTATGGGTGTTCTGACTGTAGGAAGCAAGTGGAAGATGCTACAAACGGCCTCAGGGAGCGGTAAAAGATGATTTTCAACTTGCAAGGAAGATTAGCCATCCAAAAACGGTCCATAAAAATCAGACCTCGTACATCACGTCTGAGTTGCGGCGGGACCGTGCGTGAAAGAATGGTCATCAAATTTATTTAATATCTTTATTTTATAACATACAATCTCATTGCTTTGGCTTTTAACTCATGTATACTGAATGTTTTTTATAAAGTCCCTTGCGCCTACCTTTCCCAGTCCCTTTCTGACAGTCATCTTTATAGACCTTCAGTCAGATTATCAATCTGACTCGATTCTCAATATTTTGCAACTTTCTGTTGCTTTTTCAAACTTTTGCCTGCCGCATTTTCAGTCAGGAGATCTTGAACAGCAACAGACAGCTGTCAGAAAGTAGGAATGGGGAGGACAGAAAGGTAATCTCCCCTCCCCCATCAAAAATAAAATTTTTAATATTTGAATAAAAATACATTTATACAAATACATTTATAAACACTCTAAGCACCATAACCACTGTAGTGATTGTGGTATCAAGAGAGCTCCGTCATCCTCCTAGAGTAATTAGTTTGACAATTTACCTGGGTTCTGCTAGGCACCTGCAGCCACAGCCCTACTGTCAGACTCTATTTGCAGGAGAATCCAGTTAGCGCTACTGGGCTAGGCAGGATTGTGCTTATTGGTTGAGTATTTTAGCTGAGCACTTTCAGCAAATCTGTGTGTACCTGTAACACATCTGCTTAGTTCACTAAAGAAATCAAGCTTCTCCTGTAAAAAAGACCGCAAAAAAACGCATGCCTCCATAAAACACAGTAAAGTTTGGCAAATTACTCTGGGCAGGTGTCACAGCATGCCTGCCTCCATAACCACTACAGACAGCTGCAGTTGTTTTGGTGCTAGAAGTGGACAAGGGACACTGCACACTGCACCCAGACAACTTCTTTAAATAACAATAATACTTCAACAATGACAATCGGTGTAAAGCAGCTGATGAGATTCATCGTAAACACGTAGGGTACAAACACACAGAGCTTACAATCTAGGAAGTCGATTTAAAACGTGCCATGGAAGGGGCTACCTTAGTAAGTGATATACAGCCGTTATAAAATATGTCAAATCTTGCTGAACACCAAAGTATTCCTCCATCACACATCCTGTACTTCTAAAGACCCCATGGCCACAATTTTAGTTTTCTGTCATACTAAATTTCTCTGCAATAAAACATTCACAGGACCTCCAGGGAGTAGACTGGGCACAGAAGCACCACTTACACCACAAATTGGGAACCCCTTTTACCAGTGCTGCTACCTTCTTCCTGCCTAAGTAAGTGCCTCGATTATACTTATTTCAGAAGATTTTCTCTCATTTAAGATACCACTACGAAAGAGAAGATGGTTATAATTATAATATTTAATGTATTTTCTTTTCATTTGAGGTTATTGGAGTTGATTCACATTTGGAGAATAGAATTTTTCCATTGAAATCAGATTTTGGCCTTCCTCTTAGAAGATACAGTGGTTACTCTTAACAAGCGGCCAAAAGACCAGTACAGAGGAATAAATTCTGCTTCCCCCTTTATCCAGGCTACAATCCAAAATGCTGCTTTTAATATAAGATGAGCAGCTCTTCCATAAAGCAGTTTTATTTTTTTTCTAAACACAGGCAGAAGCCTGCAGTGCCCCATGTAAAACTCGCTGAAGCCAAGATTCCAGGACTACATACAGTGCACACTTACCTTCTCTATGTGTAAAACAGAGGCATACTGACAAATCACAACCTAGACACTATACATACCCTGCCTTTGAATAAAGAGCACGTTATTACATGCCCTCAGTGGTGATAAGCCATACTGCAAGTTCAGGAAAGAAAACTGCTTTACTCACACCAGACCAGCCCAGGAGACATTTACCCCCACTGACTATGCCCAAGGTAGTTTGGTGCAGCACTCCCATTAGATTACAGCTTTGAGCTACAATTCGGACCTTCTAAATACCATCACACATGTTGTTTTATATTTACAAAGCTAAAGAAGTCCTATTGAGAGGAACAGGTAAGAGAGCACACGGACAAAGCATACAAGCGGCCTGTAAATACTGTTCTATTAGTGGGTTACCTGATGGGCTGAATGAAGATGAGGAGGGTGTTCTTCGGGAAAAGCTTTTTACAGCCAAACTTTGTCCTCGCTGTTTTCTCCGCCAAGCTGTCCGACATTTAGAATCAATACTCTGTTTTATTCTATACCAATCAGACTCTGTGATTCTAAACTTGTGGAACAGGTGACCTGGATAGATAGATAAATAGTATATATAAAAATCATGCAGTCTATAGCACAGGTTATTCAATAAATCTGAACAGTTTTGAGATAGCGGAACAAACAAATGCTTGGAATCTTGTACTGCAAAAAGGAACTACAAGACCATTAAAGACATTAAAAAGCACTACCAATAGAAATTTAGATACACTGAATTCAGTACTGCATTAAATATGGTTTCTGACAAGTGTCTAATCCTGCAAGGTGCTAAAGAGATTTCTAAACAAAAGCATATTTAGAAATCACAACCAGACATTTTTATAAGCTTTGGAAAGTTCACACATTAAAAGATCTTGGGATGCCATGGTAAAAATCTGCAAAGAAACTAGCCAAGGACATAAAAAGGCAGACATATTACAATATATGTGGACAGCGAGAGCAATTCATTTGTGTAGAATTTTGATTACTTTCCAATAAACTCGTATAATTCTTTTGATTGCCATTGTCCATCACATACTGCAAGTACCATAAACGGTTGCGTTGCTAAAATTTTCAGATCCCCATAAACACCACTATGGTTTAAAAAACTACATCAAAGCTGAGAGATTATAGCTCTGGCCAGGACAACTCAAATCAGGCTTGGCCTGGAAAAAGATGCCAAGTAGGACATGTCTGAATGGTGATGTAAATTGCCAAAGCTGCAGTTTCATCAGCTGCCTGTGAATGGCTTGTGCAAAATACCTGAGAAACAATGAGAATTTACAGGACATCAGCCTTCAATAATAATAATGATTACGGGCAACCAGGTTAAAAAAAAAAAAAAAAAAAGGTTTGTGGTGTGTGTCTAAGCAGTATGCCTTTAGTTGACAAATACATGACATGGATGTACTTTTGCAGCATAGCTAATCTCAGAACACCTGGCTACAGAACATTTGCAGGAGGCAGCCATTATACTATAATCGCAGGCTACATCTGTTCTAGCTTGCAATGTTTTATTATAAAATTTCTCAGTTTTTTTTTTTTTTTTTAAAGGATGAATAAATGAGGAACTAAAATGGAAAATTGTGTAAGTTTCAGCGTGAAAAGGTCAGCGTAAAAATTATAGGGGTAAACAGTAGCCTAGAGTGTCCCTTTATGTATCATTCCAAAAGCAATATTTTCCTAGAATCTCACACTTTGTGAGGCCCTTCACCCAGTAGCTTTATTTTGGTAATTTATAAAATGAGTACTAATTGCATAAATCAAAAGACAACAGTGGCACGAAACACTAATAATATATATGGTCCACTTAACTATGGATATCATTTCCTTTTAATTCTCTAATAAGCGACTTGGCAAGTCATCTTGGGACACAAAAGTTCTGGAAGTTATCAGCCGTTATTAATATTGTCACTCCATGAAATCTCATGAGATCACGTTCCATCAATTTCGACGCTCAGTGGAAATGCTTTTCAGGCACTGCGCTGGGTTGATTACTTTAAGGGTAGTAGCATTTCAGGATCACTACCTTATTCTATAAAATCATCAATTACCCAATAAATTCAAACAATAAAACATTACTAGAATTTATTGCATGCAGTAGGTCAGTGGCTGAAAGCAAGCCCCGATAGTGGTTCCAAAGGACTGGGCTCGTCTAAAGCCTTCTTCAAAGGAGACCAGAAACCAATAAATGACTTGTATTTTTTCTGTGTTTTCACTTTTAACCATAAGACATGGGCTCTAGATCATAGATACCTATATTATCCTGGGTGTTTTCCATGCAATGGCATTGAGGAAAAGTGATTATTGCGCCACACGGCACTAGCTACTAGGTGACAAGATGGGCACAGCTAGTTTAAAAAGTGGACCCTCCAGTATAGTGAAGAAGGGGAGGTTGCAAGAAGGTTCCTCTGTGTAGGAATGGAGTTCATTACCACTCACTTTCCTTAAAAGGCTGAATCATCATTTTTAGTGACAGACTAGTTTGTGTAGAACCACCTGGAATGAATGGTTCAAAAAGCAGGCAAAACGTATTGATGGAATTACAGACTAAAAGAGGTCAGGAAAGGTAAGATTCTGGAACAGTAATCTAGATGTTATACAGTCTAATTGAAGCAAAAGGTGCACCCAAACAGCAAGAAAAAAAACTCACTAAGTGGGTGCTAGAAATGGTCAAGGAGTCTTCTAAAAGCTGTGAATATGGTTCATATATCTGGAAAGCTGTACTGAATGATCGTGTAGAGCAGAGGTACGCAACCTTTGGCACGCCTGATGTTGTGGACTACATGTACCCTGATGCTTTCCCAGCATTATCAATGCAAGAGCATTATGGAAGATGTAGTCCACAACTGGAGTGCCGAAGGTTGCCTAACCTCTGGTGTAGAAAATAGCTTGAAAAAGTATAGACAGAGGAGTCTAGTGGCACACAAGCTGCACTGGACTAAATACGTCCTACACACAGCCTCTACAAAGATCAAATATATTGAATCTTAGATTGTTGGTATAAGGGGTATACCCCTGCCTGATGTTATATATGCAAACACTAAACTAAACTGCATGTCTGGAGGTCTGCTGGAATAATGCCATAAAATGTTTGGTCAAACAGCCTGAATTATACATTGGTTTTACTGATAGGGAAACTAGCAAATGCAATGTCTAGATTATTAATAAATGCTTTTGAAATGTTTAAAAAATGTTGATAAGGCACAGAACAGATGTCTAATGAAATGCATCTTTCTTGGCGTTTTAAATTAGCCGAAAACATTTTCTGTGTGTTTGATGTAACCTGGTATGAATTAAAAACGTTCATTTGGAATTTCGTTTTCCAGGAGATGCAGATAGCGCAGTTTTAAATCTTCACTTATGGAACGCTGAACGGATGAGTATAAGTTGGGTCCTCCCAGTCTATCTCAAATCAAATTTGGGTAAAAAAAAAAAAAAAAGTCAAACTGGAAGAAAATAATGTTTACAGTTTGGGTATTTTAGCTAAAATTTGGAAATTCTCTTTAAATTCCCAAGAATTTGCAGTGTTGTTAAAATGTCAATACTAATTAAAATGTCAGCATGATTTACACAATTAACTCCTCATGGGTAACTTGATGACCCCCTCCCCCAACACCCCCCCTCTTTTTTTTGCATAAAAAACATATCAAAAATATCAAAAGTTTCAATTTCCCAATGTTTTTTAAAAAGCTCACCATTAGGACTCTCTCAAACAACAATAGCAAGGATCACGAAAAAACACTACAGACAATAACAGCACAGGATTTGGGCTACACGTTTCAGAGCCATTAACTGTACAATTTAGACAAGCATACTGGATCAAAGATTTCATTTTACACACCACATATTCTTTGGTTATAATTCCTTTAATGAGACACAATTATCTTGACGTTTCGGAGATAAAATCATAAAATAAATGGGAGGTGATTTTCAAATTTGTATTATAAAAAACAGGCTTTGTGCATCTTGGTTTAACACAGTCGATGAGCACGATGGGTGAAATTTCAGTCACCAGTCTATATCCAATCTTTGCAAACAAAACAAATACTGAGTTCTCATCTAATCAAGATACAACGTCAGCCAATAAGCTCAGCTGCCAAACGTTTATTTTTTGGAGAAGAGGACGGTTTTTATTTTTCTGATTTAACTCTTTGCACAACTTGTCCTAGGATTCTTTAAAACAAGCTTGGAGCATAAATGCCTGAAGGCACTGTCTAACACAAGACTTTCTGAATATAGGAGTATGGATAAAATGCTTCCTTGGTTTAATACAAATTCAACTTGGCTAGTAGAAAGAGCTCCAAATTGCTGCTACAAAGCAAATGTTAAGTCTGGCACAAAAAACAAATCAAAACAACTCTACTAAAATCAACACCTTATTATCTTCAAGAGTGACTGACAAAAAGTGGATCTTAGAAAAGGTGATAACGGTCTTGGCCTGCCCACAAAGTGACTGCAAACTCTTTCACAAAAATTCCGGAAATAAAATGGTGCTTGGAAAGTTTCAACTTCTCTACATGACAGAGCTTCTAGCGAGCAATGCTGCTTTTTCCCGTCTGCTCCACCTCAACATTTCAACGCTGCACAACCGGCGGCCATTCTGTGAAAGGAGGGGGCAGAGACATGACATAACTTCAGATACCTGTGTCTCTCTCACAATACTGTGGTCAGTTTTTCTGGGTGCTCAGACTAGCCATGGGGAGTAAGTGCAAATCTAAGTGCTACCCCCTCTGCTGCGGCACCATAAAATTACTCTAGTACAAACCCTTTGTCCTGCACATGGCAGTGGCAGACGAGAAGTTGCAGTGTGCATAACATGGCTCCTTCCCACAGTCCGCCCACACCCTGCACTTAGTATGGGACAGATAGGAGTTGCAGTGTGCATAACATGGCTCCTTCCCACAGTCCGCCCACAGACTACACTTAGCATGGGACAGATAGGAGTTGCAGTGTGTATAACATGGCTCCTTCCCACAGTCCGCCCACACCCTGCACTTAGCATGGGACAGATAGGAGTTGCAGTGTGTATAACATGGCTCCTTCCCACAGTCCGCCCACAGACTGCACTTAGCATGGGACAGATAGGAGTTGCAGTGTGCATAACATGGCTCCTTCCCACAGTCCGCCCACACCCTGCACTTAGCATGGGACAGATAGGAGTTGCAGTGTGCATAACATGGCTCCTTCCCACAGTCCGCCCACAGACTGCACTTAGCATGGGACAGATAGGAGTTGCAGTGTGCATAACATGGCTCCTTCCCACAGTCCGCCCACACCCTGCACTTAGCATGGGACAGATAGGAGTTGCAGTGTGCATAACATGGCTCCTTCCCACAGTCCGCCCACAGACTGCACTTAGCATGGGACAGATAGGAGTTGCAGTGTGCATAACATGGCTCCTTCCCACAGTCCGCCCACACCCTGCACTTAGCATGGGACAGATAGGAGTTGCAGTGTGCATAACATGGCTCCTTCCCACAGTCCAGCCCACACCCTGCACTTAGCATGGGACAGATAGGAGTTGCAGTGTGCATAACATGGCTCCTTCCCACAGTCCGCCCACACCCTGCACTTAGCATGGGACAGATAGGAGTTGCAGTGTGCATAACATGGCTCCCTTCCCACAGTCCGCCCACACCCTGCACTTAGCATGGGATAGATAGGAGTTGCAGTGTGCATAACATGGCTCCTTCCCACAGTCCGCCCACAGACTGCACTTAGCATGGGACAGATAGGAGTTGCAGTGTGCATAACATGGCTCCTTCCCACAGTCCGCCCACACCCTGCACTTAGCATGGGACAGATAGGAGTTGCAGTGTGCATAACATGGCTCCTTCCCACAGTCAGCCCACAGACTGCACTTAGCATGGGACAGATAGGAGTTGCAGTGTGCATAACATGGCTCCTTCCCACAGTCCGCCCACACCCTGCACTTAGCAGGGGACATAATGGAGTGCGAATGGAAGGTTCTAAACCAGAACATCCAGCTCACAGTTAGCTGTAGTGGAGGCAGGGAGTAACTCCCGTGGCAACCCAGGTAAGAAGTCAAACTGATTACTTACAATGGGTGGGGGGACCAGGGCATTAACAGCACCAATAACCACCATAGCACAACATGGTGTTTATGGTGTTTGCGGTGTTCCTTTAAAAAACAGGAAAAAGTAAAAACATGTCTGGGGATCATTTGGGACAACAATTTACTCTCAAATATTTGTTATAATTAGAAGTAATAATTAAAATGAAAAAGGCAAACAAAAGAAAAGAACATTAGGAGGGCATTTTCATGGGTGTCTCCCACCATTTCACAGCCGAGCTATAAAACAATCATTATTACATTTGAAATGAGCAAATTAATTGAAATGCTGTTTTGCTTGTTTTGGCTGATTTCTTTCTTCTTTGGCAAGACTCACACAATTGTATACTTTAAGGATGTCATACCAAGGGGTCACCCTTCCCAGAAAAAACGCCTTTAATGTCTGCTTGGGCCTTGCCCTAGAAATCGCTATCAAATTATGCTTGTAATGTATGGGAAAAAGTCCCTCACTGACATTGTTCACACACTCCTTCCCACCACCCCAGCAACTTTCTCTGGCATGCTCCGTGCAGACATAACGACATACTAAGCACTCAAGGGTCTCTATGTGTCATCTGACATGTCCGACATGCATAAGTCAGTGTATTATTGCATATTTATACAGACAGAACAGACAAAGGCTCAATTCAAAATATGGATTTTCTACAATAGTGGTTCCCAAACTAGTTCTAGTGACCAGGTTTTTTCAGTATCTCCACTGGAATAGAAAATGGAAGTACATGAATCCTAGACTGTTGCTGGGCCAAGAGGACTGGTTTTAAAACCACTGTTCTACAAAGATATCAATGTTAAAAGATTGGCATGAAACAAACATGTAACAGAAATGGTGTAACTGAACCTGCTACTTTGTTTGTGCATTATTCATTATTCATGCCACCATGGACCTCCAGGAGCAACCTCATGACTACTCATCTAGCAGCCTGGGCATCTTCAGTCATATCACCCAAGCATCAAGACTGTGTGCAAGGACAAGTCCATAATACTGGTTTACTGAGCAACAGATGTTATATAAAGGTGTGACAAAACAAATAAAACTGGATGAGGACCTTGTGGGAGACAGATGTGGCACAGCAGTAGCTTGAAGACCAGCCTCAAATGATGATATGGTGAAGCTATGCACCACCATGCTTTGTACCAGAAGAAGCTCTGAATCACTGACCACCACCCTTGGTATGGCATGAAGCTCTGCTTCGGTCATATCGACAATGGAGGCAGGGTTCTGTTTGCCCAGGATTGAGCACCTCCGCTAAATGGTGAGTAAACCATTTAGCAGTTGTGTGGAAACGGGTGCCCATGGAACCCAGGCACCATAACCCTTTAAACCACTGAAGCTGTTACCATGACTACATTGTTCCTTTGATAATGAAATTATAAATATGTAGGTGAATTTTAAAACAGGTCATGATTAGATAACAACACAATAAAATTAAAAATGAAATAGAAAACTATGATTGTATAAATTGAAATCCTTGATTATCTGACACTAGCATAAATTATAAAGACTCAGTAAATAAAAATAATAATAAATCTTGCATTTCTTGATACTATGATTTCCTATATCTCCTATCCTGATTGTATGCTACTCTTTCAGTTTTCTAACCAACAAAAACATTGCAATTACTTTTATCTAATCCGGCCAACAGTAACTACTTCAGCTCAACTGACCTTGGGAGCCTCAAGCTGTTTCATCATTCAAACCATTTATTTAAATGGATACTTGTCTCTATGGAAGTATGGTCTGGAGTCACACAAATAAAAGAATGGAGAATAACAAAATTCAAATGTGTATCAAATTGGGTAATATTAAGAAAAGAAAAAAAAAAAGAACAGTGCACAAAACAAAACAAAAACCCTCAGGATTGTTTGAGTTATCACTAGGGATCTCAGAGCCACGACAAAATCTAGAGTTACCAAGACAAATGTGTATAAACACAAGTGGAATCCAGTGCACCCGTCCTTACTGCTCATTTCCATAGCCTATATCAAGTGCAGCAGCCAAGTGCAGCTTTCTGCAGGTGCCAAGCTATATACGGTAGACCCATTCTGGAGCCATAAAATTAGGCGTGGCTCTCTTGAATTGTTTAGCGACTGCCAACATTACTAAATGTTTCTTTGCTATTTTATTGGAGTATTGAGTTGTAAACTCGGAGGTATCATTTTTGTCTGGCGCTCAATTGCAATTCAAGCTGTAAAGAAAGATTTTATGCGATTCTAATTCTCTCTTTTCTTAATGCCGCCTCTGATCCCTGAATATGGGAAGGGTGGAGTGCGGAATCGTCTTCAGCAGATAGGTAAATGGGTACAAGATTACAGGAATCAGCAACATACATTAATAATTAACACATAACGGAAATAACACTATAGAGAATGTGGTTTCATTTCAGTGGTTTTATAAAAGGTTAAAAGTAAACCCTCACTTCTCTGGATATTGCTATATTAATATTCACACATAACTTGTGTTAACCTTGTGATGCTCGGTTTTCTTTTAAAATAAAGAGGGGTTTTTGTAACATTTTTAATTTTGTTTTTTTGTAAAGATTTAGCAATTGATATCACAGTTGGGTAAAGCCCTGACACAGGTTGTATTGAATCTCTCTGTTCCTACTGACTGCAGAGAGCAGGGTTTATAACAATGACGGGCAGGGAGCATTCAATGTTCTTCAGACGTCCGTATCCCTTAAAGAGTATTGCTATTTTGTATTTTGCATTAAATTCTGGGCCATATAGGATTTGTATAAACCCTACTTGATTAAATGTGAGTAAAGCCAAACACCTGTATGACTGAAAAGCCCGTATTACTTCAAGCATGGCCGTAATTTAAAAATCACCAAGCAAGGGGTAAAATCTAGACAGCAGGATTACTGTGGGCATTTTAAATATGCAGTTTTATGTTCTCCTTTTGTTTTTAATAAAAGCATCACTTTTTGTACTGCTTAGAGTACATTTCTGGCTTCTGATGATGTAGTCTAGTTCTGACAGTATTGACAGTAGTGGTACAAAGTATGGGGATGCAAAAGGAATTTACAATGGGTCTAGCACTCACAGGGTTAGCAGGTGGTAATATAAATACATACATACACTCTTTTTTTTAATGTACATTAGAAGTGACATAGAATGGATAAAATCAAGATGAAAGAGGATGCTGCCATTTTTGTGAATGAATGGGCCTTAACATCTTATACCCCACTGCTGAGCACTCACTAAGCTCCCTGGAGACAGAATTTCCGTTTAAACATGGCAGCAGAGAAAGGTCTTTGTAAGGTTTGCTTTGAGTAAAGGGGCTGAAAATTCTTCTTAGAACGCAGATAAATACGCGTTTACAGAGGGACCTGGAAGATACACACAGAATGTGTGCACATGCAGCTTCATATTTATGCACTTACATATTTTTATAAATCCTCCCTAGACATCCTGTTACATAAGCCCTTTCCAGAGCATCTCAAAGATCCATCTGGATGGCAAGAAACCGTCAACATCCACGCCAAGAAAAACAACGTTATGAATCACCAACAAGGGCTTCAACTCTTCCGAGGGAGCTTGTGGCTTTGTAAGTGACAGATCTTGAAAGAAGCCTAAATACGAAATTTCACCCAACAGTTGTAATTCGACAGGCGTCGTCCTCCGAGGACTGATGATGCATTTAACCTGTTAAGAGGTCTGCTGTGCAGGTCTTTGCTCTCCGAAAAGGAGGGACAAACGTTGTGCAGTGCTTCCTGAAAAAACCTGGTCTGGCCTTGTGGTTTTAACTCTGATTTATGTGCTGATTCTTGCTGTTCTGTTCAGCAGAATAGTAACTGTTCTCCTTGGTTGCAGAGCTCCCTCTTACAGTCCATTTGTTATCAAATATACATTACGAAAAATAATTAACAAAAATGTGCATATTACAATCCTTGATCGCCATAGGTAAATCGACAGGAGTAAGAGGGTTCCGATTCCTCATCCTTTGGTCAAAATGAAAAGGTTACAAGATTTACCACAATCGGCATTCAGACTGTGTGATCCAGCAGCCACCAATTGTCACAATAAAGCACACGTTACCCCATTAGGTAACATGGCTTAGATGACATTACATGACTACCTTGCCTGGGAAAACAGAACTACAGCTTATCAGCAAGTGACATACTTGGAATCGAAAAATAGAGTAGGTATTGATCATCCAATGAAAAAGTTGTTGCTCTTTTGCTAGAGGAGTAAAAAGCCTCTCTCTCTCTCTCGAACAATTTTATCACATCCACAACATAAGAGCTAATGTACACTGGTGTTGTAGAGAAGGCACAGCAACCAGTGTTGTATTTTATTTTCTAGACTTTAAATTCATCAAATATATTAGAAGACTATTATGAAACCATACATTCTATGGTAGCGGACTTGTATATTGGAAAAGTGAGAGAAAGACAAAGTGTGTGGATGGATAGACAAAACAATAGACCAAAATGGGTATGGAAAGATGGTGCAGCGAAGGTTCCAGGAATAGCAAGACTGAGAAATGGACATGCATGAAAAGGAGCAAAGACACAAGAATAGAGTTGAGGGAACCCGAACTGTAAAGTTCGGGTTCGTACCGAACATTACGATTTTTGGACCCCGAACCAGTTAGGTGGGCACTTGCAACTGCATGTGTGCCAGGCACATTACTTTAATCATGTTCTGGTAGCTCAGTGGGCAACATCTAGGCTTTAAATACTGCTGTGACATTGGTACTAAAAAGTAAATTTGGGGCGTGCACTTCATATCTGAGAGTCAAATAGAACCATCAAATACTGTGGTTACATCGCACTTTGAAAAATGCACATTTTTTGGGTGCTAAATAGTACATTTGCGGCCTGCGGTGCATTTCTTGCAGTCCAATAAAACACCTAAATACTACTCTTACATTGTTGGTTTTAAAAAAAAAAACAAACACACTTTTTTATGCTAAATAGTACATTTGCGGCCTGTGGTGCATTTCTTGCAGTCCAATAAAACCATTAAATAGTACTGTTACATTGTTGTTTGACAAAATCACATTTTTTGAGACAGTGAAGTAACTGTATTAATTACGCCTGTCAAACTGTTGTGTGACCTCTAGAAATGTTTTCTCTTTAGGACACTGGCACTGCCTTACTGTCAGTGAACTTAATTTTTAAATACATTGTCGTCTGACATAAACCATATGTTAGTTTGGTGGGTAAACGCAAAGAATGAGGAAAGCGTCAAATAAGGGGCGTGGCCCTGGTCGTGGTGCTGCTGGTGTTGGTGGAGCTCCTGTTGCAGGGAGAGGACGTGGTCGATCTGTGCCAGCTACACGCACAAGTGAAACACCTTCCTCAGGTGCGAGTAGGCGACAGAACCTTCAGAGATACTTGGTAGGCCCAAATGCCGCTCTATGAATGGTGAGGCCAGAACAAGTACAGGCGATAGTAGATTGGGTGGCTGACAGTGCTTCCAGTTCCTTCACATTGTCTCCCTCCCGGTCCCCTATTGAAAGCTCAGAGTTGGCACCTGCAGCCCATGGCCATCTGTCTTTCACCTCACCCCCTTGAAAATTAGCCAAGCAGTCTGAGCCACAAGTCACAGAGCAGACTCTTATGCTTTTGATGACTCTGCTGGCGGGTTTCCGTGGGCCATCCACCTAGCCCTGCCCCAGAAGTGGAAGAGATTAAGTGCACTGATGCACAACCACTTATGTTTCCGGATGTGGACAAGCGAGGACCACCGCAGCACGTCTCTGATGATGACGAAACACAGGTGCCAATTGCTGTGGCTTTCTGCAGTGTGCAGACCGGCAAGGATGGCAGGGTTGAGGAGTGGGTGGAAGATGATGTGGAGGATGATGAGGTCCTAGACCCCACATGGAATCAAGGTCATGCGAGTGACGTGTGCAGTTTGGAGGAAGAGGCGGTGGTCGTACAGAGGCACCAGCACAGCATAAGAGGGAGCAGGGTGCAAAAGCGGAGCGCCCGTCCCCTAGACAGTACGCCTGCTACTGCCCACCGCACCCAGGGACCGAGCACACCAAAGCCAGCTCCAACGAGTTCCCTGGCATGGCAGTTCTTCAGACAATGTGCTGACGACAAGACACGAGTGGTTTGCACGCTGTGCAATCAGAGCCTGAAGCGAGGCATAAACGTTCTAAACCTGAGCACAACCTGCATGACCAGACATCTACATGCAAAGCATGAGTTGCAGTGGAGTAAGCACCTGTCCATACAGGTAGGGGGTTAACTTTTTGAGGGCCCAGACCAGGGCCAAGCACTCCTTCTCCACTGCCGCATAACTCACTTTCCTGGGTAGTAACTTTCTGCTCAGGTATGCAACAGGGTGCTCTCCTCCATCCTCCCCCGACTTGGCTCAGCACAGCCCCCAGTCCAAACATGGAAGCGTCTGTGTGGACAAGAAAATGTTTGTTAGGTACTGGGGCAGCCAAGGCAGGGGCATTAACAAGTGCTTGCTTCAATGCTTTAAACACGGCTTCACAAGCTGGAGACCACAGGACCTGCTTAGGTAAATTCTTCTTAGTCAGGTCCGTCAGGGGCTTGGAGATAGCGCTATAGTCGGGGACAAAACGTCTATAGTACCCTGCAGTCCCCAAGAAGGCCAGTACCTGGGTCTTAGTGAGGGGTGTGGGCCAGTTAGCTACCGCCTCTACCTTGGCTGGCTCTGGTCTCTGGCTCCCACATCCCACTCTGTGTCCCAGGTACTGTACCTCAGCCATACTAGATGGCACTTATCTGGCTTCAAGGTCAGACCTGCGGCCCGAATCTTGTCCAGAACCACCCCCAACATGGACCAAGTGCTCCTCCCAAGACCCTCTATAGAGCGCGATGTCATCCAGGTATGCACAAGCAAAATCCTGGAAGCCATCGAGGAGCCTATGCACCATACGCTGGAAGGTAGCAGGGCATTTTTCATCCCGAATGGCATGACCCTAAATTGGTACAGGCCAAACGGGGTGACAAATGCCAACTTGGGGATGGCATCCTCGGCCAGGGGAACCTGCCAATAGCTCTTACACAGGTCTATGGTAGTGAGATAGCGTCTCCTGGTTATGCGATCTAGCAGTTCGTCTACCCTGGGCATCGGGTAGGCGTCAGTGGTGGTCTTCTCGTTGAGTCGCCTGTAGTCCACGCAGAACCGGATGGTCCCATCTTAGGCACCAGGAATGCAGGCGAGGCCCAAGGGCTGCCTGAGTGCTCGATGACCCCTAACTGGGTCATCTCCTGTATTTCCTTCCGCATTCCTTTTCGGACTGCTTCAGGAATACAGTAAGGGGGCTGTTGCAGGGGTGTCTGTCCAGGGGGTCTCTACCCTGTGCACAGCTAGGGTCGTATAGCCTGGTTCTTGGGAGAAAGTCGCCTGTTTCTCCCACAGAAGCCTCTTAGCCTGTCCAATCTCGGTGTGGCTTAACTGTTCCCCTAGCTGTACAAGGCCTTTTTTTTTAGTAAGGTCAGTCTGGGAGTCTCTCTCTTTAGTAAATCAGGGACGTGTAAGCTTTCTGAGTCGTCTGCTGCAGGGGCACACACTGCAGCGACATCCTCCTGTCTTTCTTGGTACTATTTCAGCATGTTCACATGAAAGGTTCGCTGGATCCTTTCATCTGCACAGCTGGCAATGACATAAGTAGTATCACATACCTGGGCTACTACTTTGTATGGGCCCTGCCAAGATGCTTGCATCTTGTCAGTCTTCACCGGCTTGAGCACAAAGAGTACTCCATGGCCAGTGCCGCTGTTCTCAGCCTTACTATACCGCTTCTATGTCTGCTTGAAAAAACGCTACGGGCGATGATGGAAGAGGATGTGGCACAGGAGGAAGAGGGGTAATTTCCATGGTTATCAGGCCAGTCATTCACAAGTGGCTCGGACGGTCGGTTCCTGCACCAGCATAGGCCAGGTACACAATTGTCCAGCCAAGGCACAGTTCAGGAGGTGTTCACAGCAGGGTGGAAGCCAATGCAGTTCGTAGGCATCCCTGGAGCGTGGCTGGGGGGATACGGAGGACACAGACGATACACCTCCCACAGAGGACAGCTTGTCCTTGCCTCTGGGCAGCCTGGCACACATGAGCGACTACACGCTGCAGTGCCTGCGCAACGACTGCAGAGTTGCCCACATTCTAACTTGTGCTGATTACTGGGTGGCCACCCTGCTGGATCCCCGTTACAAGGACAACGTGCCATTCTTAATTCCCTCACTGGAGCGTGATCGGAAGAGGCGCGACTACAAGCGCACGCTGGTAGATGCGCTGCTGAAGGCATTCCCAACTAACACCGGGGGCTCAGTGGAAGCACAAGGCGAAGGCAGAGGAGGAGGAAGAGGTCGCCAACGCAGCTGGGGCACCGCCAGCACCTCAGAAGGCAGGCTGAAATGTGTAAAAGCTTTGTCAGCACGCCACAACAACCAGCACCACCAGCTGATATGGAACATCTTAGAGGGAGGAACAGTACGTGTGCACACGCCTACACGTACTGACTGATGGGTCTGCCCCATTCAACTTCTGGGTCTCCAAATTGGGCACATGGCCTGAGCTTGCCCTTTATGCCTTGGAGGTGCTGGCCTGCCCTGTAGCCAGTGTATTGTCTGAACGTGTGTTTAGCATGGCAGGGGGCGTTATCACAGACAAGCGCAGCCACCTGTCCACAGCCAACGTGGACAAACTCACGTTTATTAAAATGAACCAGGCATGGATCCCACCGGACTTGTCTGTACCTTTTGCAGAATAGACATTTATACCGGCCTCACCCAGCCATTGTTATACTCAAGTGCACTTATTCTTTGTTTTCTTTTTTTTATATGTCCCAATATTTTGGGGGCTACCCCAATAAAAAAAAATTAAAAAAACTTAAAAAAAAACTGTGTTGGCTACCTCCTCCACCGCCACAGTCACCGCCTCCTCAACCTCCTACTCCACATCCACCTCCTCCTCCTAGTTCAAGATTATTATTTTTTTTTTAATGTATTTTATGTTATTTTAAGTTATTTCCCAATCCACATTTGTTTGCAGGGCACTTGTCCTACTCTTACCCCCATTTTACTTCCTTTTGCAGCCCTCTAGCCCTTTCCAGGACTTTTTTAGAGCCATTTTAGTGCCCAAAAGTTCAGGTCCCCACTGACTTCAATGGGGTTCGGGTTCGGGGTCAAGTTTGGGTCCGAACTCAAACTTTTTGCCGAAGTACAGCCGAACCCGAAAATCCAGGTGTCCGCTCAACTCTACACAAGAATTCTAACAAAGAATCAGAACCAAGGGATATAGTTACATAGTTAGATAGGTTGAAAAGAGACATGTTTCCTTCAAGTTCAGGCTTCCTTACATCTGTTTTTTGCTGTTGATTCAAAAGAAGGCAAAAAAAACCAAAAAACAGTCTGAAGCACTTCCAATTTTGCAACAAACGGGGGAAAAAAATTCCTTCTTGACCCCAGAATGGCAGTCAAATTAATCCTTGGATCAAAAATTTAATTGTAGGCAGTCAAAGTGATTTTATGAAATGTAAAACCTGCTCCAAAAGGACGATAAATGACAGTTGTCTATCAAAAAGCCCAACCACACAATTATGTCAAACCTGCTCCAAAAGGACGATAAATGACAGTTGTCTATCAAAAAGCCCAACCACACAAACACCACATTCACTGGGTTTAAACTACAAATTCCACATGCTTAACTAACGGTTCATGATTGTGGTTAAATTGGCTGCAAATGTTTGCCCTTGGAGTTTTACCCAAGGAGTTATCATTTTATAAGATGCATGTAGCTTCTTATTGAACATTGAGATGTGTTCCCAATTGCAAGTATAACCCTTGCATAAATAAATTGAAATTCTGGATTCAATCTAAGTCCGTCTCCGCCACCAGTCTCTTTCCTTTGAAGTGCTAGGTTTACAAGGAACAGTGATTATTACTCCATTAAATTGAGATACGGGTGTGACAGCCCTTTACTACAGCATTCCAAGTGAGAGTTATTCCCCTGGGACAAATGCCGAATGTATTTAATCTCCATTCAAGATTTTACTACCACTCAAACAAAAACTGTTAAAAATGTCACGTTTCTAATAAAGCTAAACCAACACTAGTGCTTTTAAATGACTCTGTCAACAACTGTAAGCTGGCTTTGTCCTCTGAACAAACTCTGTGCAACTCTATATTCCTTTCTTGCAATTGGTGCTTTTTTTCCCCTCTACCTCTCTAAGAATGTTTTAAGTTCACTGAGTGAGTAACACAAATTGTAATATTGGTAATTTTCTAAACAAAAGCTTGGGAACAACAAGGTTTCTTGAATTATATATATTACATTTCTTTTATATGTATTAGTGTATCAGAACTAGGGTACCAAAGTATGCTTTGTGCCCAGGAGTTGTATATCTGTCCAGTGAGACACGCTTTAAGGGGGCCCAGTCTGGCTCTAATATACTATAGTAAAACAGACTATATAGCAACCACTTGCATACTTATTAATTACTGGTTTGTACTAGTATAACAGTGTGTGTGCATGTACAAAGGGCATGTTTCTATTGGAATCACACTTTCCCTAGACTCCCACGGTACCCTCCAAAATAATGTGGAATCAACATGAAATTACAGAATAACTAATAAAACAAAAGGCTGAGATCTGTTATGGCAAAACATAGGAAATAGAGGGGAAATATTATTATTATGTTATTATTTATATAGCGCCATCAAATTCCGCAGCGCTTTACAGAGGGTGAACGAACAAACATGTAGTTGTAACCAGACAAGTTGGATACACAGGAACAGAGGGGTTGAGGGCCCTGCTCAATGAGCTATCATGCTAGAGGGAGCGGGGTAAAATGACACAAAAAGGTAAGGATAGTATTAAACTAATGACAGTTGCAAGAGAGGAATCAGTCGGGAGCTATTAACAGTTTAATTGATATGCTTTTATGAAGAAGTGGGTTTTTAATGATTTTTTTGAAGGAGTGGAGACTGGGTGAGAATCTAACGGAGGAGGGAAGTGAGTTCCACAGGAACGGTGCAGCCAGGGCCGCCACCAGAAATTCTGGGGCCCCTGACAAAGCACAAGGTCTGGGCCCCCCCAGTCTTCCCCCCTCCCCTGTGTGTTAGTGTAATGAATGCAGAGTGTGTGTTGGTGTAGTGAATGCAGAGTGTGTGTTAGTCTATTGAATGCAGAGTGTGTGTTAGTGTAGTGAATGCAGAGTGTGTGTTAGTGTAATGAATGCATAGTGTGTGTTAGTGTAATGAATGCAGAGTGTGTGTTAGTGTAGTGAATGCAGAGTGTGTGTTAGTGTAAGGAATGCAGAGTGTGCGTGTGTGTTTACTAGTGTATGCATGTAATAATGTAAATGTAATATATGTTTCTCCCCCCTCCCTGCTTCTTACCTGGTTCATGGAGGGGGGAGATTGTGGGGCTTGTACTTGCAGAGGGGTCCCAGCAGACTGCAGGAGCACATTACAGCATTTCCCTCTAACTCTCGCGAGCGTGGTCTGTGTGCTGCGCGGAGCGTTGCCATGGTATCCCGTGGCAACGCTCTGACGACCGAGGGTCTCGCGGGAGTTAGAGAGAGGGAAATGCTGTTATGTGATCCTGCAGTCTGCTGGGCCCCCTCTGCAAGTATAGGGAGCTGGGGGGGAGGGGGTTGTCACCCCCTGATGGCGGCCCTGGGTGCAGCCCTCGAGAAGTCTTGAAGGCGAGCATCAGAGGTGGGAGTATGGACAGAAGATAGATGCAAGTCTGCAGCAGAGATAGGATTTCCTTTAGATAGGAAAAGGAAGTTATGCTCTTGGTTTGATGTGCCGTCTTTGTTTTACTTGTTTTGTAATTATTCAATTTTATTTCAAATGGCTTTAAGGCTTCTGAGCCGCTTCCCGGGAGCGGGAAAATAGTCTTGTCACACAGGCACGCAGGCAGCAGAGAGGCAATCACCTATTCCCCTTAGATATAAGCAACTGCGGTGTCACTCTCTGCCCTCCCCTCCCCCCCATAAATCCCTTGTAAGGGTAATCACGTGCACTGAGAGCTCACCTTAAGCAGATCCAATCTAACGCAACCCAAGGCCGCAGAGCTGGTCACTCAAAACACCCTTAGTCTAAACTAGTACTCCCTGGCGGTACCCGCACCTTGCTAAGGTACCTACGGCATTGTGATACTACGCTATAGCCGGACTAGTGGCCATGGATCTTTACCATCAGAAGAGACGCTGATAGTTTGAGCACACTCAGTAGAAAATCGAAACAAAACCCACTTTACATAATATTCGTAAACTCAGTACTGACCCTACTAGACATTTATTGTATAAAAAGTGCTGAAAATCTGAATACCAGGTTTGTATATCACGTTTATTGTTTCTCCTTTACATGCCTGATACTACTGTCGTGGTGTGTCTGGCTTGATTATCATATTATTGCACCCACACGAAAAATAAAGATTGACAAATAAAAAAAGCAAATAGAGCCGTCTTCCCCATAGTAATTTTGTTAATTTTAATACAATTATAAAAACAACAGTGGATACAAACCATTACAGCCCCACAATATTCTATCTCTAGAATACTCACTGAAATGTGTGCCTTTCAATATAACCTAAATTCAGATTTAACATTTTAAAATATCAATCAAGTTTAAATCTCAAGGTTATTTAGTAAAGTGAGCATTGTTGGGATTTCAAAGTGAATAGCCAAATTGGAAGTAACTTCAGCTGCTTAGCCTTATATGTAAATTCATTTTTAACTCTGACAATTCTCACTTTAGTGTAAAATAAATTGTATTATTATTTAAACGTGCATCCCTTTATGGCCAGAATCTACCCATCCTCTTATGGCTACATTCCACCAGGACAACACAAGACAGACAAGACAATATACACAGTCAGTTTGTGTCAATTATTTCTTTAAAAACACAAAAATGCTTATTTACGCTACTTTATCCGGTCTGTTATAGTTTCCACGCAGGAACAAAACTCTGTTTTGGAAAGAAAATGTGAAAATATCTCTCCTCCTTCGCTTGAGTGGTAGAGACAGCATAATCCATCACACAAGGCTGCGCGTGTCATTCTGTAGATTAACACCTGACTGGTTTCTGAAAAGTGCCAGAACCCATGGCTGTAAAATCAGCAACCCTATTCCACTTTGCTGGCGTATACCTTGCAGCCACTAAGCTCACTTAAACTCTGCGTGTCAATCTCTGGCAAACAAGTGGTTAAGTGTCATGGATCCATCTTTTTCTTTCCATTCATTGTCTGTTATGCCCCATGCTCCTCAACTGCTTATTGCAGGTATACTGTAGAAGCATCAGAGCAGCTGGCTGAGATTAATGTGCCTGAGTTGCTGGCATTGCAATCTGCCTGTTGCGGTCACAGTTCTCCTTCCATCTCATCCCCCTTTGGCCTCTTCCTGGCCGGCACTCGCTTTTGGCGAGTCTGAGCTATTGGAGCCATTTCCGTCTAATGGAACATTACAACAGACACCCTGTTATATTAACCACTCCTGTGAGAAAGGTGGGACAGAATGGTAAGAGCATATGGGACCAGGACGAAGCCCAGAGAGCAAAGCCAGGGTGTCACAATTGGCACTCAAATTTTAAAAAATCCCTCGACCCCAAGGAGAAAATAAAAAAAGGCAGGGACAGTGTGGCAGCGACACACTATTCTAAACCACTTTGTGAAATGACACGGAAAATCTGATTTTTCAAATGCCAAACGTTTGGAGATTTAACAGTTTCACGACTGTAAATTGCGGATCACTGGACACAAGAATATGTTGAGAAATAGAGTGGAGGCGAAGTGAACACAGTAGAAGAAAAACAACGAAGAAAAGGCCTGCGTATTTCAGAAAGTGTATAATGATCAGGCACTGGCTTCTTATTCCTAGTTTAGCGTTTGGAAGAATTTCCACATTGACGGATACCTGCAAAGACCCTGCAAAGTATGGATTTGTTTAGCAGGTTCTCGATATCATTTAGGAGATTAAAATGAGAGCTCAATGTTGAGTATTTTCCCATACAGCGTAATTAATGTGTTTTCAAGACATGTCGCTTCCTTAGCTGATGGATGTCAATGGATAAAACACACAGTGGTTCTTTCTATACCAAAGCCCACTCGCTCAATAGGTGGTGTCACTGTTACCCAATCCACCACTTCCTTTCCAATTATGTATGAGTAAAGTGCACCCTCTTATTTTTATTTAGATTTTCCACAGAGAAGGTCAAATAAATCCTGTACTAAACAATTGCAGACGTCTTCACCCCCAATTAGAAATAGGAGAAAATAACAGTTCCGCTGTGTAATAATGTCTCTTTAAAATTTACCTGCCTAGCATATAAAGAGTATATAAGTTAATCTATACATTGCGACAGCCACATGGTCAGCAAATACCTACATCCAATTTACATTTACTGAACTGTAGAAATCGCACAGACAGAGCATACCGTACAAGTTAATTTAACCCACACAGTGCCATGCACACACCCAGCACTATTGCCATGTGCCCTCACGTGGCATTTACCTGCAGATAAACACACATGGAGAATCAGACGACACAGACATAAATATGCCTTTTATTATCTCCTCTGCACTACTCACCCCAATGATCACATCAGTAGTGTTATCTGGAGAGAGGAATGATAATCAGTGTCTTACACAAAACTTCCACTTTAATGATTTCGAAGTATAAACAATATATATATATAAAACACTCCAAAGACCATAACCACTGCAAAGACCATAACCACTGTAGCCTGTTGTAGTAGATAAACCATTTGACAACTTACCTGACGTCTGTCAGGCATCATTCATCTCCTACTGTGGCCCCCCCATGTTCCATTGCACGAAGCCCTGCAGTCCAGTGCCAGGTCACCGCCGGAAAGCCAAAGAGCTAAACCTTGCACTGTTCTCAAAGTTTTGACTACTTACCCTAGGTGCCAGGGCCCTTCTGGAACCATAAGCACTAGAGTGTTCCTTTAACTACAGATGCAGCAACAGTAGTAGTAGATGCATAAGCATCAGTAGACGCATAGTGACTAGTTAGTATCTATGTAAGCTTGCCACTTAGAGATAACACAGAGCATTATGGAGTACAAATTTCAAAACAGCAACCAGCATCCAAACTTTATTCTTTAAATGGACATAGTAAGTGGCAAAACCATTGGAGTTTATTGTGGTGGTAATGTTACATAAATATATTTTTTGTGTGGTCAAAACTGCTTTAACAATAAAAGCATAGACTGCACCCAAAGATTGCACAATAACAGCTACAACTGACTGCAGTAAGTATGAGGCTTACTTCAAAAATAGCCAGGGTAGGCAAATCCATTTACACCATGACCTGACACTGATCTTAAAGTCAACAATTAACAAAGAATACAACACTGAATGCATTCATGGGCAGCCAATGTTACCAGGATGGCGTACACATTACATTTTATAAGTGACTTGAAGAAGCACTGGTCATTCACACATTTGTGGATGACAGGCCTACATTTACACCTTACCAGACCCACCATGCAGTCATATTTTGAGCAGGGCAACATGTACATATGCTCCAGGGCCAAGAACTGGACATTATTATCCACTGTGCTAACTGGAAATAAGTAGGGCACAGACAAACTGAGTCTGGACGTAGTTCAGAAACTTTGGGAAATAAATTAGAGCTTGCTAATTTTTTTCGCAATCATCACTAAACTGCTACTAGTGACCCATTTGTAAATGCAAAACCAGAAGGGACCAAAAAGGCTTTGCACACCTCCTTATTATAATTAAAGGTATTAGCCAAAGTAGAGAAACATAACTGTGTTATTGAATTTTCTGGCACCAATGAGGTTTGATGATGTCATAGACATACATTTACAGGTCAGATCTCTGATGTTTATAAACAACATTGGCCTTATTTTTTCTTAATGATTTTATATATTGCCAATGTAGGGTCTTAAACTGCCTCCAGTTTACATTAAACTAAATTACTGTAATCTTACAGTAATTCCTCCTTAGCATGGTGTTCTCCACATAAACATCTTTAAAAAAAATTAATTAAATAAGTTGAGTGAGGACGTAGTTAAACACAACACTGGATATAAACCAGCATAGAGAAGATGCAAGAACACATGAGAGGTAAGCTAAACGACATAACGTAAAACAGTCGCCCAATCTGAAAGAGGGGACCAATTGCATGCTGGGAATTATTATTCCGCTTTAAAAACAAGAGACCAACATTTGCAAATTAGTTATTAACATAGATACATATATGGAACTTATAAACAGTATTTTATTGTACGGTCTTTAATGTAACGGTGGTATTCACACCTTAACTAAGCCCCCGGTATCCAGGATATAACAACCGTGACATCTAGCTCTGTGTAGATTTGTACTACTACACAGAAAAATATTACAACATTAACACATGTTGAAGCAAGAAGCAAAATATCACTAACTCTGAGGAGCTTATCACTGGTCAAATAACAAAAGAAAGGGAACTACTATTCCACATGTTCACAGCAATTTGGCACATGTCTCTATACAACGTCTTCTGTTGACAGTGACCCCAACCCCACCCATCTGCCTTACAGATGAACTCAAAAAAAAAAAAAAGAAAAGCTATGTTTCTGTGGCCTCATAAAGTCGGCGAAGATTCAAGAGGATTCATTTATTACTGCCTATCAAAATAAAAAGGGTTCCCAGTGGGGGAAAAACACCTTTGGTGGGAAGGGAGCAGGGAAGACACAGAAACTTAAAGTCTTTTATCCAAGAGGCTCCTGTGAATTGCAAATGTTTTGGCGCTGGTCCAGATGTTTTGTTAGAAATACTACATTTAATTTATACTGGCTTGGGGCCCTGATTTCCGAGATTGCTTACGGCGTATGGCGGGGGTGGGGTGGGGGTTATTGCTATCCCTAGTCAACTGTTTAATAAACTGTAATTAAGGCAGCAATGACTGACAGCTTCATGTAGAAATTCAACATTTTTTTCCCCTTAAATTTGAAACTGGGACAAAGAATTATTACTGAAGCGGACACTACAATGGTTCTATTACAATACCATTCACCATATATTCAGATTAGTCTGACAGCAACGGACAGAGCCTAACATTTACCAAAACAAAATGCTGTGTTCATTAAAGGATCACTATAGGGTCAGGAACACGAACATGTATTCCTGCCCCTATAATGTTAACACCACCATCTAGCCCCCCTGGGCCCCTCATGCCTCCATAAATATCGTAAAAATCTTACTGTATTCAAGCCAGAAGCTGTAAATCTGCATGCTGTTAGACTCAGAAAAACAAGCAGTCTGCTGACATGTGTTTGCCTGATCCAATCACAGTGCTTCCCCATGGGATTGGCTGAGACTGACAAAGAGGCAGATCAGGGGCAGAGCCAGCATGATTCAAACACAGCCCTGGCCAATCAGCATCTCCTCATAAAGATGAATTGAATGAATCAATGAATCTCTATGAGGAAAGTTCAGTGTCTGCATGCAGAGGGAGGATATACTGAATCACAGGATGCTGTGCACAGTGCTGCCCAGATCTGAGTGGATGGAGGCATATTATGCCTCCATCAACTCCAAAGTCCCTCTGGTTCACTCTGAGTGACTGCAACTGGAGGTGTTCCTAGCTTTCAATGTAAACACTGTATTTTCTCAGAGGCTGCAGGGAGCTATAGTTCTCACCTGAACAACCTCATTAAGCTGAAGTTGTTCAGGTGACTATAGTGTCCCTTTAACTTTAGAGAATAAAAATACCTAATTCCCCCACCCAGTGGGTAATGCTCTGCTGCAGTCATTATCAGATGGCACGGGCATTGTTTAGTGCACTAGTCACCTTATATGTGACCCCTCCACCCCTGCAATGGTTAAAAATGAAAGGGAAATGGGGGCGGGGCCGGACTACCATACTGCATGAACGCATCTCAAGTGAGCTCTGCACCTACACGCCAAAAACACTAAAACTACCAACTGTTCTCAAAAGCAAACCGGCACTTATAACACTGGAGACACCCAGCTACCAATTGTGCCTAGTGTAACAGCTGCCCATCGCAGTACGGGCAGTCTAAACCCGTCACAACGACTGCTGCCTACCCACGACGGCAGACAGAGGAGGGGCGGCCGACCTCCCTGTTGCTGCCACTCCTGGAGAAAGCGGACAAGGACAGGCACCACGTTACTGGGGGCTGGAGACGTGCCCAGACCTGGTGTGGCTCCACAGCTACACACCTGGACATTCCTGCCCACATGCCAACTATGCCACTTGCAGGGATAGGTTGATTCTGACACCAGAGACGCTGCCTAAGACCTACATGGCACTTCATCTAACCTACCAGGCGATTAGTTGAGGCTTGATCTCCTCGTAGCTGTCACACCTCTCTGTTTATGATGACCTGTTGTTTTACCTTCTATTTTCTTTTTTTTTTTAATAACTCATAGCCAACAGTAAAGCCAAATAGATACTGAGAGCAATTCCAGTGGTTTAAGCAGGTTCATAACTCGCATGTAGATTCATACTTATAGCCTGTCTAGCTAGCCTTATATGTAGCCAGCCTGTTATACACTTCCTGTCTAGCCAGTTTTAAGCATTTTTTTTTATCTTCTTAGTGCATCATTCCAAATGGCTAGCTTGTGCTTCTCGATTATGCTGACCAACAGCAAGTATCACAATCAGTTAGTCTACCCTTATGTTATGTTATTAAATCATAAAAAGTGCAGTGCTTCTCTTATGACTTTTTTTTTTTTTTTAATAGTTACAACGCTCACGTTCACTCTTGTAATTACCTGACAAAATGTATTGGGTATCGGGCATTGTGGAGAAGTTCCCCCTCTCAATGCATTGTAACACCCTTCCCGAAGCTCCTGGCGCTGATCTTCCGTGGCCCCTCCTGACATCACTGGGGCCGCACGCAGTCCACTCACAGACTTCTTGTAGAGAAGTCTATGACTGGATTCATTCACCAGCTCAGAGTGCATGCGTGTCTACCAGGCCGGTTTTGGGAAGGGAGTGGAGAGGTGGAAGGGAGTGGAGAGGTGGAAGGGAGTGGAGAGGTGGGAGGGAGGGTTTATTTAGAAAAAAAACAAGTGAGAGGCAGACCAACTTGAAGTGAAGGTGGGAGAGGAGTTCTATCTTCCCCGTGCAGGCGCTCTGCTGTGCACACTGACAACAGGTGTAATTTATGCACAGAATTAATATTAGGCAGCCAGGAGAAGAGTTCTGCCATCAGCCCACCTGATTGAAATTGTGAAGTTTTACTCCACTATTTACCAAAAGGACTTCTAGTTGTCAGTATAAAAGCCAACAGAGGCAGGTTATCTCTGCAAAGAAAACATTGCTATTCCTGCAGAAAGGCTTCAGCTGCAGGGATAAAACAGAGGGAAAACTGCACCCAGAACACTTTATTGAGACAAATGGACTGGGTGCCTATAGCAAATTGCAAAAAGTAGGCTAAATAAGCTGCAGCTATAAATGAGTTGTGAATTTTTGGACATGGCTATTGTAAAACTGAAGTTTCCATTTGACTACAAATCAATCCTTAGCGAATAAACCGGAGTCTCAATACTGAATTTGATTTCAAACTGAAACGACAAAGACATCACTTTTACAAATGACAAAGCATGGCTGCTCTGGGACCATTGGAATCTGTGTTCTAATTTAACTAAAACAATATCCTATCGCTGCTTTAAGCAGTGAGACATGAGACACTCTCTTCACTGCTTCGATGGAGAGCAAAGAATGCCAATATGCTACCCAAAGAACAGCTGAAATCATCTTCTTCCCTTCATTAATGGGAAACTTGTTTCTATAAATGACACCATCGAATAAAAGTTTAAAACCTATAATTTCTGTTTTTACTTTTTAATCTTATAGACTTTAATGTAATTTTCAGCACATTACCTGAAAATCCAGTTCAGGCACAGCCAGGGCACACAATGTAGATGAGGCAGTAAATAAATATCACTTATTCTCTGCATGCTTTCTCAAGGCTGACTGCCAGGTGCAAAGGGCAGAGCTTCTAACAATGGCTGACAGGGAGATAAGATGGAGATGTCCAGTTGCAGGATAGAGGTGTGTATTTCTACATTTAATTTCATTTCACACCTCACAAATACATTTTTATTTAACGTTTCGTATGGATACAACTGAGAAAGACTTACTTTAACAACTAGCCTCAAGAGATCATGGTGGGGTTCAATGCAACATACAATTGATTAGCAGTTTATCCCCTGGTATATCACTGTATTGGCAATAGTGTATCACTGAGCAGCAGTCTGGGGTTATGAAACAATAAATACATTATTTACCAACTTCAGTCATTTTGCATGAACTCTATGACATTATTCCCTTATAGGTGTAAAATACACTGTATACGAAACAGAAGGTAACTTTTATTTGAAGAAACAAAAATAAAATACTTTTTTGTGGATATTTTGTGGATACAAAATAGATTTTATTTTTTTTCTTCGAATAAAGGTTATCTTCTGTTTCTTATACAGTGTATTTTACACTTATAAGTTTTATTTTATTTTACACTTATAGGCAATGCCTGGCATCTAAGGGCAGCAATTATGTAAAGACCTGCTTGAATTTCTTGGTTAAATACCAGTGGAAAATGCAAAGGCAGCCAATGGCACAGAGTACAGTAAATCAGCACAAGCCATTCCTGGCTGTTTGAAAAGGAAGATCTCACTGTGGGTTCACCCACTCGGTGCAGATGGAAGGATACACAATGATGCTGTTTGGATTGAAACGTTAGATGGGTGTACAGTGATACAACACAATATTTGATAATGGCATAGATCGACTAGTAAGTGAAGGAGGATATGTGTGTGTTACAGGGACTGGGAGGTAGAGGCTGAGCTGTGTGTTACACAAACTGGGAGCGTTAGGGAACTTTAAAAAAGGTGAAAAAGTTAAATGGTGTCTAGCATGTTACCCAAATATGCAGTATGTACTTCAATATACAGTATACCCTCTAAATCAATTTGGTGCTAAATATGACATTGCTTGTCCATAATGGCACACAATTAAAGAATAGGGTTAGTTATCTATTTGTGGCAAGTAAAATGTGACAGTCAGTGTGGTTTAATATAAGAACAGTGACTGAGTCACACCACACAAAATCAAAAGTTTTAGACTTTGGAAAAACAGACTTTTCTACAATTAGAGTGTGTGTAGAGGAGTCATTATCAGACTGGAGCAATTTAAATGGAGTCCAAGAGAAATGGGATTATTTAAAAGTTGCACTATTGAAGGCAACGGAAAATTGCATTAGGCTTGTCAGTAAAAGCAAAAAATTCAAGAAACCACTGTGGTACTCCGCAGATGTGGCCAAAATAGTTAAAAACAAAAAGTTAGCACTTAGTCATTATAAAAAAAAAAAAAAAAAAAACCATAGTGAGGAAGACAAAATGATCTATAAGATTAGGCAGAAAGAGGCTAAGCAATTTATAAGAGCTTCCAAATCACACACAGAAGAGTAAATAGCAGTGTCAGTAAAAAAAGGGGGACAAAACTTTTTTTTAGATACATAAATGAGAAAAGAAAAGTAAAACAAGGATTAGATTAAAAACTAAAGGAAGGTATGTAGAAGAAGATAAAGGTCTAGCTGACTGCCTCAATGAATATTTTTGTTCTGTATTTACAGATGAAAATGAAGGAAAGGGACCTCAGTTAAGAAAAAGGATAAATGAGTCATTTATTACACGTGAGTTTACAGAGGAAGAGGTTCTATTTCAACTGTCAAAAGTAAAGACAAATAAGTCAATGGGACCTGATGGAATACACCCAAAGCTATTAAAAGAGCTTAGTGGTGTATTAGCAAAACCATTAACAGATTTATTTAACCAATCATTGTTTACAGGAGTAGTCCCAGAAGATTGGAAGTTAGCGAATGTTGTGCCCATTCACAAGAAAGGTAATAGGGAGGAGTTGGGCAATTATAGGCCAGTAAGCCTTACTTTAGTAGTGGGGAAAGTGATGGAAACCATGTTAAAGGATAGGATTGTTGAACATCTAAAACACATGGATTTCAAGATCAGAGACAACATGGGTTTACTTCAGGGAGATCATGCCAAACTAATCTTATTGATTTTTTTGATTGGGTAACTAAAATTATAGATCAGGGTAGTGCAGTAGACATTGCTTACCTAGATTTCAGTAAGGCTTTTGACACTTGCACATAGAAGGCTTATCAATAAACTGCAATCTTTAAGTTTGGATTCCAATATTGTTGAAAGGGTAAGGCAGTGGCTGAGTGACAGGCAACAGAGGGTTGTAGTCAATGGAATATATTTGAAGCTTGGATTTGTCACCAGTGGGGTGCCTCAGGGATCTGTACTTGGACCCATTCTCTTTATTATTTTTATTAGTGATATTGCAGAAGGTCTTGATGGTAAGGTATGTCTTTTTGCTGATGATACTAAGATATGTAACCGGGATGATGTTCCAGGAGGGATAAGCCAAATGGCAAATGATTTAGGTAAACTAGAAAAATGGTCAGAATTGTGGCAACTGACATTTAACGTGGATAAGTGCAAGATAATGCATCTTGGACGTAAAAACCCAAGGGCAGAGTACAGAATATTTGATTGAGTCCTAACCTCAACATCTGAGGAAAGGGATTTAGGGGTAATTATTTCAGATGACAAAGGTAGGCAGACAATGTAATAGAGCAGCAGGAAATGCTAGCAGAATGCTTGGTTGTATAGGGAGAGGTATAAGCAGTAGAAAGAGGGAAGTGCTCATGCCATTGCACAGAACACTGGTGAGACCTCACTTGGAGTATTGTACGCAGTACTGAAGACCGTATCTTCAGAAGCATATTGATACCTTAGAGAGAGTTCAGAGAAGGGCTACTAAACTGGTTCATGGATTGCGGGATAAAACTTAGGAGGAAGGGTTAAAGGATCTTAACATGTATAGCTTGGAGGAAAGACGAGACAGGGGGGATATGATAGAAACATTTAAATACATAAAGGGAATCAGCACAGTAAAGGAGGAGACTATATTTAAAAGAAGAAAATCTACCACAACAAGAGGACAGAGTCTTAAATTAGAGGGACAAAGGTTTAAAAATAATATCAGGAAGTATTACTTTACTGAGAGGGTAGTGTATGCATGGAATAGCCTTCCAGCTGAAGTGGTAGAAGTTAACACAGTAAAGGAGTTTAAGCATGCGTGGGATAGGCATAAGGCTATCCTAACTATAAGATAAGACTAGGGACTAATGAAAGTATTTAGGAA
This sequence comes from Pelobates cultripes, assembly GCA_933207985.1. Classification (NCBI taxonomy): domain Eukaryota; kingdom Metazoa; phylum Chordata; class Amphibia; order Anura; family Pelobatidae; genus Pelobates; species Pelobates cultripes. The sequence goes on along the minus strand of OW240923.1, from coordinate 11,165,900 downwards.
ATTGGGCAGACTAGATGGGCCGAATGGTTCTTATCTGCCGTCACATTCTATGTTTCTATGACAGTCTTGACACAAGAGTAAGGAAAATGTAATCAGATGGCATTAAATATGTAAGGACCCAGGTTGTTTATGTGACTATCTCTGAAATCAGCCTTCAAGCTCAAAGTTCAGAATTATCAAACACAAACCAAATGTTAGCCTTAGATAATTTTAGAATTAAATTACACAAATTGATATAAACATAGCAAATGTATATAGATTTATTTTACGCTGATATTTAACATTATTAAATGTTAAATATATCAGAAAGGGGTCATGGCTGCATCGGATGTCTGGTCACCTTTTACCAGTAATGTTTGTTATTCGATCATAAATAGAAAAATAAAACAAACAGAACAAACTATTAAATCAAGAAAATATTCTTGTCTACGTAAGGAAGATCCCATCAACTCAACTAAAGTTCTCAGCCAATTACTATAATATGATCATTCTCTATATCCACAAATGATACAGAAATATGTAGCTGTTTGAGGCCTCACATCCCCCTCACCCCCCAAGATAGTTAACTCCTGGAGTGCATGTCATTATTTGAAAGGGCTGTGCCTATGTGATTTTTAGCATTATTAAGAATAAACAAGATGGATTTTGGAGGATGCACAGAGAAATGTTACTGTACGTTATTACATTATGCATATATTTATGGAAAACCCAAATTTTCTGCAATTTTGCACAAAGCATTTCCAAAATTAAAATCAAATTGCATTCTTTCACGGTTGTATTGAACAACTAAACAAGACCATTTTAAAAATTACACGGAGTCATGAGAGACATTCTTTCAATATGTAAACAAAAATAGATTTTAATTTTCATGCAACCAAGTTATAGTAAGTTTAGCTGGAATATTAGCTCCGTGTTTCTGCACGGAGGTGGCCATCATGGAACTGCATCACAAGTTTCAAACTCTCAGTACGGTAATTTCTACTGATATAGATAAGAGACCAGGTGATCGCATTCTTCTTTAAACACTGTGATGATGCTTAATGCCCAAAATTTTAACAGTGAGCTGGAAACATATTAAACATTTTTTTTTTTTTTTTTTAATTACAAAATAAGCACTGGCCTTCTGATAATAAAGGCAAAATACTGTCAATATCAGCATATAAAATATACTAATTATACTTAAAGACATTTAAAAAAATGTAACAAAAAGTGTTTTCATTACAAAATAAACAAAGAAATGGACAAATAAAATATTACCAGATAATCAGAATGCAGCAAATAAACAGAATTCTGTAGGGTACAACCAAGCTCTTCAAAATGTATATATTATGTTGTATTTTAGAATTAGGCGAGAGAACAAAACTTACAAACAAAGGTGATATTATTTGCAACTGAAGGAACATTATAGCGTTAGGAATGCAAACCTGTGTTACTAAGGAAATACTATCCTAGTGCTTAGGTACGGCTACCTTCCCAGTTTGAAGTTAAGACCTGAAAATGGGGGGGGTTTACTTACCTGTTCTCCAGTACTGAAAAGTTGCGTCATTTGGCACTTGAGAGTCGAGACTATGGTACAATTCACTGCTGCCCACAGAGGAACATTGGCGACCGATGAGCATCCAATGCTTTCCTATAATGTGCAATGTCATGTGACAGAGTTTTAGTCTCTTGCAGAGGAAGCGCATCTAGTGACTGTCTGTAGGACAGGCTCTAGAGGTGTGTATAAGCCTGCAATGTAAACATTGTAGGGTTAAAACTACAGGGCACTGCACCCACAACACTCCATTGAGAAGAAGAGGCCTGGGTGACTTTAATGGTCCTTTAATAAAATGCTGTAAAGGCAAGAAGGTCAGACAAGTGTCATTTGTACTATTTTTACCGGCTGCAAGCTTTAACCCCTTAAGGGCACATGACAGAAACATTCCGTCATGATTCCCCTTAAATTTCTGATGTTGTGTTCTTAAGGGGTTAAAGACATTTAACATAACCCGGGCTAAATAAATGTTGCAATAAACAACTTCTAGCCTTTTTGATTGACCCCGGAACATATGAGACAAGTTACAGGAAAAAAATTTCCCTGCGGTCATGGACACTAAGAAAGTGCTGACATCGTTTTAATTACCACCGGCGAGCGGAGACTCAATGAGAAGCAAGATTGGAACGGATTCTATTATTCGAAATAGAGAAATTCCTTGCTGAGCAATAAAAAGAGACACTTCTTGAAATAAATCAAATTAAAATGCACAGACCAGTTGGTCTCAGAAGATTTTTTTCCTGAAGGCCGCCAGGGCGTAGTCAGCCATATTCTGGCGGTCATTTAGAGAGAAAAAAAAAATCACTGCAAATAGTGCTCTCCGTGTAGAAACTGTGCATTATTTCACTTGCGTGAGAACAGGTAGGGAACGATAATTAACAGCCATCCCATACTGACTTATGCACTGAGCGAAAAGCTAGCAAATGTATAGCTTTCACGCTATTACAAGGATTGACAGCCAGTCTACCAATATATGTGGACACAATATGTTCACGCATGCACAAATTGAACTGCAAACAACTTGGTGCAAGTGGTTATATTGCAATCTATATACAGGTTCTGAATGCTTGAGACATCCTGCTGTATTTACAATGTAACGCTAAATTCTGCAGACACTCACCACTAGTGGGTTTCTGCTGAATTTAACTGAAACCTAATGTTAGATTGAAAGCAGAGTATTTTACATCAACAGAACTCAGCCATCCACAAGCAGTCAGTTGGTGATCTAGAGAAGGAGGGTAACATGAGATGAAACTGTTAACAGTCTAGGTTTATGTTACAGCATGACATGGAGGTCATCCCATTCTGAAGCCCTGTGACAAAGCTTTATTCAAGTTAAAGCTAGCGAATAACTGAAAGGAGATTTTACGTGGAGGAAAACGATTGAAAATATGTCATTTTAAGGTATGTCTATTTGTTCATACCTAGAAGATAAATGGAAGAATGAGGTAAAATCAGCACATGTTAATAACCTTTGGATGGGCCAGCAGCTTCTACAAACTGGTTATGAAGTGTGAAATTGCTTAGTTAACATTCTTAAAACATTAAATTCTGAGAAAGAACTGTTGACATATTTATTTTCGATTATTACTTTTATGTGATTTTAAAGGGGCACATATATATATATATATATATTTTTTTTTTTAAATCAACAAAACATAAGATACATGTTATGTAACAGCTCCCAGCCTCTGCTCTAACCAAGAAAGGCTGTGATAGTACAGCCAATCATGTTGCGTGTGTACACTTTGTACTGGAGTATGCTTACACACCTACATGACAGATTATATTGCATGAGCAGCTTGTATAATGAATTGGAGACACGAGCGGCTGCCATTCATTTTGCGTGGGGAAAAGCAGTGCTAATGATTCCTGCTTGTTCTTTTAGAAAGGGAAAATAAACCTTTACTTTTAGAAAGGGACATGGCGAGGGAGCGGCCTATCCCCAACCAATAAATATATTAAACCTTAAAAGGGTTTCTTCTTCTAATCTACTCCTTTGTCATTAAAGCCATTCTGCATCTAAGTCACATCGAAGTATATTGTCTGCACTTTAACCAATCACAATACAGAAAGTCCAATGCAGTGAGGCAGAGACCTTCAATTACATGGCAAAAAGGCAAAAATGTAAAGACCTTAACATAAGATTCAATATAACACCCCAAAATACCAACATCAGGGAAAGAAAGACAATGGTGAGCAGGCAGCCATAACGGTCATCCAATCAATCTATTTTGCTCCAGCATGCACCAAAGTTTGGACAACAACTCCCACTACCACTAGTCAATGCAGGAGTAATGGAGGTTGAAGCACAATAGTAGACGACGTGCCAAGCAATGTGACAGCATGTATAGTTAGCAGCTTTGTTCCATGGCCACTAACTGGCAGTGTCCGTGTGGTTTGCGCTCTGGGGCTACGGGCTGATAGGGATCCCATTTCCAGTAGATAATTGCTCTGTTTCCATTCAGCACTTCATTTTTATGCCTACTCAGTATTTTCCTCCCACCGCAGAACTCCAAAGTAAACTTAGAGCAAAACTGTTTTTACGAGCTCCTGAGTTTCCGCATTGCCCGAGAGCAAATGGCATTCAGCTGACGAAGCACTATTACATGCGCTTTGCAAACACTTATAATAAGGAGATGGAAAGATAACAGTTCGGAAATAGAGAAATCACTGCAGTAGGAGATGGTTTTCAGAGGATGGATATGCGTTTACATAAGTGGATATTCTTACAATATTTTATACATGTTCATTTTTGGAATTTGACAAATATCAACAGTGCCTTCTCTGGAGAGGAGTGGACTAATATAACAAGCATCCATATTACCTTCTAGCTATCATAAAATGCAGTGTTTAGCATCCCTGCTAAAAACACGTCAAGCTTGTGGTTAGGCATGCTCATAAAATTAGAACACGACTCTGTACCACCAATAAACAACTACTGAAATATGTCAGTGAGGGCTGCAGGGAATGTTTTAGGGAATACTAGTGCTGACCCTTGATCAGTTACATGCTAAATATGCAAAAAGTATGGCTGAAAATGCTTATAAATATATATGTATATGTCCCCCTTCTCGGCATAACAAATTGATCTGATTTTCTGGAAGAGTTAGGACATCCCTCCCCAAGTGGCTCACATTACTTCTCAAGTGTCCTGCCTCTGTGGGAACACAACACATTCACTAGCCCATGCTGCAAACTTCTGCAGTGTTAAAGGGACACTCCAAGCACAGCTCATGGAGGCCCGTCTATATCTCCCTGCACACAATGTCAAGCAACTACAGTATTTTCAATAAACTGCAGAAGCTGTACCTCCTCCACCCCCACGAAAGGTATCACCGGAATTGCAATTGTACTATGTGTTGAATGGAATTACTGCCAAGTGCTGAAATATATATCCCATAACCAACTGTGAGATGGAGACTTTAGCAATATGTTCAGACTTCTTTAAGAAGACTTCACGTGTTATTTCTTTTTATAGGGTCACATGCCCTCCATGATTACAGATCACAATACAAGGGATTAAAACATATAGGAGTCCCAGAGGCATACTATAGGGATGTTGTGTGTACGTACACACACTCACGCTATTCATTTCTGAGAAAACCTGCTGTTCTGTATAACTCATTAAGTGCCTTTCCCTGCAATGTGATTAGATAAACCCTCATGGACATAAATTAAATGTTAAACTGGCTAACGATCTGGTTCTTATAATAATCAATAATAATTCTCAGAAAGGACAAGTGATTTGGGGCTTTTTTTGTTTACACAAGGTAACATCTCTGATTACTGGGGTCTGACTGACTCTAGTCCTTTTTGCGGTTAGTTTTCATTGTATTTTTGTTCACCCAAGGCCATAGATCATTATCAGTCGGTATACCTGTGGTAGAGGGACAGTCACTCTATAACTATTGGTGGATATCAAATTTGATGCTTTTGGCTGAGCACAATAAAGTAAGGACTGTCAACCAAAGTATTTACAAATCATCAAAAGCAGGAAAGCTTCTGGTCTACATGTAAACCTCACATATAGTGGCTCTGTCATCACCCCTCAAATCAATTTGCACACAGCCTCTACCTCGTGTTGACATTTTCTCAAACTGTTCAGCACGCTCTCATTACAACTGAATAAACGATTTATAACTACGATTTCCTGTAACCTATCATTGAGCATTCTTTATCAAACATTAAGATAACACTCCAAGCACCACAGCTCTCTGTAGCGATGATGGTGCCCGAGTTGCAGAATTAACATTGACTTTCCACTCGGAGCACACTGAAATCTCATATTTTGATTAGTTTTTGTGAAGAGGGTTTGAGGGCTGTTAAAATTTGCCAATAATTTTCACTGGGGAATTCAAAAATGATGATGCAACAGCAGCATGATGATCATTCCATTGAAAACAATTATAACCTGGATTTTTTTTATTTACCGGTATTTATGTTTAACTGTAGCTTTAGCTTGATAGCATATTGTTCTTTTGGAAATGTTTCTCATTTAACCGACGAAAGAAAGTTTCAGGTCTCCACACTACTTTAACAAGATGCATCTTCCTCAAACCTTGTATACGATTAAAGCTTGTTGGAACTCGATTGTCTGTAAAAGGTAATATTCTGGCCAATTGTTTGGGCTTCCCAAAAAATACTATTTCCTCAGCTGAAACACATGAAATCTTGCAGTTACTTTTTCCCTGCTGGGAATTTTATAAATATTTACAAATCTGTCACTTTATCAAGTCACTTGGACCCTTTTTTATTAAAAAAGAACATTTGCTGATGTCATCACATGCGTAATATAGTATGATATTTTACTTTACTAAACCATAATATTAAATCCACAGGGGCAAAACAAACTCAGATCTTTATGACTTTTCTCATGGAGTCTTTCTAATCTATTGACATGTATTTTCCAACAACAAACAAAGAAAATGTATTATTTAAATGGTAATTTAAAATAAAGCTATATGCACTAGCACAACGTAAATGCACTTACTAAGTTTTGGCCTCATATTCATCCAATGTTATATCCACATTCAAAACTCTTTCGTTTTTAAGCAAAAAAATTATGCATGACTATGAAAGTAACACACCCTGCTTCGTCTCCTGCAACTGTGCCATCAAATAAACAAATCTGTAACCTATTCTAGTAACCTATTTCAGGAAATACTTCCTACCCTTATATCTTATGTCACTTTACCCCACTCCCTCTAGAATGTAAGCATATTGAGCAGGACCCTCTGTACTTGTGCATCCAGCTCGACTTGTTGCAAATACACGTCTGGTAGTCCACCTATTGTACAGGGCAATGGAATTTGTTTGCGCTGTGTAAATAATAATAATGCTGATGTCCAGAGTGGCTCTTTAAAAGGGACACTGTAGGCACACAGACCACTTCAGCTAATTGAAGTGGCCTGGGTGCTGTGACCCTTCTGCACATAGTTCTGCAATGTAAAACACTGCAGTTCCAGAGAACTACAATGTCTACATTGCAGCACTAAGTCTGCCCTCAGTGGCTGTCTACCAGACAGCAACTAGCGGGCTTCCAGAATCCCAACAGACTTTTGGTCCGTAATCTGATGCTGGGTGTCCTCACGGACCTCCAGCATTAGTTTTTCCCCATAGGAAAGCAGCATCTCCCCTGCCGGCTGACGTCGGCGGGGGAGGAGCGTGTGCGGAGTCTGACCCAGTGCCAAGGGACATCGCCGCTGGATTCAGGTAAGTGGCTGAAGGGGGGCACTCCAGGAGCCTATAGTGCCAGGAAAGCACTATAGGATCCCTTTAATTTAATATTCCTGTTTCCTATTAAAATCCATTTAGAGCAGTATTTCTTAGCCTTTCTTTGATCAGGATTTAAAAAATTTAATGGCAATAGTTTGGTGACCCCTTCATATTTTGAATCAGTCAGAGATGAGGCATGTCAAAGAATAACTCCCAACATTGGGCCTATGAAATCAGGAAAGCAAACCTTAAAGGGGCGTCACTGTCAGTGTAACTGGTTGCACCAATAATTTCAGCCTGGCATCAAGCAGTCCAGGCTGTCAGACTGCCTGCCTGAGGGCCTCCAACCTACAGGAAAATGCATGAGGAAGTGCTCTTTGCATGGTCCTACTGCCCACAGCACAGCTTGAGCACGACTAATGATGCACTGTTGGGACATCAGGGAACTAATCAGGATAGCAGGACAGAACCAAGAAACCTGGTCTCACCAGTCAAAATCAGGAAAGTGGGAGCCCTAAAAAAAAATTACTCCAAATTGTAGGTCCCAGGCAGTACTAAATGTACAGACTTGTCAATTACAAATATTTGCAGTATTTCAGAACCAATTAGTCCTACACTGAAGATCATTTTATAATGTTAGGAGCTGGAAACGATGGGGTGCTAGCAGTAACACTTTAGTAGCACTTGAGTTTCTGTCAAGCATTGTAAATAACAGTGTAGAAAGCAACTGCCAATCTTTCAATGTCTGTTAAACACAAGTTTAATACAAATAATTCCCTGTCCTGTTCTGTAGAGAACTCATTCGATCAGGTAGTGCAACTGTGATTAAAACAAAGTAGTGAGAAAAGTGAGAAAAAAAAAAGTTTTTTTAAAAAGTCACACACTTGGAGGATTATTTACTAAAGTGTGAACTGTCGAGAATTCAAAGTGAATTACAAAATTTAGACCAACTTGACGGAAGTGGCAATACGACTGAATAGAATTTTTCCAAACGGGTTAAATATTAAAATGACTCCATCTACACAGCTATTTACACTTTAGTGAAGAACGTTGTACATAATTTAAAGTCAGAATGCTTGGCAGAATAACGAATAGTCTGATTCGCTATACTGTGGAATCTTACAATACGATGTAAAGAAAAGCCTCTGTAAAACACAATGCCAATCTAACCAGATGAATTACATTTTGCTTCTGAAGGAATGTAAGAATGTCATGATAATGAAACTATGGGTTTATCGTTACTATTTTGTTGAGAAAAAAAGTCTGTTGTATTTGATGTCACGTTTGTATGTAAATGCCGCAATTGCCTCAAGATGTGTTTTAAGGAGCTGCACCACAGGTTTGCGCTAATAGGCAGAGAAACTTCTAAGTGAATCTATGCCAACTTGTTGGTGTTTAGTGGCATGTTTCTCCATTTTTAATGCTTTTATGGTTTATCGGTGTTGTATCACAATGGTTTATTCAGGGTTTTATCTTAGTTTTGAAATACTCCCCCCAGTATGCTCTGTATAACCAATACATGTATCCTTAAAGGAATAAATACAGCACAGGGTTGTACTAACAGAGAAAGAAATGTGTAGTTTTACTATTTTATTACTTGATAGCAAACTTTATTATTACAGAATTTCTAGCAAAGATATGAAGGGACAATGAGAGGTTTCCAGAGAGCGTAAGACTACTCTAGGTTGAGAATGAATCACTCATTAAGGGTCGATAAACTACTTAGGGCTGTCCCAGTTCAGAGCCCACTGTAGCCCCTGCAGCAGAAAGCTAAGGCAGACTCTTTAGATTTCACACTTTCACTGAACCCGACTGACTCCCACACAAGCTGTATTCCAGTCCAGCACAGATTGTCATCCCATATGCAAACTGCCATATTCCACTTGCTAGGAAAACTGTGAAGTGGTTTCATTCAGAATTCCGTATCCTTGAATGGAAGTTAACCATTTAGGAATATTTAAGAGTAAGGTTGTAGAAAAATCAGCACAGACAAGGCGAAGCAGAGTCAGACATTCTTTACTCAAAAGATTTAAAGTTTCTTGTGAGATCCAGCCAGGGTAGGCATCTGCTGCACCGGGTGAACATTCCCATGAAAATAGCCATTACCCTTGATTTAAACAGTGTCAAAGCAGATCATGGCTTTAACCTGATCCTCAACCCCACAGACAATTTTGTGCACAAACCACTAGAGCTCAGAAATGTACAGCTGGCAAATTAAACCAGCAATCCTTTAGAAAGCTCCAATCAATAAATGTGACCAGCACTGGTCTCTTTAAATACATTTTAAACAAATAAACATTCACTGCTAGATATAACTGCTATCCAGATAGACTGTTTAGTTGCCGCTGTATTGACTTAACTTTGCAGTCACTGAAATGCAGCCTGTAAAGCAAAATGTCTCTTACTCCTCTTACTCTCTTTTCCTTATGACCCTTGTATCTTACTAATAATACTTAATCCCTTGTTAATTGTTTTTATTTATACGTTTCCTTCCTTGCCCTGGATCTCAATATCTGGGCGCCTCCATTTTATTCTCCACTATCCATGATGTCTGCAGTGTGCCCTGTGTGTGTATATATATATATATTAAAAACAAGGAGAAAATACAGACAAAAAAAAAGGTTACTTTAAAGCAAAATATATAATAAATTCTGGCTCTGTATCTAGAGTTAGAAAGGCTAGTGTGAATTAAAATGTAAAAGATAGAAACTTAAAGTATGTACAAGACATCCCACAACAAAAATAATAACTTTATTCTTTTTGTCATTTGTTTCTATCCTTTATAGAGTTGGATATCTGAATATGTTTAAATCTATTAAGGGTTATGCTGGCTGGACATAAGTAAACTGACTAAGTAGCTTCACTAAGTTTTTAAAGGCAAAACCTGCAAAGTGACAGAGCTTCTTTCAGGATCCAATGCAGGCAAGGAATGTTCTACCTATTTTGCTCCAGTATCGCTATACAGGTCTGCTGTCCCTAAATGAGTAAAATAGGATTCCAATAGATTGCTACAACCACATACACGAATATTGCAATGGTGTATAATTAATGAAGAAAGGGACAGCTGTACCACTAAAAAAGGCAGCAAAGAATAGGCATTTACATGGAGGCTCTCGGTGCCAGTACAGGAATGTGGATTCTACAATTCAGTTTCATTTATAGACTGCACGCAGACATTTGTTAAATATGGGGGTAAGGAAAGCATTACAGTCACAACACAGGACCAATTCTCAATACAATGCACTTCTAATAAAGCCCCGTCAACACTTGTACAGAATAAAATGACTGCATGGATTGGATACTTGGCGAAGCCAGTTGGCATTAGGATAAGAATGCCACATACAATGCAGAACTAGACAAGCCTAGCATTCCAATAAAATGCCAACTCAAATCATGGATGCCATGACAAACATAATGGAACAGAACCAAGATGTCGGAGAACGGTATGTAGTTTGAGCACTGAAAACAGATCACGTAACATATAGACCTTCTACGTTGCCAGTCAATCTGCGACTTCTACAAAAATATCAGGAGTTTTGATTGCTAAAATTATTAACACTTTACAGCCTGGAAACAATACATTGAAGTCCTTGGTTTAATCTGTGAAATAAAAAGATGAAAGGGATCACTAAAACCAGAAGTAAACAGTTCTATTATTTACAGATGGTTATTAGAAAGCATACTGGGATCATTTAACAGTGTTCTGCTAAATGACAGGAGAGGGCCGGCAAGCACGGAATCCAGACCATTTCAAAGGGTTAGGAGAAAAACATCATTTTCTCAGTCTCTTTTTATGACACATATTAGAAATTCAGTACACAACAGCAGATGTGTACTATGTAAATGTAAGTACGGAACTTGCATGTGGGTCCTGTGTGCATCACCATAGCAAGTTTGAAAGTAGCTCAATGAAACTGTGGAAGGCTTGCTATTTCAAACAGAAATCTGTTGTTGATTTTTTATTTTTTTATTCAGAAGAACAAGAAATAAATCCAGAACCTATTGTGTACAGTAAAATGTTACTGTAACCAGAGCCCACCGCATGACTGTCACGTCATCAGAGATTCCATTGTTTATGGTAGATGCAAAGTGGCTGATTGCTTTACACAAACACAAAAAATACAAACCCAGTCCCATGCTGAATGGCAAAATGGCAAAAAAAGGACTCTATCAATAAAATCAGCCAAGCTTTATATTATTATGTATTTATAATATATTATATAAAAACAAATATAAAGGGAGCACTCACAGGTCTTCCAAATCAATCAGCCAGTGTTAATGTTTCTTCAAATAGTCCTATAAAATTGTGCAAATAAAATCGATAAATAAATGTTGGTTTTATTTGTTTTGCACAGTGGTATATGACTATTTAAAGAAACATTAAAACACTGGCTGGTTGGTTTGGAAGAGAGATAGATAGATATATAATCCAAAGAAAGAAGGGTGCACTCAGAGATCTATTCAAAGTGTGTATTCAAACCATATAATGCTTTGGGAATGAGTAGTTCTGGTATACCTAGTGTAACACACAGAGGGGAGGGAGTCAGAGTAACACTAGGCAGCTCACACTGGAACAATAGGGATTCACTAAAACCTATATGGAAAAGTAGCAAAGGAAACACTCAAGAAGATGGTGTATGAAATCCAGGAGCTGACTAGTGATAATGGCTCAAATCACAGAGCTATAAGGTAATAGAGGCAGATAATGTAATAGTGATAGTGATAATACGATACTTAGTGTACTATATAGGTACTGTGCCTTTAAGAGATAAAAACAAGAATAGAGAATAAATATGAGACGTGGGAGAGGATAAAAATGTAACAGTGAAATGGAGGGGAAAGGATAGAAAGGAAGATGGATGAAAGACAGATTAGAAAACAGACAGAAAAAAATATATTAAAAAAAAAGATAAGTGGATAAATTGAGTTCGCGGCCTGTATTTTTGATATATTTTTAATCTTTTATGAATTTGTTTAATAAACTGTTTTTTTAATTTCATATCCAGTTTTTACCTTTCTTCTACCATTGTCTACAATCCACAGCGATACATTGTTTGTTTTGCTACAGCATGCAGTTCCATATACTGTATTTCTAATCATCTAAAGAGTGCTAACACATTTTTATTAAGAATTTTTATCTTTGCCTATTGCAAAGTATAATAGTGGGAGCAAATATCAGCTACCCTGTATATGATCAGGGATAGAGAGATTTGCACTGCACATATATTTGCTGGGCATCAATTTATCCACTTATCTTTTTATTTTATATATTTCTTTCTGTTTTCTAATCTGTCTTTCATCCATCTTCCTTTCTATCCTTTTCCCTCCATTTCACTGTTACATTTTTATCCTCTCCCACGTCTCATATTTATTCTCTATTCTTGTTTTTATCTCTTAAAGGCACAGTACCTATATAGTACACTAAGTATCGTATTATCACTATCTACTACATTATATGCCTCTATTACCTTATGCTTCTGTGATTTGAGCCATTATCACCGTTGATTGGGACAAAGCATATTGTTTGAATAAACACTTTGAATAGACCTCTGAGTGCACCCTTCTTTCTCTGGATTATATACAGACGTGGGTTTGGCACCGAGGCAAGATTACTACTTTGAATGGGGTGAGTGCCAAGTTATATATATATATATATATATATACACACATATACACACACACAGTGAGTATTTGATCCCCTGATGATTTTGAATGTTTGCCCACTGACAAAAATGATCAGTATATAATTTTAATGGTAGATATATTTTAACAGTGAGGGACAAAATAAGAAAAAAAATAAAAATCCAGAAAAATGCATGTCAAAAAGTTATAAATTGATTTGCATGTCAATGAGTGAAATAAGTATTTGACACCTTCGACTTCATACTTGGTGGCAAAACCCTTGTTGGCAATCACAGAGGTCAGACATTTCTTGTAGTTGGCCACCAGGTTTGCACACATCTCAGGAGGGATTTTGTCCCACTCCTCATTGCAGATCCTTTCCAAGTCATTAAAGTTTTGAGGCTGACATTTGGCAACTTGAACCTTCAGCTCCCTACACAGATTTTCTATGGGATTAAGGTCTGAAGACTGGCTAGGCCACTCCAGGACCTTAATGTGCCTCTTCTTGAGCCACTCCTTTGTTGCCTTGGCTGTGTGTTTTGGGTCATTCTCGTGCTGGAATACCCCTCCATGATCCATTTTCAATGCCGTTGCTGAGGGAAGGAGATTCTCATCCAAGATTTGATGGTACATGCTTCTGTCCATTGTCCCTTTGATGCGGTGCAGTTGTCCTGTCCCCTTAGCAGAAAAACACCCTTTCATTCCTCCTCCTCCAAACACAGCGAGTTGAGGCCAAAGAGCTTGATTTTGGTCTCATCTGAACACAACACTTTCACAGAGTTCTCCTTTGAATCATTCAGACGTTCATTGGCAAACTTTAGACGGGCCTGTACATGTGCTTTCTTGAGCCAGGGGACCTTGCAGGCGCTGAAGGATTTCAGTCCTTCACGGCATAGTGTGTTACCAATTGTTTTCTTTGTGACTATGGTCCCAGCTGCCTTGAGACCATTAACAAGAAACTCCTGTGTAGTTTTGGGCTGATTCCTCAATGTTCTCCTGATCATTGAAACTTTACAAGGGGAGATCTTGCATGGTGCACCAGACTGAGGGAGACTGACAGTTATGTTGTGTTTCTTCCATTTGAGAATAACCAGCTGTTGTCACCTTCTCACCAAGCTGCTTGGCATGGTCTTGTAGCCCATTCCAGCCTTGTGTAGGTCTACAATCTTGTCCCTGACATTCTTGGACAGCTCTTTGATCTTGGCCATGTGGAGAGTTTGAAATCTGATTGATTGCTTCTGTGGACAGGTGTCTTTTATACAGGTAATGTGCTGAGATTATGAGCCCTTCCTTTAAGAGAGTGCTGCTAATCTCAGCTCGTTACCTGTATAAAAGACACCTGGGAGCCAGAAATCATTTTCCTGGGTTTTTTTTTTATTTTTTTTTGATATTCTGCCTCTCACTGTTAAAATACACCTACCATTAAAATTATAGACTGATCATTTCTTTGTCAATGGGCAAATGTACAAAATCAGCAGGGGATCAAATGCTTTTTTCCCCGCACTGTATATAGATATATAAAATACACATATATACATACACACACAAACTGATCAGCCAAAACATTAAAACCACCTGTCTAATATCATGTAAGTCCCCCTTGTGATGCCAAAACAGCTCAGATGCATTGAGGCATGGACTTTACAAGACCTCTGAACATGTCCTGTGGGATCTGGCACCAAGACATTAGCAGTAGATCCTTTAAGTACTACAAGTTGCAAGGTGGGGCCTCCATGGGTCGGATTTGTTGTTCTAGCACATAACACAATTGGATTGAGATTTGGAGAAAAGTTGTTGCAGTGTGGCTGGTTGCTTTTAATGCTGAAAGAGGCCACTGCCATCAGGGAACACCATTGTCCTGAAGGGGTATAGTACGTGGGCTGCAACAATATCTAGGTAGGAGATATGTGAGAAGTAAATATCTACATGAATGCAGGCACCCAAGGTTTCCCAGCTTAACACTGCTCAAAGCATAACACTGCCTCCATTCTTCCAATAGTGCGTCATACTGCCACCTCTTCCCCAGGTCAACAACACCGGCCCACCCAGCCATCTGATCTAAAAGAAAACATGATTCATCAGACCAGGCAACCTTCTTCCATTGACTACAGGGGCCTTCGAAGGGACATGGATGTCCCGAGCGCGCAGCCCAAGTACTGTCGGCGATTTTGAATCGTATGTATATATACCTGTGTCGGTGAGGTGATCTTTTCATCTGATGATGTTGCAGCAGGATCATTACACTACAGAGGAAGGTTTGCCCATTCAGCCTGCTGGAGCAGATTCACCCTCTTCATTTTCCATCTACCATTAGAAAACCCTCCAGCTCCTTCAACTCTTCATATAAAGAGGATATTCCAACTGGTGAGATCCACCTATATATAGAGATTATTATAGTGCACTATTTTTTGGACTGTTGCATACAAGGACTCTATTTTTGTCTTTTTTTTGCCTTTTTTATATTTTTTCACTTTTTTCATTTTTGCCTTTTTTCTTTTTCTTTTTTATTATGATTTCACACAGGCAGCAGCATTTTGTATCGTGCTAGATACTTTGCCTTGACAGCACCGGTGGGATCATTACCAGCTGTATATATATCCATATAATGAATTTAAATAGAATTTATGGAGGGTTTTTGTAATTATTTGTAAATAGCTACTGTACATATGATGAAATGAATGTAACTGTATATACGATGAAATCAATCTTTAAAATATTTTTGTAATCACTAATATACTTAAAAGTAGGTTAAGGAAACAATAAAGTAACAGCATTAATATTAACGTTTATTATTGATTTTTGTCATATATATGACTAGAGTGCGGTATTCATATTTATTAACCTTCTTCCATTGCTCCATGGTCCAGTTCTGAAGCCCCCAAGTCCCCATCGAAGATGCTTTTGGCGATGGACATGGGTCATCATGGGCACTTTGGCCGGACTTGCAGCTATGCAGCCCCATACACAGCAAACTGTGAGGCACTGTGTGTTTTGACAACTTTCTATCATGGTCAGAATTACGTTTTTAAGCAATGTTTTCCTATAATAGCTCTTCTGCGAGATCGGACCAGACGGGCTAGACTTCACTCTCCACGTGCTTCAGTTGACCTTTGGGTGCCCAAGACCCTGACGCCAGTTCACTGATTGACCTTCCATGCACCATTATTGGTAATCACAGTATACCAGGACACCCTACAAGACTTGCCATTTTGGAGCTGCTCTGACTAAGTCATCACTATTTCACCCTTGTCAAAGTTACTGTGATCTTTTCGTTTGCCCATTTCTCTAGTGTCTATACCTCTCTATCAAATTTTCCACTTTCCACTAGTTATTGGCAAGTGAAAATCAAGCCATAGTGAGCAGGCTAGTAGCATAATACTGCAATTTTTAAGATATATATTTTTATATAAACACATACATATACATCCACGGAGATAAGAGATACATTGTGTTCCAAAACTTCTATTGTTTCAAAAATGTAATGTTCAGAGAATAAACATAGCTTTAACAGAAAAGGGAAAACTAAAACTACTGTAATAATTGAACATTTTCTGATCTTCTATTTTCCACACTGCTAGCATCCTTTTTCAGTTTAAGCTTATCATGGGGACAATGCATATTATAATCAATGTCATGAAATTATCCAGGATTTTAAATGGAATTTAAACATATGCAAGCTATTTTTTATTTTTCCTTTGATGCAGCAATTTAAAAAATGATTTTTCTATCTTTAGTCAACTAAAACATCCCATGGTAATAGTATTTATTTGTAAGTCCCACTAAAATATCAAAGTATTGCAATTTTCTGAAAGCCACTTACATCTGATCCCGTAAATCATGAGTGGATCCAGCTGCTTTTTCCCATGTTTCCCCTGGCCGGAGAGGTTGGAGATAGCTTGGATCTCTCGGTGGAACAGATAATCGAGCAAAGTGAGCGCCATTTTCTCAGCTGTGCGGCAGTTGGTGCTGATGTGGAGCATGTCGGCTGGTGAGATCGGACATCTAACTCTGACTTCTGGGTTATTCTCATCGCCCAACCAAGTGCCATTAGGGAAATCCTCTGAAAAGAATAAATGTATAACACACATAAATATGTATAAACGCATTATAAAAATATGTACTTAAATATTTCAGAACCAGCAAAATATATTCGGAGGAACAGCCAATTCTGAAACAACCAACAGCTAACCAAAAATTAGTTATTGGTAGTGCCAATATATATATATTTTAATTTTCTTTATAATTCTTTTAATAGCAATGCTCTGCAAGGCAACATGGTCAAAGTATGCAAATTAGTTGACCTGTTACAGTGCCGCATGCAAGGTGCATCTGTGCAAACAGCACGACTGGAGAAACTCCCAAGCTCACACGTGGAATTTCTCCAATAGATCCGTGGATAGAGCACTGATGTGCCTCCATGTAAACAGAGCATCAGGAGCTGAAGAGGAACAGCGGGTGTCGGCCGCAAGGGACAGCTTGAGGTAAGTAAAAAATAAATTTAAAAAATAAATTTAAAAAAATAATAAAAAAAAACTTACATTTCCCTGTCGCTTTCGGGGCAAATATGCAAAAACCCCAGACAGTCACAGACAACTTTAATTTGTCTTTTTTATTGTTTGTGTGAGAAACACGCACAAATCTGTTTATATTAGTGAGATAGCAGTGCTTAAACATTTACATAAAAGAAGAAACTTTTATTTTTAATATTTTATATATTTGATGCTATGAAACATTCATAGTATTAACTTGTTTGCACAATGTAAGCCAAGTAGAGGGCAACCTCTCTCAAGAATTAAGAGGATGTCTTGATCAAAGTGTAAAATAAAAAATATATTCTTTATTTCTTCATTTAAAATGTGGCATAATCCAAAAGGGGTCTCTGAGGAAGTGCCAACCATGACACCATGCTTGTGCTTGAGAGAAGCTAGCCACTGGACAGAGACCTACACTGTCTCTCAGGCAGCAAGCTGGTTCCTAAGAGGGTACAAATGCCTAGTTTGGATTTACTTATCATGTTTGGTGATACGTTTGGTTTTACTTATCATGTTTGCAACTAATTGCTTCAGGAAGTCAGCATTCAAAAGCAGAAGAGGACCACTGGTTATACACACCTGTGCATTTTCTGGACACACTGGCCACATGTGAACTCAAGCTCTATTCTGATTGGCTGAAAACATCAAGCCGCAGATTTAAATGGGTCACTTCCCCCCCCATACCAGTGGTTCCAATCGTTTTTTGGATCAACGCACACTTCACTGAGAGAAAAATTCCAATGGATCCCCTACGCTTATTTTCAACAGCAGTTAATACATTTAAGTTTTAACAAACACGTTTCTTACAAACATGCTTTAAGAACTGCCTACAAGTTATTACAGTTCTGAAGTCAAAGTGTTTGAGGCATGCACAGCAATCACTTCCTGCTAACATTAAGGATGCCAGGGACTCAAATATACAGAGAATAGAAAAAGATTGTAGTAAACTGTGAATTTACCAAATGGCATTAGCTGCTTCCTGACAGATACAATTTAGATTCCTGTGTATACACTGAATAAACATGTCATGTGACTCATGTTATGAAAAGGCATGGTATAAAATGAACAAAAAACTAAGTTATTATACACATTATATAGCTTTAATCAGCTCCAAACATTTATGCCAATTGCCAAGCGAGCATTATGTTTTACTCTATGCAACGAATGTCCCTATTACAGAGGGATCTGTATTTCATTTGCGACCAAACCTGCAGCTGCTCATCCTGCAAAGAGGAGAACTGTATGTGACAAAGAGCTAAGAGCCGCAGTGTTAAACAATCCCAAAGTATCAAACAGTTTGGCATCTGGAAGCGTTCTGCTCTGGATAACACTAACTGTACGGTTCTATTATAGTTTCAGCTGCAATACAGTGCACAGTGCAGGGTTGTTACGGAGTAAAGTTTCAAACGCACTGACGTCAAGAGGGAGTACGAGAGGAAGATGTGGATTTAGGCAGGGCAGGGAATGGACTAGATCATTTCATTTAGGAACATCAATGAAAACATGACACTTCAGGCCTGTCATTGTTAAAAGAAAGCCCTGAAATGTAAAAGACAGCATTGAGGGAGAAACGAAACGGTGTCCATTAGTTTCTAATTTATAAAATCAACCCATATGTCTTTATACATATTGTACTGGCACAAAAACAAAACTCAAATGGATGATGTTTAAGATTAAAAACAGAACCATTATGTAGGCATTTACCACAGCATGCTTAGTTATGAAAAGTGCAAATAGGAAGGAAGGGGTTAACCATAGGTTAAAAATAAACAAATACCAAATGTACATAGGTGACAGCATTATCCCCTACGACAAACTTAAAAAGAGAACTACACTAACAGACTACCTCCGGTACCTGCAGGTCAGGGACTTTGCCCAATGAACACATACCAAACAAGCTGCCCGAACACAGCTAACATTCTTCAAAAAGATCTGCATGGCAGAAACCTATCAAAAGGGCCTCATTACCAGGGTTTAATCGCATTTATGCACTAACACAGAGGACTGGGGGCAAATGCGTTTTACAGATCAGTGGGAAGCAGAGCTGGGGGAGACACTAGAGGGCACTGACTGGTGGGACATCTGGGAAGCCAATGGGCACACCTCAATATGTGTTACAATGCAAGAACAATGGTACAAAATGATCACATGCACAAAACCCCGACCGACCAATGTTGGAGACTATGCAGACATAAGGGCACATACAAACATATGTGGTGGGACTGACCCAAGATCCAAACGCTGTGGGGAAAAGTTAGCATACTGATAGCAAACATTTTCCATAGACCAATGACACCAGACCCATGGGTTCTTTTGCTATCAACAAAAACTAATTCACAAAATAACCCTGTCAGCCAGAAGGTCGATAGCCCAGACCTGGCTGGGAGCAGAGGTCCCGCCGGTGGACACGGGACTACTAAAACCTAGAGATACGTACCTTATGGACAAATTGACTGCCCAAGTAAGAGGAACACTAAAAACCTTCACTAAGGTGTGGGAGCCATGGGAATCTTTTTTCGACAAAACAACATAACCTGACAACTAAGGTGGACATGCCGGCCTCTGCTGGGGGGGCACTTGGGTGCCACCTCGCATCATTATTCCTCTCGCGGCAAACCCTACTCCTACTATTCCCTTCTTTCTTTTCTCTCCCTATTTTCTCTACCTTCTCTCTCTTTTAATCTCCTAAAGGGAGTGACTTTAGAGGAGTGGATAACAATGAGACTATACATGATCCCTAATAGACGATGGACAGACATCCAGCACCTAAAATATCCACTACGCACTTGGAAGATAGGTCACGTAACAAACACAGTTATTAACACGCACTAACCGCATAGAGTATCGGTCTAGAGGTTCTTATTTAGATTTTCCCCATTTTGTTCAAAACATCCTGTGCAGCACAGTCAGAAATGAAAGCATAGAAACGATGGAAAGGAAATGGAGAAAAAAACAAACACAAAAAAAAATACATTTATTATGCCAATTTTCATGCTGTTTGTTTACAGAGAAATGTATTTTGTGAAACCTACCTGTACTTACAGACGGGAAATGTCCTTCTCATCCTGTACTATGTATCACGTAACGATATCCTAGCAGCCATCTATCATCAACCTGACATGTCTTGTGCCCTTACCGCTGTCAAATATATCTACTAATGTCTGTCATTGTGCACTGTCTATTGCTCACGTCTAAATAAAGAATGTAAAATAAATAAACAAACAAATAAATATGTTGGTCTTTAATGAAAAAGCTTTCAGACCTTCATAGTATATATTGTTTTGGCAGTGATGATTCAGACCAAAATAGTCACTATAACCACCTCTGTAGTGGAAGAGGAAGCCGGGAGTTCTACTAAATAATGACTAAATTACTGTATACGTATTTGTAATGAAAATATACGCAACTAGGCAAAATAACATGTAATCTGTTATTTTCGCTAATTAATATATATTTAATAAAGCATAGGCAGCAAAAACACAACATTTATAGATATCTGAAATCCTTAATAGTATCCCTTTCTCTGTAACAAGCCTTGCAGGTAGCTCAGTATGTATAATGAGCACCACCTGCTAAGCTGGTCCATCTTAACCAGAGTCACTGATCCAAGGAGTGTAAAGGGTTTCTTTTTCTAGAGAAAACCCGGCCCATTCATAATTTTATAACTATAATTAAATCTTCCACAGCCTCCCATGTCTCTACGTGGGGCAATGAATCATATCAAGTATTTAAAGCATGCCGCTTACTTCCCGTCCTCAATGGGACCAGGGTGAGGTAATTGCCATGCAGTGACAGCCACACCAGTCTACCTGGTAATGGATAGGTCTATGGTCTTTCATTTTCCACCCTAGGCTTTCAATTGGAAAGTGACTAATGCCTAAAAATTGGAAAGTATGAACTCTTTGGGTAAATGGACGGTTTTATCCGGGATGTCTGTACAAACAAACAGTGTACATCACATGTTGATGGAACCTGTGGCTTGTCTTGGTCCTGCTCCTATTGCTACTGTAGGGCTGTAATGTAGCTGAGTGGAAGATCATGATTAACAGTGAAAACATCCCTAAAAATAAATCTGTTATTTAAAAAAATATATAAAGTTCTGGTCAGCTATGGAAAGTGTTCTCCATTCTATTGCTGAAACTATTTGGACTTCTCAGCTCAGAAGGAAAGGAGTGAAAACGGGATTGCTCAGGCTGTTATTATATGACAATTTTTTTGTGGCAAAGATCCTTTCTTTAATTTAGTGTGAACGAAAGCCACACTTAAGAACATGTTAAAAAAAAAAAAAAAACATACATAATTTAATGGATCACTATAGTGTCAGGAAAACAAAGCGGTTTTCCTGACATTAGAGTGCCCTGAGGGTGCTCCCACCCTCAGGGTACCCCTTCAGTCACTTATCTTAATCCAGTGCCGGGCTCCCTCGGCGCTAGTGACCTCTCCTCCCCGTCCGACGTCAGCTCCCCGTCCAACGTCACTGGAGCCTGCCGCGCGCATTCAAAGTGTCCATAGAAAAGCATTTCTCAATGCTTTCCTATGGACGCTCTGCGCGATGGAGGCGAAATTCGCCTCCAGCATCGCAGTTGCGCCTCTAGTGGCTGTCCGGAAGACAGCCACTAGAGGCTGGATTAAACCCCGAATGTAAACATAGCAGTTTCTCTGAAACTGTTAAGTTTACATGTGAAGGGTTAAAACCTGAGGGACTTGGCACCCAGACCACTTCATTGAGCTGAAGTGGTCTGGGTGACTATAGTGTCCCTGTAAAACATAAATTTGCTCTTAGAATTTGACTTCAAGCTGAATAAAATCTGTCATGACATTCTAATTGACAAGATTTAACCACACACAAAAGCCCACAAGACACATCATTATCCGTGCTCTATATAATGGAATATTCTACTCACTCAGCATTAGCCGGGCTCTATATAATGGAATATTCTACTTACTCAGCATTAGCCGGGCTCTATATAATGGAATATTCTACTCACTCAGCATTAGCCGTGCTCTGTATAATGGAATATTCTACTTACTCAGCATTAGCCGGGCTCTATATAATGGAATATTCTACTTACTCAGCATTAGCCGGGCTCTATATAATGGAATATTCTACCCACTCAGCATTAGCCGGGCTCTATATAATGGAATATTCTACTTACTCCGCATTGGCCAGGCTCTATATAATGGAATATTCTACTTACTCAGCATTAGCCGGGCTCTATATAATGGAATATTCTACTTACTCAGCATTAGCCGGGCTCTATATAATGGAATATTCTACTTACTCAGCATTAGCCGGGCTCTATATAATGGAATATTCTACTCACTCAGCATTAGCCGGGCTCTGTATAATGGAATATTCTACTTACTCAGCATTAGCCGGGCTCTATATAATGGAATATTCTACTTACTCCGCATTGGCCAGGCTCTATATAATGGAATATTCTACTCACTCAGCATTAGCCGGGCTCTGTATAATGGAATATTCTACTTACTCAGCATTAGCCGGGCTCTATATAATGGAATATTCTACTTACTCCGCATTAGCCAGGCTCTATATAATGGAATATTCTACCTACTCAGCATTAGCCGGGCTCTATATAATGGAATATTCTACTTACTCAGCATTAGCCGGGCTCTATATAATGAAATATTCTACTCACTCAGCATTAGCCGGGCTCTATATAATGGAATATTCTACTTACTCAGCATTAGCCGGGCTCTGTATAATGGAATATTCTACTTACTCAGCATTAGCCGGGCTCTATATAATGGAATATTCTACTTACTCCGCATTGGCCAGGCTCTATATAATGGAATATTCTACTTACTCAGCATTAGCCGGGCTCTATATAATGGAATATTCTACTTACTCAGCATTAGCCGGGCTCTATATAATGGAATATTCTACTTACTCAGCATTAGCCGGGCTCTATATAATGGAATATTCTACTACTCAGCATTAGCCGGGCTCTATATAATGGAATATTCTACTACTCAGCATTAGCCGGGCTCTGTATAATGGAATATTCTACTTACTCAGCATTAGCCGGGCTCTGTATAATGGAATATTCTACTTACTCAGCATTAGCCGGGCTCTGTATAATGGAATATTCTACTTACTCAGCATTAGCCGGGCTCTGTATAATGGAATATTCTACTCACTCAGCATTAGCCGGGCTCTGTATAATGGAATATTCTACTCACTCAGCATTAGCCGGGCTCTGTATAATGGAATATTCTACTCACTCAGCATTAGCCGGGCTCTGTATAATGGAATATTCTACTTACTCAGCATTAGCCGGGCTCTGTATAATGGAATATTCTACTTACTCAGCATTAGCCGGGCTCTGTATAATGGAATATTCTACTTACTCAGCATTAGCCGGGCTCTGTATAATGGAATATTCTACTCACTCAGCATTAGCCGGGCTCTGTATAATGGAATATTCTACTCACTCAGCATTAGCCGGGCTCTGTATAATGGAATATTCTACTTACTCAGCATTAGCCGGGCTCTGTATAATGGAATATTCTACTTACTCAGCATTAGCCGGGCTCTGTATAATGGAATATTCTACTCACTCAGCATTGGCCGGGCTCTATATAATGGAATATTCTACTCACTCAGCATTGGCCGGGCTCTATATAATGGAATATTCTACTCACTCAGCATTAGCCGGGCTCTATATAATGGAATATTCTACTCACTCAGCATTAGCTGGGCTCTGTATAATGTAATGCTTAACTTGCATTAAACAGGCTCTACAGAATGGAATATCCTACATACTTAGCATCAGCCTGGCTGTATAGAATGGAATGTCCTATTCATTCAGCATTAATAGGATTTTATGGATTTGACAATGGTAAGTGTCTGGGACATATCAATCAAGACCAATGTAGCAAAACTCAGACTGTAATAACAGCATAAACGGTCATTGGTTGCTCATGGTTTTAATCTACTAACACACCCTGCTCCAAGTTTTGACTTTGCAAAATATCCCCCTGACCATACAAATTACCAAAATCACACCAAGCTGAATGAAACTGAATTACAAACAGATCATTGTTTGTCTGGCTCTAGAGGGATACGTCAAATGTTCGTTCTGAGAAAATATCCCAGTTTGTTATATGCTAACATAGCTGAAAACACATAAACAATTAATTAATTCACAGCATCTGGCCTTTATCTATACATCACTGTTCCATTGAGGAGTACAGATTTGTTTTTTTAATATTTTTTTAATGAATAGGAGTCTCAGGCATTGGACATAGCATTTGTCCTGCTGTACTGTATCTTGGCTGTTCATCTCCACAAATGGAAACATTAATCTAGGCCTAGCAATCTTGATACCAGAGGATAACCTAAACAAGCTGTGTTCAATAGAGTTTATACATATACAGCTCTTAAGGGGATGAATTCAGTAATTGGCCTGTGTCTGTAGAAATTAATGGAACGTTGATATAGTTGAGAACCTGCAATTTCTCATGTTACATTACAGCTGAGAGTTTACTACTCTTCCTTGACTACACCCAAACAAGATCTCATCCGGCTTGGGTCACGGTGTAGATTTTGTATGCATCCCGAGATTAAATATTTGTAATTGGAGAGTTTCTTTCGGACTGATATACATCTGGAAATGGAAAGGAGTCTCGTCAGGTGTAGACGGTACTAGGCCAAGAAGCCTGAATGTCGTCATGAGGAAATTTAACTCACTATTATCTTAATGAATTGATCCAGATGAGATTTGAATGTTGCTTTATTCTCATGCTTAAATATTAAATTTCAATCAAGAAAATTACTTTAAAAAAGTCAAAACTTTTTTTTTCTTCACAAAATCAATATTACCAGGAGGTCCAAGGATGTGTTTTGCATCACACTCAAGAATTTAAACTGGTAGCTCCAAAGACATAAAATAGGACTTCAGACCTCACAATTATAAATTTATTCTAGGAATGACATTTCCAGATTGATAAATATTGGCTTTCTTTAACTACTACTATCTCTATATTAGAAGAAGAAAAAAAAACTTACTGCAAATGGTACTCAAAACAGCTTGGCATCTGGAAGTGTATATGTATAAGTCATTCCCTGGATCCCCAAGTCTTACTCTTTACCGATATCAATTCGTAAGCCATCACACTTCAGCAGGTTTAAATTCCCTGATCCCTTGTGATATTTTCTAACATTATAATTCGTATTTCAAGCCATTATAACCTCATAATTTGTAGGGCTTCACAACTAACTTAAGTGTTGTAATAATCATAGAAGTGGTTACCCACAGAGAACAAGACTCGGGATGGGTTGTAAAAGTGGATGCATATGAGGAGACAGTCTTTTGTTAAAGGGATACTGTTGTTACCTTAACAACTAGCGCTTAATGTAGTTGTCCTGGTGAGAATAGTCAATCCCTGCAGGCTTTTTGTTGTAAAAACTGCCTTGAAAAGGCATTGTTTATATTGCCCCCTAGGGACATCTCAAGTGGCCACTCCTCAGATGACCACTGGAGGTGCTTCCTGGGGCAGTCCTGCATGGAGGCGCTGAACTTTCCTCATAGAGATGCATTGGTTCAAAGCATCTCTAGGAGGAGATGCTGATTGGCCAGGAATTTGCTTTCCAAATAGGCGTATCGGGGGCTGACTGAATAAAGGTTACTATATTTAGGGGAATATGGGGGGCCAGTGAGCTAGTTTTTAACACTATAGGGTCAGGAATACTTGTTTGTGTTCATGACCCTATAATGCTCCTTTATGTATTGAATTTATTGTTTGTATTGGGATAACCATGTTTAGTGGTGGTCCTTTGGTCTGCTAACTCCCACATATCTGATGAATATTTGTATAGACTGGTAGCTTCAAGAAGAATAATGAGGATAATGGAACAGCATGCAAGACTAGTATTTCTGCATGTGTTTTCAGCATGATGTTCTGCAAGGAGTAAAGGCTGAAATGAAAATAGTAAGGTAAAAAACATTAATGTGATTACAATTTAAAGCTACAGCTACATATCAGCTATAAGTAATGCAAACGAACAACCTAAAATGAGACTCAATAGTAAAAATACACTAATTATCCACTTCACAGGACACCTTGAAAGTTGAGATCCATACATATGTATGACCAATACGTCTGGCATGTCTTGTTAGATATTGCCTAAACAAAGCAGCAATGATTAATTGATTGAAATTAGTAATGTGGACATTTAGTGCAAACCCAGCGGAATTTCTTCATAATATAAGATAACGTAATCAGCTATTTGTGTTAAATGCTTTCCTTGTGAAACATTTTGGATCTTTCACTTCAAAAGCTAATTTTGGGATCACAAAATTTGAAAAATCTACCTTGGCACAACGCACAATGATAAGGAGTGTGAAAACACAGCTGTCTGGAGACCCCTGTGCATGGAAATACATACTGAAGCATTTAAATTACACCTATTATTTCTAGGTTTTCTGACTATCTCCAGAGTTTGTTACATGTTCCAGAATTCTGATATGGCAAACCTAGAAAAACAATCTGGAGTCAAATATGTAGCACAGGGATTCTACTCATTGTTCTTAAAATTCAAACACTTTTGAAAAAACTGTAGCATACCCTTGCCAATAGTTATGGTTTGGGACCAAATGTGGCCAGAGTTTTTTCTCTGTTAGCAGAGTCATCATTCCATACTTACATACAACCAACCAGAAACTCCTAATGCCAGAGTCATTCCTAACATAAAGGACAAATGTACAACAAGTTGGACTCATATTTTAAACAATGAAACAAATATGCAAACCTGTCAATTATAACAGATCCTTCTGAAATATCTTGTCAATGTCTACTAGTGTCAATGTATATCTTATTTGTAGTGCTAAGTAAAATAGTTACTGGGAGATGTGGTTATGGAGATACATTAAAGGACCACTATAGGCACCCAGACCACTTCAGCTTAATGAAGTGGTCTGGGTGCCAGGTCCAGCTAGGGTTAACCCCCCTTTTTTTTTATAAACATAGCAGTTTCAGAGAAACTGCTATGTTTACACTGAGGGTTAATCCAGCCTCTAGTGGCTGTCTCATTGACAGCCGCTAGAGGCGCTTGCGTGCTTCTCACTGTGAAAATCACAGTGAGAAGACGCCAGCGTCCATAGGAAAGCATTGTAAATGCTTTCCTATGAACTGGCTGAATGCGTGCGCGGCTCCTGCCACACATGCGCATTCAGCCGATGATGTCGCTAGGAAGGAGGAAGAAAGCTCTGGAGAAAGGTAAGATTTTAACCCCTTCCTCTCCCCAGAGCCCGGCGGGAGGGGGACACTGAGGGTGGGGGCACCCTCAGGGCACTATAGTGCCAGGAAAACAATTATGTTTTCCTGGCACTATAGTGGTCCTTTAAGTTTCAAAAAACTTTAAAAGGGAATGTAGAATTACCCAAAGTAAATGGGATGGGAAAGTATTAACTAAATATCTCTCTAAAACAGGTCTTGGGATTACCATACACCCAGGGCCGGCACTTCCTATAAGGCGAACTAGGCAGCTGCCGGCCCTTTAAATGCTGCAGCCACCTGAGCAATCTATAGAGCGCGCTCAGGCAGCTGCCGCACTGCCTCTTTCCTCACAACCCCTTCCCTTCCCTGTAGCGTGGCCTCTCTCCTCTCCGGTCTGCGACGCGGCCGGACTGATAGGAAGTGCACACACAGTGCAATTCCTGTCAGTCCGGCCGGGTACAGAAAACAGAAACTCCTGTACCGCGGACCGGAGAGGAGAAAGGCCACGCTTAATGGGAGGTGAGGGGGATTAAAAAGAAGAGGAGGGGGATTAAAAAGAAGAGGAGAGGGATTAAGAAGAAGAGGAGAGGGATTAAGAAGAGGAGGAGAGGGGGTAAGAAGAACTAGGGCAGCAAAAATCCTTGCACCAGCCCTGCATACACCATCCGCACAAGACACAATATAACACATAAACATACAAACTGTTCAGGAAACAGACCAGGAGATAATATCTATGATAACAGGCAAAGTCCAGTAATGATGCTGTTTTCAAATATTGCTTCACACAAGTATCCACTGAAGCTGAAAGAAATATCAACGACCTATAGTACACACTGTAAAGAAACTTTATTATCACACTCCACAATTAGGAACTTACAGAATGGAGCAGTATAGCTGGTACATCCGGAGCATCAGGCCATGATGTCACAGGTGTGTATGCATCATTAAAAAGCGCCACATAGATTGACATCATAAAAGGAGACCAATGGAAGAGTTCCATGTCATAATGAGGCACCAGAAAGCCAGAAAGGTGAGTAGGTATGCATCAGAACACAGAAGAGACGTCTGTGATCACATGGCGCCGCAAGGGACAGGTATTGTGACAATAAGATATAGTGCCGCCCATTTAACTTGTATATATGTACATTAGCAGGAACATTACTGTATTAATATTAAGATCTATTTCTCTCTCATTTCGATATGAAAATGAATAAGTCATAGAATAAGGCTCTCTCTCTCTCTCTCTCTATATATATATATATATATATATATATATATATAGCTATATTAATATCAGTATAATTCATAATAAAAATTAATAGATATTGAGTTCTTAACTCAGCATAAATGATTAGGAGTAAAATGTTTTACGAAAGTTGTTCAGGGTTTGAAACATCACTCGCTTCCCAGTGTATTCAAACCAATTGGGTTGCCTAAATGATTTCTGCATTACTGTCTTACTGCAAAACACACATTCAGAAACAAGGTTTTTTTGGGAGGGTTTTTTTTTGTTGCTTTTTTTTTATTTTTCATTTTATATACATATATATTTATTATTATTATGATTTTTTTTTTTGTGACATTAACTATATGGCTGGTAAAACAAATGGGATGAAATCTAACCAATTATTTAATCCATAGCTAGGTTAAATTAAAAAAATAAATAAATAAAATAAACAACAACTTTATAATCCATAACAGGAAGTTGCAATCAATGCCTTTGCAGGAGCTGCAAAGTGTGAACTACATTTAAAAAGCATTTTGGCATTTGAAGGTGTGCCCCACGCCTACTTTCTATCCTTTTTTCCCCTCTTTTTTTGACAGGCCCACTTTAATATAATCCATGGCAACCTTACCATGTTATGATCGGTTACCAGAGCAAGAGTAAGATAGGGATTACACTTATTACTATGAAATCCTCGTCAATCATCTTTTTAAAATAAGGAAAAGGGAGATGAAAGCACCTGCCCAGAAAAAGATTTCAGGAATCAACATACTTTATTATTGTAACCAGGCTATTTATTTTCGCTACAAATCTGGGTGCTAGTTCAGCTCGGCGGAGATTTTAATAACGAATGGTAGCTGTGATACCAAGGCACAAAGTTGCATTAGCGTTAGAATAACAAGCAGTTCCTGGCTTACAAAAATAAACCCAGTCTCCACAGCAATTAAATAATATATTTGGCTGGTCTGTGAGTGAATAAAGCATTTACTTAAGAATAGAGAGAGAGAAAAAAAGAGAGACAGAAAGAAGACATCCATTGACTTTGTAGAACCTTTTTACTTTTACAAAAGTTCAAAGGGGCCAACAGCTCTCTGTGAGAGTTCAGACTTCATAAACTTGAGAACTTAATGCCGTATATTAAAAATGTACTAATAACTAAACATGCCCTGTATCAACATTGTCGTTGCTCAGCGGTACCATGGAAATATCTCGAAAACGAGTTTTCTAGGACTGCCCTTCCCATCCTAAGCAAGGATAAACATTATGACCACTTGCTGTTGTGCCGCAGTTGGACTCAAGAGTTTTGGATTTGAATTCAGAACTGTTCCCAGGGGATCTGATCTCTTTTTAACAAAGGCCCTTCAGAAGCATCTCTTTGTCCTTAAATTCTCCTCTTGTAGACTAAATATTGCCTTTCCCCAGGGGGTCTAAACAAGCAAACTAAGGCTGTCTCAATACAATATTCTGACTCTGCTACTTCACTGGAATCCACTGTGAAAGAGTATGTAATAATGATGGAAATGAGGTTGAACATTCCCAGGGAGGTTTAGCTACTAAAACCTAAATTCTAGTTGATTGAAAACCACATTTAGGCAAAAATAACTGATTTTGACAAATTCTCCAACTACGCTGTAGCCACATTTGCGCTATTTTTGCAGTACGGTTTTTAATTCACTAATACATTTCAGTGTTTATAGAAAGAGTACAGATAGCAAATTACTATTCATCAAAGGAACACTATAGTGTTAGGAATACAAACATTTATTCCTAACGCTAGAGTGTTATCACTATTTTGTTAGCTCGGCCAATCCCTAAATGAAATGCATAAACCCTTTACCCTGGCAATGCCAGTCTCCTTTCTCTAATGTAATCATGCCTGACAACCCCAGCCAATCCAATGCTTCACCACAGGGACGCTCTAGGAGTCTAATGTGCATGTGTGGCAAATCACTGCACTGTGCCAATCTACATCTCCTAAGAGAGATACACTGAGTCAATGCATCTCTATAGGGAGCACTCCACGTATCCATGGAGTAGCATTAAATTCCAATACTGTTAAATGGCTAGCAGAATGTATCATTCAGTTTCATTATTCTAATCAATGGTGTAATTTCCACAAAACAGACTGTGAAAATTAGAAGAACATTTTAATACAATTTGGTTGTCATTCAGATAGAGATTAAATGGTGTTAGCTGGAAAATGTTCTAAAAACAAGAAGAGAATTACTCCGATATTTCACACTCGATTAAGAAATAAAATATTTTTTCCCTCAGGTGTACTACCTGTGGGTGTCTCTTTAATTGCCCGATGCAGTAAAAAAATTAAACACAAACAGTTAATTGGCAGCAGTATCGATAATTCCATGAGTAATTACCTCAACATGTGAATTCGAACATTCACTGGCTTCATTATTCCAAGTAATAGGACAATTTAGAGGAGCTTTATCTGGGAGCCACACTACCCTGATTGCATCCACAGATTCACTGGATCAAAAGGTTTTGGCAAGAAATAAAAGCAAACTTTTTGGAAGTAAGGCATTTTCTTTATTAAGAGCACTCAGTGACAGAACTTTCATTTTCATCTGAAATATTTGTCACTGATCACCCAAAAGCATCCAAACTCTTCCTCCCCTACAGTATCTGGAGCCAGAGGCATGGCTCACAACGTGCTGGAGAGAAGGCCTGGCGTAAAAAGGATTTTAACCTTGGCTCTTAGCTAGGAAGCTTTAGAGTTAATTGGGAAGGTAATGATTTCATTATTAGATCACTTTCATAAAGTTCATGGAACATATTTAAATGTACATTTCACAATCATCACATTCATCACATTAGAGCAGATTATCTTTTCATAACTATTCTGTTGGACTCTGGCATAGGGGAGAAACTACAATTCCATAGAAACTTTGTTTCAGGGACACAGCATAGATTTGGCAGCTGATGGCATGGGGACCTGGTAAGATAATGGCAGCTGATGGCATGGGGACATAGTAAGAGAATGTCAGCTGATGGTATGGAGACATAGTACGAGAATGGCAGCTGATGGTATGGAGACATAGTACGAGAATGGCAGCTGATGGTATGGAGACATAGTACGAGAATGGCAGCTGATGGCATGGAGACATAGTACGAGAATGGCAGCCGATTGCATGGGGACATAGTAAAAGAATGGCAGCTGATGGCCTGGGGACATAGAGAAGCCATTGCAGCTGATAGCATGGGACATAGAAAAGCCATGGTAGCTGATGGCATAAGTACATAGAGAAACCATTGCAGCTGATGGCATGGGAACATAGAAAAGCCATGGCAGCTGATGGCATAGGGACAGAGAAGTCATGGCAGCTGATGGCATAGGGACATAGAGAAGCCATGGCAGCTGATGG
The DNA here is from genome assembly GCA_933207985.1 of Pelobates cultripes. Taxonomy (NCBI): domain Eukaryota; kingdom Metazoa; phylum Chordata; class Amphibia; order Anura; family Pelobatidae; genus Pelobates; species Pelobates cultripes. Next base: position 11,133,647 of record OW240923.1, on the reverse strand, counting down.
CATAGGGACATAGAGAAGCCATGGCAGCTGATTGCAAAGGGACATAGAGAAGCCATGGCAGCTGATGGCATAGGGACATAGAGAAGCCATGGCAGCTGATAGTATGGGACTTGGAGAAGCCATCACAGCTGATAGTATGGGGACTTAGAGAAGCCATGGCAGCTGAAGACATGGGACAAAGAGAAGCCATTGCAGCTGATGGCATGGGACACAGATAAGCCATGGCAGCTAATATCGCTGGGACATTGTTGTATATTGCGTATATTTGCCTGGCTCACATATAGAGCAAAGTCTACCCACTCTGCAAAATCTGATTTTTGTTCTATCTTAATATGTAGGATGGCCTCATCTACAGCTATGGCTACTATCAACTCTATGAAGACTTAACTAACTACATGTGGATTTATTTATTTATAACGTCGGCAATAACCACTTAGTAGAAAATAAAAAAGACAACATGTAGACTGTATGACATACTTAGAAACCAGCGACAAGCTAAATATACTTTTACACTTAACATTTGACATATTTATTATTATTTTTATATACAGAGGTTAGTGTAAATATCCGTTAAGAAGACAGAAACATCATGCTAGAACTAATAAGCATCTCCGCTAATGATGGAATAAATGGAGAAAAAACATTTGTGTTTTAAATAGTGTAATTACCACTCACGACAATTACTGCGTTTACAACAGACAAAATCCCTAGAAGTGTTATTGTTTCCAGGATTCAAAGCTCCAGGCCCCGGGGACTGATATATATTAGAAAGGGAAAAAAAGAAACAAAACAAAAAATGGATCTAAATCTTCTGGAAAGCAGTACAGAAATAGTGATATATGGATGCTCTGAATTCCATAGATGGAGAACCTAGTGTTCATGCAACACAGAAACTAAGTACATGGCATCATTTCTATTTTACAAAGCACAGATTTTAATAAGGGCAGTAGACATGAGAGCTACGACTGGAATAGCACGTTAGTTTTGCTGTAATTGTCACTGGCTGAAGATCAGACACTTTAAATGTGTTGGTGGTCATCCGGTTTTATGCATGTAAACGAAATAAAAAAAGCAGGAAGCAAGTGACATCAGTAACCAATCAGACTGACTATTTGAGTAGCTCTCACAGTGCACAAAAAGAAAAACATTCTCTAGGATGCTCTATAATGTATGAAGTGCTATATATGTGTTAATACACGCAAAGCACTTATAACGGGAACATCTGAAAAAAGTCAGCTATGTAGTAGCTCCGGCTGTACCACCACTTACACTTCTTTTAAAGAACGGTTCCAGCAACTTGCAATGGGGCTGCCTGAAATTACTTAAACTGTGCATATGTCCTAGCTTGAGTAGGCTCCCAAAATGATGTATTATTCTCAATGAATCACTTGGGAAGATGTATGGAAAAAAACAGACTTGGACCACAAAAAGTAGACCCTGAAACAGTACAGCAGCCATGATGTTAAAATCATATAAAGAAACATTTGAATCCCATCTTGCAATGTGCTCCTCAACCACCAGGTATCACTAGTGTGTATAATTCTCAAATAATTCTGCAGAGCAGTGGTTCCCAAACCAGTTCTCATGGCCCAACAGTCCAGGTTTTGTCACTATGTCCACTGGAATAAACAAGTGAAATACATAAATCCTTGATTATTGGTGGGCCATGAGGACTGGTTTCGGAACCACTGCTGTAGAGTATTTGCACAGACAAGGTCTGCCCCATTCCACGTGCAACATGTTGCTCTGTCTATTCAACATTTAATCTAATACTTTTGCTCATCTTTACCCCAAGTGATATGATGGAATGGAATCATGGGGTGACATCATAAAGATGTGCATTGTTCCTGGTAACCTGCTTCTTCCCCTGCACCTTACATAATTAAATGCTCTAAATATTTTAGTAAGTTTAAGAATAAAAAGGAAAAAAAAACAGGAAACTCTGCTCTAGAAGTCTTGACTGTGTCGTGACCCATGGCACGTAGAGATTCCACCATAATTACTGTATCAGATGGAAGTCCCAGTAATTGTGGAAGAGTTACACTGCGGTAGAGTGATAAATATTTTGACGATGCACTGGATTTTCTGAAGTCAACCGCATTTGGAAAAATTCTTCAGCTGAAATAAACCCCTAGGGACAAGTACGGTCAGTGAATAGACGGTCAATACACGCTTCGTAAATACAGATATGCTTCAACTGGAAAGCTGGAGGGCCAAGGCGTGTGTAATTTACTATTTCAGCAAACCTTGAGGCTGCCTTGTAAGCAGCCGAGTGAAGAGTGGAATATGGCAGAGCAATCAGAGGCAAATCAAACATCCAAGCAGAAAATTGGTAAGGTTTCAGCGGATAGCCACGTTAGGAATGCTGCTGATGGATTTTGCTGTCATAAGAGATGATAACATTCCCATATGTTTACACGCTGTTTGCATTTTCAAAGTGTTGCTCATTACGAATGTCAAATAGATTCTCACTTTTTTTTATATTGTTTACTTGGGTTGGGCCTTTTCTTTGCCCAGCAGTTGACACATGAGTAAAACAGGATTCTGAGGTCACGATTCAAGTGGGATTCGAGGATTCTGCATTCTAAGCCCTTAAAGGAAAACTACTCCTCGTTAAGGGTGCTAGAGGAATCATTAAAACAAACCAATGTGCACCATCCAAATACGAAAACAATCCTCCCAGTGTCTGAATATTATACCAGCAGGTCCAAGTCAACATTGCCTAATTTATCCCTAACTGCCAAGTGCATAAGTGTGTACACTGACACCTGCCCATATGGCCAATAGGTCATTCTAGGTATAACACAATAAAGACAAGTGTTTTAGCAAATCCAACAAGGTCTGAATCAAGAATTTAAATATACAATCATATACACTAATATTTGTAAACTGTTAAAAGCGCAATATGAAATCAAAACAAGGCTATTCACTGAAGTGAGAATTTTCAGGATTTTCTTTTCAGATTTAAGGCCAAAGTAGCCAAGTATTTGCCTTGAGTTTGAAATTCACTTTGAATTCCCGACAATAAGCACACTCGGGGTGAACCAACTCCTAAATGGCAGTGACGTTAGCACTGAGACTGCAGGGCCATGATCTAAACACCAAAACTGCTTCCTTAAACTACAGTTGTTTTGTGCTTATAGTGACCATTTAAATGGCATTATAACAAAATACTTCAAGCATCCAATATCCTAGCAAACAATATCCTGCTCTAGTGGCACGTTGTTCTCGGACAGATGGCACTCCTGTAGATAAATCTAAAAAAAATTAAATGAAGCTTCATAGCAAATTCGCAAGAGGTTTAATCTACCGCTTGCCAAACCCCAAGAACTTTCAAATACCGAACTTTAACAATTTAGATTCATTCCATAAGAATCTGAAAGACGAATGACAGAAAAAGCTCTTGATTAAGTAAAGATGTGAGACAAAATTCCAGACAAATAATGAAAACATGACATTAAAATAAGAACAAAAACCATCATGCCTCAATGGTAGCAAAGTGGCGTTTGTGTGCCCCCCCCCAAAAGGGACATCTGCATTAGCACACACGAATATGGAAACAATATTGTTTTATTTGCTTTTTTTATATTATTGTCTATATTGTCTGTTTTTATTTTCACAGACAGTAAAAAGCCAAATGAAATTTCATACCATAGACATGAAGTATAAAGCATTATTTCCATCAGTACTGATTGCAGAGACATACCTCGTGTAACAAGCCACCTCTTTTACAGGTAGGATTGTCACAGATCTTACAATAACCCACAGCCTTCTAGGGTATACAAAGTCCAGGACACTTTCAGTTCGGTTTTCCTTTTTTATTTGATAGGAAAAACAGCTGCTTTAAATAATAATAAACAAAACAAAATTCCTTGCTCTTACTAGACAGAAATCACTATCTGTAATTGGGTGGCTTTCCCACTTACCAATTTTCCAAAAAAAGAAATAGAATTTACAATAAACGTTGTTGTTGTTGTTGTTGTTGTTGTTGTTGTTGTTGTTGTTGTTGTTGTTGTTGTTGTTGTTGTTGTTGTTGTTGTTGTTGTTGTTGTTGTTGTTGTTGTTGTTGTTGTTGTTGTTGTTGTTGTTGTTGTTGTTGTTGTTGTTGTTGTTTCTCCTTCAGCTCTCCCTCACTCTGCAGCCAGCTGATCTCTTCTTTTAAAGGCCTGTCTGCTAATTGACCAGCTACAGGTGAGTGCCAATTAGTTAACTCTTAAGCTAAATAAAATTCTGGTCTGTTACACAGAAACTAGTGTTGTTGGAGCATTGGCCCACCCTGCTCTCCAAATGCTCCGTCCCAGGGATCCTTACCGTGTTTTGCAGAGCATCAGCAATGTAGATTGCAAACTTTAACATCTCTCCCTGGGGCATTTAACTGAAAATTCTCTGGTTGCTGTTTAGCAAATCAGGCCTGATGTATCTTCCATCAACCACTATTCCACTTTTACGCTCACACTCGCTATATTCATTCACATTGCTGGCTATTGACTGCCCCCTCCTGGGACCAGGGATAAGTATTGCAACAGAAAGGATGGGTGTCAGTTAACATTTCTCTCTCCCTGCCACTCACCTAAATCTTTTTTTCTTTAAAGCAATATTACCAACAAATGAATAGATATTTCACAGAAGCAGGGAATACCAATGTTTTCATTACCAAGGCACTGGCAATTTTATTTTCCTTTTCAGATATTGTTTTTTCCTTGTGCCCCCTTCTTAATGATTACACTCCCCATTTTGCCTTTATTTATATTATCTTTTCCTTCTTGCAACAGATCACAATAGGCAGGGTCTCCATTCTGATTTCTCTGTTAAAGATGTTAATTTAGCAACTGAAACAGAACTTTTCTCCAGCTCTGAAAATTGCCAACGTAGTTCCTATGTTTTCTCATGTATAATTAAATAACAAGGGGAGAAAAACAATGATTTATTCCTACATATAAAAAACCCTGCAAAGTGACCGTACCACTGTAAAAACCACTTGAAGATTTGTATAGTTAGACATCATAAAACTACATTCCAATGTTTTAAATGTTTACAGTCATCGATAATGATTGATAGCAAGTGATGCTGGTATTGCCTGGCAGGGAGGTGGAAGCGCATTGCTTGAAATTCCTGTTGATGCACTCTCTTATAACCTGAAGGTAGATATAAGCAGGTGGATCCATTCAGTGTCCACAAGATTTCTAGGTTGCTGAAAAATCATTCATTCAATGTCAAAATACCAAAGTTAATTCTCCATTCACGTAATATCTTTGACTTTAGGTTATATGAGAGTCCTGCTCGACTGGTATTAATTGTAGTAGGGATGGCGAACTGAAATAAGAATTAGGTAGAGAGATCTTTCCTTCTTATTATGACCAGCGTTTCATTCATCACATATAGCAAATAATAACAAATAGAGAAGTACTTGCCTACTGGTATCATTTCAGCTAAAATGTAACGTTTAATATATTGATTCAAAATATTGCTATTAGTGAATCAAAAGGTAAACCAAAAGAAAATTTGGTAATAAAAATATAAATAATATAAAGCAAAAGGTATAAAGAGAAAACTATACCAGATTATCCAAAAACATATAAGGTAATAGGTGTTTATCAAAAGAAAAAATGTATGTCAGATTAAATTAATATTGTTTTTGTATTTTGTTGTACCTAATGTAACAATGCAATGATTTGTGGACCCAGGACATACTTGAAAACGAGAGAAATCTCAATGTATCTTTCCTGGTAAAATATTTTATAAATAAATAAATAAATATTGCTGGAATTGCAGGCTGAGCCCAGATATAAAAAGCTGTAGTGTTTTTTTTTTTTTAAGAGTTGTCAATAAAGCAAAAACTGCCGATCCCAGAAGATACAAAGTGTTAAGTAGATATAACAATGTTATCAGTCTGTAAGATACAGTTGTTGCAATTTTCCTTGAAGGGAACTGTTTGAATCACAATTCTAAGGTTCTTAGCTCTAACTGAAAGAACTCAGCCAAGGTTGTCATTAGTACCAGCAAAAAAAGTAAAATCACTGAGTAGATAACAAATCCCTAAATGGTGCGGTAAAATATATAAACGTCTAAGTTGTGCATTCAAGGTCACCTATTCCATGTCAAAGATCTATCTGCTAATCTGAAGTAAGCACCATTAAGAAGGAATAAGTTATGGGTCTTGAAGAGCCGCCTGACCTGCGAAAAGTGCATCGGGGTTCTGCTGCACTAACCTCTGGCAATTACTACTTAAAGATTTTCTGTTTAGAAATTAGACCTTGGAAATGATGTTTCTATGAGTTGTATAGGAAGGGCATGTTTATAACTTATTCCTTCTTAATGGTGCTTACTTCAGATTAGCAGATAGCTTTTAGACATAGAATAGGTGCCCTCAAAGGCACAGCTTAGAAGTTTACAGCATGATATTTTACAGCACCATTTAGGGATTTAAGTTATCTACTCAGTGATTTAACTTTTTTGTTACTAGTGACAAGCTTGGCTGGGTTCTGTTAGAGTTAAAGGACCACTATAGTGCCAGGAAAACATACTTGGTTTCCTGGCACTATAGTGCCCTGAGGGTGCCCCCACCCTCAGGTACCCCCTCCCACAGGGCTGTGGGGAGAGGAAAGGGTTAAAATCTTACCTTTCTCCAGCACCGGGCGGGGAGCTCTCCTCTCCGCCTCTTCTCCTCCTCTTCGGCTGAATGCGCATGCGCGGCAAGAGCTGCGTGTGCATTCAGCCAGTCTCATAGGAAAGCATTCATAATGCTTTCCTATAGACGCTTGCATCTTCTCACTGTGATTTTCACAGTGAGAAGCACGCAAACGCCTCTAGCGGCTGTCAATGAGACAGCCACTAGAGGCTGGATTAACCTATTTATAAACATAGCAGTTTCTTTTAAACTGCTATGTTTATAAAAAAAAAAATGGGTTAACCCTAGCTGGACCAGGCACCCAGACCACTTCATTGAGCTGAAGTGGTCTGGGTGCCTAGAGTGGTCCTTTAAGAACTTCAAGGAAAATTGCAACAACTGTATCTTACAGACTAATAACATTGTTATAGGTAGAAAACGGATCAGCGCTGCGTGATATGGTCGGGTAGAAAGCTGCAACCTATAGATATGAGGTTCCCTCTAAAATCCTCAAAGGAGAAATGGCAAAAACAGGAATAATAGGTTGTGCTACATAAATAACAAATGGAAAGGGATAAATATATTGCAATAACAAACACTTATAAACATAAATAGGGAGAAATATATAAAAAAAAGTATTTAATAAATATATAAAAGATATATATAAAAAAATGATAGTCCAAATACTTAATATACTTTTGGTAAGTTCAAATGAGTGAGTGATAGTAACAATACTTGGTATATTTCTCTTTCAGGTTCAGATAAGTATATGAGGGTAGAGAGTCCAATAAGGGACTGGATCTTCTAGTCTTTAGAGGAGTCTTGATTCGGAGGTGAACATGGAAAATATAAACAACAAACACGATCCAATAGTGTAGACTGTCTATTGTGAAGAATAATAATAGGTAGGTAATACACTCACCTATCTTAGAGCATAGACTCGCTCTAGTATGTTGGACGTTCAGTGGCGTTTATCCCCCACTGGTAGGATATAGGTGAAGGTAATTCCTCGGTTATAGAAAGGAGATAAAAGCAGAATATAGTGCTCACTGGATATAAGTGAAATAAAATGAAATGAAAGAATAAAAATACTCACATTCGAATGAGCAGGATAGACTGCTCAGTATAATCGCATAGGTGGTACAATCCCCACCCAGGATTCTTGGTCGTGGGTAGACTCCAAGATAATATATGACCAGGTGACAGGAAGTTTTTAAAAGTGAAATAAAAAAGGTATATGGCAAAATTGTTGTAAAGAAGCCACTATTCCTTTATTAGTACAATAAAAAATATATAAAATAGCCAAAACGCGTTTCTCCACACAGGGCTTTATCAACTGGCAATAGTAAAAGTCAGCCTGGTACATAGATACTTATATAAACTTTGGTAAAACATGCTTGTTCAAATTTTGGCGCCAAAATGACGTCATCAATACAATATGTAAAAAGCAGAATCATTAAAAACATAAAAATACAAAATGCATAATATTAATAATATAATGTATAAAATAATCAATAATATTTTGTAATAAAACGAGTGTTATTTATTAAAATTAACGAAAAAGTAAAAAGAAATCAATAGTCATGTGATCGCAATCTAATGCGATCACATGGTGAGCACTAATGCAATGTGGGAAGTGTAGTTGCAGAGAAGGGAGCGGAAATGTATGGTCACGTGATCGCGGACCTCCGCGGTCACGTGACTAACTGCACATATCGTGTAAAGTATAACAGCTCAGACGGAGGTCGGCATCTTGCGGCACGCCTCCGTCTGACGTCAGTAGTGAGGGCGGTATCACTCCATACCACAAGATCTCATGGGGCATGGGATGTTCAGACGGCAACAAAGGGCACGCCTCCGTCTGACATCAGCAAATAGGGCGGCGTCTAATGCCGAGCATGATGAGCCTATTAATACTGCGAGAATAAGTGGCATGACAGCCAATTTTAGAGCAGATATGGATATGTTAAATAAAAAGAAAGAAGAAAAGTAATAATAATAAGAAAGCTAGAAAGTGAATTAAGAAGCTGAATAGCTAGGCATATATTATTGATCTTGTGGTAACAAATAGCCCCTTTGCACTTGGGCTAATACTAAAATAAAATAAAAAAAATATAAAAAAATAATAATGAAATGAGAAGAATGAAGATAAAGAGGGGGATCAATAATATGATATTAACTAAGAAAATATATAATAGATAAATAAAAGGGGCAAGAAGTGGTCAATTGTGCCCTAATCATAAAACTCACATGACTATTGATTTCTTTTTACTTTTTCGTTAATTTTAATAAATAACACTCGTTTTATTACAAAATATTATTGATTATTTTATACATTATATTATTAATATTATGCATTTTGTATTTTTATGTTTTTAATGATTCTGCTTTTTACATATTGTATTGATGACGTCATTTTGGCGCCAAAATTTGAACAAGCATGTTTTACCAAAGTTTATATAAGTATCTATGTACAAGAGTCCTGGGTGGGGATTGTACCACCTATGCGATTATACTGAGCAGTCTATCCTGCTCATTCAAATGTGAGTATTTTTATTCTTTTATTTCACTTATATCCAGTGAGCACTATATTCTGCTTTTATCTCCTTTCTATAACCGAGGAATTACCTTCACCTATATCCTACCAGTGGGGGATAAACGCCACTGAACGTCCAACATACTAGAGCGAGTCTATGCTCTAAGATAGGTGAGTGTATTACCTACCTATTATTATTCTTCACAATAGACAGTCTACACTATTGGATCGTGTTTGTTGTTTATATTTTCCATGTTCACCTCCGAATCAAGACTCCTCTAAAGACTAGAAGATCCAATCCCTTATTGGACTCTCTACCCTCATATACTTATCGGAACCTGAAAGAGAAATATACCAAGTATTGTTACTATCACTCACTCATTTGAACTTACCAAAAGTATATTAAGTATTTGGACTATCTTTTTTTTATATATATCTTTTATATATTTATTAAATACTTTTTTTATATATTTCTCCCTATTTATGTTTATAAGTGTTTGTTATTGCAATATATTTATCCCTTTCCATTTGTTATTTATGTAGCGCAACCTATTATTCCTGTTTTTGTAATAACATTGTTATATCTACTCAATACTGTGTGTCTCCTGGGATCAGTTTTCGCTTTATTGGCATCTCTTAAGAAACACTACAGCTTTTTATATCTGGGCTCAGCCTGCAATTCCAGCAATATACCAATTGATTATTAATTAATCTTACATAGGGGGGGCGGGGCCTGACCAGCATGGCAGAGAGACGTGTTCTCCACGAGCTCCCGCACAAACTTGGAGAAACAAGAAAAAATAAGGCCCCGACAGGCGACACAAGCGGAAACCCCAGGCACCCTCCTGCCACCCACAACAGGGGGCACATGATGGGACGCCAGGCGACCCGATTGGGACCAGCAGGAACCACGACAGACACTGCGGCCTGGTGCGCGACGGGCGGGGGAGGCGGCCGCTCCCTCAGCCCTGAGGCACATTGCGGCTGCCCACAGCACAAGAAAGCCCTGTACCTCCCCCCCCGACCGGCGGGGGTAATCCCGGTCCATCCAGTGGTGGCTACCCCGGGCAAACGGAGAAGCAAAAACGCGCCAAGACAGGACAGCAGAGACATACCTATAATGGCGGGAGAGGCAAGCACTGATATCCCGACAGACGCATCACGAGATATCCTCAGACGAATCCGCAACCACTTCGAGGCATTCTGGAGGAAGCTGGTGGGTAAGCTGCATTTGCGAGCCGCACCAAAGCCTCCTACCCTCACAAAGCAGTCGACGCTACCCAACTCCCAGAAGGTGAACTGGCGCACGCATAGCCGCCCCAGACCCACACTCACCCGAGCACGCAGACCTACTCGCCAACCCTACCGCAGCTCCACCACACGCCAGCCCGGCTCATACCGACCACACGCTCCCAATACATCCTGGCGGAGATGGCACACACCACAGCACCAACTACAGGCACAAAGGCGACACAGGGGACAAGGCCCAGGAAGAGAGCCTCGCTACCCGACAACAGCCAAGATGCAGCGATGTTCAGGATTTTGGGACTGGCAGTACAAGGGCAAAAGGAATAGTGCGGGACTCTTGGGGCAAAATGCAGCTTGGCCCCAAAGGGGAATTGGCTAAACACACAGCTATACAGAGGACTCTACCACCCCTAGCATGCAACCCCTAGGGTACTCGTAACAGTCCTGAAAAGTATATTGCTAGCGCTTAATCTTAATTTTACTGTTTATTTTCATTTTTATAACCCCTGCTACTGCGATTAATACAGTAAGAGAACAGTAGTGTAGATAGCCAGGGCCAGTGTTACAATCCTGCCTGTTATCTGACATAAAAGCTAGACTAAGCCTGTATATCACAGATCGAATACCACTCTATGATGCTCAAAACTAGCTGCCTAGACATATCAGTGATACTCCGTTAGTTATGAGACAGACTCAGCTGTTAGACCCTCTACTGTTTATTACCTAAACTATCTCTAAATATAAAAATTGTGCTTGATTTTGTATGTACCTCTATGTTTCAAATGTCTATTTTGCATTGGAGGAATGCCTTTGGGATACCTCGCAACAACATGTTATCAGCTTATGCACTACAAAAATAAAGAATAAAAAAAAAAAAAAATTAATCTTACATACAATTTTTTTTTTTTAAATTCTTTATTTTTCTTGTGCATGAAAAGACAATGAACATTTTCTTACAATGCCACAACAGCAATAGCAAGCTAGGTAGTAGCATTAAACTTGGTATGGCATACATTTTGACAGCACTTTTTATATTAAAGACAGGTGAAAACTGTAAGGTTATGTCATGAGAATAGATATAATTTTATGCTAAAGAGTCTAATAGTTAAAACCTATGCATCTGTAAGGTAAGAATAGATGTTTGCATCCATGTAGCTTAACATTGCCTGCCCCAAAGGTGTTTCCTGCAGTGCTTAACAGTTAAACAGCGGTACAAGATGGTATACAGATATGGTAAATTGAATCTGTGCTTGAACAAATGGGGTGGTTACATAGCGTAAGGGATGTCCTTAGTTCTTTAATGAGGCTTGCTAGGGAGACGGACCACCATGATCTCCTACAGTTACGGTCTTGTGTCGCTTAAGGAGACCTGCCTAGGGTGACAGAGGTAAGCCACTATGTGGTGAGTAGGGATGCCTAGACCAGGCTCTCTATAGTTTTAGTAGGCTCTTGTGTGCATCCCTGTTAGGCCGCATCTCTGGGTAATTGCACCCGTGTGTGAGTCATTCGGGTAGGGCATAAAACAGGCAATGAGGGTGAATACAACGTAGGTCACAATGATTGTGTACCAACTAAAACGCTTTAACACTGGCAAGAGTCTCCCCTTGCCAGATACAAGAGATTTCCGTGGTACAAGGATTACCAACCTGACAGGTGACAATTTTTCTTTTTATAAACACCTATTACCTTATATGTTTTTGGATAATCTGGTATAGTTTTCTCTTTATACCTTTTGCTTTATATTATTTATATTTTTATAATCAAATTTTCTTTTGATTTACCTTTTGATTCACTAATAGCAATATTTGTAATCAATATATTAAACGTTATGTTTTAGCTAAAATGATACTAGTAGGCAAGTATTTATCTGTTTGTTATTCTCTATCTAGGGATACCCTCTTTCTCTTAAGTTTCTCTTAAATCTAAGACCATCCTTGTTCCTACCCTTCCCCCACAAAATACATATAGCAAATAACGGCTGTGTGATTGGTGACAGGGGAACAACAGTAGTAATTATCATTTGATTTTAAATAGTTATTAGACCAATTTCTTGTAAATTCGTTTTATTTGTGGTATCAAAGTCAAGAAAAATCAGACTCGCAGGTCTCAGGAGGTACATCATAATCGACAACAATACTAGCACCATTCGTTGGTGGAGTTAGCATGACATGTGGGAACATTCTCGGGCTCGCAGGCCCACAATGTTGCCGGACTCGCAGGTCCCTGGTAATTTCTAGCGGCACAGCTATGTTTTTTGAGTGCACCAGTTGTTGCTGTGTACCCAGGTGTTAGTCTGATCGTGGGCGTTAGGGTGGGGAGCTGTCCGGGCTTCGTTCAGTCCCACTAGTGCTGTTTACGTGTCGGAATTATTCAGTTAATGTTTGTGGCTCGTCTGGGTATAGTAGGATTAGTATGTTTTGACCTGAGTTTTCTATTTGTCGCGAGTCTGTGGTTCTGTTCTCAGATGTCTTGTCTGTTCCTTCTGCGTTTCTGAATGGTTGTGGCATGTCTCCTCACTATTTATCTCCTTCTCCTGTCCTATGACGTCATTGTGCGTGGGTTTTTTAACTTTCATTTTATCGTTTCGTATTAGTCGTGTGTCTAGGTGTTGACATGGGTGCAAAGGGTTGCGTTGTCATGTTTCTAGCGTTTAATGTGTTTGTTGTTGCGTCCGTGGTAGCTCAGCATGCGTTGCTTGTGTGTATTGCTGTTTTGTGTGTTCCTTGTCTGCGATGTTCGTTATGTGTCCTTTCTATTCTACTCGTGTGTGGTATCCGCAACTGGTGCGAGTGTCTCCTTTGTCGTCTCCGTTCCTACATATTATGTGTGTGTAAAGGCTTTCCCTGTATGAGGATAAGGAGGGAATTTGGGTGGGGGCGGGGAAGGGGGTCGGGGATGTGGAGAGGGAGGGCGGGTGACCGCCTTATTCCGAGCCGCGTCTGGGTCCGCCCCCGGGCCCCCCCCGGCTCTCCAGCTGGGTGCATCGTTTCTGCGTCAAGTGTTAAGAAATGTACAGTATCCATGGTGTCCACAGCTCTGTATGTTTTTCCTCCTTGCCTATTGTTTCAGCTATTTTGGCTTCTGCCCTTCTTATGTCTTCGACTTTAGTCTTCCATTGTTCCAGTGTGGGTATATGTTCGTTCCTCCAGTGTAGTGGGATTAGGGATTTCGCCGCGTTTAGTAGGTGTCTCAGAATTGATTTTTTATAAGAGGATATGGGTCTATTCGTGTGGTGTATGAGAGCGGCTCCCATTGTAAGGTCCACAGGGTGTCCTAGGATGCGTTCTATTTCTTGCTTAATATTCCCCCAGTACGGTTTAATTTTTTCGCAGTCCCACCAGATGTGCTTCAGGGAACCGGGGCTGTCTCCGCATCTCCAGCAGGTGTTCGGGTTGTTTGGTGCGAATCTGTTTATCAGAGAGGGGGTGCGATACCAGTGTGTAAGGAGCTTGTAGTTCACCTCCTGGTAATGGGAGCTAATGGAACTTTTGTGTTGTAGGATTAAGATCTTTTCCCACTGGTTATCCGCAAAAGACTCCCCCGTCCATTCCTCCCACTGCCGTTTGTACAGGGTGTTTTCTGTTCTATGTCCTGTCAGTATGCTTTGATATATCATGGAGACCTTTCCTGTAGTTGCCGTTGGCTGAGTGCATAAGTTTTCGAACCACGTGAGGTCCCTGTGGATTTTGGTTCTATGAGGTAGATTATGGTAGTAGTGTGTTAGTTGGGCGTAACGGAATTGGTGCAGTAGTGTGTGTGGTCTCTCTTCCAATATGTCCCGTAGTGGTTTCACTCCCGTGTTGCTTAAAGTGGAGTAGATAGGTATGTATCCATCTTGGTGCTCCATCGGCCAAGCCGTTGGCGGGAGGCTATCTCCCAGGTCAGGGTTGTACGTGATCGGTATCAGCGGGCTGGGTTTGGGTGAGATCTGTTGTCCTTTCCTCAGTTCGTTCCAGTGTCTCAGGGTGTGTGTAAGTGGGGAGTCTTCTCCCAGCATTATGTGTGCGTCTGCTTCTCTGTGCCAAATCAGTGTGTGTAGTCTTTTCTCGGTGGATTCCCTCCAGAGCATTACCCACCTTCTGTCGGGTGTATCCGTGTGGAGTTCCTTGAGCCTCTGCAGTACTGTGGCCTGGTGGTATTTTCTGACGTCGGGAAGAGCTAGCCCTCCCCAGCATCTTGGTAAGCAGAGCTTGTCAAAGCTAATGCGGGCCTTCTCTCCTCTCCAAATATATTGTGTGATTGCTGTTTTGAGTGTCTTGAAAAATGTCTGCGGAATCGCCTGTGGGGCTGTGTGAAATATGTAGAGTAGCCTCGGTAAAACATTCATTTTTATCACTGCAATTCTCCCCAGCCAAGATATGTGGGGGTAGTGCCATCTTTTAAGGTCTTCGAGTATGGTCCTCAGGAGGGGTATGTGGTTTTGGGTGTAGATGTCTTTTGCCTCGCGTGTTACCCATAGCCCTAGATATTTCATTCGGCTTGTGCACCAATGGAAAGGGTATTGCTGTTTAAACTGAGCGCATTCTTCCTCCGGGACGGTAACGTTTAAGATTTCGCATTTCGTCAGGTTCAATTTGAGTCCGGATAAACGTCCGTATTTTTCGAATTCCAACATTAGCTGGGCAGCGGAGGTAAGCGGGTTCTCGAGGAAAAATAGCATGTCGTCGGCGTATGCGGCCACTTTGTGTTCATGCGTTCCGTGTCTGAAGCCCAGTATTCCCTCATTTTTCCTGATGCTGTCTAGAAGCGGCTCTAGTGTGAGGGCGAATAGTAGGGGTGATAGTGGACAGCCCTGCCTCGTGCCATTCTTGATGTGGAAGTCATCCGTGAGTGCCCCATTTACTCGAATCCTAGCAGTTGGTTGGTTGTATAGTGCCGTGATCCATGTGAGCATGCCGTTTCCAAGACCTATCGCACGTAGTGTTTCCGTCATGAAGTGCCAATCTACTCTGTCAAAGGCTTTTTCGGCATCCGTCGATAGTAGTAGTAGCTTCGTTCCCATTTTCTTTGATAGATGTTGTATAGCGAAAAGCCTTAGGGTGTTATCCCTGGCTTCTCGGCCAGGTATGAAGCCCGTCTGGTCTGGGTGTATTAGTCTAGTCATGTGTCTTTGTAGTCTTGTAGTCAGGACCTTTGAGAACAGCTTGACATCAGCATTGAGGAGTGAGATTGGGCGGTAGTTTCCGACCTGTTCGGTGTTCTTGCCCGGCTTCGGAATTACCGCTATTGTTGCGGTCAGGGTTTCTTTGTGGAAGGCTGTGCCGTCTCTCAGGCTGTTCAGGGCTCTGGTGAGATGTGGTACGAGGGTGTGTCCGAATTTCTTAAGGTATTCCACCGGGAAGCCGTCCGGGCCCGGTGTTTTTCCTGTTTTCGCTTCTTTCAGTGCTAGTCGGATTTCTCCTTCTGTGATCGGGGCTTCCAGTTCCTCAGCCTCTTCCGATGTGAGGGCGTTCGGTTGGAAGTTCCTCAGGTACGCTGTCGTGTCTCTCTGCTTCACAGCCCCTGGGGGGTCTCCTTCGTCTTCGTTTGTATTGTAGAGTTTAGTATAGAACTTTTTAAATTCGTTTGCAATTTCTTCCGGAAATTGTGTGGTACGGTTGTGTGTTGTACGTATGGCTTGTACCTGTGCCCTGCTCTGTATGCCTCTCAGCATCTGTGCTAGGAGTTTACCTCCTTTGTTGGCGTGTGTGTAGAAGAAGGCGCGCGAGCGCTGTATTGTTCTTGTATGTCTGCGTTCTAAGATCTCTGCCAGCTGTTTTCTAGTAGCCATCAGGGTCCTGTAGGTCTGTGCTTGTTGGTCCAGTTTGTGTGCTGCTTCCAGGTCTGAGATTTGTCGTGCGAGTTCCCTGGTTTGCTGGCCGGCCTCCCTCTTGCGCTGGGTGGCCATGCGGATAAGGTGGCCTCTGATCACGCTTTTATGAGCTTCCCAGAGCGACATGGGAGTCACGTCTTCTGTGTCGTTCTCCTCAAAATACTGGTTTAGGTGCTCTGCGATCTTTTCCCTCATCTTCACATCAGTCAACAAGGAATCATTTAGCCGCCAGGCTGATTTAGTCGGTCTGAACAGGGGTGAAGCCACAGTAACCTGAGCCGCGCTGTGGTCCGACCATGTCGTGGAGAGGATAGCCGCCTTCTGTATGTACGTGAGTCCCTCCTGCTGTACTAGGATATAGTCGATTCTGGAGTATCTGTCGTGGACCGTGGAGTAGTACGTGTAGTCCCTTCCCTCAGGGTTAAACGCTCTCCATGTATCCACCAGCCTCAGATCCCTGAGGGCTTTGTGCACTGTCTTTAGCGTCGCTGTTGGTACACTGCTATAGCCCTTGGAGGTGTCCATCTTGGGATCCAGTGGGACATTAAGATCGCCTCCCAGTACGAGGGCACCTTCCGTGAATCGGGATAACTTCGTCAGTGTTCTCCTGAGGAAGCTTGCTTGGCCGCTGTTGGGTGTGTATACCGTGGCAAAGGTATAGATCTTCTTTGCTATCTCGCCCTTGACGAAGAGGAATCTGCCTCCTGCATCCGATTGCGTGTCTATTGGTTTGAATTGTAGGTGTGATGCCAGGAGGATTGCCGTTCCAGCTTTGCGCGCCGTTGGGTGATTACTGTAGTAGTTCGTTGGATACGTTTTATCCTTGAGCAGTTTGTTTGTTTCTGGTCTGAGATGCGTTTCTTGGAGCATTGCCACTGACACATGTTGTTGTTTGAGACTGCGTAAGAGGTGTGACCTTCGTTCCGGGATGTTGAGTCCTCTGCAATTTTGGGAGTGCACCACTAAGGGTGAAGGCGCGTACGCCATTCGTATTCCCCGTGATGCCAAATGGGTCAGCGTCACCGTACCCTCCCCCAGAGCCGATGTGGCTCCGCGAGCGCACCCCCACGGGCCGGCCCAGACGCGTCCCGGCAAGCTCCCTCCTGGACAGTCACGGGTGATCAGGGAGGGTAAGGTAGGGTAGGAGTAGGACTAGGTGGTGTTCGTGTGTTGTGTGTCCTTCCGTGAGCTGCTAGTGTTCGTGTGTGGGTATTTGTCTCCCTTTCGTGTCTAAGAGTCGGACGCGGCTGTCCACTTCTCCTTTTATTGCCGTGTGTGTTGGTGTAAGTGTCGTTTGGTTGTATTCTAGCTCCCAATGTGGGAAGGCTCCGTGCAACTGGGTAGATAGTCAGAGCCGTACCGCCAGATTTTACGTCCGGCTGGGCGTCGGCGGTGAGTCTCCCAGTGGTAGTCTACACGGGTATTACGTCAGGTAGTAGCCTGTACCTTGTAGTGTGTTCGAAGTCTATTAATATGGTGTGGGACGTCGTTCCCGCTATATGTGTAGCTAAGGTGCACCTTATTGTACTGTATGAGTAGTTCTATGATAACCATGTCAGTGAGGTAGTGGTTGCGTCTGTCGTGGCCTAGGCCTAGTTCTATGTATCACGCGCAGTTAGCATAACGAGTCATCTCCCTATAAAGCTGTCGGTCATCTTGTTCACGGTGGAAGTCGGGGTGTCGTCTTTTCTCAAGGGGCGTGTCCCGTTGGGGCCGGTTCGGGGGGCGTTTGTATTGCCGTTAGGGGAGTTTCTGAGGGCCCCCGGGCATGGTTATGAGCTGGCGTGCAATTACTGTTCTGCCCCTTACAGTTTGCTGTGAGGGAGTGGTGGTGGTGGTGCCTTCAAGGCTTACCGCGTCGTGGGTGTCGTCAGGGTCTGTGATTTGTGTGGGGGAGTGCACTCCTCCGCTCTGCGTCATGTTAGGGGCCTTAACAGATTGGGCTTTCAGCTCGCCACCTCGTTTCTCCTCCGTATCCCCTCCGGGTTACTGTAAGGCGGGGCAATGTCATCATTCAGGTATACAGAGAGTCATGTACATACATTTGCATACATTTCTGGTTAATCTTTTCCCCCCTTACCCCCCCTCCCCTATCAACTCCCCTCCCCTCACCCCCCATCCCTCCTCATATAACTTTATTCGGGGTGCGACCAGTGTAGCCACATTAGGAGGAAAGAGAGAGAGAGAGAGAGAGGAAAAAAAAAAGGAGGGGATATATGTAGATACACATTGAGGTGAAGCGTTGTCGCATGTATTGCATGTCTCCACTTGTCCATGTTCCCAATTGCCTCCCTTTCTCCCTCCCCCTCTCCCTCATCCCGGAGTCTCAGGGTTTTTGACCTTCTTTTCTCCTTCCCTTTTTTTCCTTCTTTTCTTCCCCTCCCCCCCCCGCCCCCCGGGGGTAATGTCCAATACCCAGGACTCAAGCCCCCGTCTCCCCCCTGTCCGCCATCACAGTTCCTTAGAAAGTGCTTAGCTGCCATCTTGTGCCAAGCTTCTATTGGCACGTGTCGTGCTCAGGACTCTAGTTTTTCCCTCTCATCCGGGTGCAGTGTATCCTGCTCAAGACCTTTAGTCCCTTTCTCTCTGCACGTGACTGTCGTATCCCCCCTCCCCAACATGTTGTCTTTCCCAGAGTTGTCTATGTGGGGTCGCTGGGCAACCGCCCTTGGTCGTCTTTATGGCGGGTGGTTCTGGGTCTAGGCCAGCCACGTTGCCTTCAGCCAGTGTTCTGGGTGGGGTGGGTGCCATGGGGGTATGTGTCAAAGTCTATAGCGTTGTATGTGTAATTGTGTAGGTTACTTATCTGTGCGTCCGTTGTGTCTTGTGTCTAGTCTTCTTCGTCTGCGGGAGATTCCTCGCTGTGGCTGGGCTGCAGCGTGGCAATAGTCGTCTGCCGTGTGGCCTAGTGGTCTCCGGGTTGTGCTTGTTGGTGGGCCGGTGGCTGGTGTCTGCGGGCTGGGAAGCCTTGCGGTGAGTCCTCTCTGCGGCGTCTCGGGGCTCTTGGCACTGGCTGGTTGTTCCTCTGTTCCAGGGGGCCCAGGACCCAGTCTGCTACTTCCGTGTTTGGCAGCCCCATGGTTCGTAGGAAATGTGGCACCTCATCGGGCCAGCGTAGGGATCTCCACTCGTTGTTGTGTTTTGCTGTGAGGCAGAATGGGAAACCCCACTTGTACGGGATATTGCGGCTTCTCAGTAGTTGCGTAATTGGTCTCAGGGCTTTTCTTGCCTCTAGCGTGAGTGGGGACAGGTCGTGGTATAGTGCTATTTCTGAGCTGCCGAACCGCCACGTTGGTTTGGCTCTGGCTTTCGCCATAATGAGCTCTTTTATCTTATACTCATGAAGACAGCAAATTATGTCTCGTGGCGGGCCGCCGTCCATCCTAGGTCTCAGGGCTCTATGCGCCCGATCGAACTCGATGTTCTGTGGAGCGTCAGGGCCCAGAATTTCCATGAAGAGAGCCGTGAGGGTAGCTGCAACGTCTTCTGCACCTTGAGCCTCTGGTAAATTGCGTATCCGTATGTTTGCTCTGCGCCCCCTGTTGTCTAGGTCTTCCGTCTGTCTTCTCAGTTGCAGGAGCATCGTGCCCTGTTTTGTTAATGCTGTGTTGGTAGCCTCCAGCCTGCTCACTGTTGTTTGATTTGTGGCTTCAAGGGATTGTATGCGGCCATCTTGTGCTGCAATGTCCCTCTGTATGGTGGCTACTTCTGATCTGATAGCCTCATGCAGGTTGGCAGACAGAGCCTGAAGGTCTGACTTGGTGACCATGGCTGCAGTGAGGGCCCTGATATCAGCTCTTATGTCTGCCAGGGAAGGGCTCTGTACCTCAGGGGTCTGTGGTGCTGCTGCCTGTCCGTCGGCCATCTTGGTTCCCGGAGCCGCGCGTGTCTGCCTGGTCGGGGTTCGGAGATACCCGTCTAGTGTGCCCGGGGTCTGCTGTTGGTGCGGCCGTCCCTCTGCTGGGTGGGAATCCGGCCGTTTGTTTCGACCCATCTGACAGGTCAGTGTGCTGCGGGTGCGCTTTTTGCTGCTGAGCGGGACGGAGCTCCGCGATCAGGCAGCCATCTCCTTCGGCGTCCAGGCCACGCCCCAGACCAATTTCTACTAATATTTAAAAGGCCAAAAAAAATATTTTTAAAAAGCAAGCAACTACACTATCTAGCCCTCCTAAATATAGGAAAATCTTACCAGTTTGTAATGCTCTCAGCACTCAATTGGCTGAGACTGTCAATTCTGATGATCTCAGCCAAGGTGACGGAGCAGGGCCAGAGCCAAAAGCCAGCCTGGCCATTAAGCAGCCACTCATAGAGATGCATTGAATCAATACATCTCTATGAGGAAAGTGCAGTGTTTCCATGCAGAGGGTGGAGACACTGAATGTCATTCACACTGTGCAGCACTGCCCCAGGAAGCACATCTAGTGGCCATCTGTGGAGTGGCCAGTGGAGGTATCCCTGCGCTGTAAAGTAAACACTGCCTTTTCTCTGAAAAAAAACCTGTGTTTACAGCAAAAAGTCTGAAGGGAATGATTCTACTCACCAGAACAAAAAGCTGTAGTTGTTCTGGTGACTATAGTGTCCCTTTAAAGTAGCAAGTTAAGTGTTGTTTTATTGACAGCAACCAATAACAGATTGCAGGTAAGAATAATAGTAAGCACCTTCACCTGAAATTCCTTCCCCCGTAGGACACTGAAAGGGAATCTTTATTCAACCAAATAACATACCATATCCCCCACAGGCACAGACTGTGCCTGCTTCGCCACACTATGGAATGAAATATATATAAAACAGAGGGAGTTAAGATGTATCTATCACCGCATGTTACAGGTGGATATCAAAACATTATATCCACCTTTAACAAGATCTGACACTTTAACATATCTGGAAGGTTTCCCCAGGTGCTAAAACCTAATTCAGTTTGATATTAACTGGCGGGGGAAATCTCCGATAGTACATATTAAAATGAGATTTTATAGAATCTGCAGCATTTTATGATGGTGGTTAAAATACTGATTTCAAACACCTGCCCCAAATCCCAGGAATATGGATGGTATCTTACAGACGCCAGGAGGGGGAAGTCGTTTGTCTACTTCTCAGTATTTTATTTAGTTTTTTTCTCTGTACAGGAAAGATCTCTTCTCTAAGAAGACATCTATATTACAACAGTACAGCACTTAAACTAGCAGAGCATTCCATTTGGAGCGCTATATCTATCATATAAATACTTTGCTCTTCATATTAGCCTGTTAACACCAGTGATGTAAAGTCAATATTTAGGCGCCATAGCTGCTTTTGAACACATGATGAGAACTAAAATCACCCAAAGATGCTACCTCTGATTTGGTGGAAGTTGTGACATTGAAGTATTTAAGAAACAAACAAACCAACCCCTCCCCCACCCCCACCCCCATAAAAAGCCCCTACTGTGAGATACACATATGACTAATATTAGATATGACATTATTACAGACACCTGCTCAGTGACCATACACGGGTGATGGCATTTTTGCAAATGACAGTGGTGTGAAGCAATTTGGATAAAAGAGGAATTAGAAGGAACATGAATTCGAGATAATTTGGATAACACTCTCTGAGGCATCCAGCTGGAGATGCAGCTGTAGTACAGTGAACAGAAAACACAGGATGCTAGAGTCCTGATAGAATACTATGATAATAAATCAATGTATTCATGTTTCAAGGCTCTCTATAAGACATCTGGCAAGGAAAGCAAGTGATGGACATTGTAAGAGATGCTCTGGACTGTTGATTGGTTGGACATCAAAGCTGAATAACTGGCCACTAGTTGAAATTACTAAATTCTTCACCTTGCTATGCAGTTCAAAAAACCTCACTTGACTAAAATTGAAAAAATGCACAAAGCCAGCTCCTCGGTTATTTCAAAAGATGAAAGATTTCGCTTATAACAGCGTCCACTTCCACTCCAATAATTATTTAAAGGGACACTCAAAGCCAGGGCTCAAACATTCCACTCAATATTAGCCTTTAGCAAGTGTAAATTCATCCCCTGGCTAGTAGAGATTCCCTGCTGAGTGATGGACCCTCCAGGCTTGCAGTGGTGAGAAACCTTTAAGGACCTGGTTAGTAAGTATTTAACGTTTTAAATCCTGCTCTAAGCAACATAACCACAACAGCTGTATGTATTGTTTTTTCCCCTAGAGCAGTGATGGCGAACCTGTGGCACGCCAGGCCCTTTCTGTGGGCAAGTGGCCATAGGTTCGCCATCAATGCAGAGTAGGCACCTGCCCAAAACGGCAGGTGCCTACTCTGCTTCTGTGTCGGGAGGCAGGGGGAGGGCTCTAATAAGCAGCTCCCCTGACCTCCCGCGAGCAAGCTGTGTGGAGCGTTGCCGCGCGTTACCATGGCAACGCACCACACAGCATCGCGCGGGAGGACAGGGGAGCTGCTTCCTAGAGCCCTCCCCCTGCCTCCCGACACGGAAGCAGAGCTTGCCACCATCAGACCACCAGGGATGGCTGTGTCTTCCCCCCCCCCTTCATTAAAGGTAAGAAGGAGGGAGGGCGGGGGGGGGGTATACTGATTTAGCATACTTTTTTTTTCTTTTTAAACACCTTTACCTAAGCCCCACACACACAGCACCCCTACCCCCCACACAAAGTACCCCTACCTCCACACACAGCACCCCTCCTTTCAGCAACTCTCCCCTCCCCCACACCCAGCATCCCTCCCCATCCCTACCCCCCCACACACAGCAGCCCTACCCCCCCACACACAGCACCCCCACCCGGCAACACAGCACAGCACCCTTACCCCCACCCAGCACAGCACCCCTCTTTCACACACAGCACTCCTCATACACAGAAACACCCCTCACACATACACACACACACAGCCCCCCTCACACACACACACAGCACCCTCTCATACACACACACACACACACACACACACACACACACACACACACACACACACACACACACAGCACCCCAGAATGCAGTCTGTGTGTGTGCGTGTATTCAGCAGTCTGTGTGTGTGTGTGCGTGCGTGTGTGTGCGTGCGCGCGTGTGTATTCAGCAGTCTGTGTGTGTGTGTACTCAGCAGTGTGTGGATTCAGCGGACTGTGTGTGTATGTATTTAGTAGTCTGTGTGTGTGTACTCAGCAGTCTGTCTGTATGTGTATTCAGCAGACTGTATGTGTGTATTCATCAGTCTCTGTATTCACCAGTCTTGTGTGTGTGTATTCAGCAGACTGTGTGTATGTATTCAGCTGTCTGTGTGTGTATGTATAGCATTTGTTGGAGATACTAATAAATATAAGCTTAACTTTATCTATTTATATCATTACTTAAAATTTGTATAATTGAACTCTCTGTTGTTGTGTTCTTTTAAAACAAAAGTTGTTAATTAGTTCGGACAACAGTACGAGTAGTTTTTTCTAAACTTAAACCTCGGTATTGATGTTTAATTGCCGTGTTGGCACTTTAAGGGAAAAAAAGTTGGCATGTATTGCGGTTTGGGCACTCGGGCTCAAAAAGGTTTGCCATCACTGCCCTAGAGCCTCTGGGCACTGTCCATCGGTTTTGTTTGTTTTTTGACAATCTTTATTTACGATTTCCTTTTTTTTGCCCTTCACATTTGGTAGGCAGAGAAAGTGTAATAAATGGTGGTGAACGTACAGAGAGACTATTTGCATTGTTTGAGCATATATATACACACATATATATATATATACACATAGAACCAATGTATACAGAATTCCAACAGGGTTAAACTGTGCTTACAATATGTGAATATTTTTCATATAGCATACTGGTTTTGGGGTTCTATCCCTCGGTTTTATGTCAAAATAATTAGCAGCAGTTTGACAAAACATGGCTTCTCCGCTCAGGTGCAGTGATAATGCAGAATATACACTATTACATTTGTGATACAAATCTGTCCAACCTAGAATGCACTACAGCATCGCCAACCAATCACCACCTTCCATGACAGAGTAAATTAGCATTACTAATATGGAAATGTACATTTTGCATCATCAGTGTGGCTGTGGAGGGCAGGCTCTGGGTGCAATCTACATCCCTGCTTTTGTCAAATTGCTCTTTAACATTTGACATAAAACCAGGAGACAACATCCACAGACCTTCAGCAACATAATGACTGCACTGAGCTCTAGCGCATACTTTGCATGAAGTGTCCGTTTTACACACAGAATTTGACTATTTGCATAAATATCTAAAGTGCAATCCAGAGTTTCTCACTTTGCCTAAAACAGTATCTGCTATAAAACACTGACCAGGCCTATATTATCTATAGAGAACAGGAGACAGTACAGAGTTTTAGCTGCAGATTGTCCCTGTGTGTTACCAGTATAAACAAATGGTATAGACTTCTTCAACAATGGCGCAGGTCAACTAAACATTGAGACCTGATAGGGAACTAACTATGGAACAAAACCTTTTTGTCTGTGCACTTTTACTCGTGTTTAATCATTTATCTTGTTTTCATGAAGTCAAACGAGTCAAATCACTCAACATACGGAATCTGATGGCGCTATATAAATGGTAATAATAATAATAATAATAATAACATTAAAAGTAGTCTATTTTAAAAGGTAACATAAAAAAAGGCGATAGGATACAAATAAACTGATTTACACAGACGGCTGTCTGTGTGGGTTTCTATTACCTTTTCAAGTTGTAGTTCTGAAAACCGCCTTTATGTCTGACAAAATATACAGTCGTGCCCTGTAGGCCACATTTTAAGACAAAAAAAAAAAAAAAGATTGCTTTTATTAAAGTGACTTAAGCTTTATAGACATTGAGCATGCTAATCCATAACAGTAACTCATCTTTATTTCCACATAAAAGCACAATTAAATGACGTATGGTGAGATTTAGGGATTATTTACAGAAATATGGTTTCAGACATTTGCAGGACTGTCTTTTAATCCACAAGTTGTGGAGAGATGTGCTATATTTTGGTTAAACTAGCCAAGTAGATTAATACAATTTTAGCCTACATGTAATCTGTAAACTCATTACAACTGACTGTCCCAGAATGATGAGATGAAGATTATTAGACAATTGCAAGTATGCAATGCAAAATTTTATGTGACGCTATTTTACAATAAACTCAAGAACTTGAAAAACTGTTTTTGCCAGAAGCTCCGTTATTTTCACTGTTAAATTAACAATGGTTAATTTTTATTTGAAAGGGTCCCATCCAAGGCATTCCAGCTCTGGAGAAAAAACAGGTTATGGAGCGTATTCATACTACATTAAAGGGACACTCCACTGCCCAAATACAAAATAAAAATACCTATTTAGTAGACATACTCCACATGAAAACTTGCATGCATTTAACTATGCATTTTTTCATTCTGAGTTATATCTAAAACCAGCTTGTAAAACCTGCAGATCTTGTTTGCTGCATTTGCAAGCCCTCCCCTTCTAACATTGCCCAGACTTTCGGTGGCTGTCCAATCACAGATGTCCCAATGCAGCTCTACGAGGTAGGTGCTCTGGGCAATTGCTGCCTTCTGAGCTTAGCTCCACTGAGCTAAACAAACCAGTAAGTATTATGACCAGTTGTCTGTTTGAAAGGCCAGTAGGGTGTAACCAGTATCATTTATTAATGTATCAATTTCTATTGAAATCTGCACTTTTTCAAAAATGAAAAAAATATGATACTCTTCAGACATAAAACATTGAAGCAAGCTAAAGTGCTTTAGGGGTCTGGAGTGTCCCTTTAGGTGCACAATATTGTTTTTATTAATTTTCCTGTGTTATTGTTTAGGAGTAATTTTGTGTCAATTATGCTTGGTTTTGTTTTGCTTTTTAATGACAAAGTATCTGTGTCAAGTATGTCAAGAAATAAGTTACAAATTGAGAGTAGGTAGAAATCAATATAAACAAAACCATTAAAGTGACACCGTAGGCACTGTATCTGCTTCATCTCATTAAACTGGTTATAGTGTCTGGAGTCCCCTGGTACCATAATTTCTTTCAGCATTAAACAGTTTTTAATGTTTTTATGTTTTAATGCTAAACAAGAGTCCCAGGCAATCCATCCCCTCTGTGCTGCTTTGGCTAATAAGGAAGTATTAGCCTGAGCAGCAATGGACAGCTGTGATTGGCTGAGAGTGTCAGGTGACTGCTTTCAGCCTGTCAGAGCTCCAAATGACGGTATGAATGGGTATGACAACAAGGAAGTGTGTAATCTCTGCCTTAGCTACACATACAGAAGGGGCTGGACTGTAGGTGGCCAGGGACTCTTATGTTGTGGCATACTGCACGAACATGGTGCAACATTGAGTGGAGGGACAGTGCCAGGGCACTCCAGGCACTATAACCAATTCAAAGAGATGAAATGGTTATAGTGACTACAGTGTCCCTTTAAAAAAAAAAAAAACTATACAAAAAGATGAATAAACCAGATTTCGCAGATTCGGATTTATGAAATGGCAAAGAAACATGCCAGCGTTAAACACTGAGAAATGCACAGTGGATGTTTTTTTGATTTTTAAATAATGGAAAAAACAGGGCAGGAACCGAAAAAAGGCCTAAAGGCTGGGATTGCAGTTTTGTGTTTTGTTAGATAAGTCAGTTACCCATAAGAAGTAATCTCTTGGTTTCTTTGAGAACATTAAAACCGCACACTGCAGCTGAGGGTGGAAGGGCTGATAGCTCAAAGGGATTTTAATCTTGGCTCTCATATACACCATTGCTCACAGCACTTATTGCAAATATTAAGAATGTCAATCATGCAAACGCCTCTTACCTCTAGATCATGTGCTGCACGCTCGTGCAGGCCTACACAATGGGAATTTACCTCCGTGAGACGGGGTTGGGTGGGGGGGGGACACTCCAAATCAGCAAATTTACTTTTTCCAGTAAAAAAAAACGTAATAGGTATTTTGCACACCTTGTCATAAAAAATATAACCAGGCTGCCCTCTAAGTAGAAACTGGTTAGCAGGGTCAGTGATGTAATTAGCCCTGGGGTAGGCTGACAGGTCATGGACGTGGAATCCATCATAGCAAAGTTGGATGATCACCATCTTCTGGCTTCAGACACAGCCTTGAGTGGTCTAGAGCTATTTTCTGTCTATGGTTTGCGGTTCATACATCACCTGCCTTAAAGGGATAGTATCACTTTCTTACCCTTGTTTAACTTTGAGCTGTGACATAAGTGGTGAAATATGACTTATGAAAATGTAGCTCCTGCAATTTTGTTTTTTTCTTAGACAAATACGTTGTTTTTCCATGCTTCACACAAGAAGCTCAAGTTAAAATGTCCATGATCACAAAACAGTGATTATGGTATAATTTTATCACATGACAGGAGGCTTCATATTTTGCTTATACTCTTATTACTAACTCTAAATAGCAGCACAAATCAGAGAGAAAAAAACAAATATTAAAGAACAGCTACATTTTAAAAAAAATTTAATATATATTTGCTTTCTTTAGTACAGCGGCATCAGACAGGTGTGTGCGTGTAAGGGTCCAAAAAGCATAACCAGCACCATGGACAGAAGGTAAACCAGGTCCCACTTGCCTTTTAACAGTGCTGCCCCAAAGGCACCTCTTGGTATTACAACGAATGTACGTATCGTTATGCCACAATACCATTCACAATCTTGCCAGACTATCATATAGGCAAACTTTACGTACAGGCCTATTATTAGACATTTCGAGTGCTCCGTAGGCCAGAGAACGTAGATAGGTGCATATTCACACAACAGCTGTGAAAGCATGCATTTAACATAAATCAAATAATTCAGTGTACAAATGTGAAAAATATGTATCCACTCAAGTTAATTAGTGAAGACTGAATGATTTTACAGTAGGCCACCTGCAGCCACACGATATTACATGCTGCTAACACATATTTTCCAAACTTTCACTGGTTTTATGAAGATCTTTCATGACACTTTCCCAAATCTAGCTTGGAGCCAGAGCATAGCTTTGGTGAAAAGATTTGTACGGTTGCCAGGTAACCGTTTATTTGAGGGAACGTGCTAATTCCAATGAGCAAAGTTAATGTCCGGGGACCAAAATATAAATAAATAAAACAATGCTCTAAGTGGACCAAGTTGCGGGGAAAGAAAAAAAACATCCCAAAAGAAAGAGAGAAAAAAACACTTTAAAAGTTGGCACATGCTGTCTGATTTCATTAAGGGCCTTTTCTGTGGATAAATGATCTGGAAATTAAGATTTAAATGAATGGAAAACAAAATGTGCAACTGCTTTATAATAGAATTTTATATTCTTAGAAGTTTAAAGCAGGCTCGTTGAATGCAGAGCAGAGACATGACCTGGTTGGTTATCTGCCATTAGTCTGTGCCTTTCACATACAACATCTGTTCTTTCAAATTCGTTTTATACAAGTGGTAGAGAACGCATCTACTCTGATCTCTCAGAGAGTGCATCCTGAATAGGATTTATTCTTCCCAAGAGCCTGCAGTGTGTGTAGCTATTTTGGGAACAAAAATAGAAAAGTTGATGATTCAGTGATACATCGTAAATCAGCAGACAGCAGGAGAAAGACTTGGTGGCATGGATAAGACTTGTGTTATCTGTCTTCTTAAACTGATTTCCTGTTGTTTTAGTTCTTAAACGAGTATATGATCTATTGTTGAATTTAAGCCACAAAACTTGTCTCCACGCTGGCTTTGCTTGGCACCCCAGATGTCTGTGAAGTATGTTTCCCAAGAAGATCTGCTTGCCTAAATGCTGGCTAAGCATCATGGGAAACACAGTTTTCAAATATCTGGGTTGAGAATGTTCAACTTGACTGATGTAAGTGTTGCAGCTGAAACGATCTGCCATAAGCAGTGTGGTAGTGATGATTAAATCACTGTAACTTGCTGCTTTGTTATCATCTACAGCAGTGGTTCCCAAACCAGTGCTCACGACCCTCCAACAGTCCAGGTTTTGTCAGGGTCTCCATTAGAATAAAAAAGGGAAATACATAAATACTGGATTGTTGGTGGGTCATGAGGTCTAGTTTGGGAACCGCTGATCTAGACGATAATGTTGTAGAATAGCTGAATTAGCAGCCCTCACTAAAGGAGTAACCAGCACCCATAGAAGCTTTTTCTAATACGGCTATAGACTAGAAAAATTACCAGTTTTGATGTATGGGGGGCGGGGGGGAAGGAAAAAACAGGCAACGTCTCCTAAAACTGGTTAATGTTAATGATATTATGATATAATAACCCTTTTCAGGGATACTTCTCTCTTCACCTAAGATTCCTTCAGATAGAATCTTGCCAACGTGTCTGGAAAGTCAAGTTATATCCCCCTGTTCATTTTACACATCAATACGCAGCAGCAGACCTGAAGTTGAAAGTGGTTAATGACCAAGCCATAATGCAGTTCCCGTGTGTGCCCACAGATTCCCCTTGTAGGTTATATCAAATTTTTCTGATTGATATTGATTTCTTACATTACCAGCTTCCAGCTAATTTAATATGTCAACATTGTGTTTTAATCCATTTTCTTCTAAAACCCATGCAATCGAGAGGGGCGGGGCCTGATAGCCGACCAGGACAGTCGCATGGTGCTGGAGCTCCTCTGGGAACAGCTGTTATAGAGCATAAAATTGGACTTTCTCACCCCTGTTTTGGATTTAATCTTGCTCCCAGACCTGTGAAACATTTAGTCGATCTTCTGGCACCTTTTGGCCGGCAGCAGACAGAAGCAGTCCATAGTAGACCTGTGGCCTGCAGATACGCTCAGGAAAGGGAGGCGGCCGCTTCTCAATCTTGATCCAAAGCATGCATGTGGCGAGCCCTGTCTCCCCTCCATCCCCTCTGGACCAGGGGGGTTATCCTGGTCCCCACTGGTGTTCTGGTCCCAGCAACTTAAAAGCTCTACCCTGCTTTGGCAGACCAGAGAATGGTGGCCTGGAGATCAAAATGGCAGCTCCGCTGAGACCAGGAGCTGTGGATGCCTCCACACGGTCGCATACATTAATGGAACCACTACTTGCCGCGTTTGGCAGTGTTTATGACCTATTCTGACCAAAGCTCCATGAAAGGGGACTAACCTCTCTTCCTGCCGAAATTGCAGCACCCAGGAGCCGTCCTTTTGCACGACGCCGCAAGCCTGAGAATCCCCCACGTATCTCCAGAGAGGCACAACATAGGAGAAGGCGCAGGAGACTGCCGCAACGGAGGGTCTCACTCCATCACAAGCCGCATACCCGACACTCCCACCGCATGCAGAGGTACAAGCTCTGTCAACTCCAGGAGACTCACCGGATCCAGTGGCCGTTCCATTATACTACCAGGGAAGCATAATCATGAGGTTGCGGGCTCAGGTCGACACCGGGACTGTCTTCCTGCGGAGGAAAACCCAACCTCTCAGAGGGCTGGTGTTCCATGGGGGGAGGGTGGGGCAGGGGGGGAGCTGCCTAAGGACAGCCAATGTAAAGGGAAGCTGGGCTACTATTTCTCTAGGCATATGCTAGGTGACAAGGGGACATTAACTACAGTTGGGCTGATTTATAGCTATAACCATGCAAGTTCTCAACAGCCATAATATTGCCTACACATACACAGTGGCATATGCCTCTTGAAAATCTCTACCATTTTATTTTTCATGATTCTATATTTTTATCATTTCTTCTTTCACCCGCTAGGCATGTTTACAGATAGCCTGTTACCTAATAATATAGTGTTGTCAAATATGCTTGCCTGGCAATCTATTTGCTAAAAAAAATTTTCATACTCCTGTCTCATAAGCATGTTATTTGACGCGTTTTCATATAACCACTCACATGTCTAGGTAGTCCCCATTAATTACATATTTGTTTTAATATATTCCTCGGACATGTTTAACTAGCCTGTGATCTTGCTACTTAACCAGAAAATGTGTGCAGTAACCTTATATGCCTTGTACTTGTTAATGTATGTACCTTGCAATCCTTGTCACTGCTGTTGGGGCATTGCAAGAGTGTGTGTTAAATATTTGCACCACAAAAATAAAGAATTTAAAAACAAAAAAACGTGCAATCATTTAAACAGGTCCTCAATAAAAGTGAAATAGTATGGGAGTTACAAATTCCATAACCTTGAAGTTTCTACCCGTTGGCAACTCCTGTTTCGAAAACTCCAGGCAGAAGCTCAATTAATTTAGAAGATCCATTATGTTGCTGCTTAGAAAACAAACTTTGAGAATGCAATGTATTTATAAATATAATAATGTATTTGTTAAATATAAAAATAGCCTCATTAAATTAGACCCCCATTTTATTTTTATCCTTGCCAAGCCATAAATACATGCCAGACTGGTGGCATGAAATATAGCATCTGACTTGTATTACATCCACCATAGCTAAAGACAATGGAGCGTCTGAAAGTGAAATAAAATATTGAGCAATCAGACAAAATAAACTAGCACAGCTAAAATATAAACTTACTCAGCCTACACATAAACCTCCACAGCCATTAAATAAATCCATGCTAGTCATTTATGTTGGAGGTCAAAATACTTTGATTTCTTAAGCTGTGCAGAAAATTTCTGAATGGAAGTAACTGGTTCAAAATATATCCAAATCTTCAAACCACAAAGCATGGATCGCCCTGACTCGTAAAAATAAATATATAAATGCCAGACAACCCCTTTTTTTGTGACTGTATTGTGTCAGAGTGGAAAAAGATTAGATAGGCTCTAAGACAAAAAGACACTTGGGGTATTTTATGGCAATGGAAAAATGCCCAAATCTTATAAACAATTGTATAAACCAATCTTGGTTTAAATATATTTCATAATTCACTTGACTTAAAATAAAAGTACAAGGTCTTTCCCCCAATATCAGTATTTGTTAAGTAAAAGCAAAGACTCAACTACCATGATATCTGATTTTGGTTTAACCACTTCCGCAATCAGCTATTGCACATCAGCTCATCAGATTTTATTTTTTTGCATCTTTGCTTTAAAGGAACCCTCGATATAAAAACACACAAAAAACAAAATAGTAAATATACCCCGAAAGAAAATAAGCATGTCATTTGTTTTGGATGTCTTCTTTGGAGGTCTAAGAAATTTTGGTTTGAAGCAGCTGCCGATCGAGCATCCTGAAAGCACCGTGTTGTTCTGTTCTCTGTATTAAGTGCCATTTTGGTTGTATTACTATATTTTCCATTTTTATCTCACCATATAGGAACCATTGAGGACCTTCAGGTTTATATCTTACAATATATTTTTTTCTGCCTCAGTGGTGCCAAAACCTTGGAATATCACATGTGCTTTTGCTCCCTCTGTTCTCTCATAAAAGTGTTGGTAGAGGTTTAAAATGAGTAGGATTGTAAGGAAGAGTCATAGGTTACATATTTCTGTATACAGAAGGGCAGCCATGTTTGCAGTCTCCAGAAGTACATTGTTGGATTTGTCTTCCGTCCGCTAGAGAATAGAGACAAATCTCTTCTTTCATACTGTTTATACTAAAACAGAAACCATACATAAGCATTCTTTACTTATAAACAAAAACTGAAACGGATTATCATACAAAATTCCTAGGGGATCAACTAATTATAGTCTTCCTAACAGAGAAGAACATATTTTTCTGCAAACAGCGCACAGCTGTGTTCAACTTAGAGGTGAAATAAGTTTGTGAATTAGGAACACCCCACCTTGGTACTGTTACAAACCAGCATAGCTTGCCTTCCAGGAGGCACCCCACCTTGGCACTGTTACAAACCAGCAGAGCTCGCCTTCCAGGGGGCACCCCACCTTGGCACTGTTACAAACCAGCATAGCACGCCTTCCAGGGGGCACCCCACCTTGGCACTGTTACAAACCATCCATTTTGATCTCACCATATAGGAACCATTGAGGACCTTCAGGTTTACATCTGCCCACCTTGGCACTGTTACAAACCAGCATAGCACGCCTTCCAGGGGGCACCCCACCTTGGCACTGTTACAAACCAGCATAGCACGCCTTCCAGGGGGCACCCCACCTTGGCACTGTTACAAACCAGCAGAGCTTGCCTACAGGAGGCACCCCACCTTGGCACTGTTACAAAGCAGCATAGCACGCCTTCCAGGGGGCACCCCACCTTGGCACTGTTACAAACCAGCATAGCACGCCTTCCAGGGGCACCCCACCTTGGCACTGTTACAAACCAGCAGAGCTTGCCTACAGGAGGCACCCCACCTTGGCACTGTTACAAAGCAGCATAGCATGCCTTACAGGAGCATCAGCATGCCACCCTGTCCAGTTAAAGATTAGTATCCAGCCCCGGATACACTATATATCGTCAATTTCACAATATATATTGCTCAGTCTGACTGTATTACACTATATATCATCAATTTCACAATATATATTGCTCAGTCTGACTATTACCCTATATATCGTCAATTTCACAATATATATTGCTCAGTCTGACTGTATTACACTATTTATCGTCAATTTCACAATATATATTGCTCTGTCTGACTGTATTACCCTATATATCGTTAATTTCACAATATATATTGCTCAGTCTGACTGTATTACCCTATATATCGTCAATTTCACAATATATATTGCTCAGTCTGACTGTATTACACCATATATTGTCAATTTCACAATATATATTGCTCAGTCTGACTGTATTACACCATATATCGTCAATTTCACAATATATATTGCTCAGTCTGACTGTATTACACCATATATCGTCAATTTCACAATATATATTGCTCAGTCTGACTGTATTACACTATATATCGTCAATTTCACAATATATATTGCTCAGTCTGACTGTATTACACTATATATCGTCAATTTCACAATATATATTGCTCAGTCTGACTGTATTACCCTATATATCGTCAATTTCACAATATATATTGCTCAGTCTGACTATTACCCTATATATCGTCAATTTCACAATATATATTGCTCAGTCTGACTGCATTGCACTATATATTGTCAATTCCTTTTTAGATTTACAGCTGTATCCCATATTTTAACAAAAAAATATGAACATTCAAGCACTTTACAGGTTGATTAAATAAGATACCAATATTGGGACTATTATTTTTATTTATTTTACGTAAATATATTTCTTTTATAAATTATCCTTTTGTTCTTATAGCGCGACCTATATACCATTTTTTGTTTGTCTACTTCCTTTGAGGGAACCTCATATTTATAGGTTGCGGCTTCCCCATCTGTTTTAAGCTTGTATTAGATCACTTAGTGCTGATCCATTATCTATCTGTTCGAGTATCCCATATTTTGTATGTATATCTACATCCCAGCTCAGTTAAACACTGGCATCTCATCAAGGCCCATTTAAATATAGGTATCCCACCTCAGTTCATTTAAGACTGGCACCCCACCTTGGCCAAGTTAAAGTCCAGCAGCCTACCCAGACTGATTAAACACAGACCCATGACCATTTATAAATGTGCCGATTTCAATATAAACTGGCACTTTAATAAGTGGAAGCAGAAACACCTGTCTGACAGCCAGAAGATTTTCTTCCATATCCACTAGCACTCCTGTCTTCCCACATTCTAAACGAGCTGTATTAGAGCTCATAGAGAAGCATTAGAAAGCAGAGATCTCGAGCACTCGCAGCTCCAGTCCAGATGCCTCTCATTGAGAAGCCTCTGATTGAAATATTCCCGGCAGAGGGCTTAAAAAGGCTTGCAAAGGTTACAGCAGGTTTGCAATGTGTTTTTACCTATAAGCCCAAAGGGGAAAAAAAATTGAATTAAATGCAGATTTTCATTCTCGGTATATCTACTAACAAGTGATTTAATAAAATAAATAATTCCAAGGGTGTGTTCCTTTAAAGACCAACATCCAGTGTTACATTAGCTACAGACCAGCATCCAAATTAACTGTAAACAAATGTAGAGTAAGGTAGTCTATAGTCACCCAGAGCGTTTCATTCATGTTAAGGAAGTAGTCTGAATACAGTGTTTACATTGCAATGTTAAGTCCACCTCTAGTTGCTGACAGTATGACAAACACTAGAGGCACTTCTGCTGCACTGACCAAGCAAAACTCGATCATGTGGCGTGGAAGCCCCATAGGAAAGCACTGATTCAATTTGATTCGATGAGGACCATGGCAGAGGAAAGTGAAGCAGCGCAGATGAAGCCTCCACGCTGGAAAAAGGTTTTAGCTTTTATATCCCAAATGGGGGAATGGACCTCATACCCCCAGGTACAGGGACACTATAGCGTTAGGAATACAGATTTGTATTCATAACACTATAGTGTTCCTTTAATCTTGATTTGCATGACTATGGCTCAAAATGACTGTAGCTACTAATTATCTCACTCTTCTAGTGAAACTGAAGACGCAGCAAATTGTTTTAACTGAGTTTTAGAACAAAGGCCTAAACACAGCATCACAGTCTGCATTTAAGCGCTTAAGGTTTTTGCAGTTTAAGGCATTGACCCCAGCTAAAATGATATCAAAAATGTTAATCAAGTATCTCAAAAACGATTTCAAGAGGCATAGATAAATATAACTTATTTACTATGAAAATAACGATTAAAGGACCACTCTAGGCACCCAGACCACTTCAGTTTAATGAAGTGGTCTGGGTGCCTGGTCCTTCTAGGGTTAACCCATTTTTTAATAAACATAGCAGTTTCAGAGAAACTGCTATGTTTATTAATGGGTTAAGCCTTCCCCCTATTTCCTCTAGTGGCTGTCTCATTGACAGCCACTAGAGGCGCTTGCGTGCTTCTCACTGTGATTTTCACAGTGAGAGCACGCCAGCGGCATAGGAAAGCATTGTAAATGCTTCCCTATGAGACCAGCTGAATGCGCGCGCAGCTCTTGCCGCGCATGCGCATTCAGCCGGCGGGGCGTAACGGAGGAGGATCGGAGGCAGAGAGCTCTCCGCCCAGCGCTGGAAAAAGGTACGTTTTAACCCCTTTCCCCTTTCCAGAGCCGGGCGGGAGGGGGACCCTGAGGGTGGTGGCACCCTCAGGGCACTATAGTGCCAGGAAAACGAGTATGTTTTCCTGGCACTATAGTGGTCCTTTAATACTGGATGACCCCCGCACCATAAGGGCATGGTCAAATTATACGAACTGGTTGAATTGAATTGTTTTTCAATGTTACAAATGTTCTCTTATATAATGTTGATCACTGCGTGTTCATAACCTGCAAGATGTTTTACCTAAGCCCTAACTCACCCTCATCATACGTATCATACGATATGAACCATACAAGGGCCAACACTGAAACCCGCTCGCATGCACCTTAGATTAAACACACGGCTTTCCCCACGATGGGTGCCACACCACACTACCCTACACCTCAAAACTTTGGGGCGGTGGAGGCCGGATGAGAACTGGACTTGACACACCGCCCATGAAAAAGTCACTAGCGGGCGACCTACCCTCCCACTGGCGACCCCAACCCCACGGGTACACTGCCAACGACCTGCTAGGTGGACACGGGAGACAACACCACTAGACCTCCACCTACAAGCGGCACATTGCCCCTTACTACTACTACCTCAACGAGCCATAAACATCTAAACTCCTTCCATCCCCCTCCTTCCCTCGCGGACCCTTCCCCACCCCTCCCATATACCCACCTATACCTCCCCTCACCCTCGCACAACCCGGTCCACCAACCGGCCCACCCCGGGGGCGACCCCCAAAACATGGGCCTGCCCCGCGCTCCCAGCGCGGGCAGACACAACTGGGACCACCTCAAACTCTACACAATCAACGTGAGGGGCCTCAACTCCCCTCATAAACGGGCCAGAGCATTACGGGAGCTCAGAGCACTGGGGGTGTCGATAGCCTTCTTCCAGGAAACCCACTTCCACGCACCCCAGGCTCCGAAGTTCTCCAACAAATACTACCCCAACGGCCACTTCGCGCACAACCCCTCCACTAAATCTAAGGGAGTGGCCATACTATTCTCAGCAAACAGCCAGTTCCACCTGGAAGCAGAGGAAAGAGACACGGAAGGCAGATATCTCTTCGTCAAGGGGAAAATAGGCAACTCCACACTCACATTTGCAAACCTATACCTCCCAAACAAAGGCCAGAAACCGTTTCTGGCCTCTGCCCTCAGAACCCTAGAAACATTCGGTGAAGGCACAATCATAATTGGAGGAGACTTCAATGCCCTCCTAGACCCCAAAATGGACACATGCAAAGGCGCATCTACGATACCAGATCACATCCTCAGAGGAATGAAGACTCTCCTCTCAAATCACCAATTCGCAGACACTTGGCACATCCTACACCATACAGACAGAGATTTTACCTACTACTCGACACCACATAGATCCTACTCGAGGATAGATTACTTTTTCACCCAACACCTAGACCTAGACACGTTGATAGCCGCCCAGATAGCGCCTATGACCTGGTCAGACCACACACCAGTGATCATCACCATCGAACACCCCAGGCCCTTAAAACCGCAATGGACGTGGAAATTAAATGAATCGCTCCTGGAGGACCCACTAATCCAAACAGACATACGATCCACTCTAGAGCACTTCTTCCTCACCAACAGGACACCTGACTCCACGCAACCCACAATCTGGGAGGCACATAAATGCATCGTCAGAGGGATCCTTATTAAACATGGCACCCCCCTGAAAAAACAACGTACACAAGAAATTGCACACCTTGTCACCCAGGTTGCCCAACTGGAAGCAAAACACAAACACACCCTCCACGACGCCACCTACAAACAACTACTGGAGGCTAGAGCGGAACTCAATTCTCGATTACAATCAAAGATCCAATTCCAGTTCCAACTCGCAAAAAAAAAAAAACATTCTATGAATTCGGAAACAAAAGTGGCAAATTATTAGCCAGGGCGCTGAGAGCGCGCAGGCAAAAATGCCACGTCCAAAAGATCACAGCGGCAGGGAAAATCTTGCTCACACCCAAAGCCATCGCAGAAGGCTTCCGACAATACTACTCCTCCCTGTATTGCTTACCCCCAAACATCTCACGAACAAACTCCACAGAAGCAACCTTCATAGCTCGCCAGAAAGAATATATAGCGCAGAACCTGACTTCCAAGCTCCCGCCCCAGGCCATAACCACACTGGACGAAGACATCACCGCCGAAGAAGTACATCTAGCAATCAAACTGGCCAAACAGGGGAAGAGCCCAGGGCCAGACGGATATACGGCAAAATACTATAAAACGTTCACAGACGCTCTCACTCCACACCTACTAACCCTGTTTAACTCCATCCAAAAGGGAAGCCCACTGGATTCCAACACGCTCCTGGCCCATATCGTGGTGATACCAAAGGCAGGAAAAGATCCGTCCTCATGCACCAGCTACCGACCAATATCCCTGCTGAACACTGACCTCAAGCTGCTCGCCAAGATCCTGGCACTTCGCCTCCAACCCTTACTACCGGGCCTCATCCACCCTGACCAAGTGGGATTTGTGGAGGGAAGAGAGGCCAGAGACAATACCATCAAGGCACTCAACCTAATACACGCGGCTGGACGAGGACCCAGGCCCGCCCTGTTGGTCTCGACAG
The DNA here is from genome assembly GCA_933207985.1 of Pelobates cultripes. NCBI lineage: Eukaryota > Metazoa > Chordata > Amphibia > Anura > Pelobatidae > Pelobates > Pelobates cultripes. The sequence continues at coordinate 11,094,960 of OW240923.1, read as the reverse complement.
ACGCCGAAAAGGCGTTTGACAGGGTGGACTGGTCCTTCTTATTCTCCATCTTAGAGCACCTTGGGATGGGGACGCACATGCTGGCACCAACTCAGCTGCCCAAGTACAAGTAAACGGGATTCTCTCGGACCCATTCGAAATAAGGAATGGCACAAGGCAGGGCTGCCCATTATCGCCCCTGCTCTTTGTCCTCAGCCTGGAGCCGTTCCTCAATGCCATCAGAACCCAACCTAACATCGCAGGGGTCGGAGGCAAATGGGGAGTCAGCAAAGTGCATCAATTCAACACTTATGGCATACTGTCAAACCTAAAAATCAACTTCACCAAATCGGAAATCCTCAATGTGGGATGCCCCCAAACGCTGGTGACTACACTACAAAACGACTTCCCCTTCCACTGGTGCACAGAGGCAATCAAATACCTGGGGATCTGGCTATCGGCTGACCTCACAGCTATTTTCTGAATCAACTTCCCACCCCTTCTCTACCAGATTAAAAAAGACCTGAGCGCATGGCAGCTTCCACACATCACATGGCTGGGGAGGATCAGCGTACTCAAGATGAACATACTCCCACGGATCCTGTACCTCTTGCAAACACTACCCATACACATCCCCAACACCTTCTTCACACAAGCCCGACAGATACTGACAGAATACGTGTGGCACCGCAAGAGGGCGAGATTGAACTTTGCCACTCTCACAAAACCCAAACAAAATGGGGGACTGGGTCTACCTGACCTGACAAAATACCGGCGGGCCGTTCATCTCCAGTGCCTGATTGAATGGACACACAACCCGGAAAACAAACTTTGGATCCCGATAGAGGCAAGCTTCTCACAAATTCCCCTATCTATTCTCCCATAGCTACCAAAAGCTATGACCGGCGAACTGCCACGACAACACCCAACCCTAAACGCTACACGGTTGGTCTGGAGAAGCTTAGCGCCACACAGGGACATGGCCCCGGAGCTATCTCCCCTCTGCCCTATCTCCCACAACCCAAGATTCCCCATGGCGACGGAACCTCGCTACGTCACAACCCTAGGGCTACCATACCCATGCAGACTAAAGGACATATACAAACAAGGCACGATTACGCCTCTGAGAGACCTGGTCCCGGATACCGCATACGACTGGCCACTCCGCTTCAGATACCACCAACTTACAAGGTTTCTGACGCACATGCCCGAACTGAACTCGGCAACACGAACACTCTCCACCTTCGAAACTATTTGCACGAGCCCCCGACCCCACCACACGCAATCTCACTCCTCTACACACTACAAATCACACCTCCCACCGATGCACCCCTCCCTTACTTCACCAGATACTGGGAAAAAGATCTAGGACACGCACTCACCAGGGAACAATGGACCACAGTGTTTACACTCGTACATAAAGCTTCCATAGCCACCAAATTCCAGGAAGCAGGATATAAAATGATCTCGCACTGGTACCAAACACCGGAGAAACTGTCGGCAATGATGTCCACTTGCGAACCAGAATGTTGGAGATGCAGGAAAGAACTTGGAACCCTCTTCCATATTTGGAGGACCTGCCCACTTATCAAACCTTTCTGGACGGAAAACCACAAAGCCCTAGAGACCGTTACGAACGCGAACCTACAACTTACACCTGAAACGTATCTGCTCCATCTGACCCCGCTCCCCTTAAACAAATACAAAAAAACTGTGATCCCGCACCTCCTGAACGCGGCTCGCAGCCTCATTCTGGGACACTGGAAAAAACACACGACCCCGACGCTAAGTGAGTGGATGACCAGAGTAGAAGACATCAGACGAATAGAGGAGCTCATCCTCTCGGCGACGGGATGCATACAACGCTACCACGACACCTGGTACCACTGGCTACAATGGCTCGCCTCTACCACAGCACCGGGAGGAGGAGACCTACAACCCTCAGATCCAGAAGAGGGGCTCTTCCCCCGGGTCGGAACCGGAGGAGCTGGGCCGGGACCTGGGCTGAACCCCGCCTAACCCACCCCTAGCTCCCTATACCTCATCCCACTTACCCTGGAACTACCCACATCTTCCGGCCCCTATTCTTCATTACCCCCCCTCACCTCCACCTGGGCGACTCTGCCCACCTACAACCCATCAGAGACATAACTACACAGAGATGAATAATTACGGCACAAGACAAACAGCGCTCACCCCCCACTCCTCCTCCCCAGACACAGACCGAACGGCACGCACCATACCCTCATGTGTCCTGATGGGACGTGACTATGACACACGACAGAGACATGCACAAGACAGCACACCAGAGACAACCCTCACACTACACACAACACAACAGCCACCGGGCCAAAAAAAACCAGCTTCCCCCCCACTTACCAGACAGCTCTGAACGCAGCAACACCCCGGCACACAACTCAACGCTGCCCACAAATCCCACCCTCCCCCGCTCACAACATTAACAGTCAGGCTCCGAACCCTATGCCCGAAGTCCCAACAAAAGACCCACCCCACTGGACCTAGACACCGCGACCCAGGGCGTATCCCTACCAAATAAGATATCCACATGAATACCCTTCCAACTGATGAAACCCCACATACCAAGCAATGTGAGCAGTGAAACTTGCCAGGTATACATAATCCACCCCCAAATAAAAACCGAATCATACTCCCCGGTGGAACTCATAACACTGTAAACCACCGCAAAAATACCCACACCCTACTACAAATGTTGAATGATCCGAAACACGCAACTGTTTCCAAAACTCTGTTCATTATATACACATGGTGCAACCTTCACTTGCCATAACGCTGTGATCAACCCACTGAGTTGTCAAACTCCACATCACTGGCACACCCCCGTGCATGCTCCTTAAGCCTAAATCATTACATGCTCTGTAAACTAACTGATACCATGTTATAATATGATACCCATGCACTCTATATCTACTGTAACCATCTTCAATCTGTCTTGTTATGCGAATTTAAAACAAAATAAAAAACTTTTTGAATTAAAAAAAAAAAAAGAAATAAAGTGAGACGATACTGATGTAAGAAAAATATGGTAGCGGCATAATATCGGTGCCTAGGGACTTAATGCAAGATCTGTAGTGAATTGAGAAGTGGTGAGCTTGGGAGAGTCAGAATATCGAGCAAACTAATTCAGATCAAGGGCATTACAAATCAGGGATTACATAGAGCAAAGACAAGCCTAATATCTGTAAAGCAGGTACAACGATCTCAAGAATACAGGATTAGCCAAACAAAGGGCTAACACTCTGTAGAATCTGTTCAACCCTTGGGTCGCAGGTTCAAATCCCAGCAGGGTTGACTCAGCCCTTCATCCTTTCGAGGTAGATAAAATGAGTAACATGAAATTGGGTTATAGTAACAACCCCTGGATGTTGGGCTATAAGGTAACATCCACAGGACGTGTAAAGTACTTGAAAACCAGAGTAATCTGAATGTACCGTTCCTGGTTAAATACTTTGTTATTATTATTATCACTTAGTCTGAAAAAAGTTTGCTACAAACCAAACGTGTAGGCTTGTGAGCTATCTGTATAGATCACTCTCCCGAGGCACTATATGTTTTGGCTCTGATTCGTTTTGTTATTTTTATTTGTTCAACAGCCCTAAGGGGTAAAATAAATTATAGATTTTTATTGCACCGACGTTTCTATTTTTTGTGTTCAACTGTTGAAGTCAGGTGCTCTTGTCAAGCTCTTAACACCAGTTGTTAAAAGAACTCCAATTCGGTTAAATCGGAGAGACAAAAAACTCCAAAGAGCAGACCAAATATTTTTGCTGAAACCAACCTATTTTCTTCAAACTTGTGCAACTGATGTTTTTACTTGGGAATCTTTCAAAAATGTGTTTTTAAAAAAAGGAGATATTTTAACATGAATTTATTTGCTTAGCTACAAAAATGTAACTTACAATCCAAAAAACAACGAGTTATCAATTTATATCCATTGTTGAATGTTTATATTTGAGCAGGCCATCTGACTCATATTTCTAAGATCTCACCTCTTCAACTTGCAAATAATTCTGAATCATTGAGTGTAAAGGGATGACACCTGCCCTGGCTTCCCATATCACTTTATAAATATATGATACGGCTGGGTTTCCTTTGGTGCTAAAGATAATAATCACATGAATAGATTCTTACGACAAGTATGTTTCATGAGGACTTTATCTTTATTATTGTTGTTCAATTGTTCTGCACAGGATTATAAAGTCAAAATGTCTTCAGAGTTTAGTTTTTTTGTTTGTTTCAACTGAATCTTTCACAAAATGACTAAAGGATCGCTCTCCTCGCTGGCGACTCTGTAGCGGGAACCTCCAAAGTACTCACCTCCAAACCCCACTCCTCTGGACCGGCGGGGGTCATCCCGGTCCGCACAGTGGGTTCGGAGCACGCATCCACGCCAAGCTTTGAAACAACAAGGCAGAGTTGGCTCACACGAAGCTCTCCCAAGATGGCAGCTGGTAACACACCACTCGTGCTGAATCAGTTCCAGCAGGCACAGATATACCAAAACACCACACTGCGCCAGAACGCAAAATTTAGCCGCTTCTGGGCAAAACTCAAAGACCGCTTGAGAGCAGCCCAGACCACTCTGATCTACATGGACAGCGGGTAAGTGAGGCAACGAGGACAGGGGGACATACCCTTGGGCAAAGCGACGGATGACCTACACACCCCCAATCCACAGAGCTTACCCGGGCTGGAGGCCAAAAGGGTGAAGACCCGGACGCATCGCCCACATTCACGGAGGCTTCACCGCCGCAAGCGGCCAAAGTCCAACAGGCCCTCCATACCTCCCCTGTAAGGGGAGGGAACTCAGGCTCCAAAAGCTGCAGAGTTCGTGGTACTGAGATGCAGGCCTACGCAACAGCCTGGGGCTGGAGGAATATCCCCACACTGTCCACTGCTCCTACGACCTCCAACATTACACCAACAAATGCTAACTGCTTCACAAGAGATGGCATTGGATAATAGAGATTCTCTACCCTAAGCCTCTAGAAAGGTCAGCGCCAGGCCCACCATCCCTCAGCTTAAACCTGATACACTTAGCGACCAAGCCTGACACACATGGAGAGCAGAAGGCTTAAACCCACACAACTACGAACCATGGTGACTTTTAAGCCTATAGTAAAGCTACCTGATATGCTAATGTTTATTATTACTGCTATGATTTCTCGACATCTACCCTCCATAATATGCCATAGGTTTAAACATAACTAACGTTGATATATGAATATTAATAGCTAGCCTAGCATGTCTGCCACGAGCTGAGATCTCATAGTATGTATTAACAATGTCATTAATACCAGCAAGCGCAACCTATATTCTAAAAAATTGTGCAAGTTATAACACATACCCCACTGTTAGGAATTTTTTATTTGAACGAGCTAGTGGAATGCCGTTGGGGTACCACATGTCTGTATGTCATACCTTTATGCACTGCAAAAATAAAAATGTAAATTTTTTTTTTTTTTAAATGACTAAAGGATCTCATTACTGCCCCCAATCACATAGCGAACCTTAAGAACTACATGTTTTGTTCCCCATTAGCTCTCACTTGAACATGTACACAGAAGGTAACAGTATACAAAGCCAGAATGGATTGTTCACAACAACCAATGATGCAGGCAGTTACATTTCTAAACCGAGAGCAAACAGATGAAATCATAAAACTTTACAGTTATTTTTAGAGCAATGCATTTGCTAGCAGGAACAAAAGGTCAGACCCTTTGCCATTTAAAGTGCAACCAATTTGTGTATGCAAAGGAGGAGAACATTAAGTAGTATGGAAGAAATTCCTGGAAAGTGACACTCGGGACTGTGAAACTACACCTGATATCATTAACCGGTAAACCTTGGAGTGCAACTATTCACAAACACAAGAGTTAAAGATGAATCAGAACAAGAATAAAACAACTAGACAAATATCAATGACATGCAAGAGAAGGTAGGTTCAAATGTAGGCCATTTCTTATTCTAACACATCACAACACAGACAGACTAACCAGCCGTAAAATGTATCCTTCTTCCTGAATTTCCTGACAATATCTAATTTCTACCCAGAGGCTTAACGAGAGGCACATGATTTAGTTTAATGTTGCAAGAGCTATCGTGGCCCCAAATGAGGACTGATAAAATTAGGCATATTGCAGTTTTATGTCATATTCTACAGGGGATATGACAGACTACAAATTGCATTGGCAAAAACAATGACTTCTAGTATGGCCTGACCAATCATGTATAGCATTGATTCAGCTCTATGATAGGATATTGGAATAAATCTGGGATCTACAGGGAGCAAATATTAAAACACAAATTAATTAAGCAGACTGGTGTTTGGATTGGATTATGTTTTTTTAATATCCGCAGGGTCTGATGACATTATTCATTAAATTCAAAGTTCAACTAATAACTGGACGCATTAAACCTTAATGTACCACCTGTTTGCTGCAGCTCCAAAACAAATAGATATGTAAAGACACATGGGAACGGACTGCAGTTGGGGAGTCTTATTGGCCAGTGTGAATTGGAGAGTTAGCATTTGTGCATTGCAATCGTTGTATTAAAACATACTGATGCACAGCTCAGCCACATGTTGCAAACACGAGTGGTTATTGTGCTGTGTTGTCACTATACAAAAGCCGAGAGGAACTGTACTAAATCTAGCTATTATTTCACTGCGATTCGTTAGAAGTAGCATCTGGTTCCATATGATTAGTAACTTTTGCTGTCAAAAAGCAGACCTAATGAATTTGCTACTGTTCAAGAGTAACGCAAGGATCGGACTGCTGACTTGTTATGAAATGGGATACTGGAAAGTGGAGTAGTGAAAGGAGTTTTGACATGTGAAGATAATAAGTTCCTAATTTGTGATGGGAAACTGCGTCACACCAAAGAAAAAGAAAATACAAAAAAATACAAAAAACTGTAGCTAAACTTTGCTAACTCCTTTGAAAAGGACAATCTTGTGTTCTAATTAACCCCCCCCTCTCTCTTGCATGTCGTCTGCATAGCCATTGAAGAAATGGGCCCCAGTATGCAGTGACTGTAAACAATTTTTGTGTACATCATTTGCTGATAAAGTCTGATATGCATGATCCGAGCAGCTAAATGAAGGTTGTTATGCCTAATAAGAATTGTTATAACAGGCAAACTGCTAGCAAATGTGTAGATAAAAATATAATATTATAACCTTTTTGGGCATTTCCTGATATGCCATTGGCATAGTAGTAATGACAACTTACTTGGTTCATGGCGGCTGGTTTTGTAGCTGCCCCGGCACCAAATGAAGAATTGTGGGATGCCAATCTTGTTATTTTGTGGCAACCTTTGCTCCAGGGAGTCCAAGTTCAGTAAGGAGCCAAAGGAACGTCTGGTGAGTATCTTGTAATCTATACATTTGCTGGTGAGTTTAGAGATTGCATCTATATCTATTGGAATGTGAACTTTTCATCCATTCACATGGCTAGTGGATGACAAGTTCACTTTAAATTAAAATAAAGTAAAATTTTGCCGCTACACATCAAGGAAAAGACAGTCAAAGAGTAACTTGTTTTTCCAGACGTATCAAGTTTATAAAATTCTGTTGATGGTAAGTTTAATTGACATTTATGTGAAAGATGACATTATATTCTTACAGCCTAGTACAAGTCCCCATTTTAATGTTTTTGGAAGACTAGGCTTGAGTCCACCATACGTCAGGGGAATAGAACATTAATCTTTCATAAAATACTCTTTTTCAGAACTGGCATGTCTCTAAACATCATCTCTGTCCTGCTTTGTTTTTCCTGCTAATCCATTATTAGTGTTCCTTTTATTCTCTACAGCTGATCATAGCATCACTTAATAATTGGGGTGGGATGGGAGTTATTGCTCAAGTTCTCTGCAGGTCCCAGGCAGATATTTCATCCTTGATTATTCACGACATTCAAAGCAAAAGCATTCCAAAGAAATGTTAATGTATTGGCTGTTTCTCTGACATTTACATATGAATCCAGCACATTAAAAAAGACCAGCAACATCTGTTTAAGTTGGAAGTTGTGCCAAGTAACCATGCACACGGAACCGATGATACCAAATATTTTCACTGCATTAAAAACTTCCTATTCATAAAGGAGGGACATGGTACGGTGATTATGAAATGTAAGACACCTTGTCACAAAGTACAACACTTCATTAGCATAAGACGACTGTTTCACAGGAGGTAATATTAAGCCATCACTCTTAGAAATAACTAAACCACCAATCAGCAACAGGACCATCCTGCATAATTAAAGGGACTGAGTAGGCACTGTAACTGCTTCATCAAGTGTTTATAGCGTCTGGAGTCCCCGGTGTCCTTCCATCTACACCATTGCTGGTATGAATGGGTATTTCCTGGAGGATGTACATAATATCTGCCATAGCCACACCTCCGGTAGGGGCTGTACTGTGGGTGTCCAATAACCTTATTTAGTGTTAGACTGCTCAAAATTTGTTAAAATCCAGCACTTATATTATAATCATAATAATCAATGTCCCTTTAAGCCATGCAGTGAAGGATTCTGGGTGCTGATGTCAATGTCCAGTCTAAAATATGAATGTGAACTCTATAGGTAGGTCAAGGTCAGTTTCATTCCAGCAATGTCCATGTGTGAAAGTTTCACCATGTCACGGTTATGTTGCATCTAATCCTTATTTCTCAAAGGCATTAAAAGCGTCAATTAGAAACATTTTCTAAAATAGTTGTGTCTCTTTTAATATTGCCTAATTTAGATCCAAGTAGCAATGCAAGAAAATAAAATGTCTAACTATGGCTTCTAGGAAAATTCTAACTTGCCTACTTTGGCCTTAGTTTAGAATGTCGACGTTAACTTGCTGTAATTCCATGAGGTTTTTTATTTCAATTTAACAGTCTACTTTGCAGATCGGGGTCATATCTGGCAAGACCCAAACAGCTCTGATCTGCTGTCAAATGCTAGTTTTATATATTTTCAAAGCTAGCTCTTCATAAAAGGCCTGATAAATAAAAGAACTAACACATACATATATATATATGTTTGGCAAGCTAATAATCTACCCAGAGGCTGTAGGGCACATTTTCTATTTTTGTGCATTTGTACACTATCTAATGTAATTAATGAAAGATGACAAAGTAGCAGCACCAAAATAGTTTCTAAAGAGATAGAAACTCATAAAACAGGCATGCAAATAGATAAAAGTGTTTTTTTTTCTTTCCCAAAAGGTATTAATTATGAAGATTTTTCACTTCCTGGAAAAATAAAAAAATCACGTTTGGCCTTTTGAACCATCTGTCAGTCTGTTCTGAAGCTTTCTTTGTGAAGGGAAAACAGTGCCAGGATGGCTGCGTTCGCTGTAAAAACATGGCAGCGTCGGACATTGCTCCGCAAGAATAACAAATACCGGGAATGACAAGCTCTAGGTATCAAGCAGCATTGCTGTGACAAGAGATTATTCTTGAAACTGAAATTCCCAAAATTTATTAAAACAATCTTTTTTTCTTTCTTTTTTTTAGGAGGACTTCAAAGTCTAATCAACATGGAAATGGCCTACAGCACTTGAATTAGTGATTCACCACAAATTATGTAAAACAATGGCCTTTCTTGGAGTTCAGACATAGACAGAGACCAAGCTTGCAACTGTAGGCAAACACTGGAAAATAAAAAAAATTTGATCCATACACTTTAATGATTTATTTTTCCTTCCTCCCCCCCCCCCCCAATGGTGGACACAAAATGCTTTCTATCCACGGATTGTTTTTGTTTAGTGGTGTCTCACCTTGTTTCTATTTTGCCTGTGTTTGGATTTTATTTTCTTTACACCTATATTTTATTGACATCTCTGCCTGGTATATTAAACAAGCATCCACAAGGAAAGTCCCCGTTTATTTAAAGAAAGAGTAAACCGCACTCATGAATGTCATGAGTGCGGCTCACTCTTCTTTTCTCATCTCTTTTCCCCTCAGTTGAAAAAAAAGATTTCTGTAATATTATAGAGGTGGAACATTTAATACTGAATCCAATTAACAATGCAGACTGTAGGGAAGGATAGACATCAGCAAAACTAGCAGTTCTTTCAGGAATGCTGAAAAGGCAGTGTTTACAGTGCTAACACTGCTGTGACATGCAGTAGACACCAGAACCACTACATTAAGCTGTAGTGGTTTTGGTGACTATAGTGTCTCCTCTTCTACTGCAGTCCAATCCCACTTCACCTATTGTATCTTCCAATTAAACCACTTAAGGCTAAGGACATTATGCTAGCACTGACTATAACAAAACATATACCCAGATACCGGCACTCTGAGCCATACAGAAATAACTGGACTGTGAAAATAGTAAAATAATGATCCCAACAAAGGAGTCTCTTAGACACATAAAATGTGAAGTATCCAGAGCAGAACGAGGCAGATGCATCTAGTAAAGACTTTCCCACCACTTTAATCACACTATAGTTGTGCAAGGGACACCAGGGGACATATAATCTATTCCAGTTGTTGCAACCGCTGGAATAAATCAGCTGTTCAAGTCTCGGATATGCTAGTTTAAGGTGGTTTAGTAAAGCTTGTTGTGTAAATTCCACGACTGCCTCAGTTTATATTCAAACATCATACGCCTCTTTTGCACGTGTGTAACTCAAATAAGGCATAGCTGTTTTATTTTATTTGAGAACATACACGAATAAGCTAATAACACTTGGTGTCCTGTCTGATTTAATATGCAGTGGACCTGATCCAAAAAAAATGTGCTAGTGGAAAAATGAGGAAACACCAGAATCTTCAAAAATTTATTTGAGGAGAATCTTGTGAAGATCTTCTCCCCTCCACCTCATAACTCACATTTTTTCCATACAAATGAATTAAAAGCAGTTACCAGCTGACAAGGCAGCAAACAAAAACACAGGTCTGATATGAATTTCCTGCTGAAAGGAAAAAATAATAATAATAAAAAAAAAATAATAAAAAAGGGACGGGGGGAGGTTGGAAGGCTCTGGGCCAAAGTAAGTGTTTGTTTTCTCAGACTTGGCAAGTGCCAACATATTGGCATGATTACCCTTTGCAACCAGCCGCTGGGCTTGCTCTTTGAAAGTTCCAGTAACCACCAAACAAATTTACACTGTGCGCCAACAAGGTCTAAACTTTCAGCCATATGTACCTAAAGCCATCAGTCTGTATATATTGAAGGGAACTGAAGGAGAGAAACATAGCGCAGAGTGGATTCCATGTTTATAGTATGCATGCCCAAGGCCACACTCTCAAACTTCACATTCTTTTCCTTTCTGACAGAAACCATACTCAACCGCTCCGCAGCCAACTGCGGTTTGGATGCTTTCTGTAACAGAAGGAAAGCTCAAGAGCTAGGCACTTTCACCAAGCAGAGCAGGCAATCTGAACTTATGGGTACGCCTACAATTTAAAAAGGACTATCATGAAATAAAGAGGTTTTTATATATATATTTAGTATATATTTAAACCTCTTGCATATAGTAACATATATTAATATGTATGTCTTAGTAAGATAGAAAATGTATCAAGGCTTTTATTCCCCAATCCAGCTTTGCTGTTGTGAGTGCCTATCAGGCTGCTGCCGGTTATCCAGACAGCTAGATAGACCATATGCAGTCTGTAAAATACTTAGAGAACACATCAGCTCACACTGGAGGAAGGACATTTACCAATTTTTTTTTTATACTAAAAGGATATGGCCAATACAACTTAACACAAAAACTCACAATGGAGGGAGGGCAAATAACCAAAACCCCCAATATATTTTACACTAAAGGACAATGGAAAGTACAGCTTTGTAAAATGTGTTTGCTGATTTAGTTTGCTTTCCTAAATGTTTCTTCATTGTTAGGAAGAAAGTTTTTTAATCTGTAGGGAAATGAAAAGGAGCGCTGTCCCAATAAAAGAAGTCAACATGCACAGTCCTACCTTCAGAGTTTAACGTGATCAAGGTGACATTGTTTGTAGCGTTGGAATTTCCTGAGTGGCCGCAGTTGGACAGGGTGTCACTAGCCTCTGAGCCGCTGTCATCGTCATTGTGGCTATCATCTGGGCCAGGAACCTTCACCACGATGGTATTATGTCTTCTTCCAGAAACCGTACTGAAATACCAGGTATATTATTTTAATAACGCTTTAGGAAAACTACAAACTAAAGTGAATCCACTGCCTGCATTCTGGCGAAATGCAAACGTCTATTCAAACCATTCACTCGCCTTTGCAAAGGCACAACTGTGTATCCAGATAGTATTTGATGAAAACATACATTTTATGGTCCTTAATATTACACTGCATGACATCGGAACACAGCTCTTATATGTTAATAATCACCATTTTTCTACTCCATTATTCTACAGTAGACATCGATTGAAGGTTTCCAAACAGTGACCTAACCACAGGGAAGTACAACTGCATTTTTACATTATTACGTGACCTCTGTGACCACTTGCCTACTTCCTATACCCCACTTTTTGAATAAAATGACTCATGATACACCCAAAAGTGGGACAGGGAGATCTACGACTGGAGTGGCAGACATGTGAGGAGGCAGAACAAGCAATGGATCTATTCAGACTGATGTATTCATTCCACTGCTCCCCAGATAATGTTTCTTACGGTTTCTCTCCCCACAAATACACAAAAGGAATTACTTCTATTAATTGCATATCACTGAAGTAAAAGCTTGAAACAAAACAGCAATAGATAGCTATGATTGGTCCTCAGGAGGAAGCAACCAAAGCCAATCACTTCATGTGTTTCCATTTAATTCTTAACAATGCAGATACACACAGGGCTTAAAATTTCAAGTCAAACGCAACTAGTCTATGGCATACTCACCAGGGCTGAATATCTATTTGCCAGGGCTGAGGTGATAGATGCATTCATACATACAAATATACGATGACAATCTACAAACACTATAGATTCAACAAAACATAAAACAGACATGGGGAAACATGGTAATGGTAACAAGGTAAGAAAGATGAACATCCCGTAACTAAAACACTGAATAAACTAAGATGTATTCTACTAGTAAATAAAATGTTGGTGAATACCAACCGGCTGCATTCTGTGAATCTTGGTCACATGCTGGAATCATTAGTTCCCACTTACTGTCTGTGGATTCGGATAATCCTATATCTTTGTTGCACATTGACCTAATTCTTATCATGGCTCTGCTTTCCAGAAGGTGCCATGATAAGACTTGAGATTCTTAAAACATTTACTTACCTTTTTCCAGTGCCACGATGGTCTATTCACGACATGCCCTGCCCACACTCTACCCCCTTTGCTGAGATCATCAATCCTGGTTATCGTAGCCAATACAATGTTTTTTCATAGGAACTGATTGACTCAATGAATCTAATAATCTATGAGGAACATTCAGCGCCTCCATGCAATGTGTGGAGAAGCTGAACGTTGTGCAGCACTGACACAGGAAGCTACTCTAGTAGTTGTCTGCGTGAAAAGGCAGCGTTTACATTGAAAAACCTGCAGACAAACGCTATAGACACCAGAACCACTACATTTAGCTGTAGTGGTTTTGGTCGCTATAGTGTCCCTTTAAATGTTTCATACACCTGCCCAGCTCTCACTGCTACCTGCAAATGTATAACTGCTGTAAGTGCTCATGCATCATTTATACAGCTACATACTGCCAGTGCCTGCTGATAATACTGCCAGAGCTAAAGATAAAAAATGGCAACTATGTCTCTTTAATTCAGATTTTGCAAAGTGTGCCTACTATCTCATCTTTGATGATATACACTGTATTTATCACGCTATACTCTCAATTTTCATATTCAACCACTGGAATCAAGCATATAGGGAGTGCATTTAACTTCAGTGCTTTAGAGACCTGAATCCTCACTGGGCTGTATGGTTTGCATAGACAAGGTGGTTGGTGGTCCAGTACAGGTAATCTCTCAAACCGTACCTGTTCAGCATGTTTTCCAGTGTTTCGGCTGTCCTGTTCATTGTCTCTTCCTGCCCCTCCATTTTGGCAACGACGGATCCCTGTCTTTCATTGTTCAAAATAACAGTAGTTTGAGGAACAACACTGGAAGAGAAATGGCATGAGATTGTTAGTTCAGATCTTATATGGACCGTACCTGTTCAGCATGTTTTCCAGTGTTTCGGCTGTCCTGTTCATTGTCTCTTCCTGCCCCTCCATTTTGGCAACGACGGATCCCTGTCTTTCATTGTTCAAAATAACAGTAGTTTGAGGAACAACACTGGAAGAGAAATGGCATGAGATTGTTAGTTCAGATCTTATATGGAACAGCATTTATTGTAGTTATTGGAAACTTCAGCTTACAGATGTAGCACAGTAATATAATCAGTATTTCAATATTTATTCCCAAAACCTTGGCAATCGGGTTTCAGAGTTGGTGAATATTTCCAGTTCAGCTTATTTTAGCCTAAATGTCATTCAGATCTCAATTCATTACAATTCAGAGTTTAATGAATAAACCCCATATAAGGTACCTGTAAAGGGGATTTTAATGCTGTTGGGACATAACTTGCACAAATAATCTAAAAAGTATAGGGGTGGGGGGGGGGGGGATTATCAGATTACTAAGGCTGGTTTATCTTTTTCTCAGCTCTGCCATTTCTCCCATCTATAAAGGTGTGTGTGCCCCCCTTTGCAAATGTCCCATGACCTGCAAAGTAACAGATCCTATATATGTTTTACCAAGTATGAATATCCCTTTAATTTGCTTTCCCTCCTTTTTTGCCCATGACTCACACTTGAGGTCTGGGACACACCAGGTATTGCAGTCCTGCAGACATGTCAGCGCATCCTGGTATGATATTAAAATGGCGTATTACTTTCTAATCATACATTACAATATGTTGTATCACTGGTTTCCTCTGTTAAGAAAGCGTTAATGACTGCCTTACGCCAAGGCTGTATTAACAGCATTTTAATCAAATCTGCAATGTTGTGCTAAGTGACCAAAAAATTTTAGCGATCCAGTGATTTTGCCAAGATGTGTCAGTTGCTGAATTTTGACACTCCATCTTATCACACTGAAGCATATTCTGCAGGAGTCCCAATATTCTGTGCTCCAAACGTGGCCCCAAAACAAACAACTTAGCAGAAAAGCTGGTGAGGGTTCAGTTTCCTACCTCTCACCACAAAGTATTATGGTGTATTTTGTTCCACATAAAAACACTGGCACGTAAGGTGGAAAAAGCACAACCGCGAGCCACAGAGGTAAGCTGAAGATCCGTTTTTATTGACAACAGATCCCCCTAGCCCATTTGACGGGTTTATGGATGCTTTTAATTTCAATTTAAGAACCTGCAGGAAACTTACGGAGAAGTGGATGGATTGGTGACAGCCAGTGGGCAGCTTAAAATAAGCAATCAATCTTGTTTTGACACTTTATGTCTTATCTGAAGGACAGGCCAATTAAGAAAATGATTTTGTTTTTAGTTTTGCAGATGAATATAATCTTAAGTTGGAAGGTGCGTGGGTCGCTCCAAGATACACACCTCATTCATACATCCTAAAGAAATGACCAAAAAAAATAAAATAAAAAGACTAATCCCACAGCTTGTATCAGTCCAAAATCTGTCATTTTTCACAAAGGATTCACAGCTGCAGTGGAATTAGGCACTGTCTGTAACACTTGGCAAAGTGCTGGTAAAATTAAGTAAAGCCAAGAGAGGTATTAAAACTGCACAATGTTTTATATTTCTAAATAAGCTATCGTCCTTTCTTTCCATTCTATGGTCACTAAAAAATCACATAACCCTTTAAGAGCCAAAGCCACGAGAAATGCATCAAGGAGCAAAATTGTACTCGCTCCTCTGCTGCGGATTTCTGCTGTCCCGTATCTTTTTAAATCACATTTCTCAGATGGACATTTCATAAAAGAAAGGTGCAGCTTAACTTATATTACAATAATGAATAATAGGATACAAGTGATCGTGGGAAAGCTGCATATGTTATCAATCAAGGGTCCTTTGGTAATGGGTAATGAGGATACCAGCAAGAGCAGACATTACAATGTAATAAGTGTTATTGCGGGTTCATAGTGGTCTACCTGGTGTAATCTAAGATGGCTGCAGCATGGAATTTTTTTGAAACTGCTGCACTTCAATTAAACAGAGAGCATGGACTACAAAGTAGTAGTAAGAGACCCTGCTAATAAGATATCTATATGACATTTTTTCCTGTGGTTATTTTCTTATGATAAGTATATGTGTGTATTCTGTCGAAGCCAACCATACAGTGTTCATGTTGAATAGGATGGGATTTTTGCGGAGTTAAAGCCCTTTGTTTCCAGTGATGTAGCCCCACCACTGGCAGTGTCATTAGTTAGCCCAGAACGATCGCTTCCGTCTCACTAATGTTAAGTCTTTGACATTTAATGCTGGCAACTAATGACCAATGGTGGCATGCTTTCCCCTCTCCATGACTCCCAAGTCCTACTTTATATGTGTACACCCCAAAAAGTCAATCCCGTGCTCCATCCGCCTCTTCTATAAATGGTTCACTCATGGCTTGCAAAACATCAACTATATACGTTCGGAAACAGCCCAATAATTTATATTAAGAAACCAAACATATTGCAGGATTACAGATGGATGTAGCAGGGGCAGAGACATCGATTTCAAGAACCAAATTCCTCAAAACCAAAAAACTGTGTCATAAACAGGGACACATTAATCCAGTTCAGCAATCCTCAGCTAAATATGAAGTAATATCATTTAATAGCTTGGCTCCAGCCGCCTATGATGTGTATTGGTATACAAATGTATACGCAAATAGTGTCCCACCAACAGAAAATACTGTATTTTATTTGCTTTCTCTATTGTACAAGCTATCGTAATGTTTGGTCCCTGAAAAAGTCCACGTTGGACCTCTGTTTAGATTTTATCATTCCTGGAATTCTTACTTAAGGAGCTCAGCTGAATATAGCGGTGTCTGTTAAAAGTGAAACAAAGCTGATGGAGTCATACTAGCCCCCATATATCGGGGAGGCATCCACACGTGCCCAAATTATCACGCGAATGCATTCTGATTTAGCATGGGAGTGCATATTTAAACTATATTACACTAATATGCTTTTCCTTGTTTTAGGATTCAACTGTATTCATTTGTGTTTTGTGTTATGTATAGGTAGGTTCTTAGATCCTGATCTCTCATTCAGACATCTTAATGAACACTTACCATCCAAATTCTATGCTAATTAACATTCTGTCAGTTTCTAATACATGCATAAAGTCAATTTAAAGAAAGTGACAACAGGTATGCAAGTAACACACAAAATTACGGCATTTCTAAATCAACAATGTGTTAGATTACATGATGATATCGTCTAACTTACATAGGACCATTTATGATCATCGTCTCTTAGTATAATTATACTCTTTGCATGCTAAATGGTGGGGACAAACTCAGTGGTGCCAAATTTTACTGATTAAGTTAAGATTGAAAATAATTAAAAAATGTAATTGTCTAAAGGAACTGAAATCTAAGACTACTGGGCTGCCCAAACTAGAAAGTCAGTTTCAAATGTTTAGAAATGCTTTCAGACCACAAGCATACAGGTAATGAGCCCATAAATATTCAAATATGACAACTGTGAGCAAATGCGGATATTCAAATAATATTGGCTAAGGCTCGTGTTTCTCCGAGTAATTTCTTTGTCAGTAACAATTTATGTGCTATTTATATCAAGTTACAAAAAGGAGAGGGGGGATTATTTTATGAGTTTCAGCGCCAGGATAATGCTTGCTATAAAAGTATAACGAACACTTTCAGGTCCTGTGGGAAATTGCAGAGATTAAGTTTCCAAGATATTGAACATTACAGTTGAACAAGGTACCCCGTGCTATTAATGCAGCATTAATTTCATCACCCAAGGTGTTAAACATGTCTAAACACCAAGAGGCACTAAAAATAAACGAGTCAGACAAATTATACACACGTGTGTGGGTCTGTGTTACTCAGAAGTAGTAGTTGCTATTACACATGGAACAGAGAAATAGGTCCACAAGTAATTTACAAAGCTGCTGGCTTAGAGGACAGTTTTTGCTCACATGGTCTTAGAGGAACTCTACTGGCACCCAGACTACTACATCTCAATAAAGTGCTGTGGGTGCCATCTCGGTCACTTTAAAGGACCAGTAAGGGCACCATAACAACTTAGTTGAAATGAAGTTATGGTGACAATAGGTCCCTGGCTCAGACTCACCTTTAGAGGTTAAACCTTTCATAATGAATGAGGAGTTACTGCTTGGCTTAGAGGGGCCGGATGCTGCCCGAGCCTTCCGGTTTTAAGATTTCACATAGGGAAAGGACAGGGAGCAAAGCAATCCGGTGGAACCCAAACTTTGTTCACGAACAGTATAACCCCTAACATTAAGCCGGCGCCAGGGATGCCTGGCACAACTTAATGTGCAACCTTGCAACAGAAAACATTGCTGTTTTGCAGGAACAGTTATATTTTTATTGCAGGGTTAACAAGTCTCTAGGGTCTCTTAGGAAGACAGCCACTAGAGGCACTTCCACAGCTGTAACCAAGCTAATTCTGTTATCGCTCAATTGACTCTCATTAAGAGCATCTGATTGGCGCAGCCAACATTTTCCCGCACACGTGCAGTAGCCCAATGCTTCCCTATGAGAAGGCATTGGATTGGCTAAGATGATAAATACTGATGATCTCAGCCAAACAGGCAATGCAGCAGCAAGGACAACAGCGTGCTGCAAAATGTAAGGTAAGTAAAAACTACCTTTTAAGCCCATGCAAGGTGGTGGACACACCTAGATAGGCAGGGTAACACTGTAGTGTTAGGAATATGTTTGATGTGATAGCTGTGAGTAACGGAGGGAAGAAGATGGATGTGATGGCTGTGAGTAACGGAGGGAAGGAGATGGATGTGATGGCTGTGAGTAACGGAGGGAAGGAGATGGATGTGATGGCTGTGAGTAACGGAGGGAAGGAGGTGGATGTGATGGCTGTGAGTAACGGAGGGAAGGAGATGGATGTAATGGCTGTGAGTAACGGAGGGAAGGAGATGGATGTGATGGCTGTGAGTAACGGAGGGAAGGAGATGGATGTGATGGGTGTGATAAAGGAGGGAAGGAGATGGATGTGATGGCTGTGAGTAATGGAGGGAAGGAGATGGATGTGATGGCTGTGAGTAACGGAGGGAAGGAGATGGATGTGATGGCTGTGAGTAACGGAGAGAAGGAGATGGATGTAATGGCTGTGAGTAATGGAGGGAAGGAGATGGATGTAATGGCTGTGAGTAACGGAGGGAAGGAGATGGATGTGATGGCTGTGAGTAACGGAGGGAAGGAGATGGATGTGATGGCAGTGAGTAACGGAGGGAAGGAGATGGATGTGATGGCTGTGAGTAACGGAGGGAAGGAGATGCATGTGATGGCTGTGAGTAACGGAGGGAAGGAGATGGATGTGATGGCTGTGAGTAACGGAGGGAAGGAGATGGACGTGATGGCTGTGAGTAACGGAGGGAAGGAGGTGGATGTGATGGCTGTAACGGAGGGAAGGAGATGGATTTGATGGCTGTGAGTAACGGAGGGAAGGAGATGGATGTGATGGCTGTGAGTAACGGAGGGAAGGAGATGGACGTGATGGCTGTGAGTAACGGAGGGAAGGAGGTGGATGTGATGGCTGTGAGTAACGGAGGGAAGGAGATGGATTTGATGGCTGTGAGTAACGGAGGGAAGGAGATGGATGTGATGGCTGTGAGTAACGGAGGGAAGGAGATGGATGTGATGGCTGTGAGTAACGGAGGGAAGGAGATGGATGTGATGGCTGTGAGTAACGGAGGGAAGGAGATGGATGTGATGGCTGTGAGTAACGGAGGGAAGGAGATGGATGTGATTGCTGTGAGTAACGGAGGGAAGGAGATGGATGTGATTGCTGTGAGTAATGGAGGGAAGGAGATGGATGTGATGGCTGTGAGTAATGGAGAGAAGGAGATGGATGTGATGGCTGTGAGTAACGGAGGGAAGGAGATGGATGTGATGGCTGTGAGTAAAGGAGGGAAGGAGATGGATGTGATGGCTGTGAGTAACGGAGAGAAGGAGATGGATGTGATGGCTGTGAGTAACGGAGAGAAGGAGATGGATGTAATGGCTGTGAGTAACAGAGGGAAGGAGATGCATGTGATGGCTGTGAGTAACGGAGGGAAGGAGATGGATGTGATGGCTGTGAGTAACGGAGGGAAGGAGATGGACGTGATGGCTGTGAGTAACGGAGGGAAGGAGGTGGATGTGATGGCTGTGAGTAACGGAGGGAAGGAGATGGATGTGATGGCTGTGAGTAACGGAGGGAAGGAGATGGATGTGATGGCTGTGAGTAACGGAGGGAAGGAGATGGATGTGATGGCTGTGAGTAACGGAGGGAAGGAGATGGATGTGATGGCTGTGAGTAACGGAGGGAAGGAGATGGATGTGATGGCTGTGAGTAACGGAGGGAAGGAGATGGATGTGATGGCTGTGAGTAACGGAGGGAAGGAGATGCATGTGATGGCTGTGAGTAACGGAGGGAAGGAGATGGATGTGATGGCTGTGAGTAACGGAGGGAAGGAGATGGACGTGATGGCTGTGAGTAACGGAGGGAAGGAGATGGATGTGATGGCTGTGAGTAATGGAGGGAAGGAGATGGATGTGATGGCTGTGAGTAACGGAGGGAAGGAGATGGATGTGATGGCTGTGAGTAACGGAGGGAAGGAGATGGATGTGATGGCTGTGAGTAACGGAGGGAAGGAGATGGATGTGATGGCTGTGAGTAACGGAGGGAAGGAGATGGATGTGATGGCTGTGAGTAACGGAGGGAAGGAGATGGATGTGATGGCTGTGAGTAACGGAGGGAAGGAGATGGATGTGATGGCTGTGAGTAACGGAGGGAAGGAGATGGATGTGATGGCTGTGAGTAACGGAGGGAAGGAGATGGATGTGATGGCTGTGAGTAACGGAGGGAAGGAGATGGATGTGATGGCTGTGAGTAATGGAGGGAAGGAGATGGATTTGATGGCTGTGAGTAATGGAGGGAAGGAGATGGATGTGATGGCTGTGAGTAACGGAGGGAAGGAGATGGATGTGATGGCTGTAAATTAAAAAATTGGGAGAAATAAAAAAAAAATCCACTCACTGTGCCCTTTTTGAAACAGGATTCCTAACAAGATTTATTCATTTATTTATTTTAAATAAAGGGGATATACAAGATTTTTATTAAATTAAATTCAAAAATAAATTTTAAAAAGTCCATAAATGAACTAATTATCTAATTAATACTGCATAATGAGGCACTGCTCTGGAATGAAACAACTCAATTTACTTTATTAAAAATAATTTAAAAATCAGGACTTCTTGTAATTGGGCACTTTATATCCATAAACCTGAGTATACCAAGTATTCTCCCTAGATAATTCACACTTCTAAAATATGTGTAAACCTGCAGAGTAATGGCAGTATATTAAGCAAGGCCCAGTGGCAGGTTTATTAAAGCACAGAGCTAGCCGTTCAGCCTGCATATGAAGGACATTTTCCGTTGCTACAAAAAGGCATCTATGGCTGGCCTGTGCATGGAGGACAGTGAATTTGCACTTCTGGAACTGTGCACAGAGAGCCTTTGATCGGCCTGACAAGTATATAGAGGTGATTAACCACTGTTAGACAAACTCTACCAACCAATAAGGAAGCTGTTCAAACAAAATCTGTTGTGGTTTATTCACCTTTGAGGGAAGTTGTATTGAAGCTGGCATGGTCATAGTGGGCATTCATAAAATGACAAATTTTATTTCCCTGGCGTTTGCTGGCACCATTAAATTAAAAAAATGTTGTGTCCAGCCAAAGAACTTCTCGGATCTTGACCCTGCACGAACCCTTCTATAATTTTCACGTTCTCCGTCCGCAGGCATTTTATATCTTCCCAGTGTGAAATGGAAATAGTCACAGGAGAAACAGCCCCGTCCCACACATCATTTCGTATTATTACCTGATTTATTAGAGCCCCAGAGGAAGTGATAAAATATGGAAAGATTAAGTATTAAGGGTCCCTCCTGGAACAAATGGCTAGATACATATAAGCTTAGAATGATGTAAAGTGATTCAGTCATTTTTTTTCACGGTCACATTGCATTTTAAAACTGCCCTTCCCTTGAATTGATCATTTTATTTTTTTAAATTGTATCAGATTTTTTTTTTTCTTTTACTTTATAAAAAATGTAATGACTAAACAAGAATTGCTGTGGGTATATCTGACACGGTGCATCTATAGTGAGATCAAATACAGCATGTTCAATTTAAAGCACAGAGGCATTCTAGAAGCTAACCAGCCCCCTTCAGGGTGCCCTAGATTCTGATTGGCTACCGGAACAGAAATTGCTTCTGAAATTATTACCATTGAGACACATATTCAAAATGGACCCAATGAAAAAAAAAAAAAGTGCATCTTAAATGACCTGGCTAGGTTACAAAAATTGGTGTGTAAGGAATATGATGTGAAGCTGGTTTATGTAAGTAAAAGTTCAGTCCCTTTAATACATGCAATTGTAGGCCTAGCAAAAGGTTTGTCTCCTAAGGCCATAAATGTCATTGAAATGGAATATCCTAATGAAGGGAAATTGCTGGTCTTTTTAAAGCTTTAATTTTGTTTAACAATACGCTGTTTTTAAAGCTTGATTTACAGTAATACCAGCTCTCTCTAGTATTATTTGGCGAGGTGATAGGGAAAATTTGTATTAAGACGTATGCCTGTACAATGTCAGAGTGCACACGATTGACTTTTCCCTGAATGTGTTATTATACAGGCAGTTGGATGGGAGTTTTTTTGTGAAGAAACTTCTTTCACTTCTACTCTAGCAAGCAAAAGGTTACCCAAACACGGCCCCATTCATTATGTACAATTAGTGATACTAACCATGTCACTGTAACAATTCCATCAACTAATTTAGACATGCAAAACCCCTTAGAATCAAGGCAAGTGAAGACTTGGGAGGTCTTCAGAACAGCAAAACAATGGCGGATATAAAGTGTTTGCCAAACTCTGAGTCGTGTGGAAGGTAACGAAAGTAAATCCATTACGTTCCCGTGGCAGGACTATGGTACAATAGTTTGAAATAAACATACAACACCTCAATCAATGGACTAACAATGTAAAAAATAAAATAGAAAGCTTATTGGAAATGCTCACTATTTTCCCCCTTGTTGTCTTTTTCTCTTGTTGTATAAAATATTAAAAACTATAAAATATAAAACTTTTCAATAAAATATATTTGAAAAGAAGACAGAAAGAGCACAACATAAATGTGCAATTTTGCCTAGTGCAACATACCTAGGCGACAATGCTTGCAACCAACACTGTGATTTCCCATTAAAAGAACATCTCAGGGGCGGGGCCTGACCAGCACACTTGCATGAGCTCCTAGCCTGACATGGGTGGTTTTTGAGCCAACTAACTCCCAACACCCCAATCTGCTTAATGTGGGGACTGATTATCCTCCAAACAACCGTGGCAGTCTACTGTCAGCTTCTATAGAGCACCCAAAGCAGCAGATCTCCGCTCTGCAGCATTGAGCCTTCAGGGACTTCACCTTCCCGAACGAATCCCCCCTCCCCCCCCCTTGGACCAGCAGGGATAATCCTGATCCCACTGACCCGTCTAAGCACCTATGCAGACAGCTCTGACCTTTACCAGAGTCAGCTCTGCCTGAAATCCCCTCTCCCAAGATGGCGGAGGAGCAACCACTTCATGGGCTCCGGCAAATACAGCCTGCACTAAACCGGCGTTACTCTGTGGAGCAGTCGCTACGGTGGCAGGAGGACATTTTTGATCGCTTCTGGTCAGCTCTTGCGACCCGCTCACCTACACTACTTCCTCAGCAAACAAAGGAGGCCCAGAAAGGCAACGCATCTCGCAAACACCAACATGTCTCACAAGGACTACACACTCACCTACCGAAGAGGCTTCCACCGCTCCCACAGCAAAGAAAGACAGCTCCAGACCCACGGCGCACCGGAAAACGTCGGAGACGTCTGCAACAACTCCTAATCTCTGGTGCCGATTGCATCCTACCATCGGGCGTGCATAAGCAGAGGCCATATCCTGTACCTCCCAGAGAGGCTGTGTGTCAGGGGGATCACCAAAGCTGCAGCATGGCACATCTCCACACTTTAGCCTGTTGCTCTATCGACCTCCTCATGGGCTCTTAAGCTACCTCATGAAACATGTATGGGACGCTTGCCTACCATCCAGTGGCATCGGCTGAGGGGACCTGTGAAGGATCAGCAGATTCCCCATAGCCATACCAGTTCTAAAGGCTAACACTCTGTAGTATTGCTATCTAAGTGATGAGCTATGATCACAATTAAAGGCTGATCCCTATTAACACTGTTTAGTTGTTGGCTCCTAGCTGCATTCTAATTAATTTGTTTTATGTATACCTACTCTCAAAGGCATCAGGCTAATGCCATACTCTAACACCGGATTCCTGGATACAAGTTGCACACTAACATAAGCATGTTTCACAACATACGTTAACACATTTATAATTTATGATTTTGCATAGCTTAGTATCTCTCTCTCTCTCAATAGTTAAACTAGACATGTTATGCATAGCCTGTACTCTACACTATATTGAAAAAAATATATTATTAAATAACTATTCTGCTTTATCTAATTAACTGTCTTGCCAATGCTGTTGGGGCATTGTAATAATATCTGTTAATCATTTGCACACAAAAATAAAGAATTGATATACACACACACACACACTACACAGATTCTGATGCCCCAGTGGAGGCCATACCTTTCAATATTTCAAACTGGCAAAGAATTACATTTTAATTTTATGGGTGTAAGTGTAGGAATGGACAGGGGGCGGGGGAGTCCGGAGAAATTTTAGGTGACTTACTAAAAACAATTTATACAAATGAAATGTAATTTAGAAGAAGAGCTCTGTAACACACTCAGACACCAACAATATGGGGCTCACAGAGAAGAGTGACATGAGGATTTGGACTCAAAACAGGGTCTCGCCTTCTAAATAGGAACACTTAGAATGTATGATGGAGGCGGGGAGCAAGCTGCAGTGGTTATGGTGCTCAAAGTGTTCCTTTAAAGTAAACTTGATGTGTTAACAATAAAAGCATGAACTTTAGAGACCCCGAGGTTTAGACATGCAGTATGAAAAATCCAGTTTAGTTATAGGAGGTATTAAGCACTGTACTAGGTGGCTAACTGATTAATGAGTCTTATCGCACTTGTCAAAGCACAGGAAACTGAAAGCTACTACATCTATGTATCTGAAACCAGCTTGTTTGTGTTAAAATGAAGCCAAACAATAACAGCAATACTGACCAAATGCTTGGTGGGATGTATTTTGTTTATTTCTATCTGTGAGAAGACAACTGTGGTGGTTTTCAGACATGCAAGTGTCTGATTATTGAAACAGTCAAGATACCAAAATGTTCCTCTTTATAATGAAAAAAAAAAGGGTATAGGCTAATTTCCCTTCCAATGCATTATTACAAATAAAAGTACTTTTTCTAGAAGAAAAAGAGGAGGTTGGTGCATAAGCACAACTTTATGACTTAAACATGTTTTACTGCTTTACATGAAACAGATAACCTATGGGAACCTAGCAGATACGTGAAATGCAGATATGTGAAATTGGGGAAGCATGAATGCCCAGAGACATTGGACCTGTAACTAGAACGCATTTCTGGAGCAAAGTTCTGAAGGTCACCACAGAACGACAGCAGCAATCACTATGGAAACCAACAGAATGTGCCTGATGATAGTTACACTTTTAGAACTTTACTCTTTATAAATAACATCATTATTTCCATTTCCCAAACTGGGCAGATAAACTGGATGCACATATTCTGCAGATCCCAAGGTCAATATACTTTGTGCCTGTATAAACGGATCACACAGACTGGAGTATGATTAGCGTGCCATGTGATCTGAAAGCACTGCGTGAGTTTTAGTATTTTGAACAATTACAAGCAGTTAAGTGGTTAAAACGAATCACTGGTGAGAGGTAAGCGATTGTTATGGAGTTTTAACATTGAAACCATACTAGTTAGAATGCACTCCAGAATATAAAAACATATTTTCCTATGCAGCATATTACAAATGTGTGGCTGGCTCCACAAAACAGGAGATGAGAAGAAGGCTGACATAATGCTTGCTTATCGAGCTACTCTGTGGAAAAGGAAATATTAAGGTCCAATTTATAAAACACATACATCATGCTAAACATCATATTATGCGCCTGCCAACCCGTCACCTTTGATCAAACGATAAGAGAACTCCAACGGAAAGAGAGAGTTTGTGTATTAAAGAGAGGAGTGTAGATCTGAATGCAAGAGTAAATGTGTGTGAAAATAATGTGAGTAAAAGAAAGTGTGTGTTAAGAGATATTGCGTTTCAGTGAGTGAAAGGGTAAAAAGTACAAAAAACAGACAGCGTGTGTAAAAAAATAACAAAAGGAAAAAAGGAAATACATTTAAGAATGTCAGTTAAATGGAGAATTTGGGTAAGGGAGTGTGGGGGGGGGGGAGAGAGAGAGAGAGAGTGTGTGTGTATATATTAAAGAAACATTTGTATAAATGTGTAAGGAATATACTACAGCATATGTATAAAAGAGTAAGTGTGCATGCATATAGAGGAGAGAAGAAGAATAAGCATGCAAGAGAGAAACACGCCATCGTCTTTGAGATTCTAGGAATATGCTAAGAGCTTTAAAGAGTTGATTAGTAGTCCCACACTCCATGTAAAAATCACAAAATAAACTCTGTAAATAATTATTTGTAACTCAACGCTAATCAAATTTCCTTAGTCATAAAAATAAAATTGCAGTGTCCCCATGACTAATGTAAAATAAAATCTCTTAGAAAAGCATTTAATCGGAGTTCATATGAATATAGATTATGACTTGAACATAGTTTTATCAACCTTAATAACGGGCTTGTTATTAGGAACGGTTATTGGCTGGAATTCAGCTGGGTCAAATCTCAGTCACATGCAAAGAGCATCTGTACAGCTTGCCTTGACTACACATCCACTGTGTATTCGCACACAGGTGACATAAACGGACTGCTTTCATCGCTATCGCTGATCAATGTGAAACTCAGCACAAAACATACATTGTGTTCCCTGGATAGCGAAGACCCTGACACCAAATTAAACTCAGCACAAAACATACATTGTGTTCCCTGGATAGCGAAGACCCTGACACCAAATTACTGCATTTTTAGTTCTTTGACATCCTGGTGCAACAATACGGAAATGTGGAACAGTAAAGAGAATTATGTGTTTGGAAAACCTCAGTTGGATCAGCGACAATTTATTTTAACAACAATTAACCCTTTGCGAAGGGCTTTTAGTGCTCCATAGGTATGTTAAGACCCAGTATATTTTCATTGAGTTCCTCATATCCCGCAGGAAGTGCATTTGTTTAATAAAAGATCATGTTTCCTCGCTTGCTCAATATCCCAAGAGCCTTACTAATGCAACAATACATACAAAAAAGGCTTATTTTCTACTCGTGAAATATATAATGATATATTAAACACGCAAAATAACATGCTTAAACAAGCCGTATAAAAGCCTCTACAGGCACGTCTTTTGGATCAGAGACCCCGCTACATTGCACCAGCAAGGAGATATTTTCTTGGATAAAAGTTTAGGCCTGTCACTGTTTCAATTCTGCATTGCAATTGTCTCTCGTTTACCTGGGGATGAGATGGCAGCAGGATGCATTATGGGAATAAGGCAGGCCGGTGGAGGCAGTGTTATGCTCTGGGCAACGTTCTGCTGGAAAACCTTCTGGCATTCATGTGAATGCTGCTTTGACAGGTAAAACCTAGCTAACACAAGGCAGAACAATACTGGTCATGAAGGACCCTCACAAGAGTCACAAGGGAACACCACCATTTAACTACCGACCTCATCTGCCACCCCACAAAATGGAAGGTTTTGTCAGGCATCATAACCTCCAAGATCGATGGGCATATGAGCCAGTTCATTAGGAATACTCAGAGCGGGACTGGAAACAACACCAGAGGATCAAAACACCAACTGCTGGTAAACCAAGCAGTCACACAGGATTCTAAGACCAGATAGACTAATCTGTGCACAGCCTGGATTGACTACAATAAAGCCTATGGCACAATGCTACACACATGGATATTGGAATGCTTGGCTCTATACACTGTCAGCAAGACACTAATAGTTTTCATCAAGAACTCAATGGGCAAGTTGAAAACAACTCTAGAAGTCAATTCCAGAACAATTACACATGTGAACATCAAATGTGGTATATACCAAGATGATGCACTATCCACAATGATGTTTTCCATAGGCCTCAACCCCCTTTGACAGATAATCATTAAGAGTGGATACGGATACAGTTTCAAGAGTTTAGCTACCATAAGCCACCTGCTCTACACGGATGACCTCAAGCTGTACGCCCGAATGGGACATTGTCAGGATTATATTAATCCAGCACGCAGAATAGTATCACACCCTAGAACCAAGGGCAACGTTTTACCGGACCTTAGAATGGCCGGACTTAACGTACCCGAGAATAGTCAGAAAACTAGCCGAGGTCAGGGACACAGAACGAGACACAGCAATAAGGAAAACCCAGAAATCAGGGAAGTCAAAACTAAGCCAGAGTCAAAAAACAGAAAAACACGATCAGGAACACACTCTTTGATAACCAACTAAGGGAAACCATGACAGGGCAATGGGCTAAGGAATAAGTGCGTTTAAAAAACTCTCTTGCAGATTCAATTGGCTGTACCTAGCCCTTGAGCCCAAAGCATTTGTGTGCGTCTTTTGCGTGACGTTATCCGCACGTCAATGTCGTATTTACCGTGGATGGACGTGGGGCTATATAATTGCCTGGGTCTGCTGCCGGCGTGCACCGACATGCCACACAAGCCAGGCATCATGGCAGAAGACTGCCGAGTGGCACTCCCCTCGATCTTCGGAAGGTAATTATCTCTTTTTTCCACATGGATAAGAAGGATACATGACAGACATTGACTCACTGATCCACCTAAGAAGGATATACAGCAAGAACACTGGAATGTCGTTCGGAATAGATAAGTGTGGGTGGATGATAGCAAAAAGAGGGAAGATTATCAAGACAAAAGGAGAAGAGAACTGCTACAAGTAACTGGGAGTACCATAAACAGATGACAAACACGAGGAAGAGTGAAGAAGAGGCAAGGAGGATAGCAACATCTAAGTACCTCCAGAGAGTTAGACAGGTCCTGAAATTTCAGCTCAATGGCAAGAACAAGATCCAAGCAATCAGCACATATCTCCTATCAATCATCAAGTACCCAGCTGCAATGATAACATGGTCAAGAGAAGAGCTGATCACCATAGATGTCAAGATAAAGAAACTACTCACTATGAGTGGAGACATCCATCAGCACCCAGAAACGCAGAAAGTAGGTTGAGTATCATGGCCACAGCCCTGGGTGAAACACAGAGCATCCACAAGTACATCACAAAGATGGCTCCCAAAGATGAACTGTTAAAGGAATGCCTGACAACAACAAATAAAGGATGCAGAGAGGGAAGAAGTACCATAGCAAGACAAACCTCTCCATAGTGGATGTGGCTCATATTACGAAATCCTTCCAGTGGTTAGAAAATGCAGGACTGAAAGACAGCACTAATCCTAGCAGCAAAAGAACATGCACTAGAGCAACAGAAGTGGTTGTCTTATCACACCAGACAGGACCCAACGTGAGACAATCCAGCACATAATAGCCATGTGCATGATGTTAGCAAGGATGGCAAACACTGAGAGGCACAACCAAGTTGTTGGGATAGTGTACTGGAAAATCTACATAGAGTATGGTCTGGGAAATACCACAAAGGGTAGTTGAGAATGACAGAGCTAAGATAATGTGGGACTTTCAGATCAAGACAAGCAAGTAGTGCCCAATCAACCTGACATTGTGGTGGTAGACAAGAAATGGAAGACTATGGTGGTGGTGGATATGTCAATACCCAGTGACTATAAACATGAGAAGATGGACAAATACCAAGGACTGAAAAGAAAAAAAAAAGCCAGAAAGGATGTGAAAAGTGAAGGCATGAGTAGTCCCAGCTGTGATAGAAGCACTCAGGCGGAGTGGCTTCAGCCGTTTCTAGGTGGGACATCTGAGATCACTGTCCAGAAGAGTGCATGTTTAGGATTTTCTATATATATATTCTATAAATGGATAACATATGCTCTCAAATAGGATTGGCACCAATTGCAGATTGCATCAAAGCAAATACATTTGACTAGGTTTCTAAATTGTTTATCTTATTACTTCACATGCATAAGGATATCTTTTAAAGGATGATAAAGATGATAAGTATTTATTTGTAGGCCATTTTTTTCAGACGTTTCATTCTGCTGATTAGTAGATTTTGTATGGGTATTTCATGAAAACCTTACGGAGGCAATTAAAAATTGAGGAAAAAAAGAAGAAGAATATTTGCCATAATGGAACATTCCACATATTTAAAGCCAAGAACCAGTCACTGCAATTGTTTAATATTTGCTTTTGTGTTTTTTTGTAGAAGCAAAAACAGCAAATTTATAAAATATTCTTGATGAGGCTAATTAAAACCTTAAGGAAGTTTAGTAAATTGCAGCTGTATTGCAAGGCTAGTTATAATTTCATTAGTAGTTATTAAATATGTGGGAACAGCACAGAGAGGCGGTGACCCTGTAATAGGATATGTGTGGGGCTAAACTGGGTAGGTGGTTGAAGAAAAGAGGGTCAATGGGAAGGATTGTGCTGGTCTTGCAACCATCTCGGATCTGAAAGGTCAAATCTGAAGCTTCATAAGACAAAACAAAGTGCCCAAGTAAGTTTACTGTGGAGAACAAAAGTTAGTTTCTTACTTTGCACAATATATATTCTAGCAGCTTTACTTACGGAGGAAAGTACTGTTCTAAAACAACCAACTTACCCACAAAATAAAATAATTTTTATTTTTTAAATTTCCAAAGCTTTCTCTTCTTCCTCTACTATTCATTTAGTTATCCCGTCCCTTGTACTGCTAATACATTTGTTTAAGCATCGTAATCCCTCCAACGTACAACAGTGATGATTGTAATTCATTTTGGCAGAATGTGGCTAAAATCATCACCAATCTGCCCCTGCCTCCATTTGCAGATTAGCTAAATTCAGCCGTATCCTGCGGCAGAGAGGTATAAAGCTGTTGCAGCAGTCATGACTGGAAGATAAACTAATTACAGACAGTTATTACCACAGAAAGGTATAAAGTTACCTTCCGGAGACAACCGGTGGATGAGCTAAACAGAGCCACATCCTGCAGCCGAGAGGTGCAAAGCTGCCCCTCTGTGGTTATTAATAGATGATATAAACACAGCAACATCTTGTAGTGGAGAGACACAAAGCTTCCCATCTTTTCTTTTAGATGAAAGCAGAAAGCACTGTGTTTGAAATATCTGAGAGCCAGCTCTAGTGTTGTTAAAGAATTCTCTGCAAGACTAGAGTTGCTACAATGTTTGTATAACTGTCCTTATAATGTAAGCCATCGTGACTGAGCGGGCACTTAAATCCACTGTGACGGTGGCGTGTTAGATGAAATGAGGAAACCAGGCCAGTTGTATTTCTCATGTACATGTTCCTGACCCTAAAATATTCAAAGGGTGTATAAAGCTTACATCTCTTATCTGCCAAAAATATGAATGCAGCCAGTGGACAAAGAGGAGTATTCACATCACCCCCGCAAACACTTCTACAAAACTACATATGCTATTATCGTTACATAAACACATGATATAATAACAACAAACAGGGCGGCAGATTTATTGCAGATTTTTCAAAAGGGATTTGGAATGAATGTCAAAACAAGATAACGGAGTTAATTACACTGCCGACTTTTCTGTATTAACAAATAGCTGAGCATGTGAAAGTGGGTGCCATTTGGCAGAGCATATTCTCTCCATCCCAAATAGTTAACTCCCAATAGGACACTACTGCAGGGGTTAATGTCAAATCAAGTACCATAGCCACTACAACTTATTGCACAGTTTTCCATAGTGGTTATGCTGTAATGAGGCATTGGATGATGACTCTACATTATTTATTTATTTTTATTTTCTATTGTCAAACCAGCTTCACCAAACCCAGGCGCCTCTGCAGCAGCTCAAATAGTGCTGAAAATGCACACTGTCACTATCTGTACACAGCTGTCCAAATTGTATTGAAACGATAGATTGCAAGCTCTGGAGGCAGCTTCGCCCAGCGTTTATAGCCTATCGCTGCCAACCATGATCGGATGAAGATGAAACTTCCAGATTATCCGGGCAGCAGTAAAGGGAGCAGGATTTGGACAGCAGGAACTGCAAGAAAACAGTTTGACAAAATATGGGGCTGCAACATTCAGGAAATACTAAGTGCTTAGAATGTACCTGGAATGTCTGAGCTGCAGAAACAGGCAGGACTTTAAGACTATACAGTCTTACTCTTCATTTCTGATACACAGGTATAGTTTACTTTTTAATTAAGATATCAGAAAAGAAAACCTAAAGGACTTTTATATCGGAACAGACGTATCTTGAAGAGCTATAAATATGTCTGTTCCCACTCTACAGCTTGGTGACTGTTGTGTAGGGTCTCATTGTGGTGTCACCAACCACCTCCCTCCCTTTCCTATTAACTTATGTTCTTGTGTTTTCTTTTAGTTTTGTTTGATGTTAATTAATGCTTTAAACTGTGAGCCGGGCCCTCAACATCCTCTGTTCCTGTGCACCCACCTTGTCTTATTGCAAATATTTGTCTGTTAGTCGACCTATTGTACAGCGCTGCGGAATATGTTGGCGCTTTATAAATAATAATAATAAGGTAACCCTGCCTTAAGAAAAGGTTGTTTTGATTGTCTCTGAAATAAAGAATTTTAAATAATAATAATCTAAGCCCAAACCTAGGCAATGCTTGATCCTTATTAAGTATTCTACATCCAATTATTGACTAAACAAATAGAGCCAAGATGGCCTCAAAACTAAATAATTTTATTTAGGAAAAGTTAACCAAGTTAAAGAGAGTAAAGTCTGTAATGGAAACATAGAGATTGCATTATAAGATAACACGTTAAACCTCCCTCTATTTTGGACGATTTTCATACCCAGTTTTGCAAACGATCCGAGTAATCCTGTTTAATGTGAAAACAGTCCCGTAAAACTGACAGCCGCAGCGGCTCTAACCTTTAATGACCCTTTATTGGAACAGAATTCAACCATGTTAAAATCCATTCCCCAAATAGCAGAAACAGTACAGCACTTTTAGGAAAGTATTACACTGGAGGCGTTTGGCCTTTTCCAGAAAAGGCTATGGCTGTTAGTGAAATTATATCAACCTATTCCACAGCCACTTCACTACAGTGAAGAGAAACTACCCGTAGGGTGTTAACTGATCTTGTCGACTCTTCACAATTACATTTTTTCCAAAAACATTACTGCTTTAATGGAATAGTCGGATGGCTAGACATGGGTGAAATTTCTGGCCAAAAATATTTACAAATTGCGATTACCATAAAGCACCTAAAATCTGCTAAATCAATATAACTTATAAAACTATATAAAATGAAGTGAAGATAAATATTTTTTTTTTCCTCTAGAGATGTTTGGGTCACTTGTAAAATGCAGTAATTGTGACAATTTTGATGCCTAGAAAACGTTACAATGAATTAGCAGTTTAAACTTTAAATGTAGTTTACATTGAATAAAAGAAAAGTGAAATACATACTACACAAAGAAAATAACAAAATGGGACTCATATGATCACTAATGTTACTGTCAAATCACTATAATACACTGGTTTAAGTCATCTCTTGCAGTGCTTCGTAGTGCTTTAGACTGTAAGCGTGTTTGGGCAGGGCCCTCTACATACTATTCCTGTATGTCATTCATGTTTTGTTAGAATTACATGCTTGTTTTGTTTACCTATCGTACAGCTCTGCGGAATATGTTGGCGCTATATAATTATTTGTAATTGCTTCACACTCAACTGAACCACAGGTATTAACTGTGTTAAAGGAACACTATAGCGTTAGGAATACAAATATGTATTCCTAATGCTATAAGGCACTAGTATTCTAAACGGTGAACCATTTCTTTGCTTACCTTAATGCAGCACCGTGCTCCCTCGGCGCTGATGATCTCTCCTCCTCCATCGACGTCAGCTCCCAAGTGCAGCCGAATGCGCATGAGCGGCCAGAGGCGCGTGCGCATTCAAAACCGCCCATAGGAAAGTATTACTCAATGCTTTTCTATGGGGATCTTTTTTGACGCTGGACTCTGTGAGGACATCCAGCGTCAAATAAGTTCGATTTACTCAGTGTAAATCTCGGAAGCGGCCTCTAGTGGCTGTCAGGGAGAAAGCCACTAGAGGCTGGATTAACCCTTAGAGTAAACATAGCAGTTTCTCTGAAACTTTCTCTGAAACTGCTGTGTTTACATGTGAAGGGTTAAAACCAGGGGGACCTGACACCCAGACTATTTCATTGAGCTGAAGTGGTCTGGGTGCCTACAGTGTTCCTTTAATGTAAAAAAGAGAGAGATATTTGGCGCTTGCCCTTTGTATATGTAGCAGCTTGAACTTCCCAAACCAAAATCTCCTCCTTCTGGCCGTAGGTGAAAGTAGATAAGAAAAATGTCAAAAAGCAGCGCTTTCAGATGGAGTCACTTTTCTAGAGCTAAAGATCGGCTCCAGATAACTGCGTCTGGATGGTATAATCCCTGTCTGTGGATGTGTAATTGGTCCTGTATAGATGGGGCCATCTACACATCCACTGACAGGGATTATACCGTCCAGACGAGGTGATCTGGAGCTCATTTTTAGCACTAGAAAAGCGACTCCATCTTAAAGCGCTGCTTCTTGACATATCCCATATTAATTGTGTTAAGTTGCTGCTGAGAAAAATCACAGTTTCCTGTTAGGACAACGATTCCTTGCTAGACCACAGCTACCAAAGTGCTGGTGTAGCTAAAGGATAACTCAAGTTAAAGGACCACTATAGTGCCAGGAAAACATACTCGTTTTCCTGGCACTATAGTGCCCTGAGGGTGCCCCCACCCTCAGGGTCCCCCTCCCGCCCGGCTCTGGGGAGAGGAAAGGTATTTAAAACTTACCTTTCTCCAGCGCTGGGCGGGGAGCTCTTCTCCTCCGATCCTCCTCCTCTCCTCCCATTCGGCTGAATGCGCACACGCGGCAAGAGCTGCGCGCGCATTCAGCCGGTCGCATAGGAAAGCATTTACAATGCTTTCCTATGGACGCTTGCGTGTTCTCACTGTGATTTTCTCAATGAGACAGCCGCTAGAGGAATTGGAGGAAGGATTAACCCATTTATAAACATAGCAGTTTCTCTGAACAACAATGTCTACATTTTGGAGCTAAGCAAGCTTCAAGTGGCTGTCTTCCTTACAGCCACTAGAGGTGCGTCTGTCTCCATCCGCATTTAATTGGAGGACAACAGCGTTTTGTTATGCAAACTCTCTGCCCAATCCAATGCTTCTATTAGAAAGGCACTGAATTGGTTTCTGAACTCACCAGAGGCAGAGCTCAAGGTTACAACAGAGGAGTCCTGACGCTGGAAACAAGGTGAGTAATATTTAGATTAATTGTTGGACAGTGTGCACATTGCAAGAAGGGAGTCTATAGTCAACAAATAATAGTTTTTTTTCAGTATGTTTGCCATTGTGTGTGTCTGTAACTGTATGTGTTTCAGTGTATCTGTATGTGTCACTGTGGATATCTGTAAGTCTGCATATCAGTGTTTGTATTTTTGTGCCTTTGTATCTGCATTTGTGTCAGTGTGTGTATCTGTATATCTGTGTATCTGCATGTGTGTCAGTGTGTGTATCTGTATATCTGTGTATCTGCATGTGTGTCAGTGTGTGTATCTGTATATCTGTGTATCTGCATGTGTGTCAGTGTGTGTATCTGTATATCTGTGTATCTGCATGTGTGTCAGTGTGTGTATCTGTATATCTGTGTATCTGCATGTGTGTCAGTGTGTGTATCTGTATATCTGTGTATCTGCATGTGTGTCAGTGTGTGTATCTGTATATCTGTATGTGTCAGTGTATCTGTATATCTGTGTATCTGCATGTGTATCCGTGTTTGCGTGTGAGTAGCAGTATATGTATATTTGCATACATCTCAGTATTCAAAAGCTAAGACTACACACAAAAATACCTCTGCATTCAAACGTCAACATTACATACAAACACACCTCTACATTCAAAAGTGAACACTACACACAAGTACACCACTACTTTAAATTGGCAACAGTACATAAAAACATATAACTGTATTCAAAACACCCCTACATTCACACA
This sequence comes from Pelobates cultripes, assembly GCA_933207985.1. Classification (NCBI taxonomy): domain Eukaryota; kingdom Metazoa; phylum Chordata; class Amphibia; order Anura; family Pelobatidae; genus Pelobates; species Pelobates cultripes. The sequence continues at coordinate 11,058,564 of OW240923.1, read as the reverse complement.
AACAAGCTTACATTCAAACATTGCTCAGTGCTAAATACAACCCTACAAGGATGGGCCAATGGTAGATTCCCATCTGGCAAAGCTCTGTGGAAGTTGTACGACAATGGGGATCTACCTTTTGGCCAACCTTGCTATAGGGAGGGCACAAATAAATTTTTGCACCAGGGCCCACTCTATGTTAGTTACGCCACTGTGCCGAGTATATTGCTAGTCTAATAAATAAAACAACCCCCGTAAATCTTGATGTTACACTTCTTCATTACAATCCTGAAACTGTTTAAAATACGAACGGACCTGCACATCTGGTGGTCCTGCAGCAAGATAGCACCGTTTTGGCGACAAATTTATGAAACAATCCGGGAGGTGCTGGACACCGACCTCCTGTTCCAACCGCTCCCAATGCTGCTCCACCATACCCCGATGCCTCTCTCACAATACAATAAGTCTCTAATAAAACACCTTCTCAATGCAGCGAAACTCCTGATTCCTAGCAGATTGAAGTCGACACAGGTACCCACCCTCAGGCAGTGGATGGACAAGGTGGAAGAACTCCACGAGATGGAAAGACTAACTGCAGCCCTGCGAGACAACATGGAACAATACCAACAGTGCTGGACTCCCTGGATTCTCTACATGGCCGGGCGGTAGGGGTCCGCATAGGGCCTTGGGCCGGGGCTTGCTGGGGCGAGATGGGAGACCTGGCCTGGTCGGGGGGGTGCGATGGCGCCCTGGGACGGGCGGGGGGCGCGGGGCACTCGCCTCCGTTCTGTCATCCAGTCTGTGCCTTTCCTTGCCCTTTACCCCTCGGGGGGTGGGTGGCGCGGCTGGGCGCCCGGGCCAGGGTTGGCAAATGGACGGTACACCAGGGGCCCACATTAACCCACAGAGGAGCCAGCTGCCAACACGGAGGTAGTGATCAGCACCCTCTGAGAACCCGAACACCATAGCTTCCATACTTAGACACCCGCCCCAACACAGCGGGACAAAACCATGTGACAAAGGGACCCAGGGGCACCGGAGGGACGGGTGGGATACGGACCAGGGCTACCAACACAAAAAGGGTATGAAAGACTAACGGCGGGAAACAGACCCGCCCGGGATGTTACGAACACCCCTTCACTTATAAAACACGAAATAGGTAACTCTACCAAGGATAAAATAGCAAGTGTACAAGTCAGCCGTAGATGGAGCACCCAGCGAAAACTTATCCAGCCCAGACAATGAGCCGGGAGTACCAGGCGGCTATCTACCCGTATTTTCCGGCGTATAAGACGACTGGGCGTATAAGACGACCCCCAACTTTTCCAGTTAAAATATACAGTTTGGGATATATTCGCCATATAAGACTACCCCTCTTCCAATGCACACCAAATAAAAATTAGCCATGATGTACAGTGAGCAGACAGAGCTACACAGCAAGACATTAAATAATGATAATCTGAAATAGCATTTAAAGCCCAGGTATGTGCCAGGCTGTTTGGGCATATAATCCATGCCTGCTGGTCTAGCACACAGGAGGCTAATTGCGATATATTCTTTTTACTCCCCCCCTCCATTCTTTTTACTCCCCCCCCCCAATCCTCCCTACGTTCTTCTCACCTCCCCTTCCCTGTGCAGAGTGGGTGGCCGAGCTCAGTGTGCACTTCCTTTCAATCCGGCCGGGAACAGGTAACTGAATCTCCTGTACCACGCGGCCGGACTGACAGGACGAAGAGGAGCTCGGCCACCCACTCTGCACAGGGAAGGGGAGGTGAGAAGAGAGGCAGTGCGGCAGCCGTCTGAGCGCTCTCTATAGAGCGCTCAGGCGGCTGCAGCATTAGAAGGGCCGGCGATTGGGGCACAGGGCGCCCCCGGCAGCCATATAGACCCTATACCTGGCGTATAAGACGACCCCCGACTTTGGAGAAGATTTTCCAGGGTTAAAAAGTCATCTTATACGCCAGAAAATACAGTACTTTAGACACCCTATAACAACATAATTGACAGCAGGTGCCCACACACAGTGACCTAACGAGCATATTCCACACGTCCTAGGACACAACACACTGACTAGACACACTGACTGTAAGACTACACAACCTAGTAGGGTGTACCAACGACTGTACTGACCCAGATGCTACCAGTAGGCTGACACACTGACCCGACAACTCACACAATGGGGTAACCCTGATAGCCTAACGAAGGCAAGAGACAGAGGAAATAGGGCAAGAGTACTCCTCAATGGTGGGAGGTATCTCGTCTCACTGAGAGTGACGTTTGAGAAGAACGGCCAACTCACACACTCGCTACCTGATTTTGCCTCAACTAGACTCACAGAGTGCCATATTTGCATACAAACATACGGGGAGACAGCATGTACTATTGAATAATATTACCTGTATGTCACTGAGCTTCTACTGTTAAGTTATGAAAAACCAATAAAAGCAACATAAATAAAATACGACAGCTTTATAAAGAGATTGCACATTTAGCATTCTGAAAGAAAAAACGCTCAGTCGTTTGCACCTAAATTATGTTTGTAGAACGTTGTTTGCCTGCCAATGTATTCTTCCTTTAGTAAAAATATTTATTTTTTTTCCTCGATATACTTGTCCGAAAACTGCACATGTCCGAACTACACTGACTCATAGATAAACATTTCTAAGAAACCTTGTCCACCCATTGGATATCATTTGCTGTACAAATTGGAAGCAATGTACTGGCAAAAGAGACAGCGAAATTCAAAGAAATCAGAAACAAACATTTTCTGGATGCAACAATAATCAGGGATGAGAAAAGTAAGGATTTTTCGAGGTGGTGGTCACAGCAAATGCAAGAGCTGGCTCTTTCTTTGGATGTCGTTATTCAAAATTCATCAACCAACCCACTAGGTTATTAAAATCAGTTTTCCCCACCATAAAATTTATTTTTTTTCAATTATCCTTTCGCATTTTGGAACAATCCAGGGCAAGAGTTCACATTTGGGACAAAGTTACATGGGGAAATGTACTTCTCTAGGAAAATTACCTAGCTATAATGCCTAATTATATAGAATTTTCCAACAGCATTTCATCTCTAAAGGAAAGTCACTTAACCCGGCCCCCATTTCCTTTCTGTGCAAGTAAATTCTTGCACATGGTAACGGAAAAACAGACAGCATATAATAATAAAAATATCAAAATTATTTAAGAATACATCAAGATTTTCTAGTGTTTTCAAGTACGTCCAAGAACACAGATGTAAAAATTACCCAACTTAATGACACAGATATCCTTTTGACTGGTTAGACTTTAAATAAAGGTCTGTGGTGGAGTTAATACCTGTCATTTTAAATTGTATTATTAATTTCTTAGCTGTGCATAGTATTTTTACTAATCGCAAGAAGTATAGGTTTTATTTTCCACACTTTTTTTTGTTCAGTAAAGAAATGGGCTTTGTAGCTAAATAGTCCATTTAAAGTAGGGTAAAAGACCATTGAGAAAGCACTCGAGGAGATGATCCTGGGTGTATGATAAAGTAAAGCATACGCTTGCAAGACAAAATATGTGCACAAGTTAGAAAATGATAACTGGTGGGAATACAGCCTACAGCTAATTTTAGGATTTCTATTAAAAATAAATAAATAAAAGAAAGAAGGGAAAAAAAGAAACTCGTGATTATAATCTGACAATGGTTGACAACTTTCAAACACAAACCAAAATATTTAAACTCAATGCACCAACAATTTGGATTCCATGTCAAACTATGAAAAAAAAAAAACAAAGAGAAAAAAAAAAAACAACCAACAGCCGTTAGAGGAGAGAAAATAAACCTTTTACAACATAAACCAAAAAAGGGGAGTTGGGGGGTGGGGAAGCACGATTACATAAATAACAGAGGTTTCTTCAAGAAAATGCTAATTACAAAGATATGCAGCACTTACTCCCTCTGATCATAAATTTCAGACAGATACCCTAAGAGATTTTGTTATCATCAGCCCTGGGTCTCTACAAATCAGACATTCAGTAGACAGATATACCATGAGAAAGAGATCTTTGTTATTGAATTAATCCTATAATTCCCTTCTCCACAATTTGGGAATGTTTTCTCAGCAATTAATTCCCCCAAAATTGTTTCTCTGTTTCTTGAAAACACAAGCAAAATTAGAGTTAATAACAAAATATTAAATAGTTTAAAAAACTAATTTTTAAGTATGTCCGTAGGAACCTCAAATAACCGGAAGGAGGAAAAGGCAAGACTGAAGGTCGACCCAGGATACAGCGTTTGCAATAATAGGCAGAAAACACTAAAGTTCTTAAGAACAAATACATTATTTACAATAACAATAATTGCAAATAATTAATTTTAAAAAAAAACAAACAAAAAAAAAAAAGTTTTACTCACTACTAGCCCTCGAAGCCTGCAGTAGCTGGTGGCTTAGGACTTGAAATGTTAAGCCCTGATCTTATAATATTTAATGATGACAACATAACTTAATACTCTGGAAAATTTTCTTTATTGCATTTGACATTGGTCTAATGTTCATTTGGTTCTTTCCTTGATTGTTTTAAGGCTCGCGGAGTAATGATGCGTTTTTATGCTTTTAGCCTCTGGTTTTTATGACCATGGTGTAAGGTCTTCAGTTACCTCATCCTGGCTCCTGCGCCAACCACTGATTTGCAAGACCCGCAACACTATACTGAAACACCGGACAAGTGGTCACCAACTCTTCCCAAAGTTCCAGGGACTGGTGAAGAGCCTAAATGCTTGGGTCCCACACTCATATTGGCTGCCTGGGGGCGTTGTGCAGCTAATCATAAGTTGGTCCAAACTAGATACACTGCAGGAGAAGCCTGGGAGATGATCTATCAGGTGCCGACATTTAAAAGCTCAGAGCAGACTCAGTAGGTTGCTCAGTCATCCTAGTGATCCAGTGTACTACTATATTCTATAGAGCAGTATACTTATATGCCCAGAACTCTGACCCCTTGATTAAACTGACCCCGCTATTGGATAGTCCTTTGGTACCTCGCTTGGACTGTCGCTTTGCTAGGCTTTGACATCTCAACCTGATCCTGCTATTGAATTGCCCTTTGTGTACCTCACTTGGACTGTCGCTTTGCTAGATGTTCATGCCTAACCAGATTAGTTCTGACCTCCACATCATGGGTTCCTATCTCCCCAACCTGACTCATGGTGAGATTGTTCACTAGATAATTGTTATTGTAGTTTTTCATTTATCAATTCAAAGCTCATTGTTCTGAAGGAGTTTATTAGCTAAACATCAAATTGTTGTGATCTGAAAACCAAATTGTTAATTTAGGTGAAAAATAACCAAACTGTGGATCCTCTAGATTTTAAGCTTATGCAACTTATTGTTCCTGTAACAATCTGTAATTGTCTTGTATTGTTAAATTCCCCCTTTAATTATAGTCAATAATACTACAGGTGAGTTGCTGAATGTTCACAATAGGCTATTTCAGCATATATTTTGCATTGTAGCATTAAGTGAATAAATCCCATAGATTCTTTACTCTTTAATACAATATGTTAGCAACAGAAAAGGTTACAGCTACAGATATATCAAATAAATTCCTATACTCAGACCGGACGGCGCTCTGTGCAAATCACAGGGGTGTGAAGTGAGCAGCAAGAGAGGAAGGTGAAGATGAACCGATGTATGTCTCACACATAAAAGGATAATGTTTGCGCCTCATCTTTAACTTTTCCATGTGTGTTCAGCCTTAGTAATTTGGAAGGCATTGTACATGGAAAGGAGAGCAGGTTGGAAGTGGGAGGATTTGGAATAACAATATACGTATTTAATATTTTCCCCAAACCTGGGAAGCAAAGACTAAGACTGGAAGAGATCCACCAGCACCTTGTGCTTCCAGGCGTGGAATTACAAACCTGCCTGACTCACGAGAGGACTCTTTCTGTGCCAGCAGATGGGAGTAAACAGCAATGCTCTAAAGCCTGTCGGGATTCATCAAGTGATACTCAGAAACAGAAACTCATATGCCAACAACGTGGTATCATTGGGGAACAGACAGTACCTATTGTGACACTCACTTATAGTAATCTGCCAGACGCATGTTACCCCCAGACCGCATCCTCTCCCCCACCCATTACTCCATCCTTATCAAGTGGTAATTAAAAGGCATGGAATAGGAAGTACTGCAGTACATTACCCCACTGATCTCCCCAAGGCTTTTTCTTAAACAAATCTGGAAGTTGTACAGACTTTCACAAAAGAGCCACGTTTTCTATTGCAGATTTGTGGGGGGGGTTTTCAAAAGAGAAATTACTGAGAATGCATGTGACGTCACCATGTGTGCAAATGCACAGCCATGAGAAAGTTCTAAGAAGACAAGGACTTCCCTGACACCTTCAAGATGCAGTCCTTGTCTTCTTATAACTTTCTCATGGAGATCTCTTTCACCTTCAAGATCTTTCTATAGGAGATCTCTGACAACATCAAGATCAATTTAAACATAAAAGGTCAAAGTTTTGATTTATTTGCCACAGTAAAAGATTTTCATTAGCAAGTTTTGGATTATTTTTTTTTATTATTCTATTTATATTTTTGCTTTCATGCATTATATTACTACAATGCACAAAAAAAGTTGCAAATTCTCCTAGTAGTGTTCCTTTAAAGGGATACTTTCAGCACCTGTAGCTTAAAGGGACACTATAGTCACCAAAATAACTTTAGCTTGATGAACCAGTTGTGGTGTATAGATCATGTCCCTGCAGTTTTACTGCTCAATTCTATGCCATTTAGGAGTAAAATCACTTGTGTGTTTTTTTATGCAGCCTTAGTCACACCTCCCCTGGCTGTGACTAACACAGCCTGCATGAAAACAACATGGTTTCATCTTCAATTAGATGCAACTTACTTCAAAACTTTTCATCTCTTGCTCTGTAAATTGAACTTTAATTATAAACAGAAGGTTCCAGCAGGGCCTAGCAAGCTATTACCAGAGCAGAAGATAAGAAATTCAAAATTAAACAAAATTTGCAATAAAGGAAGTATAAACATTAGATAACTCTTTACAGGAAGTATTTAGGAAGACTGTGTAAGTCACATGCAGGGAGGTGTGGCTAGGGTTGTATAAACAAGTGATTTAACTCCTAAATGTCAGAGAATTGACCTGTGAGACTGCAGGGGTATGATCTATACACCACAACTGCTTCATTAAAGGACCACTCTAGGCACCCAGACCACTTCAGCTTAATGAAGTGGTCTGGGTGCCAGGTCCAGCTAGGGTTAACCTATTTTTTCATAAACATAGCAGTTTCAGAGAAACTGCTATGTTTATGAATGGGTTAAGCCTTCCCCCTAATCCTCTAGTGGCTGTCTCATTGACAGCCACTAGAGGCGCTTGCGTGCTTCTCACTGTGATTTTCACAGTGAGAGCACGCCAGCGTCCATAGGAAAACATTGTAAATGCTTTCCTATGCGACGGCTGAATGCGCGCGCAGCGCTTGCCGCGCGTGCACATTCAGCCCAGGAGGAGGAACGGAGGAGGAGAGAAGGAGGAGAGCTCCCCGCCCAGCGCTGGAAAAAGGTACGTTTTTACCCCTTTCCCCTTCCAGAGCCGGGCGGGAGGGGGTCCCTGAGGGTGGGGGCACCCTCAGGGCACTATAGTGCCAGGAAAACGAGTATGTTTTCCTGGCACTATAGTGGTCCTTTAAGCTAAAAGTTATCTTTTTTTTTTCAAGGTGGACGATGGCATTTGGATTTCAGAATCTTCCTCTGTTGTGTATGTTGAATCAGAGCAGTGCTAGATCAGAAAAATGATGCAGGTTTATTCAGTGGTATTTAGTGTTTATTTTCCAGGCTGTGGCCAATCTGTAGAGAGCAGCTAACAACACATGCATTTGTTTGCTTCCACTCTCGAGACAATCTCCCAGAAGGTTTTAAGGAAATAATTGGTACATTTTTAAGGTTACCTGGAATGTTTTGTTAACATGAAATGGAATTTTTTTTAAAAGCATAGATTTCAACAATAGAAATGATTTTTTTCCCCTATGCTGCATGTTGTGTAACCCAAATCAAACATTACATTAACTGCCAATAGTGTGGGGTATGTGATGTGTACAGTCACATGCTATCAACACCTCTAATCTTAAAGAAAACTCTGAATAATCCAGAAAAGTGAATCTCCATTAGATCGTGGTCAGGTTCTTTCGGATGTCTGATGGGAACGTGAAAATCTAAAAAAAAAAGAGCCAGTTATTTTATTGAACTGAGCTGCTGGCTTGTACCAAGCTGAATTTAGCTTTCAAAGACAGCCTGTGGAATATAACTGCACTTTACCCATTTCTCTCCTCTGCTCGCTTTATTAGAGCCGAAAGCATCTTTAAGTAAAATAGATTTTCCCCCTGTGGTTTATCTTCCATCATTTCTGCCAGATAAATTGTCTTTAACACTTGGGCCCTGTCCCCTGGGAGAAGATGCCAACATTTAACAATCAGGACATTTTACTTCGTTCCGAGACACTATTTCGATATTCTTTTTTTTATAGGTTCTATATTGTCATTTTACTCCAATAAAAAAAAAAATAGAACTGTTATACTGATAGAAAACTTTATTGTTTATAATATTTACACAACACTTTAAAACTGGTCCTTCTGGGATATTTCCTGAAGTTCAGCAAGTCAACCCTGGAAAGGTATCACCTATTTGCTTCCTGTGTGTCACGGAAACGGTCACTTTACACAATGCTATGCGTAGTGATTCCTTGGATTCATGGCACAAGGTGATACTGCCTAATGTGTAGCATGTAACATTGAAACGATTGATGATTTTCACGTAATCTACCAATCCAGGTTTTATGGTTACAACATTATTTAATGTCAAGCACATCTGCGCTTCCAAACTAATAAAGTTTCTATTTAGAGACTGGAAACTCAAAATAAACTGACATCATGAATTGGAAGCTGATTTCCATTACTGTACAGGCCAACATGCAACATATGGAGAGGTGAGTGTACGAACCAGTCAATTACCCGGAGTAATGCACATCGAGGCTGCCAGACGCTATCCAACTGTAGGAGCTGCAGAGGGGGCGCACAGCTCTGGTTAACGGGAGGTTCAGAAAGTGGGATATTTAAAAATAACTACTTGTTACAATTCTATTTCAAAAACATGGCAGCATAACAAAAAACAGGCCTCTCTGATTCTGCCGTTGTCGTAACAGAATAGTCATTCACGTTGTATGTCTTAAATATTCCTCTGTTCTGCTGCCTTGTACACGCCAACGCTCTGTGTGCCCATCAAAAAACACTTGCACAAATACCAGGGTTGAAAATGTTGTACTTTAAACTTCACTAAAAACCCTTGAAGGCAAGGTTAGATCTTACATGTCATCCATTTAAAGAGAACATTAAAATAAAAAGACTATACTATTAAGTCTACACGCCATTACAGTCTGTGCAGTTATGACAAAAAGAAAAAAAAAATACTTCTGGGATATCTACCAGACAAGACACATCTTGAATTTGTGGTTAAATGCAAATTATGCCCCAGACAAAATCTGGGTTTAATTACCTTAACGGAATATGTTTTGGTCAGCCATCACTCTTCTTACATTTGCTCTGTTCCAATTGCCTGTTTTATATTAACTTGGTTAACAAAACAGATCCGGCCCTGGGAGCCACCATTTTGTTTTTACACATGACCTCTTGTTAGGTCATATTTTATTTTGATGGTAAACAGGAAGTCGATTGCGGTTATGCAAATCCCTACTTATGCAACACTTTACAATGTTAGCAATGTTCTTATCACAAAACAGAACGAGATTACTTGCTCATTTGGAATAGCAAAACTCCAGTTGAAAGAGATATTTGGGGAAACAAGATAATTGTTTTAGATTTATTTAGTATTTATTCAGTAGGGATGTAATAAAATAAAAAGAAACATTTTTGCTTCTAAGATATCAATTTTTCAATGTGATCACCTCACTAATAATCCAGAATTCTTTAATTTTGTTTTTCATTTGTTTGCAAATCGAAATCAATTGTTTGGTTTGGAAATGTTTGGAGGTGGAAGGGTTTGGTGGGCACAGATGTCCTTAAAGGAACACTATAGGGTCATCAACACAAACATGTGTTCCTGACCCTATAGTGCAAAACCCAACATTTAGGTGGCTTGCCCCCACAGCCCCCCTCACCTGTGCGGGTCTTTCTGCGCTGTCCTCGCTCCCTTTATAACATCATCGGAATTGCTGTTTTTTTAGCCAATCCAAAGCATTGGATTGGCTACAATCGGCAAGGAGGCGGGATGAGGAGGCAAAATGCCATTTTGGCCAATCAGCACCTCCTCATAGAGATGCATTGAATCAGTGCATCTCTATGAGGAAAATTTAGCGTTCCCATGCATGGGGACGCTGAACGGCAGAGCCGCCTACTATGCAGCACTGACCCAGGAAGCACCTCCAGTGGCCATCTGAGGAGTGGCCACTTGGAAGTGTATCTAGGGGCAATGTAAACACTGCCTTTTCTATGAAAAGACAGTGTTTACATGAAAATTCCTGAAGGGAATGATTATAATCACCAGAACCACTGTAGTTGTTCTGGCGACTATAGTGTCCCCTTAAATCTACCAATACGGTTATACCAGTAGGTTTTAAGTAAGCACAGTATAACATAACTGACACTCAAAAACAACTTCGACCCAGCTATATAACGTAACATTTATAAGGCTGCATTAGTGGATAAAATACAATATATCAAGAAATGGCATTCTCTCTCCCCCAACACGAACTCAATAACAAACTAGACTTATGTCTTGGGTTGAGCAGTTATGAAAAAATGCCTAGAAAATGATTAGAAGCTTTTGTTGAACAATACCCATAGCATTCTTTGAAACAAAATGACAAAATCATAAAACCATCCACGCTCTGAATAACAGCTCAATGAAAATCCAATATTTCATCTATTTCCCAGCAAATCCTACAGTGATGTCTTTTTTGCTCGTAAAAGTTGAGCTTTTTGGCACTGCTTATCCACGAACTTATAAAACATCAAAAACAACACATGAGCTGTTCCACATCGACCTATGCACATCCATCCAGCGCTTAATATAGAGGTTACAAGTGGCCATTAATTTACATGAGGGGTGCACACAACATGTGCTTTATAGTAGGGATCGAGCGATATTGATTTTTTAGAGTCAATACTGATAATCTGTGAACTTTCCAGGCGATAGCCGATAACTTACCGATATTCTGTACATTTACCATTTTAAAAAAATAAACAATTTCTACACAAATCTATTGTTAACTGAACATGTTTGTTTGTTTATTTATTTATTTTTTTGCAACATTTTTTTTTTTAATTAAGGTAAATGCACAAAATACACATGCCAGTCAGAATTTTTTATGTTTTCAAGAATACATGTATGTGTAGTGGATGGAGTGAGAGTATTTGATTAGAGAATGCAGTGTGTGTTTATGTAGTGCATGCAGTGTGTGTGTTTATACAGTGTGTGTATAGTGAATGCAGTGTGTTTGTGTAGTGTGTATATAATGAATGCAGAGTGTGTGTGTTTGTTTGTGTAGTTTGTTAATGGTGAATACAGTGTGTGTGTGTAGGTATGTAATGTGTGTAAAATGGGGGGTGAGGGGGCATTTTAATTTTTGTAACTTTTTTTTTTTTTTTTTTAAAGTATTTAATTTTTTTTACATTTTGTTTTAGTCCCCCCTCCCTGCTTCTTATCTGGCATAGGAGGGGGGATATGGCATTCCCTTGGGGGCAAGGGGCGGTCCTGGGAGGCCCAGCACACTTTCCTTCCCAGCAGCTCCCTTGTCTAACTCTCGCGGCCTGTGTGCGGCGTGGAGCGTTGCCATGGTAACCCGTGGCAATGCTCTGACAACCACGGGACTCGCGAGAGTTAGACAGGGGAGCTGAAGGGAGCTGCTGGGAAGGTAAGTAAGAGTGTGCTGCGGGCCCCCAGTACCGCTGCGGGCCCCCCAGGACCCTAATGGTGGCCCTGGTCTGCATCATCAGTATCTTTATTGGCCGATACCGATATTGCTGAAAATACAGAATATCAGCCAGACCGATAATCGGTTGATCCCTACTTTATATGGGGCCCAAGTACTTTTGCGAACAAGAGAACACGCATGGGTATACGAATATACACGCAGGGCGCAATTCATCACATTTTACTCTAAAATTTTTATCCATGCATAAATCGAATCATAATAGGGTGTGGCTCCAGGCAACAAACAATGCTGTTTTTTCTTAGGGGAAAAAATAACAAAAATTCAATGGGACACCTTGTAAGATGGGATGCACGCTGTCAGATAAAAATGTTATCTGAACAGATAGTTCACAGTTTCTCCACTAATATATGAATACAAACATGCAATCTCTCTTTAACCCCTTAAGGACACATGACATGATTCCCTTTTATTCCAGACGTTTGGTCCTTAAGGGGTTAAAGGGACACTATAGTCACCCAGACCATTTCTGCTCTTTGAGAAATCCTTTCCTATGGACACTTTGAATGCGTGCGCGGCACTTGTCACGCATGCGCATTCGGCTCCGCTGCCGTCGGATGGGGGAGCTGACGTCGGCAGGGGAGGAGAGCCTCAGCGCTGGATTATGGTAAGCTGCTGAAGGGGTTTTAACCCCTTAAGAGCCACGGAGGGGAGGGGTGGAGACACACACACACACCCAGAGGGTGAGGGGACACTCAGGGCACTATAGTGTCAGGAAAACTTTTCCTGACACTATAGTGATCCTTTAAACAGTTCTCCAGCAAACGTCTACTCTATGTGAATGACTGCTAACTTTTAAACTCAAACTCTCCAAAACAGAACTACTCCTCTTTTCTCCTTTCAAAAATTACTACCTCCACGTCAGTCTTCCCCCACGTTAAAGGCCAATTCCACACCGATAAATGTTAGGAGTGTGGGGTTCCTATAATAATCTATAATAATGAGAGTTTATAACAGTGTAGATTTCTATTAGAAATTGGCACATTTATATATATATAATTAATTAACCCCCCTTAACTATCAAACAAACAACCAAGGGAGGGAAGGGGGGGGGATGGGCGATCGGAGGAGAAGTCCTGTTTCTGTTTCCTAAACCAATGGGTTTTTTTCAGGGAAAAGGGGGAGGGGCTTGCAGAGGGTGCGGTTCATATGAATACACCCCCAATGAATACATGCATGAAAATATAGTGATTTCTAATTGTTTTGCCCACTTTGGCAGAGGAGTGTTCATTTAATGGATCGACTATCAACACTACAGGATCGCTGCCTTGGCATTCTCTTTGATTCTCGTCTCTCCAATTCTATCCAGCCATCACCAAAACTTGTTATTTTCATTTCAAAAACATAGCTTGCATTTACCCAATAGAACAGCAAATGTAGTCGAGGTGCATATTAACAACACTGTTAACTCCTACCTCAACTACGGCAACTTTCTCCACATCGTCGTAACTTCCAGATTATACCTTGGTAAACAATAACGAATGCTACCACTCATCTTCCTGACCTCACACCTCACTCAAACCTCGTCCTACTACCAGTCTTAATACTGGTTTTCTATAAGATTTAATACCCTAGTTCTTGTTTTCTAACGTTTTTCGCAACACTGTTTCAGTCATATGTTCACGTACATCCATCTTGTCTTGCTGCTAGTTCAGTCTTCAATAGACCGCTACGAAAGCTTTTTACATGTTCTACAAAGACCTGTGCAAAGGCAGCTGATGAGGTATATGCAGCTGTGCGTTTTCCTTAAGGTGTCTCACCACTTCCTCTTGGAAACAGCAGAAACAGGTGCAAGATGGGAATTGTTGATAAGTCCATCTAACAATCTAAAAATTCTGATTTTTCACACAGTGCTAAAACATAATGTCTATTCACTCATTACCTGAAGTATTTTGTAGCAATTTGATCAAATGCCTAAGAATGTCAGAGTAGATTGGGATCAGTTTAAAATGAGAAAATAATTGATTGCACATCTGTGACCCGGATACAATGTATTGAAAGTTTCAGTTTAGCAGGAGGGCTGGAACTGGCAAGAAGTGAAGCATCTGAAATTTACATCAGAAAACAGAGAACAGCTGACATTACGCCGCAACACCCATGCAAACAACTACAACCGGATACACAGTGAGTACAGCTCATAGTATGTATCATCTCTCAAATGACCTACATTTTGTTCCCCATAAACTGTGATGCTAACAAACAAATGCTTTTTACATCACAGAAAAAGCTTTGATTCAATATAAATGGCTGAGATTTCGCCAGTTAAAGACAACGGGCAATTAGCTGACATTTTTAAATGGATTTGAAAATAGATTTTATTGTTACTAATTATTTTATACTGAAAAGTAGAAGTCGTCCATTTATAGTCAGTTAATGCAAATTTTAATGCTTTTAAAATAATTTCACTCATTCATCGCAGCCTCAGATATAATTGTACTTATACACCAAACTAGATCGGTGTGGGCTCCTATGCATCAGCTAATTTTACAGTGCGGACGTCATCAGCAAGCCAACAGAAGAGGAATAGAGTCTCAGTAAACCAGCAAAAGAAAGTATCTCTTTCTATTTATAATCTTTAATATATTATTTTATGTATTATCTATAGAATACTTTAAACTAGTTGGAATACCTCCATGAAGTCTCCCTTTAACCCTTTAAGGACCAAACTTCTGGAATAAAAGGGAATCATGACAGGTCACACATGTCATGTGTCCTTAAGGGGTTAATAAAGATGTAAAAACTTAAAAGTTTGCATTGAGATTAATAAGTTAGTACATGGAGGTTACGAATAACAAAGTACGTTTTTTAAATATGTGCTATTTAGAAAAATTGCCAGAAAAGGCACAAGTTAAACAGTGTACTCATTTGAAAGTAGGATCCAAATCTGTGATAGAGGATGTGGGCGAGTGTGTGTTCTCATACAGCGTCATACCTGGTCTTCAACAGGGCAAGGAATTGGCTGTTTTTTTTAGTTTAAAAAAATAAACTCACAATGTGAATGCATCTGGCCTAGAAATCATCCATCATATTCCCTTAGAGAGGGCTTAAAACCAACGCAGAACGAACAAGAAATGTTGATTACATTTTGGCCATAATAGTGGCATAGAATGCAGACATTCTTAATTAAAGGGTGATTACATTGAAGGGGAGAACAGTAAAAATAAATCCTACCATCGCACTTTATTCCAGGTCTGGGTGGCTCCGAGTGGTGAACCAGCTACCATTGGGACTTGAATTGGGTTTTGTTGCTTGTTCATGATGAGGTCTAGTTTCTCTTCCAGTGACTTGCATGTGGCTTCCAGTACCTGTAGTTTGGACTCTATGCTGTCCAGCCGCAGGCATATCGTTTGATTGATTGAAAAAAGAAAAGACTGTGAACAAAAAAAATCACAGTGTTAGTCTAAACGTTCAAAACTCCTACTTTTTTTTTGTAAATATGTTTTTATTTCGGTTTACAGGGTCGAAAGTGAGTCACATTGAGACTCGCAGGTCTCCATATGCATTTAGGGTACAGTAACCAAAGCACAACATGTGCATAGCGTTTTTAGGTCAACCATTCGGGCGCACAGGCCCACATTTGCGGTGGACTCGCAGGTCCCTTACAGCGTGCAGTTCTTGTCCATAAACTGGTTTATCGTTTGTATTAAGTTGATCCGTTTGTTAAGTAACATTAAGCAAACTTCAGTGGGGACTCGCAGGTCCACTCAGGGTAGGACAAAAGCAGCCGTTGGAAAGGAATGACGGTCTGCCAAACCAGCATTGGTGACGCGCAGGTCACAATGTAGCAGGTGTTATAGTCGTGTGTCGGGCCCACGAGTCTCGTTGCAGTAAGGTGGTCGGGCATTACCTCTAGTAAATGCTAAGGTGCCAGGGTGGGTCCGCTGGTCCCTTTGAGCCCAGCGTTAAGGCCCGTGGCCTGATCTGGAGAACGTGCATGTGGGTGTCATATGTTCTGTTGTCCCCTCATGGGGGAGTGAGCGTCTCCACGGAGGCCTTATAGGTCCTCTCTTATGTTGTCGGTGGCGTATGCCTAGTACTTGTCTGTTCGTGTGCAGTGTTTGGGGGTGTCAGGGTAGTGGCATCTGGGGAGGTGAGGGGGTCGGGGTGCGTCCGCGTCTGGGTTACGTCTGTCTAGGTCGTCTCTGTGTTTGTCGGTCTATGCGGCCTCGTCACTGCGTCCTTACGTGTCGTATTGGAGTCTGGTTGTGAATTCTGCCTTGGTAGTAGTCAGTATCCAGTGGGTCCATATTTCCATGTACCTATTTGAGGAGTTGGATGTGGTCATGATGAGTTCCTCTATGGCTCTGAGTTCCTCCATTTGGGAGAACCAGGTTGTCAACGGGGGTGTCGTTTGTTGCTTCCAGAATTGAGGGATCACCTGTTTGGCAACGTTTAAGATTCTAATGGTTAGTGAGTGCTTGTATCGCGTTCTAGGTGACTTTGTATGGTGAAGGAGCATGTGTTCCGGGAGGAAGGGGGTGGCGTGTCTGAGAAGGTTTTGAGAAAGCCGTGTATACCCCACCAGAAGGGCTTTATGGCTTCGCAAGCCCACCAAAGCAAAACTCCTACTTTAATCATTCAACCAGTGTCATGGACACGCCACACGCAATATTCCTTCTCCTCCTTACAGCACCAACCTGCAATAATTGTGTTTTTACGACAAGAACCATTTTACAACACTGCAGCTCTGACCGATTGCCAAGATTATTCACTACAGTGAGTTTAACATTTTAGAATAAAATGGTAGGATTGGAAGAAAACTGAAGTCAGCTACTGTATGTTTCCAGCGAGACTATTATTATTTTTGGCATTTATATAGCGCCAACTTATTCCGCAGCACTTTACAATAATATAAAGTAAGGGTTTTTTCAATAAATAAGACAATTACAAAATGTTACAGGAACAAAAGGTTGGTAACATAAAGACACAAAACCTGAAATTCTCACTTTAGTGAATAACCCTGTTTGTTTTCACAGAACTCCCAGAATGCAACATAAAACATATACTATAAGCACAGGTAGTATTGCAATTATTTACATTGTCATCCCACATTTTGGTAGGTTCATATTGCATCGACCTGCTATTTAGATCACCGCTTTGAATGTCAATAAATAACTCACCATCTAATCCAATTAAAAATAAATTTAAAAAATCAGGACCAGTCACATTTCCATCTGATATATATCACTTTCCAATGACCTGCTGTTTTCAATAAAGCTTTATGTAAATGCAAGGCTTAGATTTTAGAAGTACAAAACCCCAGCCATATTAAATCGCTTCTCCCCTTCATTTAATAAAGTAGTGGTATGAATGAACCAAATCCAGCAAACTAATTCTATGCAATAAATGCCAGATTATTATTTTTTTGCACTTTCTACGTACATTTACACCAATTCCTCTAAAGTTGTAGGAGATGAGGTCACATTGACTTCAATAGGGATTCCTTATGGGAATACGGTCAGGGAGTTTTATGATCAAAGGCTCATGTTTTATAGCGGTAGGAGTGCTGAGTAATCAAACTATAACATACGATTTAAAACAGCTGGCAAATGGCACAAAGCTCTGTGTTTCTCAATGTTTAATGATTAGCGGGGAGAATTTACATAAATACCTTTAGTGGCTAACTGAATTGTGGTTAAGAAGCCTTGACAGAAAGAATAGCTTGCCCAACAAAGCAGAACGTGTTTCTTAAAACGGAGGTTCTATTCGTTGTATAATGTGCAATGCCTTTACTGGCATGATGTACACATTATAACCACATAGATTATAGCACCATCGCCACACTAGATAAGGTCCCTGGTCACCCACTGCCCAGCCCCCAGTGATAGGTTGAAAGCAGTCAGCTGACCCCCTCAGTCAATCACAGCCACCCATTGCTGCTCTAGCTAATGCTTTGTCATTAGTACAAGCGGCACAGAGGGGATGGGCTGCCAGGGACTCTCATTTAACGGGACACTATAGTCACCAGAACACCTACAGCTTATTGAATTTGTTCTGGTGAGTAGAATCATTACCTTCAGGCTTTTTGCTGTAAACACTGTCTTTTCAGAGAAAATGCAGTGTTTACATTACAGCCTAGTGATAACTTCACTTGCCACTCCTCAGATGGCTGTTAGAGATCCTTCCTGGGTCATGGCTGCCTAAAATGCATCCAAACATTCAGTATCTCCTCTCTCTGCACGCAGACACTGAACTTTCCTCATAGAGATTAATTGATTCAATTCATCTCTATGAGGAGATGCTGATTGGCCCAGTGGCGGATCCAGAGCCTGATCTCGGGAGGGGCACTTGTAGATTATTTAAAGAAATAATCCAGACACAATAACTACTACAGCTCAGTGTAGTGGTTATGGTGTCAATAGTGCCGGGACCCCCTCCTAGAGTAAGTAGTCAAACCGTTTAAGAACAGTTTGACAACTTACCTGAGGTCTGCTGGGAAATGGCGCGGTAGTAGGGCATAGGAGCAGTGGTGTGTGTGAGTGGTGCAATGTGTAAGGGGTGCAGTGTGTGTGTGTGTGTGAGGGGGACAGTGTGTGAGCAGTGTGTGTGTGTGTGTGAAGGTTGTAGTGTGTGAGTAGGGGGGGCAGTGTATGTCAGGGATGCAGTGTATGTGTGGGACAGTATGTGTGTGTAACAGTTGCAGTGTGTGTGTGTGAATGTGGGCAATGTGTGTGTATGGGGCGGCAGTGTATGGGGTCAGTGTGTGTGTATGGGGGGCAGTATGTGTGTATGGAGGGGCAGTATGTGTATGGGGGCAGTATGTGTATGGGGGGCAGTATGTGTATGGGGGGCAGTATGTGTATGGGGGCAGTATGTGTATAGGGGCAACATGTGTGTGTATGGGGGGCTGTAATTGTATGGGGGCAGCATGTGTGTATAGGGGGCAACATATGTGTGTATAAGAGCAGCATGTGTATTATATGGGGGCAGCATGTGTGTGTATGGGGGAGCAACATGTGTGTATGGGTGGAGCAGCATAGGGGCAGTATGTGTGTATGGGGGAGCAGCATGGGGGCAGTATGTGTGTATAGGGGCAGTATGTGTGTATGGGGGGAGCAGCATGTGTGTATGGGGGGCAGTATGTGTAGAGGCAGTATGTGTGTGTATAGGGGGGCAGTATGTGTGTATGGGGGGGCAGTATGTGTATAGGGGCAGTATGTGTGTATGGGGGCAGTATGTGTGTATGGGGGCAGCATGTGTGTATGGGGGCAGCAGCTTTTATGTGTGTATGGGGGGCAGCATGTGTGTGTATGGGGGGCAACATGTGTGTGTGTGTATGGGGGGGAGCAGCATGTGTGTATGGGTGAGCAGCATGGGGGGAGCAGTATGTGTGTGTATATGGGGGGCAGCATAGGGGAGCGAGCCATGTGTGTATAGGGGACGACCATGTGTGTGTATGGGGGCAGTATGTGTGTATAGAGGGGGCAGCATGTGTGTATAGGGGCAGTATGTATGGGAGCAGTATGTGTGTGTATAAGGGGGGCAGCATGGGGGAAGTATGTGTGTGTATAGAGGCAGTATGTGTGTATGGGGTAGTATGTAGTATGGGGGGGCAACATGGGGAGGCAATATGTGTGTATGGGGGCAGCATAGAGTAGTATGTGTGTGTGTATGGGGGGCAGCATGGGGGCAGTATGTGTGTATGGGGGGCAGCATGGGGGCAGTATGTGTATGGGGGGGCAGTATGGGGGCTATGTGTGTGTGTGTGTTAAGGGTAGGGGGGGATTTTTTAAATAATATATATCTTTATTTAATTAAAAAAAAATATATATTCTATGTCCCCCCTCCCTTCTTACCTTTATGGAGGAGGAGGGGGGACATATTTTCATCCCTGGTGGTCCCAGTGGTGATTCCCTGGTGGTCCCAGTGGTTACAGTGAACTCTAGCCCGCGCTCCCGGGCTAGAGTTCACTCTCGCGAGATTTGGAGCGTTGCCGTGGTAACCGCGACAACTCTTCAAATCTCGAGAGGAGGACCCGGAGGAGCTGCAGACTGAGCTCCCGGGTCCTCCCTCTCCCTCCCCTGCCGGCTCTCAGCACAGTGCCTGCGGACCGGGGAGGGAGATCTCTGATCTCCCCTCCGGTCCGCAGGCACATTGCAGGGCTGGCACCTGCATGTCCTGGCAGGGGAGGGAGAGGGAGACCGGCGGATTTCTCGGGGGGGGAAATTGCCACGTTGCCCCCCCCCCGGATCCGCCAGTGGATTGGCCAGGGCTGTATTTGAATCATGCTGGTTCTGCCCCTGATCTGCCTCTTTGTCAGTCTCAGCCAATCCTATAGGGAAGCACTGTGATTGGATCAGGCTACTACTTCTGATGATGCCAGCAGCCTGCTTATTTTTCTGAGGCAAACAGCATGCAGATCTACAGCTTCAGTAAGATTCTGCTATATTTATGAAGGCACGAGAGGGACAGGGGGACTAATTGGTAGTTTTAACACTATAGGGTCAGGAATACATGTTTGTGTTCCTGACCCTATAGTGATCCTTTAATGTTAAACCATTCAAAATGTTTTAACTCTAAATGTCAGAAGACATGGAAACTCCAGACACTATAATCACATTAATTACATCAAGCAGTGGCCTACAGTGTTCCTTTAACAGCAGTATTCAAATTTCAGAAATTAGACAGGTGTCAGTCTCTACATGTGGTATATGACCAAGGATACTATAAAATGAAAATATGCATAAAAGTATCAAAATCTGCAAAGAACAAAAACCACATTGGCAATCTAAACTAACAAAATAATACAAGTTCAGATATGCATTAATATAATAACATTGCAGGAAATGTGATAGATTCAACAGAACATAATTGACATGGGGTAGAAGGGCTTAATAAACCTAAAATAAGCATTTATTAAATGAATAAATATGATGCATTTTTAAGTTTACAAGCTCTAGTTGAGTGCAGCTTTTCGAATGCCAAGCGGGACAGACCTTCCCTCTGGCAATCTAAATTTTTAAAATTAGCATCACATCAACACAGAAATAAATAAAGTGTAGGCTTTTCTACATTTAATAGTCAGTAACAGAGGCCTAGAATACATAAATTACAATCAAGGAAGGCATGTGACAGACCTGAAAGTACAGATATTTTTTAACACAGTATCAAGGTATATTACACTTTAAATGACCTCTAACAAAACATCATTCTTGCATGATATTTACAACTGATCTCTTGAAAGCTTTAGAGGTATGAATAAAGTATATTTATATTTCTATGTGACACTACACCTCCTGCAAATCTGGTTTTATATTAATGCACGCTCTATTGATAAACCAGATGTCTAATTTTCAGAAACCGATCCAGCGAGCCGATTAAGCTGCTTCATAATTTACCTTCATTCTTTACGGGGATGATGACAGAAAAATGTAGGTAAAAAGAAAGGTATTAATCCTTAGGTTCGCAGAGAGTGCATTTAGATTAACACTTTTTGGGGAAAGAATATTATGACGAATGACAAGTTTGCCATCTAGTGGTATAAGTAAATGTTGCAGTTGAGATGTTTTGGGTTTTTATCTTGGGCTGTGGAGATATGTTTCACAGGCATTCCATTTGAATCAGACCTCACTCTTTATTCCTAAGAGTTTTAACTGATCTGTTTTGCAATGAGTCTTACACACTGCCAACTAGCAAAATCTTCACTTTTAAAATCCAAGAGTAAGTGTGAAATAAATCATTTTCTTTTAATTTACATTTACTGACAGAATGCATTAAAACATAAAATCACAGACTACACAGTACAGTTCCTAAAACTCCAATCTGTCAAAGTGTAACACCATCACAATGACCCAAGAAATGACAACAAGTGTGTAATCCTTGAACCTTAATGGATGGGTCCTGGCAGTTAATTTCTATCCTCTGTCGTTTCAGCGAAGGGGACATGTCTTCCACAGTCATGACATCATTTTCCAGCACAACTGAATAAAAAAATAAATAAATAAATAAAAAAAAATAAGTCAAATGATTAATAGTTTAATTTTTGTCGGGAGCTTGAATTACAGATAAAAATGCATAAACTGCCAGAGTAGACTGAGAAGATAGCCTTTGCGAAAATGTGTTGTAACTGCAAGTGTAAGTGGCTATACCCCCAGTTACAGTTCAACATTTAATAAATTTGATGTGAAATGCAGACACCTCAAGAGCTTATTGTAGTGATAATACATGCCATCTGCAGGTGCAACCTCCCATAGTTTTGTTTTTAATCAAGCAGGGATCAACTTTTCTAGCAACCTACCTCGTTACCCCTACTTTTACCCTTTGGGTCACTATACTCCACTCCCACTAGCATGTATGCTTACTGAGCAGAGCCCCTAAACCCATCTGTTCCTGTACGTCCAACTTGTATGGTTACAATTACGGGTCTGTTAGTCCACCCATTGTACAGCGCTATGGAATTTTCTGGTGCCAACATAATAACTAGCACCAAAAGCACAGCCTTCTGCTGCTACCAAAATTTTGTTGGCAATGGTAGGCTGCAACCTATCCTTGCAGGACAAACATGTCCGGATTTATACGAAGAACATGAAAATGAAAGTTACTCTGCTATCTCACGGCAGCAGAAATTGTTCAAAGTGCAGGAAAATGGTTTGCCAAAAAGCAGAGGCACTGCACCCAGTGATTTCTTGTATCATAACCACTACGAGTGTCCCTTTAACACATTCCTCTGCTTCTACATCATGCTGCATAACTGCTAGCCACAAGAAGACTAGAAAGTAAACATTGTGTAAAACCTAGAAAGAACACAATCCTCATGATGGGATCTGGTCAAAATCAAATTATTTGTTTGTCCTCTTCCAAAAGCTCATGCACTAGTGTACTTCCACCATCATCCTTAGTACAACGAGTACAATAATTATGTTCTGCTGTTCTGAAGGATTTCTGAGTGGAAAAAAATTTGGTTCCTCTTCCGAAACCCACCCAAAACAAGTCTTTGACTATTAACCATTAGTATTCTACATTAAAAAGTAATGTAATGTTTTACAGGGTGCCAAACATGCTTCAGGACTGCTGTCAAAGAAAGAAAGAAAAAGCTAAATTTTGCCTTTACAGTTTTTACCAACAGTTTGGCTAGTATAATATAATAGTGAGATCTGATGCTGTATAAAGTGGCAACAAATCATGCAGAATCAGTTTAGATTAATATAGATAACTGGAAGAAGGTAATAAGGCTATATAGCATTTGAACTGAGATGGAAGAGGTCAGATGTGTTCAGGACTAATGGAACAACAATAAAATGTAACTCGGCTTGAGAATAAAATGCACTCCTTGGTCAGAGTGATCTGGAGCAATAGAAAACTTTATTGGCATTTATGAACAAGCACAATGAGCAGCATTCCTGGGGGGTACCAAGCCAGAAACATTACACATTTCAGATCTAATGGTCCTTACTACTCATAGGAACTGAATAATAAACCATAATGGATTTTTTTTTTTTTTTTACTTTGGTGAATCTGAAGGCAAAGACCAGGGTAGGGGAACTGCAGTAGTCAAGCTTTGCAAATATGAGAGAGCAGATAAAGAGGTAATAAGCAGACACATAGTTTAGATAATAAAGATAAAAATGTGGAGGAAATGGGAACAAATAATATGGTTCAGACCTACAAAAACACATGTTGGCTATGTTCATGTGTGGTTGTCATGTCAAAAATAAAATGTAAAAACAAATTAACACAGCAATCCTATATTGTAATACCCTTTACTTAACAGAGCAGAACTTGAAAACAGCCTGGCAGAAATAGGAGAGATATGATGGGAAGGAGAAAATGAAGAATGACCATGTCTACATCACAACAGGTTTAAAGGGACACTATAGTCACCAAAACAACTACAGCTAATGTCAGTTATTTGTTTTTTTGTTTATTTTTCCCTTTTAAGGATTTTTATTATAAAACATATTTGTTGGTGATCTTTAAGACCCTTTGTTTGGTGCAAGATAACAATCCCTGCTAGTTGCGGTTTCATCTTACATAAGACGCTAACCTCTCTCACAAAGCTGCTGGAAAGGAGATCAAAGTGGAACAAAGGTTACATTAATAGGATAAGAATCTGAAAACACCAATTACAAGCCCCATGTGGAATATAAAAATAAATAAATAAAACTGTGTTCTCTCTACTAGTGAGAGAGTGATGATAGCATTTTATGGAATCGACCTGTCCCCCTGAATGCGTTGTATCCCCAGTCACAGCTGCAAGAACAGATAATGGGTATTTTAAAATGGGAGTGCAATGTTTGCTTCAGAGAGAATCGGGGCGATAAGACTTCCCTCCACAAATCTTTAAGACATCTTTAAACCCAGCAGTGAAATGAAGCATACATACTTAAAGGCGTGCATAGAATTTACCATTATTGTCTGTAGAAGTGCAGTGCATGCAAAAAGTTATCTGCACAGGATACGGAACAGCTTAATTAACTTACAAATAAATTGCAAATACAATTAAAATATATATTAAAGAAAATATAAGGAAAAAATGGAGCAGCTGTTAATAACCATCAAACAATCTACAGAAACCTTTATTGCCCAATAAGAATAAACTAAAGGAATGTTAGCATTTTACAGAGGGATGGTAATGTAACCCGGTAAAAGGGATTAGCAATAAAATAAATTAGCAAAGTAGGAAGGAGGAAAACAATAGACAATTTGCATTCCAGGCACACGTTTTTAGAATAAAGTTTAATGTCTTTATTACCCACCTGGGTGGTGATCAGAGTGTAAATCATCCACGGCTATTTGTACCACGTCCGCCAGGTCCTGCCCTGACATCATTGATAAAAAGGCGCTGGTATCCAGTTAAAACACCAAACTTTAACACTTGCAGTACTGGTGACTGTCTCTCCTCCTAGCAAAAGACAGATTTTCAAGGTTAGAATACTTTGTAACAATATACTGCCATGTACAGAGATTTATACTAAAGACCGGAAACTTCTGTAGATTTATTTTTTATTTACAAATTGCTATCATATTCCAAAGAACTGTGCAATGCACATGAACCCATTGACTCTCAGACAGTCGCCCTGCGGGCAGCGCTGTATCTATTACTAGGTTAACAAGGCATTTTCTGCACTTGCCAAACATCTGCTCGGACAACTTTAACAAATGCATTGTTAGCCTTGTGTCATGAGAAGCCAAAGGGCTGTCCGACTGGCCACCTTAGGGCCCCCTTTAGGTGGGCGACTGTGCAGAATGGAGGCAGTAGCGGGAAAGCTGTAATCTTCCTGCTCTAACTACAAAAGGCAGGGAGGCTGGGTGGACCTAAATCAAAATAAAAAATTATAATTTGTAAGTGTATGAGAAAATGTGTGTGTGTGCTTGTGAATGTATGTGTGTGTCAAAATGTGTCAAATTAGTGAAGGTGTGTATCTGTCAGGGAGTATGTATAACTGTCAGTGAATGTGTGTGTGTGTGTGTCTGTCAGTGTGTGTTAAAGGAACACTATAGTCACCTAAATTACTTTAGCTAAATAAAGCAGTTTTAGTGTATAGATCAATTCACTGCCATTTAGGAGTTAAATCACTTTGTTTCTGTTTATGCGGCCCTAGCCACACCTCCCCTAGCTATGACTGACAGAGCCTGCATGAAAAAAAAAAAAAACTGGTTTCACTTTCAAACAGATGTAATTTACCTTAAATAATTGTATCTCAATCTCTAAATTGAACTTTAATCACATACAGGAGGCTCTTGCATGGTCTAGCAAGCTATTAAAGGACCACTATAGTGCCAGGAAAACATACTCGTTTTCCTGGCACTATAGTGCCCTGAGGGTGCCCCCACCCTCAGGGTCCCCCTCCCACCCGGCTCTGGAAGGGGGAAAGGGGTAAAAACTTACCTTTTTCCAGCGCTGGGCGGAGAGCTCTCCTCCTTCTCTCCTCTTCCGTTCCGCCCCGTCGGCTGGCTGCGCGCGCATTCAGCCGGTCGCATAGGAAAGCATTCATAATGCTTTCCTATGGACGCTGGCGTGCTCTCACTGTGAAAATCACAGTGAGAAGCACGCAAGCGCCTCTAGTGGCTGTCAATGAGACAGCCACTAGAGGATTAGGGGGAAGGCTTAACCCATTAATAAACATAGCAGTTTCTCTGAAACTGCTATGTTTATAAAATAATGGGTTAACCCTAGAAGGACCTGGCACCCAGACCACTTCAGTAAGCTGAAATGGTCTGGGTGCCTAGAGTGGTCCTTTAACATAGCAGGGGATAAGAAAATCTTAATTAAACAGAACTTGCAATAAAGAAAGCCTAAATAGGGCTCTCTTTACAGGAAGTGTTTATGGAAGGCTGTGCAAGTCACATGCAGGGAGGTGTGACTAGGGTTCATAAACAAAGGGATTTAACTCCTAAATGGCAGAGGATTGAGCAGTGAGGCTGCAGGGGCATGTTCTACACACCAAAACTGCTTCATTAAGCTAAAGTTGTTCAGGTGACTATAGTGTCCCTTTAAAGTGTCAAATTAGTGAGGGGGTGTGTCTGTCAGTAAGTGCAAGTCAGTGTATGTCTATCTGAAAATGTGTGCTTGCCAGGGGTGTGCCAATGACAGTGAGTGTATATGTATCAGTGAGAGCATGTGTCTTTCAGTCAAAGTGTGTTTTGGTCATAAATAGGAAGAGGTGCGGCCTTGACCAGAAGGAGTGGGGCAAATTTAAATTAGGGGTGTGCCTGAATAGTCATGCCTAGTGCAGCAATAATACACCACTGCCTGCGGATGCCACTTGGTGACATGAAATCAGAATCACCATCACTTGATGGGCACAAGTTAATTTACGGTGAGTGTTTCACCGCAAGAGAGCACAGAACATATTTGGGAAACTTATTTTGCTAAAGTGATTCAAATTCAAAACTCAAGTAATACATTTTATTTTTTTATTTTATTTTTTAAAAAGCAGACTTCTACTCTATTTCAAATAAGCAGGAGAAGAAAACAGCATCACATTTTTTTTTTAACATTACAGTCCATGCAGGGATTTTTTCGAGATACAAGCAAAAACACAGACCTTTATAAATGTAGGGGACCACAGGGAGAGAGATAGCTGAAATAGATGCTTGAGTGACATTTGTAAACAACTGGGACTGTACAATCCCCAATGTAAAAACAGAGAAGTATACTGTAATCTTTTTATGCAGCTTTTAGAAAACATTTGTATTTAAAAGAACCAGAATCCATCTCTTCAATAACCTGAAGTGGTCACGGTGCTCGGAGTAAATGCTTTAACATTTGCCAAGAATGCAACGTATGGTACATGACTCCCTTTCCTCTGTGTGAAGTCAGGACGTGGTCAATCCATATAGGAGGTGGTCCCGCCACAAGCAGTATCCATGTAAGCAGTACTTATGGAAGACTGGCGGCCACCTCTGCGTTCACCCAGCTCCTTATTGGTTATACCCATATACGCTATTCCATGTGGGCATAAAACCCAATAAAACTCTAATTCTGTAGTGCAAATGATCCAATGCCTGATTAGACATTGCTTACCAGGTGTCTTGTGAGTTTACTTCCTCTCTTGTAACCAATCAGGGGAGGAAGTATGAAGATCTTCAGTAGTTTGTGAACACCAGTTTCCAAAACACACACACAGATATATAGAATTGTGTGTGAGGCAGATTATGCTGTACACGTGAAAGTGTCAGTGTTTCAATGTTGGTTGAATGCTGTCATTCACTGCCAGCAATAAATAATCTGGGCATGCAGCAGTTATATACAAACATACAAAACTCTGGCTCTCTTTTACAAAGATTTTCTCTACAGAACAATTTCCAGCGTTCCGCTAGGGTGCAGTCAGCATGCACAGCTGTACAGAACACACATCAACGCCAAGAAAGCAGACAAATTAAGGTTAACAGTGATGAACCGTTATGGGACTGAAATGTTTACATGTCACAATGAGTACTTTGTTTATTCAGAAAACCAACATTTTGTATAAAACATTTGTTTTCCCTGCACTGCACATGTGGGTCAGTGCAATGCTTTTATAGCCAAAGTGGTGTGCAATATGTTAAAAACCTGGTTATTAAAAGTAGGCGTAACATTATCTATTGTACACATTTCAATAAAGTATATACAATAAAGTATATAAAATAAAAAGCAGAATCAACGTTGGTCCTACTTTGATGGAAAATATTAAAGGGACACTACAGTGAGCTAAACAATTTTAGCTTAATGAAGCAGTTTTACTGTATAGATCAGGGATGGGAAACCTTTGGCACTCCAGATGTTTTGGACTACATCCCCCATAATGCTCTTACACCCTTAATGCTGGTAAAGCATCATAGGAGGTGTAGTCCAAAACATCTGGAGTCTTGAAGGTTGCCTATGCCTGATATAGATCATGCCTCTAAGGTTCCACTGCTCAATTCACTGCCATTTAGGAGTTAAAACACTTTGTTTCTGTTTATGCAGCCATTGCCACACCTCCTCTGGCTATGATTGACACAGCCTGCATGAAAAAAAAAATGATTTCACTTTCATTCAGATGTAATTTACCTTAAACAATTTTATCTCTTGCTCTCTAATTTGAAGTTTAACCCCCTAAGGACACAACTTCTGGAATAAAAGGGCATCATTACGGAATATTTCCATCATGTGTCCTTAAAGGGTTAATCACATACTAAAGGCTCTTGCAGGGTCTAACAAGCAGGGGATAAGAACATCTAAATGAAACAGAACTTGCAATAAAGGAAGGATAAAACATTAGATGACTCTTTGCAGGAAGTGTTTATGAAGGCTGTGCAAGTCACATGCAGGGAGGTGTCACTAGGGTTCATAAACAAAGTGATTTAACTTATAAATGGCAAAGAATTGAGCAGTGAGACTGCAGGGGCATGTTCTATACACCAAAACTGTTTTATTAAGCTAAAGTTGTTTTGGTGACTATAGTGTCCCTTTAACTGTAAACTACATAAGGAAACCTATAATAAATTGTCAAGGAGGGGTATTCTAGGAACAAAGCTCAGACACCTGCTGGGATCCTTGAAATTTACATGGAGCATCCTGATTGGCATCATAAAGAACAACTTAAAACATTATTCCATAGATTTGAAGTGGTCATGGTGCCTGCAGGC
The DNA here is from genome assembly GCA_933207985.1 of Pelobates cultripes. Taxonomy (NCBI): domain Eukaryota; kingdom Metazoa; phylum Chordata; class Amphibia; order Anura; family Pelobatidae; genus Pelobates; species Pelobates cultripes. The sequence continues at coordinate 11,029,543 of OW240923.1, read as the reverse complement.
TGAATGTGCAGTATTTAACCCCTCTGCTGCCAAGGACTAACTCCAGCTCCATCATAAGAGTGTCATTAGCCGGCCCAAGACTGGATTATGTAAGCTCTGTGCATGTTTGGCTTCTGTTGTCAGAACACAGAGCATGCTGGCAACAGTCAACTATTGGTGGCTCCAATTCCCCAACTGCCAAAATCCTCGCCTCGTCAGGCCCTCCCTGACATCAATCCCCACTAAGCAGTGTTAATAGGAAGGCAGAGGTAGAACTTGACCTATGTGCTTAAACAGACGAATGCAATACTCTGTGACTAGTACTGACCGTACAATCTATAATACAGTATCATATGGATAAAGTGTCCCTGAATTATCAAGGTATAGGATTTGAGCCATTATTTAACGTATAACATTTAAAGAATGCAAACTATATATATATATTATTGTAACATACTAAGTAAATGAAAAGGAATTCTATTTTTTATTTTATTTTTTAAGTTCATACATTTGCTGCAAATCGCTAGAAGTTTGCATTTTCTGCTGCGAATTCTCACCAAAGTGGTTAGAAGTCATGACTGCATCTGTAAAGCTGTAACGGTAAGATATGTACTTGGCTTCACTTCCAGACTTCGGGAAATTAATTTCTACATGTCCAAACGGCTTATCATTGCTACTCTGTCTTTATTGGCTGCAAGAATATTTTGATATACGAGGCACAGTAAGTTAAAAAGTAAAGAACTCGGTCAGACGCGGTCTTTTAAAACAGACCTGCTTGATGGACAAGGGAGCACAACTAAAAATATTGCAACTGAATGAGAATTAAAGAACATTGCTCAAAGAGATCATGAGAATGGTAAATTAATAGAAACCTGTAGAACCTTCCTATGTATTTTATAGAATTCAAACTGTCAAATTATCATTTCCAACTGCACTGAGACAGAATCATAGCCTATATTAGTGATATGAGGGGTATATGGAGCAAGTTGAAGAAATCTATGCCAGCACAGATTATTGGCCCCACCGCTGCAGTGATCACAGACAGGTGGAGGGGAGCAGGGAACAAGGAAAAAAGAGAATGGAGAATGGAGAAGGAAAAGTTGGAGAGAATTAAAAAAAAAAAAACTTACAAAAATTGAATATGCTTGTACTTATAGTACATCACAGAAATAATAGAAAACTTTTAGAACAGTGTCCATCTGGATTCCAAAAAAAAACAACCCAAAAACTGTTTTCCATTAAAAAAATATCTAAGGGACAAGAGCATCTATCATTTCTGATGACTTCATTTAATTTTCTAAATGTGTGGCCAATTTCATGACTTGAACGTGATCAAAGAAGCATATTCTGATAAGTGATTGGATTGGCTACATTGTTACATAAAAGGCACCAATATGTTCAGACACTAACAGGCATGTCAAATGCATTGTGATGGTGCTTGCTTGTGACACAGTTAATGTTATTCATTGAATTTACTTGAAGAACACGGCCATGACGACTTCGTCAAAAGCCTTCTATCTGGTGGACACTTTCCAGACCGCACTCAATAGTGCGAGTTAACTAAAAACAGACGGAGAATGAGATCCCCCCTCCCCTTTTATTCTACATTAGGGATTAATTTACAAAACTGTACTGCTTTAATAAATTTAGCAAGTAATAGATTTTACAAAGAGCCAACATATAAATCATAAGACATCAAAGGCTTGATGGAACATTTGACTACGTTTGGTGCTTGAAAGGGACAAGCTCGCTTTTAAAGATGTGGAACTGACCTTCTAGCATTGATGTGCGAATGCATTAAAAGGGATGATAAACCCTTGCAAAATGTAGTCGGTGAAAATAAAAAGGGCGTATTACAGGGACAGTACTGGATCTAGGCTTGGGTATTAAAAAGGCACTGTCATCCCACGAAAAATGAGTATTTCATAAAGATAAAACCTTTAAGAACTAATCAGATTGACTGTTTTGGAATTTCACGGAAAATACCACCCAGTCGAAAGATACACTGAGACAAAAGCAGAGACGGTTGACACTAGACACTGTGCCAAGCTACCGCAGCCTAGAGTGTCAATCCCCCAGTCGTCACCAGGGCAGAGAATTGGCTCTCACAGGACCCTCCATAGACCTTAAATGCTCTACTCTCTGGCATAAGGGAGAGTGCAGCAGTGACTAGGGCTCCTGGTGCTTGAAGAACACCAGCGGGAAGAAGATTGTGGAGCACGCAAGGGAAAGGTCTGGTAAGTTAAAATCACTTTAGCATCCCCCTTAAGTAAAAAGTGCTCTACATGGACCGAAATATTTGCTCTATGAGTAAAAGCTTCCAAACCTAGAACGGATTTTAATAGAGAATAATGGACTGTGGTCTATGTTATTGTATAAATGTTAATCGTCTCTTTAATTGTACTAATCCAATGATTTACAAATATTATTCAATCTATATAGGTTTAAAAAATAAATACTCAAACAGTATAGTTTGGACAAAAATCCTATAAATGAAAAGAATGCAATCCTTTTTGCAATACTGTGCGTCAGTAAGCATATTTACTAACAGTCAATGCACATTTTTCAAACAAAAACAAAAAAACATTTTAGAAATTATATTTTAAGTTTATTTCACCTTATTGAGCGCAATGAGTTAGGTTTCTGTTCAGTGATTATAAGTGCTGGGGCTATAAGCAATGGAGGCTACAAATAGATAGGGGGATCCCGTTGAACATTTTACAAATATAAGCTCAGCATACTATGCCACATGTTATAAAATAACACGGCACACAGGCGCATTGAAGTCACATTCTAATGGGTTAGTTCAGGGCTGGTGAAGAATACAAAGTCAACAGAAGAACGCAGTTATATTTTAGGTATGGCAGCCAGGGCAGATTGTGACAGATATCAAACTCTGGACATGCAGGAAAGAGCAGAAATACATTCTAACATAATTTAATTTATAAAAGTTTGATTAAAATATACCCATCATGTAAGAGTGGGCCGAGTGTGATGCAGCAAGCCGTAAGGAGATTTCTGAGCTGAAGTTGCTTATGGTTTGTTTTTAATGAACTGGGTATTTCTTGGTCAAACCGGTGTCAAAAGTGGCTTCATACAGCTGTCAACAGTAATTCTATGTTACTTTACATTGTATTAAATATATACAGTATATGGTATTTTAAATACTAATGAGGGCTTTTGAATAGGCACTGTAGCACACCACACACATTACATACAACCAGAACACACCACACACATTACATACGCGGACACACACACACACTCTACACTCAGTGTAATTCACAAAACTTGCAAAATAAATCCAAATAGCAAAATTAACCATATTCTAACTATAACAAAGTTAAGAGAAAATTTCCATATCATCTATTTTTCCATTCGGATTAAATTTATGAAAATTTGTTTAGCAAATAGCACAGTCATTGTCTACAGCTCTAGGCAAGGGCCCCAATCTTTGTGTCAGGCCAAGTAGATTGTTTTCCGAGGAACAAGTAGATTGGGCTACCATTTCTGTGTCTTGGACAAGTACATTTTTATTATTTATTGTTTTAAATATCACACCCTGTGCTGGCAATAAAGGTTGGCATTCTCACAGACCACCTTTAATGGTGCACTGCCTAATTAGTATTAGTATTTTTCTTTCTGCATCTTTAAAATGAATTTTTGTGCTTGGCAGTTCAAAGACTGCTCATCCAAACCACAATAATTATCAATGACCAGGCTTTAATGGAGTGTTACAGGAATCCTTCCCATTTCACAGCCTAAAAATGGCCCTGGAAAGCAGAGAGAAAATAAACTGAAGAACAGAGAGATCCAGTTTATCACCGTGGGTTCAAACATCAACATCACGTAACACTATATGTTTTCATTTTTAAGTTGTAAAGACATACACTGTGATTTGACTTCCATAACCAGGAACTAAAACCATCCCTACCAGAACAGCCAGGGATGCATCAAGGTTGGTGACCTTACAGAATTTGTTACAACTAATATTTAAGGAATATTTCTAACACTTTAGTGTCCCTGTCCTTATCAAGAGGGGATTGTGTCATTATTTGCCGTATTGTAGTGCAATCCATCAGGTAGTATGGGGTAGATTTAACATGTTACAGCTTGCTGATTGTGAAAAAGTCAATTAGACCCTTTACAAGAGCCTAATGCATTCTTGTTACAGCTTCGACCCAACATGGATGAAAAGCCATTAAGCAACATTTATTTACAGATCTTGATGGTAAGGGGAGAAAACCAATATCAATGTAACAAATGAGCCAGATTTAAGCCTGTTACACGGATCATTATAGTCAAAGAAGTGAAACAGCGTGAATTCATTTACACAGAACTTTAGGAAACAAAATGATAAATGACCAGAGATTAGCTGACTGGATAGGATTGTACGAATTACACTTTACAAAGGACACAATTAAATAGATACCGGAGCACCAAAGGGTGCCACAAGGCATTTCATATACCGGGGGGAGGGAGGAGATGAATGTAAAATATATTGCTCCCTTAGCAGGGCCGGACTGGCCCACCGTGATACCGGGAAATTTCCCGGTGGGCCGCGGCACCTGGGGGACTGCATGTAGAGAGGGAGCCCTGCTCCCTATATTTTAATAATATTGCGGCCGCCAGCCACATGTCAGTGCCGCCAGGTGGCCGGTCCGGCGGCATACTCGGAGATGATTACTCACCTTTCGGCCGGTGGCCCCATCTCCTGTGCTGACAGCTGTACTGCTGTCAGTATCAGTGAGTGTGCCGGGCGGCCGCCTAAGCAATCCGGCGGCACCCTCACTGATACTGACAGCCATGCAGCTGTCAGCACAGGAGGACTGAGGGGGGGCAGAGCTAACTATCATGCTCCCTTAATTCCCAGCTCAGCCACATCATAGAGTAATCACTACTCTATAAAGTGGCTGTGCTGGGAATTATGGGAACCACGAGGGAGCATGGTAGTTAGCTCTGCCCACTCCCTCAGTCCTCCTGTAACAAGGTCAGCAGGCACACAGAAAAAGGGTGGGTGGGGGGACAAATAGAGGGGTAATAGAAACACAGGGGAAGGGGGGACACAGAGACTGAGGGGTAATCGAGAGACACCAGGTTGGGGGACGACGACGACAAAGAGACAGAGGGGTAATAGAGAGACATAGGGCAAGGGGGGACACATAGACAGATGGTGTAATAGAGAGACAGGGTATGGGGGGACAAAGAGGGGTAATAGAGAGACACCAGGGAAGGGGGGGACAAAGAGACAGAGGTTTTAATAGAGAGACATAGGCGTTGGAGGGACAAATAGAGGGGTAATAGAGAGACACAGGAGAAGGGGGGACACAGAGACAGATGGAGTAATAGAGAGACACCAGGGCAGGGGGGACAAAGAGACAGAGGGGTAATAGAGAGACACAGGGGATGGGGGTACAAAGAGACAGAGGGGTAATAGTGAGACACAGGGAGGAGATGGGGAAGAGAGACACAGGCAGGAGATGGGGAAGAGAGACACAGGGAGGAAAGGGGAGAAGGAGACACACAGAAGGTTTGTTGGGGGGACAAAGAGACATACAGTAGGGAAGATTTGTGGGAGGCAACGCTGGGCTGGGGAAAAAGAGACAGAGAGTGGATGGGAGAAGAGAAAGAGGCACACAGAGTCTGGAGTTAGAAAGAGACACACAGATGAGATTTGGAAGGGGAGAAAGAGACAAAGTGGCTGTGGCTAAGAACAACACAAAAGGGGCTGGGGAAAGAAATACAGAAGCTGGAGAAGGGTAAAAAGAAACACACAGGGGCTGGGATGAAGTAAAAGATGCACAAGGGTCGCTGTAAGAGAAAAAAAGGAGACAATTGGAGACAAGATACATTAAACGAGGTAAATGTAATAAACATAAATTGATATGATCCTGACAGTAATACACACATATATATGGATGTATATTGATGTGTGTATTAGTAACATAATTATGACTATAACATTTACACATATAGTAATATACATTTATTTATGCATAATACACACATAAATGTCATTATATATATATATATATAATGAGCACGTATTGGCCCTGTCTTGTTGCTAGTTGCATACTCATGCACAATAACGTATTCAAAGTGAAGAGCGCACCCATAGGACTTCAAAATAAACAAGATCACTTCATTTTTTTTTAGTTGTGAAACTGCAGAAATTCAGCATTTCAGTCCCATTACTAAAATATCCTTAATAGGCCAAAGTAGTTGTACTGAAACATTGATTACATGCAAATGTACGTCTACTTAAAATAAAGGCGCTCTTTTGTTTATTTTGAAGCCCTATATGCGTTCTTTCGTTGGAGTAAGAGTTTTCCATTTCAAGTTATTTTTTCACCCTTTATATCAGCACACTATGCTGGCGCGACACATTATTGGGCTGGTATAGAATTTTTTTCCAGGGCTGCTTTTAGTTCCCAGTCTGGCCCTGTCCCTTAGCTCCATCCTTTGGCACCCACAACCCACAAAAACAACACAAGCTGGGGATTGGAGTAAAAAGTGTGTGGGGGAGAGCATTAACTGGTATCTTTCTTTGATGGGGGAGTATTAATTTTTAAGCATTGTCTGCAATAAAGCAGAACTAAACGGGTGCCAAACACACACTATCAGAGCAAGACAAATAGCACAATATTAGATGTAGCAGACTCACCTCAGCATATCCTTAAAAGAAATGGACACCCAAAGCACCATAAACCGTCCCCTCCACCTCTGCAAAGTTGGACAGACTTACGCAGAAATTTACGTTTGCATGAAGCTTAGTGGTTGTTATGCATGGGGTACCCCTTCAACACTGGCATAGATAGTTAGAAAATGTATTCACAAGTGCATGTTACAAGTTCTTATTAAAAGACAAAACAAAAAAAAAGTAAACATTGACACCACCCCCTTGCTAAAGTGTTACAATAAAAGAAAACAGAAACTGAGAAAACATTCAATGAAACATTTTTTGTTAAGTTTAAATGGATGCTCCAAGGAACAAAACAACTAACTTAATGAAGTGGTTTTGGTGTTTAGATCATGCTCCTGCAGTTAAATCACTTTGTCTATGCAGCGTTAGCCACCTGTCCCCTGGTGTAAACTCCCTTCCCACACACTTCTTAAAGTATTTTAGGCAGAGAATTCAGCAGTGACATTCCAGGGGGTTTATACACCAAAGCCACTCCATTACCGTTGTTTTGGTGCTTCAAGGATCTCTTTAAATCCTTTTTCTCTGTTATTGAACGGATTTACAAATAAAAACTATTTTGCCTTAGTAAGATTCCTCCGAAGGGAAAACACAGATTATCTGGGGAAGCATATCTGAATTCTGTACGGACTCTCTTCACCTAGCTATCTAAATGTTTACACTTGAAAAAAGGCTTTTAAAAAGTAATCCTAAATGTCGAATTCTTCCCACTAAGAAGCGTGCAAATGATTTCTAGAACCATGGAGGTTTTAAGAAGCAAAACGGCTTCTTCTCTATGTGAAAAGGCAAACTTTCTGAGAGAGTACAGTGGTAAAGAGCCAAATGGAAAACAAGAGATTACACAATAATTAACCAGGGGAAAAAAATTACATTTCCTATTTTGCCAAAATATTTAACTTGGCAACTGTAAGTGTAATTATTAAATTTAATTTAGGGATTAAAGCAGCATTCCATTTACAATAGGAAAGCTGTACTGAACATGTGCTTTAGACGAATAATTTGCTTTCAGTAGAATGAAGGTATCCAGAGTAACTGGAAAGGAGAAAATGTTTTCCTGGACTCACAGAGTGCTCCTATCAGATAGACCCCAGGGATGGTAATTTTGGAGGGCAGTTCGATCCCAACACCAAAATATTGTTCTGTATAATTATTATCAGAGCTTCCAAGCACTGTTTAAAAATATACGAATGCCGCCAAAATGGATAGATTTCCAAAAACAACATCATCTTATTAAAGGTACATTATGCTGACAAAGTAATAAAAATCTACCAAGTTTCTTCACATTAATCGGGGATGTATGTACAGCTGGTCATCACACGCTAGACATGTATTTACGCCAAAAGATGGAATAAAAATACTTAGAATTTTATCACACAGAAATCTGGGCTTATGGAGAAGAAACCAAGACAATTTTGTTTTTTAATGGCACAAATAAAGGAAAATATAATTAATTGGAGATGATATGAATAGGAATTAATGGTGCAAAAGAGATGGGGCTATTTCAGGGGTGTAATTTTTAATGCAAAAAGATGGCCAAAGAGTGAAATACAGTACTAGGATAAGGATCTGAGAAGCAACTTCAGGAGGGCTTCAGAAGAGACTGTTACTGGGGCTTGTTGAACGGCTACAGAAGGCATTTTATACTGAGTGCAAAAAAAAATTGGAAGAGGGGGGCAGCCTTGTCTAGTCTGAAGTAAAAGATGAAGTTCCACAGACAACAGCAAAGCCAATATTTAGTCTGAATTCTCTAGAGAACCATTTATCACATGCATGATAACAGATTTGAAATATGTTCTATGTACCCAACTGTAAATTAATCTACGAGTTTACAACTAAATCAGTTTAGAGTAAGATTTCCATTGATGTGTGGGGAAACTCAGAAACTGCAGCAGAATGAAAGGGGTGTGAAATGTCTGACACAAAATTATCAAGGTAAGGAAATAGACCTTAAAAGACCATCACAGGTATGGCGCTACCAGATTTCCACCTCTATTACGTCGCCTGTCACCTCCTGCGAATAGCGGAATGGTCGAAAGACAACGTGCATAAACTGTGGAAGTCGGTGGAAGAGGCAGAACTAGGGATCCCCATAGCGCTCGCCCCATGGTTACCACCAAGGAAGCGAGGAAACATACCCATATACGTGAAATCCACCCTACAGGTGTGGCACAGGATGGCAGCCCGAGGCAGCCTCGCCCCATACCCATCACCGCTGACCCCCCTGACACATAATACGGAGTTTCCACCAGGACTCGACTCCCTGGCCTTCAGAGACCTCATCCCAGACCCCCTACCCAGATTACATCACATATACACTCAGACAGGCCCGAGGACCCTTACAGAAATTATAGGCGAAAACACTACCACCTTTGCACAGAAATACAAATACGCCCAGCTGAAGAGCTACCTTAAGACCCTCCCCCAGGGGCAAGCACTGGGGCGCGCCCCCACGTGGTTCGAACAACTGTGTCTCGACCCAGAACCCCTCCCCCACGGTGTATCCACCTTATACAACTCACTACAGATACAAATCCCAACGGAATTGCCCGGGTTCAAAGGAAAATGGGAAACGGCACTGAACCGCAGCTTTAGCGAAGGGGAATGGGAAAAGATGTGCTCGTTAACACACCACTGCGCAGCGTTCAGCAAACACCAAGAAACAGCATATAAACTACTAACGCTTTGGTACCGCACCCCAGCTGCCCTACACAAAATATACCCAGACCAATCAGCACAATGTTGGAGATGCGGGGTGGGACTCGGGACGTTCTTACACATTTGGTGGGAGTGCGCAGAGATACAACCGTTTTGGCAGGGGATACATACAATGCTAAAGATATTCACGGACCAGCCACCCCCCTTTGACCCCGCTGCAATGCTCCTCCATCACACTACCATACCAAGTAATAGATACAAACGATCAATCACTATTAGGATACTTAATGTAGCAAAGCAGCTCATCCCACAACACTGGAAACGCAAGGACGCACCTACACCGGACAAGTGGCTCACACAAATGGAGGCCCTAAGGGAGACGGAAGACATACACATGAAATCTACGGACAGAACACAAAAATACCTTGACACATGGACACACTGGATCCTGACAACGGCGGGAGCCGGGTTCACAGACAAAATCAATGACTGGGGCAGACAATATCACCGTCCAACAGCGGGCCCAAACAAAGGACGAGAAGCAGCCCTAGCACCAGACACCACAATAGACATCTCCTCACAGCGACAGACGCCACCACTCAACTAGACCCTGAGACCGCACATGACGATCCAGATAATTGTGACTGGTACTGTACACCCCAAACCTCTTCCCCCCCCAGCCCCCCCCACTTTCTTTCCTCCCTCCTCTTCCCTACACCCCGGCCACATCACAACAAAACTATTATAGGACCAATATAAAAGGAGTTTTGGGACCGGCGAGTCCAAAGAGTAAATGCCTATGCAACAGGCGACTACATAAAAAGTGGGAGAGTGGTACAAGCACATATACAGGACAGAGGGACTGGTAAGCCCACCATATAATACATAATAACTAATGGCACCAGGCCGAGACCGGCAAAAGGCAACGAAACACAAGCAGTGACCATCACCTCCTGCCACGAATCCTACCCTTAGGTGGAACAGGACCTGCGTGTCCACACTGTCACCCTATAGAGCATGTGAAAGTACCACCCACTGTTTCTACTTCATAGGACCTGCGAGTCCACCACGATAATGTTACTTGTGTCTTAAAAGGTGACCTGCGTGTCACCACTGCCTGTTTACTTGAACGCATTTTCTTTCCCCTCCCCCTCCCTTTCTCTGTTCTCCTTTTATGTTCCAAGGCGATAAGCACTAAGTACAATTAATGGGACCTGCGTCCCCCTACAAATGCCTTCCTATGATACGATACCCAACCGTCACCACCCTTTTTCTTTTCTTTATGATGCGCTTATCTGAAACACATCTGCGCATTCTCCATGATTGTTATTTGCACATGTTGTGCACTTGTTCATATGCCAATAGATACCTGCGAGTATCAATGTTCCCTATTTCCTTTATTTGCAAAACAAATAAAAATCATATTTACAAAAAAAAAAGACCATCACAGCATTATTATAAATATATAAAAAATAAAGGGAACGCTTAAACAACACAATGCAACTCCAAGTCAATCACACTTCTGGGAAATCAAACTGTCCACTTAGGAAGCAACACTGAGTGACAATCAATTTTGCATGCTGTTGTGCAAATGGGATAGACAAACAGGTGGAAATAGGCAATTAGCAAGACACCCACCAATAAAGGAGCGGTTCTGCAGGTGGTGACCACAGACCACTTCTCCATTCCTATGCTTCCTGGCTAATGTTTTGGTCACTTTTGAATGCTTGCGGTGCTTTCACTCTAGTGGTAGCATGAGACCTGGCTCAGGTAGTGCAGCTCATCCAGGATGGCACATCAATGCGAGTTGTAGCAAGAAGGTTTGCTGTGTCTGTCAGCGTAGTGTCCAGAGCATGGAGGCACTACTAGGAGACAGGCCAGTACATCAGGAGACGTGGAGGAGGCTGTAGGAGGGCAACAACCCAGCAGCAGGATCGCTACCTCCGCCTTTGTGCAAGGAGGAACAGGAGGAGCACTGCCAGAGCCCTGCAAAATGACCTCCAGCAGGCCACAAATGTGCATGTGTCTGCTCAAAAGGTCAGAAACAGACTCCATGAGGGTGGTATGAGGGCCCGATGTCCACAGGTGGGGGTTGTGCTTACAGCCCAACACCGTGCAGGACGTTTAGCATTTGCCAGAGAACACCAAGACTGGCAAATTCGCCATTGGCGCCCTGTGCTCTTCACAGATGAAAGCAGGTTCACACTGAGCACATGTGACAGACGTGACAGAGTCTGGAAACGCCGTAGAGAACGTTCTGCTGTCTGCAACATCCTCCAGCATGACCGGTTTGGCAGTGGGTCAGTAATGGTGTGGGGTGGCATTTCTTTGGGGGGCCGCACAGCCCTCCATGTGCTCGCCAGAGGTAGCCTGACTGCCATTATGTACCATGTGAGACCATATGCTGGTGCGGTTGGCCCTGGGTTCCTCCTAATGCAAGACAATGCTAGACCTCATGTGGCTGGAGTGTGTCAGCATTTCCTGCAAGACGAAGGCATTGATGCTATGGACTGGCCCACCTGTTCCCCAGACCTGAATCCAATTGAGCACATCTGGGACATCATGTCTCGCTCCATCCACCAACGTCACGTTGCACCACAGACTGTCCAGGAGTTGGCAGATGCTTTAGTCCAGGTCTGGGAGGAGATCCCTCAGGAGACCATCCGCCACCTCATCAGGAGCATGCACAGGCGTTGTAGGGAGGTCACACAGGCACGTGGACACTACTGAGCCTCATTTTGACTTGTTTTAAGGACATTACATCAAAGCTGGATCAGCCTGTAGTGTGTTTTTCCACTTTAATTTTAAGTGCAACTCCAAATCCAGACCTCCATGGGTTGAAAAATTTGATTTCCATTTTTTAATTTTTGTGTGTTTTTGTTGTCAGCACATTCAACTATGTAAAGAACAAAGTATTTCAGAAGAATATTTCATTCATTCAGATCTAGGATGTGTTATTTTTGTGTTCCCTTTATTTTTTTGAGCAGTGTATATATATATATATATATATATATATATATAAAAATATTATATTATATAGATTGGTTAACCAAATTAAAGAGTTTTACTCTTATTTCCTCTGACGTGCTGGTCTCGCCACAGTCATATTGCCTCTGTTGGCAGAGATCATTAGTATTGGAAAGCATTGTGAGGCTAGTCCGCATTAACTCACTGCATCTCTTTGGTGAGCATTTGGCATCCCCATGCACAGTATTGACATACTGAATGCTGGTCCTTGCAAGTCCTCAACCAGGAAGTCAAACTAGTGGCTGTCCAAGTGACAGCAACAAGATATGGTATTTGGCTGCAGTGTTTACAATGCTTTTTCTCAAAAACTGAAGCGTTCACGCTGCTCTGTGTGCTGGGACAGGCTGTATGCCCCGAGAAGCACTACATTAAGCTGTAGTAGTTCTGTAGTCTACAGTGTCCCTTCAAATTAAATGAACAAGGCTGTTAAACCCCTTCCCAAACGTGGACGTACTAGGTACGTCCGACAAAAATTCCTAATTACTTACCCGATTGTTGCCATTCCTCTCATTCTGGGGGGACTGTCTGACAGCCCCCTCAGCAAATTAGGCCCCCGTGGACCATGTGATCACTCTAACAGAGCGGTCACATGGCCACCATAGGCGTCCAGGTATCTGCCTGCAGGCAGTCTCCCTGCATCTGTTAAATAAAGTTAATCTAATTGAAAAAAAATATGATATATATATATATATATATATATATATAAAAACTAGAGAAAATTCCTTGCACTCACGTGATATATAATAAAGCCAGGTGCATAAGCCTACTGGCAAATAGAAATATAAAGAAAAATAGCAAAGGCTGCACTCTTCGGTCTTCTTAAAAATTGCAGAAATGCTTTATTCGATATGCATTAAAAAATAATGATCGACGTTTCAGCCCCAATCTGGGCTTTTATCAGGATCAGGATCTTTTTTTTTCCTGATCCTGATAAAAGCCCAGATTGGGGCTGAAACGTCGATCATTATTTTTTAATGCATATCGAATAAAGCATTTCTGCAATTTTTAAGACCAAAGAGTGCAGCCTTTGCTATTTTTTCTTTATATATATATATATATACACACACACACACATACACTTCTAATTAAATTACACATGTATATTATATAATAACTATACATAATATGTATATATAGTAAAAAAATATATATACATAAAATATATATATATATCATTTTAATCTAACTGTATTGAGACATTAATATATATTTATATCAAAATACACTTAGAATGAATATATATATATATATATATCTATGTATATATATAAATAAATAAAAATAATATGAAATATACATATGTCCATATACATAATTACATAAATATACATGTAGACTTCAAATATATAAATATGGGGGGGCGGGGCCTGGCAGCCAAGATGGCCAGACGTGCTTTATGACTGCTCCTGAACACACAAGCCTACAACAAACTTTCCAGGCTATAATCGCAGAGTATCCAGCTTTCAGAGACTGGTATATCAACACAGTACCGAGTGGGCAAATGTGAGTGTGCTCTGTCCGCCCTCCACACAGAATCAACGGTCTGACAATGCGGCCTAGCTTGAACAGCGGCATGGCATTTGGGGGAGGTGGCCAAACTCCCGGCTCCGAGCGTGCTGTACACATGGAATCTCCTGCCATCCGAAACCCCCCCTCCCCCTCTGTATTGGTGGGTGTTATCCCGGTCCCCACTGGGGCAACTCACCTCACTGCAGAACCGGAGTCTCCTGCCAAATCGCAGTCAACATGGCGGGCCAAAGATGGCCGCCATGCAACAATCTCTACAGTCTCAGGAAACCTGCAAATGGAGAGAACGCTTCAAAGTTCAGTTTGACCTGATCTGCCGTTCTGGAAATGCTTAGCTCACCAATCTCAGTCCTGCAAGCCAACTTCTATGCTAACAGATGGGGAAGCTGCATGGGAACACCAGCCATGGTCTGAGCTGGGGGCATACCTATCAGCCGCCCAAGTACCTGCAGAGCCCTCTGTGACCCAAAAAGCCCTGGGGTCCACGACCCTACCAAATGGAGAAGAGGGGTTCTTGGTCATGCAGCTGCAGTCCCCTATAAAGGTCTGGACTCCAGGGGGCAAAGTATCCCGGCACAGAATGCCTGCCATATATCGACCACACACAGGCCAATGAGTCCTGCGGGACTGATAATCTTACAACAGGGGGAAGACCTACATCTGGATCCTTCTTCGTGGCATAGGATAAGCTACAGTCTAACTGATGGCAGACATCCCGCTTAGATCTATCATACTAAGTTTAAAGGACCACTCTAGGCACCCAGACCACTTCAGCTTAATGAAGTGGTCTGGGTGCCAGGTCCAGCTAGGCTTAACCCATTCTTTTATAAACATAGCAGTTTCAGAGAAACTGCTATGTTTATCAATGGGTTAAGCCTTCCCCCAATTCCTCTAGCGGCTGTCTCATTGACAGCCGCTAGAGGCACTTGCGTGCTTCTCACTGAAAATCACAGTGAGAGCACGCAAGCGTCCATAGGAAAGCATTGATAATGCTTTCCTATGTGACCAGCTGAATGTGCGCGCAGCTCTTGCCGCGCGTGCGCATTCAGCCGCATGGGAGGAGAAGAGGAGGATCGGAGGAGGAGAGCTCCGCGCCCAGCGCTGGAAAAAGGTAAGTTTTTACCCCTTTCCCCCTTCCAGAGCCGGGCGGGAGGGGGACCTGGAAGGTGGGGGCATCCTCAGGGCACTATAGTGCCAGGAAAACGAGTATGTTTTCCTGGCACTATAGTGGTCCTTTAATATAGGGAATACAGTCTCTCTACTCACTTTTCCTTTACGATTGGTACCCAGTGGCACTAAAACAGCTCTATTTGTTCAGCATGTCTAGCCTACTTTTTTTTTCTTAGGCATTGTTGTAACGTTCAAAGTCTAGCCAGTCATGCCTGTCTTACGACAGTATGTCCCTAATTTTATGGTTTCTTAAGCCTTAAGCTTTTATCTTTGATTTATCCCTTTAATTTGCATTGTTTAAGAAGCAGTAATGTAAAAATGTCATAGGATCCAACAGAAAATTCTGCTCAAATCATTATAGCTATGCTAGCACTATTCTCCTCTTACCTGCTTGTTAATGCAATTCAGCTAGATCACTACATGCATTTTTAGCCTGTTACAAAGCCTGTATTACTTTATGAGATGCCTTTATCACCCAGAAATGTATATCACACTACTGTAATCAAGCTGTCAAAATCTGATTATACTGTGAATTGTCTGTTTAATGCTATTATCTCAATAAAACAAAGAATGACAACAACAAAAAACTATAAATATGTATATATATTTAAATTCTACGTGCATATTTATGTATTCATTTTACATAATTAAGTAATTTTATTGATTGCAATTTAAGGGACCTGCCTGCCAACCCAGGTCAAAAGTCCAGAGAATTTAATTTTCTAGCACTATATTTATCCCTGTAACTTTCCAAGACACCCTAAAACCTGTACATGGGGGGTACTGTTTTACTCGGGAGACTTTGCTGAACACAAATATTAGTGTTTCAAACCAGTAAAACATATCACAGCGATGATATTGTTCGTGAAAGTTTAGTTTTTTTGAATTTTTCACACACAAATGGCACTTTCACGGATGATATTGTTGTGATACGTTTTACTGTTTTGAAACACTAATATTTGTGTTCAGCAAAGACTCCTGCGTATAACAGTACCCCCCATGTACAGGTTTTATAGTGTTTTTGAAAGTTACAGGGTCAAATATAAGGCTTGATTTTCCATTTTTTCACATTGAAATTTGCCAGATTGGTTATGTTGCCTTTGAGAGCGTATGGTAGCCCAGGACTGAGAATTATCCCCATGATGGCATACCATTTGTAAAAGAAGACAACCCAAGGTATTGCAAATGGGGTATGTTCAGTCTTTTTTAGTAGCCACTTAGTCACAAACACTGGCCAAAGTTAGCATTTATATTTGTTTGTGTGTTAAACATGCAAAAAACAATTATGAATGCTAACTTTGGCTAGTGTTTGTGACTAAGTGGCTACTAAAAAAGACTGGACATACCCCATATTGAATACCCTGGGTTGTCTACTTTAAAGGATCACTATAGTGTCAGGAAAACAAACTCGTTATCCTGACACTATAGCATCCTTAGGACCCCCCCCACCATCAGGGTCCCCCACCCTTGGCGCTGAATGGGGTTAAAACCCCTTCAGCCACTTACCTTTATCCAGCGCAGAGGGACCTCTCCTCCGCCGCCAACGTCAGCTCCCGAGTGGAGTCTCAATGGTTTCCTATGGACATTCTGAACGCTGTCAGGAAGACAGCCACTAAAGGTTGGATTAACCCTGTAATGTAAACATAGCAGTTTCTCTGAAACTGCTATGTTTACATCTGAAGGGTTAAAACCTGAGGGACCTGGCACCCAGACCACTTTATTGATCTGAAGTGGTCTGGGTGACTATAGCGTCCCTTTAAAAAATATATGTACATGTGCGGGTGAGGTGTGATTTAGAGATATATGACAGATAACAGTGTTACAATGTCACTATTGATACATTTTAAATATATATATTTTGAAACAGCAGTATCCTACTTGTACATATAGCTCTATAACTTGCAAAAAAAAAGCGAAGAACATGTTAACATTGGGTATTTCTAAACTCAGGACAATTTAGAAACTATTTAGCATTGGTGTTTTTTGGCGGTTGTAGATGCGTAGAAAAGATGGGGGCGGGGCCTGACCGCTGAGCTAGATGGACGTGGGGCACCTCAGCTCCACGATGCAACATCAATAATCAGCCCAAAAATGCCTAAAATTGCCTTGTCTCCCCTGGAAAAACATCCAGCAGCTGCAAGAAGGCACAGGGGACCCGAACAATACTCGGCGCAGCAGTCGGCCCCCGTCCTACCAGCAAGGTTTGCTGGGCAGATGGGATTGCGGCCTGTAGCGGGGCTCTGGCTGGAGAAACGGCCGATCTCCAGTACTTAGTCCGGAGGTTCCTCCCACACATCCGGGGGGGTTATCCCGGACCCCACCGGGGAAGCAGAGAGCATCTAAAACATCCAAGCCGTGAATGGATCAAACAGAGACCGCATGGCAAAAATCAAGATGGCCGCCGTGCCCATTACAAGCAGAAGAACAGAAGCGGCAGCATTAGAGAAAGGGCCGGGCACTGTCCACAAACCGAAGCAGACCAGACTACCAAGCACTGACAGCGGTCCGCAAACACCGGCACACTCTCTCCGCCCATTAGCCAACTTTAAAGAGCGCACCTCCATCATGTGGGCTCGGTTCATCTTTACACTGCCTGAGGCAACATCTTTCACCGCTTCCAGCAGAGCTGTGGGGACTTAAATGGGACGCCAACCCTGCTCAAACATAGAGGAGAAACGGGCACAAGAACAGGCTTCATTTTATACCAGAGGCTGATGCCAGCAGACACAAGAGATCTATCGCACTCCTGGCCAACAAGTACCCAAGCTACCAAGCGATCAAAGTGAAACATAACGGGCAGGACACCAGTCGAACTAGGACAGCTGCAGGAACAACTAAGTGGTTACTAATCCTATATAATTAAAGTTCTAGCAAATACTTACCCTTGATGTCAGTTTATAAGCCAGTTGTCTATGATTTATGTTGCCAGCTTACTGACATAATCAACGTTTAACCAAGAGTCCAGCATGAATAATATACAAAAATTGTGCAGTCTGAATCAATGTCTATTAACCTAGAATCGCAAGTATCTGCTGTTGTGGCAATGCCGGCGTGTATGTATTCTCTATGCACACCAAAATAAAGAATTAAAAAAAAAAAAAAAAGTTCAAAGTTAGAAAAGATGTATTTTTAAAAAACTTTTCATCATATTTTATATTTTTTATAGTAAATTATATGATATGATGAAAATAATGGTATATTTAGAAAGACCATTTAATGGTGAGAAAAACAGTATATAATATGTGTGGGTACATTAAATGAGTAAGAGGAAAATTACAGCTAGACACAAACACAGCAGAAATGTAAAAACAGCCCTGGTCCTGAACGGTAAGAAAATTGAAAAACGGTCTGGTCACTAAGGGTTTAAAAAAACAACTACCTTTAAATGTTTACAACTGCCTCCATCAAACAAGGTGGGCAAGAACCCCATTAAAGGTATTTTTTGTATTTTAGCAGGTAACAAAATGGGCTGTGTTTAGGTTGATCAAGGCTCTAACCGTGGCTCCTACAATCAGTGGGCTACAAAGTTGTAGAAAATGCTGGTCAGGGTGATGCAAAGAGAACGAGGTTGCTTTAACTTGTGATTTTGATGTTACACTTGAATGACCAAGACTATAGAACTATAGAACACAGGATGGTGGAACCATTAAAAGCCCCATTACAATTTATTAACTCGCCAGCTGACGGACTCTGAAACCAGCTGGAGAGTTGCCAACTGGACACACCTGTTTTGAAAGGCAACATGCCTTTATTTGTATAAAAATGGAAATATGACACAGTGCAATTGACAATGAACTGCACGGTGTAGACAGTTTATGGTCTCAATGAGACAATGATCTGATGTGCTTTCTGCAGCCAAAGTTAAAAAAGAGAGGCTAATAGAAGGAATAATTTTATACAGTTTAAATACTAAACAATACGGAATCAGAATTTAAAAGTGTATAATGAAAAGAACCACTGAATAAGCAGATATAACAAACTTAAGTGTGACCTCATTTCTGAGAAATGAACGCTACACTGAGGCACATTGTAGACCCAATTCAATGGCGCCTGTTAAAATAGCTATTCACAGGAGATGCTTGAATGGATGAGCCAGAAAACTAGATAAATCTATCTAGACAAGCTGGCTCTGCTGAATTATAGTATTGGCCCAAGCAGGGTTCAGGCTTTTAAGGCAATAATCACAGCAAGGTAAGATGAGTCAAAGATCGGACAGGAATAAATAAAAACGTACATTCCTGCTGCTAGCATCTTGAGAAGTGAGTTGTATGCACTACAAAAAGGAAATGAACCCAATAACAGTATATCTTTCAATGAGAAGGACAGCTTCAAAGAATTCTTCAAATGCCAGTACAAAATGTGGGCAATATAGAGATTTAAGATGTTACTTTTTTAAAAACATAATAAAGTGATGTACCCACCTATCCATCCAGTTCTCTTTGTTAATCTATCAAGGCTCTATTCATTGTGTTCAAGAATGACACTAATTGCAGTCACATTTCCCACGCATTGTATATTGTCAGTAGGAAGCTGTAGAGCCCACGTGGCCACATTAGCTGCTTTCACCAAATAACAAAAAAAAACTGGCTTCCAGGAATTGATGCTTCAGAAGAAAAAAATTCTGGCACAAAAAAAATAAAAATAAATTCATCAATTGTAACATAGGATTACAAAATTCTAAAAAAAAAAAAAAAAAGCAGTGATAAAACTAACAGATGTAATTTGAAAGTGTTACTGTAATCACGGTGAGAAGTTCACTGATTTGAAGTGGTCATAGTGCCTGGAGTCTGTGTGTGCACCATTTAACTATGAGAGTTTAACCCTACTGCTGCCAGGGGTGTAACCCCACCTCCGGCACTGTCTTCAGGGAATGGCCTGGTTTGGATATCAGTTCTGTGTTTTTGGATGTTTCTTGGCAGCACACACAGCAAACTGGCAACAGACAGCCAATGGCAGTACACTTTTCCCATGTGCCCTCCCTCACCCCCAGCGTGGTTTACAGCAAAGAGGAGTGATGTCAGCAGAAAAGGGTCACAGGCCTTGGCGCTGGAATGGAGGGTGCGTTTTAGCCATCTTATTTTTTGTTTTGTCAGCCAACAAAACAAGCATGGCTTTAGATATGAAGACAGAATCTGAGTTTTCATAAGCAGCATTACATTCATCAAGAGACGACCAAACAGATGGATGATGTGATTGGAATACATTGCTAAAGACAGGATTACATTTTGACACTTCCTGGAAAACAGGCAGAAATAGAACGCAAAACATCCGCAGCAAGTTGACAAAAAATATCAAAGCATTCTTCAGTAATTTTTTTCAATCACAAAATTAAGCTACCAGGAAAAATTGTCCAAACGTAACAGCGCAGGTGAGATGCTGTCCAACAAAAACAGAACTTCCCCTAGGTCTTTCATTTGAATCTGGCAACACAAGAGGCAAAGCACATCCAAGACAATATAGAGACTCTGGGATCTTTGGCTCAGACATTTGGGTGTTATTTCAACTTTTAAGCATATTTTGGGCAGAGGCAATTCCAGATTAGCTCAAGATAATATTTGAAGGGTTCTGAACAATTATTAGATTAAACACATTTAGCCTTTTGATAAGGTGCCATTTTTATTATTGCGGATTCTTGAGGTTTTCTAAAGGCCTAATATCTAATTGAGAAAACCTGCAGGGCACCAGGCGATACCTATTGCTTGCTTAGTTAGAAAATACATAGTATTTATTGAAACAAAAAAAAGAAAAGAAAGAAGATATCATGGGAAAGACAGGACTAAACTTTCCGCAAAATTGGGATACAGATATAACAAGTAACTTTTGCAGCATTTTTTTTTTATTGACAGAATAAATATGGCATTCGTTCGCACTGCCATTCTTGGCTTTAAGTATTCATCACTCTGACCAATTTTACATAGAGGGAAACCAGTGGGACCCCTACTGGCTATAAGATGTTACTACATTGTGCACAGATGGGTAAATAGGTAGAGGACTCAGTAAGCATTTTTTTATAACACTAACAATTAATTCTGAAAATAGTCACAAATGTGCAATAATCTTTAACAATTCTCCGTCTGCTAACAAAATTGGAAATTTCAAACACCAAAATAGTGCCTGGTAATGATTCTGGTGAGTAGAATCATTACCGTCAAGCTGTTTGCTGTAAACACTGTCTTTTCAGAGAAAATGCAGTGTTTACATTACAGCCTAGTGATAACTTCACTGGCCACTCCTCAGATGGCTGTTAGAGATCCTTCCTGGGTCATGGCTGCCTAAAATGCATCCAAACATTAAGTATCTCCTCCCTCTGCATGCAGACACTTTCCTCATGGAGATTCATTGATTCAATTCATCTCTACGAGGAGATGCTGATTGGCCAGGGCTGTGTTTGAATCATGCTGGCTCTGCCCCAGATCTGCCTCAGTCTCAGCCAATCCGATGGGGAAACATTGTGATTGTATCAGGACACCACTTCTGATGATGTCAGCAGACTGCTTGTTTTTCTGAGTCAAACAGCATGCAGAGTTACAGCGTCAGGCTTGAATACAGTAAGATTTTGTTATATTTATTGAGGCATGAGGGGCCCAGATGGTGGTTTTAACACTATAGGGTCAGGAATTCATGTTTGTGTTCCTTACCCTATAGTGCTCCTTTAATTCTATATTGTTCCCCTACCTATGTCAGTTACCCCCTCCCCCCATTTGCAAAGGTTTAACCCCTTAAAGACACATGACATGTCATGATTCCCTTTTATTCCAGAAGTTTGGTCCTTAAAGGGTTGAAAGGTTTTACTTACCTTACATCCCGCAGATCACTGGCCTGTGTGCTTGCTGGCTGCCTCCATGTCTGAGAACATCAGTCCGATGACCACTGTTAATCTAATAGGAGTGTGCATGCGCGGTAAAATGCTACACTGAGCCAATCGAATGCTGTTATAACAAGAAACTTACCTGGGTCTTGCAGACCGTGCTTTTGGTGTATTCCTGCAGGAGAATTAAATTATCTCTAAGAGCTCAGCAGGCTGAACTCATCAACGGAACTCTGAAAAATTAGCATGGTGCTGCATGGCCCTACTTAACTATAGTGCAAACTGCAATTTCTTGCAGAAGACTAAACACATAGAATGTGACAGCAGATAAGAACCATTCGGCCTCTAGTCTGCCCAATTTTCTACATATTTTCATTTGTCCCTGGCCTTATCTTATAGTTAGGATAGCCTTATGCCTATCCCACGCATGCTTAAACTCCTTTACTGTGTTAACCTCTACCACTTCAGCTGGAAGGCTATTCCATGCATCCACTACCCTCTCAGTAAAGTAATACTTCCTGATATTATTTTAAAACTTTGCCCCTCTAATTTAAGACTATGTCCTCTTGTTGTGGTAGTTTTTCTTCTTTTAAATATAGTCTCCTCCTTTACACACAGCCATTCACACCCAGGTAAGCAGTTATTGTACTAAAACTGACTACATACCATAAGCACAAGCACCATAGGACGACAGCAGCAGGGTACACCTGCCAACAAAACCATTATGGCAGATTGTTGTAGTTTTGCTGCTTGGAATGTTTATTTAAATGAGGATTAATCACTACCTCAGTGTGACATACTGACAATATGCTCGTGTTGGCATACTGTGAGTGACTGAGGCAATTATTTTATTAGTACCATAAAGAACAGTCTACAATGGTCAAGTTGCAACATTTACCTGAGGTATCAGTTTTGTATGTGGCCTAAAGCTTTTTACCTAACAAACAGTATTGGGGGGAAAGGGGGTCAAACTTGAAAGGGAGCTGGTCCACATTGAACGGCTTTCTCTGAGCACTCAGCAGGGGCTGTGAGGTCACTCTGTCACTCCTAACAAAAAAAAAAAAAAACTGACGTTCTCATGTAATATCCAGTTTCTAGATGAGACCACTGTAGAACTAAACTGTTAGTACTCTTTCACAAACGCTAATAACACCACTGAAGACTTAAAGGACCACTATAGGCACCCAGACCACTTCAGCTTAATGAGGTGGTCTGGGTGCCAGGTCCATCTAGGGTTAACCCTTTTTTCTATAAACATAGCAGTTTCAGAGAAACTGCTATGTTTATGTTAGAGTTAATCCAGCCTCTAGTTGCTGTCTCATTGTGAGACAGCCACTAGAGGGCTTCCGCGTTTCTCACTGAATGCTTTCCTATGGACTGGCTAAATGCGCTCACAGCTCCTCCTGCACATTCGCATTCAGCTGAAGAGGAGGAAAGGAGGCGGAGAGGAGAGCTCCCCGCCCGGCGCTGGAAAAAGAGGTAAGTTTAACCCCTTCCTCTTCATCCAGCCCAGCGGGAGGGGGCACCCTCAGGGCACTATAGTGGTCCTTTAAAACAGGACCTGTCATTACTGGGGGATTCTGCGACCCATGTCCACCACTATCACAGGTCTGCTGAAGCCTATATCTTATGGGAAGAATAGAAAATGATCAACTCAACCCTGGAACTATCTCCTCCATTCATTAATTCCTGGCAGCCAGTGTGATACCAATATGTCCCAAGAACTCAAATACATTGGTATCTGGAGTCCTCCTCACAGACCACTGAAATAAGTAGCATCTTTGAAAATCTGCTGATCATACAGGTCTATTGTACAAAAAAAACACTGCCATGACATCAGCCATTGAGACTGACAGCTGAAATTAACTGGACATTTACAGACTCATTTTCTTTGGCTTTTCAATAATCGTAACACAAAGCTTTGCCTACATATCTCATGCAAATAAAATTGCATCAGGTGGAACAATAATCAGTTAATTAAAAAGTATAGATTTATTATTTTGTATAAGGTTTGTACCTTTTGCAATACAAAAACAAAATTCTACTTTTATTAAAAAGTAATTCATTAAAAGGCCACTTTAAAGAGACTGTAATTCAGATGTTTGAACATCACCAGTGTATTTTCTAAGGGTACAGCTGAATGTCATTTCCTATTATCCATCAAACTATTCTGCCATCAGTGCGGGGCCTGAGCCTCATAGCAGCCGGTCGTGTCCTAAGGGAGCTCTTCGTCTGTCTCCTTCCTTAGGCAACATTCCTGACACTCTGTAGCACGAGTCGACACAATTAGCAACCCACCTGGTATATATAACGGCTGTAACGAACCTGTATGGTTTCAGTTGGTGCCAGCTTATAATCTTCTTGAAGAGCCTAACAAGGCCTAGCGACGACTTAGGGTGGTAGAGGCAGCCGAAAACTTGTCCATCGATGCATTGCCCTAAGTATCAGCCATCCTCCCCCAAACCGGTGTTGGTTATCCTGGTCCCCACTGTGCTAGCCAATCTCTGACTGCTTCTCTTGCAGTGTCCCAGGTCACAATCACACACACACAAGATAGCGGAGGTACTCTTAACTCAAGAGCACACTCTGAAGCTGCAGCTACAGGGCCAATGTGACCCGGTTGAGCAGTCTCTACAGAGACTGGATGCTATTTTTCAAGCTTTCTGAGCTGCACTGGAGGCAAGAGTGACACCGACTCGGTTATGTAGCCAAGATGGAATTGGAAAGGATAGGAAGAGCAGTAGAGGTGGGCCTACCTTGGGTACTACTCAACCCCAAGCAACTACTTCTGACCTCCCGCACCCACCTGGGTAGAAGGCCACTAAGGGTTTATTCCCACTGCATCAACTACATAGGCAGAGAAGTAAGCGTAGACGATGACAAACTGTATCATATCACCACCATACCCTCAAGGGGAAGGACCTGTTAAGTTTCCCAGTCCGTGGTTAAGGGAGGCAAGCCTTTGAGCAAGTCTGGGGCTATTGGGAAACCTTGCCATACCACCGAGCCACTGCAACCACTAAAGTTCTATTTGCATGTTTCCTACACCTACAGAGTCTGGGAATTGGCTGATCTGGAACTCTAACTTCAGTGCAACCTCACTACCTTTCAATTGTATTTAGCGGTGTACTGCAGAAAGGTTCTTTTATGCCTATTTGTTTATATTTTAGTTTTGTTTCTGTCAGATGGATTGGGGCAGTGTGATTGCATTCTAAGACAAAGTGGTCCCTTCTTAAGTTTTGCTTACACGTGATTGCTTTCTTAACATTCCTCATAGCTAGAAATGTTTATCTTTGCAAGCTTACATAATAAGTTAGGTCTAGATATATTCATTATACCATAATTGTGCAGAACTACTAACTTGCCATGGAACTGTTTTGTTTCATGCCTTACTTGTACTCGCTGTTGTGGTGTTGCAAGCTTGCCTGTATTTTCAATGCACAGCAAAAATAAAGATTTTAAATTAAAAAAAGTATTCTGATAGTACATTTATTTATTAAAGGGACACTCCAGACACCTAAAGCAGTTTAGCTTGCTGAAACATTTTATGGGTGGTGAGGTTTTGGGTTTTTTTTGGAAACAGTGTAGGTTTCAATAGAAATGTCCACTTAAATAGGCCTTATAGTCCTTGGCTTTCAATCAGACAATAAGTCCTGCTCCTTCCTGGTTTGTTTTGACAATCGCATTTAAATTCCCTGCAATTCAGAGTGGTTTTCATTGTATGCTAACTCCATAGAACCAAAGGCTGTGAGAGCACATGGCAATAGGAGGTAGCTATTCTATTGAACCAAAGAGTTCAGAAAGTCTGCTCAAAAGCAATATGACAAAATCCAAATAGTCTGAATCTATAACCAAACAGCACCATAACCACTACAATCAGAGGTAGTGACAATAATGCTTAGAGGACATGAAATAACGTTTCTACATTTCATTTTACACACGCAGAAAAATAAACTTTAAAGAAAAAATCCGGAAAATGTTGTGCCCACTTACATGGTGAAACCCTCAACAGAAGAGGGATCGGATATACTTACCTGAACCTCTCTTCTCTGTGCTGCCATCTTCTTCAGTCCAGCCTGCAGTTCTTGTTGGCATTACTGTATCACCGTGCGTAATGGAAGATCAAGCAAAATCTTCCATAGATAGGATCACACGCAAAAATCGTTTGTACAGTACGGGAGAAGCTTATATCCATTGTCATTTTTTTCCAGCTCTGCTCTTTAAACACAATTTGCCAAAACTTGTTAATATCCCCTACTTGGCCTAATGGTGCTGGAATTAAAATTGAAATCAAAATAAGTATTTCCATAAAGTTTCTATCTTCATGGAAAATTACAGTAAAATGACCACATTATTGAATCACTATGATCTAAACACAAATAAAAATTATTAAACCTTTGAAATTATACTTTCACCAGTTTAAGGATGGACCAACATTCTATGTGTGCCCACACATATAAATCAGTAACACGCAACTGCACTTTTGTAGGTATTTATGGAATACACACATAATGACTCCAAAACGTTAAAGTATATATTAGATGCAAGATAAAGGTTTTTGAATGTACACCACATCTCAATACACACATCAGCACTTGTATTTGTGAAATATATAAATGTGCTTTTAATAACTTAAGTGTATTTACCAAATTCATGATATAAGTAATCTAAACAAAATAACAAAAATCTGAATTTTGATATTGTAAAACTCAATAACAGGACAACATTACATACAAGTACACACACAAATTTAAAAAGTGCAGAAAATATCTGCAGCCGCAGTAAAGCCATGGCTGCTGTATAAATAATAATATTATTAATAAAACACATAGAAGCCATGGCTGCTGTATAAATAATAATATTATTAATAAAACACATTGAAGCCATGGCTGCTGTATAAAAAATATTAATAAATGACATTGAAGCCATGGCTGCTGTATAAGTAATAATATTAATATTTCCCATTGTAGCCATGGTTGTTATTAATAGTATTATTATTTATATATTTCCCCATTGCAGCCATGGTTGTTATTAATATTATTATTATTTATATATTTCCCCATTGCAGCCATGGTTATTATTAATATTATTATTATTTATATATTTCCCATTGCAGCCATGGTTATTATTAATATTATTATTATTTATATATTCCCCATTGCAGCTATGGTTGTTATTAATATTATTATTATTTATATATCTCCCATTGCAGCCATGGTTGTTATTAATATTATTATTATTTATATATTTCCCCATTGCAGCCATGGTTATTATTAATATTATTATTATTTATATATTTCCCCATTGCAGCCATGGTTATTATTAATATTATTATTATTTATATATTTCCCATTGCAGCCATGGTTGTTATTAATATTATTATTATTTATATATTTCCCATTGCAGCCATGGTTGTTATTAATATTATTATTATTTATATATTTCCCATTGCAGCCATGGTTGTTATTAATATTATTATTATTTATATATTTCCCATTGCAGCCATGGTTGTTATTAATATTATTATTATTTATATATTTCCCATTGCAGCCATGGTTGTTATTAATATTATTATTATTTATATATTCCCCATTGCAGCCATGGTTGTTATTAATATTATTATTATTTATATATTTCCCATTGCAGCCATGGTTGTTATTAATATTATTATTATTTATATCTCCCATTGCAGCCATGGTTGTTATTAATATTATTATTATTTATATATTTCCCATTGCAGCCATGGTTGTTATTAATATTATTATTATTTATATATTTCCCATTGCAGCCATGGTTGTTATTAATATTATTATTATTTATATATTTCCCATTGCAGCCATGGTTGTTATTAATATTATTATTATTTATATATTTCCCATTGTAGCCATGGTTGTTATTAATATTATTATTATTTATATATTTCCCATTGCAGCCATGGTTGTTATTAATATTATTATTATTTATATATTTCCCATTGCAGCCATGGTTGTTATTAATATTATTATTATTTATATATCTCCCATTGCAGCCATGGTTGTTATTAATATTATTATTATTTATATATTTCCCATTGCAGCCATGGTTATTATTAATATTATTATTATTTATATATTTCCCCATTGCAGCCATGGTTGTTATTAATATTATTATTATTTATAAATTTCCTCATTGTAGCCATGGTTATTATTAATATTATTATTTATATATTTTCCCATTGTAGCCATGGTTGTTATTAATATTATTATTTAGATATATTATATATATGTCCATGCCGGCCCCCACACACACACACACACACAGACAGTGAGCGCTCCCCAGCCCCAGCTGTGAGCCCCAGGCCCGGCAGTGCTCCCCAGTGAGTGCTCCCCAGTCTCAGGCCCGCTCTGCCTCCCGGATCCCCGGCCTTTCCTAGTGTGGCTCCCCGCCCGTGGGTCGCTGTGCCCGGGGAGGAGAGCCGGGGAGGAGCCGGGGTGGGGAGCCGGGGAGGCCAGGCCGAGCTGAGAGTGCCGGCAGCTCCCGCACAGCTCGGCTGCAGCTCGCTATTACCGTTTGGGGGCGAGTTCTCGTGTTGTTTTGTGGCGATAATGGCGTCCGTCCTCGCGAGAGAATCCAGCGCCGTCCGCTCGCTGCTCCCACACAGGCCCGCTCACACATCCCGGGGACACACTGCGCATGCGCGGACACCGCCCCCTGCTGGCCGCCTGGGAGCACTGCAGCCTGCTCACACTGGGTTACTGACTGACTGGGAAACCTCATCTCACAGAACTCTAACACACACCTCCCAAGTGTCCCAGAGTAGGAGGGACAGTCCCTATTCTGGGCTCTAATCCATCCTCTGTCCCTCTTTGCTATCTTAATGTCCCTGTTTTCCAGGAGCTCCATATTGTTAGTGTGTCTGAGAGTATAACAGAGCTCCACAGCAATAATACTCCCAGTAATGTGTCTGAGAGTATAACAGAGCTCCACAGCAATAATACTCCCAGTAATGTATCTGAGAGTATAACAGAGCTCCACAGCAATAATACTCCCAGTAATGTGTCTGAGAGTATAACAGAGCTCCACAGCAATAATACTCCCAGTAATGTATCTGAGTGTATAACAGAGCTCCACAGCAATAATACTCCCAGTAATGTGTCTGTGTGTATTACAGAACTCCACAGAAATAATACTCCCAGTAATGTGTCTGAGTGTATAACAGAGCTCCACAGCAATAATACTCCCAGTAATGTGTCTGAGTGTATAACAGAGCTCCACAGCAATACTACTCCCAGTAATGTATCTGAGTGTATAACAGAGCTCCACAGCAATACTACTCCCAGTAATGTGTCTGAGTGTATAACAGAGCTCCACAGCAATAATACTCCCAGTAATGTGTCTGAGTGTATAACAGAGCTCCACAGCAATAATACTCCCAGTAATGTATCTGAGTGTATAACAGAGCTCCACAGCAATAATACTCCCAGTAATGTGTCTGAGTATTTAACAGAGCTCTACAGCAATAATACTCCCAGTAATGTGTATAACAGAGCTCCACAGCAATAATACTCCCAGTAATGTGTCTGAGTGTATAACAGAGCTCCACAGCAATAATACTCCCAGTAATGTGTCTGAGTGTATAACAGAGCTCCACAGCAATAATACTCCCAGTAATGTGTCTGAGTGTATAACCAGAGCTCCACAGCAATAATACTCCCAGTAATGTGTCTGAGTGTATAACAGAGCTCCACAGTAATAATACTCCCAGTAATGTGTCTGAGTGTATAACAGAGCTCCACAGCAATAATACTCCCAGTAATGTGTCTGAGTATAACAGAGCTCCACAGCAATAATACTCCCAGTAATGTGTCTGAGTGTATAACAGAGCTCCACAGCAATAATACTCCCAGTAATGTGTCTGAGCGTATAACAGAGCTCCACAGCAATAATACTCCCAGTAATGTGTCTGAGTGTATAACAGAGCTCCACAGCAATAATACTCCCAGTAATGTGTCTGAGTGTATAACAGAGCTCCACAGCAATAATACTCCCAGTAATGTGTCTGAGTGTATAACAGGGCTCCACAGCAATAATACTCCCAGTAATGTGTCTGAGTGTATAACAGAGCTCCACAGCAATAATACTCCCAGTAATGTGTCTGAGTGTATAACAGAGCTTCACAGCAATAATACTCCCAGTAACGTGACTGAGTGTATAACAAGCTCCACAGCAAAAATACTCCCAGTAATGTGTCTGAGTGTATAACAGAGCTCCACAGCAATAATACTCCCAGTAATGTGTCTGAGTGTATAACGGAGCTCCACAGCAATAATACTCCCAGTAATGTGTCTGAGTGTATAACGGAGCTCCACAGCAATAATACTCCCAGTAATGTGTCTGAGTGTATAACAGAGCTCCACAGCAATAATACCCCCAGTAATGTGTGTGTGTGTAACAGAGCTCCACAGCAATAATACTCCCAGTAATGTGTCTGAGTGTATAACGGAGCTCCACAGCAATAATACTCCCAGTAATGTGTCTGAGTGTATAACAGAGCTCCACAGCAATAATACTCCCAGTAATGTGTCTGAGTGTATAACAGAGCTCCACAGCAATAATACTCCCAGTAATGTGTCTGAGTGTATAACAGAGCTCCACAGTATAATACTCCCAGTAATGTGTCTGAGTGTATACAGAGCTCCACAGTAATAATACTCCCAGTATGTGTCTGAGTGTATAACAGAGCTCCACAGCAATAATACTCCCAGTAATGTGTCTGAGTGTATAACAGAGCTCCACAGCAATAACACTCCCAGTAATGCGTCTGAGTGTATAACAGAGCTCCACAGCAATAATACTCCCAGTAATGCGTCTGAGTGTATAACAGAGCTCCACAGCAATAACACTCCCAGTAATGTGTCTTTAAACTGCAATAAATGTGTTTGAAAATCATTGGTTGCTGTTTGGAGAAGCGCACTTGAGGCACGTTGAGAGCATCTAGGCATGTCATACAAATGGGGCAGTTTTAAAATGTGCCCTGTTTCAGCAGGTTTTGCACATGCTCTGTGTCTGTCCTTTGAGAAGGAATTCCAGGAATTTCCGTTGAGTTGCCATTCGGGCAACAGAGCCAGCAGCACATGAATGGAGTCATGCTATTGGCTTATCTATTCAGGGGCCATCATTGGCTGATAGCACCAGGGGGTGTTGTAACAGTGGCCACAGGAGAGAGAAACAAGAAGCCATCTTGGAAGTAACACAGGGAGAGTACAGCAGCTGCTTCTCTTGGCCCCTGTAAGTGTATAATAACTTGTTTCCCCCCTAATAGCCCCAGCGACTGCCTGATGGCTGATTAAGCAATGGAGTTGACTCAAATATATTATTAAATATATAAAGCCAGGGAAGCCCGGGGTGACATGGGGAGGGGTACATTTCTGACACAGAGCACAGGGCCGCCTGTCACTAATAGTTTTAATAACTCCTACTGCACATAGTCACCATCTTCTTAGTGCTCAGTCACTCTACAGCTGAGATCTGAGACACTCATGCTGTGGCTGGTTGAAAAGCTGTGAAGCTTCTAACCACAGGACTGGGGCTGTGACTCTGAGGACTGATCTGATTTCAATCAGTTTTAATCTGTAATAAGTGGTGGTTCCGTTAATCATGTCAGCTACTTCTTAGTTCCATATTACCACTACAGATATATTATGCTACCAGCTGAAAAAATAATGAGTCTATATGTATCCTGCTGCTTTAATCCTGTGTATGCTGTGTGCTGGGAGTGAATAGTGAGTCAGGAGTAGCTGACATGGTTGGAGTCTATCAGTATCCTGATGCTTTAACCATAGGTGTGCGCATGGGGTGTGCAGGGTGTACCTGGGCACACCCTAATCAAGCCTCAAAATTGGGGCTCCGTGCTGCACTGCCGCTAAATATTATTTCCTCCTGACGCATTACGATCCTTCACCGGTATCGCCGCATAGTGTGGGACGGACTTGCTCCTCCACCAGACCTCGCCTGTAGTGTTCGCGCAGTCACGCGGAGGCACGGCAACATTACGCTATGGTGAGGCTCGGGCCAAAACGGCAGAGAGGCATCTGTCTCACAGCCTTTCCGCCCTGATCCCTGAGCCTGCACATCTGAAGACTTCACTTTTTGACTCTCAGATCATACCTCTCGATGACCTGTACTATCTGGATCCTGCAGGTAAACAACTGCAAGGATTACTAGCCTCCACCTTAAAAGCCCCACTTCCCACCTTACTACCCCCACCACCCACATCACTAGACCCACTCCTCACCTTACTACCCTTACCAAACACATTACTAACCCCACCATCCACATTACTAGACCCACTCCCCACCTTACTACCCCCACCACCCACATCACTAGACCCACTCCTCACCTTACTACCCTTACCAAACACATTACTAACCCCACCATCCACATTACTAGACCCACTCCCCACCTTACTACCCCCACCACCCACATCACTAGACCCACTCCCCACCTTACTAGACCTACTCCCCACCTTACTACCCCCACCACGACATTACTAGACCCACTCCCCACCTTACTACCCCCACCCCCACCTTACTAGACCACTCCCCACTTTACTAGACCTACTCCCCACCACCCCCTTACTAGACCTACTCCCCACCTACTACCCACCCTCACTAGACCCACTCCTCACCTTACTAGACCTACTCCCCACCTTACTACACCCACCACCCACATTACTAGCCTCCACCTTACTAGTCCCATTCCCCATCACCACCTTACAAGCTATACTCCCCATATTACAAGCCCCACTCCTCACCATCACCTTACACGTCCCACTCCCCACATTACTAGCCCCACTTCCCACCACCAAATTATTAGTCCCATTCCCCATCACCACTTCACAAGCCCAACTACCCACCTTACTAGACCCACACCCCACATTAATAGTCAATAATTGCCCCACAACCCCCTTAAAAGCCTGTTTGTATTGATATTTATATGAGTGCGGGTCTATGTATGTATGTATGTATGCAAGAGTGTATGTGTATATACACATATACATGCGGCGTGTGTGTTTGTGCTGTATGCAATAGGCTGTGCATGCCTATGGCTTTAACCATGTGCACACTGTGTGCAGAGAGCTAATGGAGTAGCTGTTGTTTCATTACTGCAGAAGATGAGATCATATTAGGCAGAGCTTAAGAGAGGGTTAGGAAGATAGTCAGAGAGAGAGAGAACATAATACAGAGACATGTTCTGTGTGGGTATCTCTGTATTGCATCTCTGTGTAATCCCTCACATTGATCCTGGCTGTGTGGGATAGTTATGGTATCTCCTTATTGTGACCAGCTCTGTGTGCTATTTCTCTGTATTTTACTCAGATCTACTTGTTGTATCGGTATCTCTGTACTCTGTTTGTGGTATGGTTTTTGTTTTACATTATTTTAGTGTTGGGTTATAATGGATAATATAATCTACTGAATTTCACTGATAGTGTCTGCACAGATACAGTGGGCAGCACCTGGCTATAAATGGTACTATTCATAGACAGTGAATAAACTCCATGGCCAATTATCACATGTGATTTATCTCCTCAACGTTATGACCACAAGATGTCAGACTTTAGCAGAAAAATTACCCTCATATTACAGCACATCTAGCGTGCTATTGTGCAGCGTCTGGTTCTTCTTAACTGTTCTGCAGCAAGCCGCTCAATCTCTGCCCCCATAGATATTACTGAACTACCTCCCATAATTCTCTGGTCATCTATTGCATTTAAAGAATTCTGGGAGTTGTAGGCCATCAACATCCAGGGCCGGATTAACATAAAGGCTAATGGAGCTGAAGCTCCAGGCCCATTGATTTACTATTTTTCACATGCTCTTACTTTGTGCAGAGGGAATTAAATATGGGAGCTTAGGCGGCATGTAGGGTAACAAAACTTGTGTGGACTGGCTGACCATTAATTAGGTAAAGGGACATTAAGCAAAAGTTGTTTTGGTGACTATCCTGTCCCTTTAAGGTAAAGCTAAATGAATAGACCGAATGCATTATTAGATTAGTTCATGCTAAGCTTAGAGTCCTTAAAGGATCACTATAGGGTCAGGAACACAAACATGTATTCCTGACCCTATAGTGTTAAAACCACCATCTAGCTCCCCTGGGCCCCTCATGCCTCCATAAATATAGTAAAAATCTTACTGTATTCAAGCCTGAAGCTGTAACTCTGCATGATGTTTGTCTCAGAAAAATAAGCAGTCTGCTGACATCATCAGAAGTGGTAGCCTGATCCAATCACAGTGCTTCCCCATAGGATTGGCTGAGACTGACCAGGAGGCAGATCAGGGACAGAGCCAGCATGATTCAAACACAGCCCTGGCCAATCAGCATCTCCTCATAGAGATGAATTGAATCAATGTATCTCTATGAGGAAAGTTCAGTGTCTGCATGCAGAGGGAGGAGACACTGAATGTTTGGATGCATTTTAGGCAGCCATGACCCAGGAAGGATCTCTAACAGCTATCTGTGGAGTGGCCAGTGAAGTTATCACTAGGCTGTAATGTAAAGACTGCATTTTCTCTGAAAAGACAGTGTTTACAGCAAAAAGCCTAAAGGTGATGATTCTACACAGCAGAACAAATTCAATAAGCTGTAGTTGTTTTGGTGACTATAGTGTCCCTTTAAAACAACGCAGTCTGCATAGACTATCTATAGCTGGCCGGCCTACGAGATTAGCAGGCAGCCTGGCATGCATTCGTGAAAGGATGACCTTCTAATTATTTGGGCAGATCAGCCCCTTTTCTATGCAGGCCCACTCTTTTAGGCAGTACCAGTGGCTTCACAGGACACCAATGTTGGGGGATGTGGGTTTGGTTAAGAGATGAAAGCTAGAGATTAGCATAGGGTCTGTGAGTTTCCCCAAGCACCATCTCTAGATACATGATATATGGGAGGTATGGCTGTTTTAGTGTTTTCTGTCAAATACATTTTGTAATTAAACCCATCGTAATTATCAGCATCAGGCACAATAGGCTCTTAACAGGGGTGGCTTCAGAGATATGTGTAATCCCAGTGGGATTCTGCAAAGTGTCAAAACACTCTTTAAAGGTTTGACTACTTACTCTGGGAGAGTGCCAGGGCACTTGTGGCACCACAATCTCTAAAGCTGGCTGTGATAGCTAGGGTGCTTGGTATGTTCCTTAAAAAAAATAACATGGAAACAAATTCCTGATCAAGTGAAGATTATGTTTCCCTCATTGAACAAGTGAAGATGATGTCCTCCTCATTGAACAAGTGAAGATGATGTCCTCCTCATTGTACAAGTGGAGATGATGTCCCCCTCATTGAACAAGTGAAGATGATGTCCTCCTCATTGTACAAGTGGAGATGATGTCCCCCTCATTAAACAAGTGAAGATGATGTCCTTCTCATTGAACAAGTGAAGATTATGTCTCCCTGACCTCAACCGTCACTCAACTGTCACTCTTTGAACTCAACCGTCACTGTTACTCTTAGGGTATAAACACTACTGTTACTCTTAGGGTTTATAAATTGCCAATTAGTTTTGTTTTTTGTTGCCCTCAAAGTAAAATGGATCGACACTTCTTTGAGAATTCACTCCAGCCTATAATAGCTAGTAGGAATAACACTGATGTCATTGACTTCATGAAAAAGCGATATGTACTTGCAAACAATTTGGACTACGAAAAACTGCCATCAATCTCTGCAATGGATAGCTCATCACAAATGTTCTGCTGGAAATTCATGGCTATGTATTAACAAGAATTGTGCATCTCTGTGGTTAGCCATCAGAAAGGGCTCTTTCTTTGAAAAATCACACATCTCACTGAAAAAGTGTCTACACGTTACTTACCTCTACTGTTTGGAAACCTCTGAAAAACATGCTGCACAGCTGACTGGAATATCCGAACGGATTGTAGTTGACGTATATAACATTTATTGTGAAGTATGTAGTGTTGATGAGTCTTGTTTTAGTCATAAAATAAAGTACCATCGTGGTCATGCCCCCTGATCACGAAATATGGGTCTTTGGGATTGTGGACAGGGCAACGACGCTAGATGTTGGTTATATGGAAGCTGTTCCTAACAGAAGTGCTGAAACTCTCCTTCCTATTATTCGACGCATGGTGACAGTGTGCCTAGGTTCAATGGTGCACAATGATTCCTCAACAATATTCAACCGGCACTGAGTATGAGTCATGAACGTGTCAATCGCAGTGATCCATCACTGGTGCCCAAACGCAACATATAGAGTCTTACTGATATACTGTAAATGTAAGGTTCATATTAATACAAAAAGGGGTGTTCTTCATAATTTGGTTCCAACATATCTTGCAGAATTCATGTGGAGATCGTCTCAGCAAAGACACATTTAACATTCTGCTTCTGCATATTGCATAGCAGTTTCCGGTTTAGTAAATCTCACTTTCTTTTTCTCAAAGGAACACTATAGAGTCAGGAACACAAACATGTATTCCTGACCCTACAGTGTTAAAACCACCATTTAGCCCCCTTGCTTACCCCTTGCCGCTGTCTACCACTTGAGCCGCACGCGGCTCGAACACTCCTGCCTCCAAGCTAGCCCCATGCAGCTCAAACTCTCTTGCTTCCTGGAGCGCCAAGTGGTCTGATCTGTCGCGTGGCCTGTACAGTATAAAGAACCCTGCTCACATCGCGAGCACGTTTTTTGAAGGGGAAATGGGAGCCTAACCTTGTGGTCGGCTCCCTTTGGCCCATGTCATTCTGGTGCCCCCCCATTCACGAACGTTTTGGGATGCAGGCATGACATGGGCCAATCAAATGAAACAAAGGATTATTTAAACTTACCTGGCCCCTAGATACTGTGCCCCTATTGTGGTTTTTATTCTGATATGTATCAATGCATCTCTATGAGGAAAGTTCAGTGTCTCCATGCAGAGGGTGGAGACACCGAATGGCAGTCACACTGTGCAGCACTGCCCTAGAAAGCACCTTTTAGTGGCCATCTAAAGGAGTGGTCAGTGGAGGTATCCCTAGACTGTAATGTAAACACTGCATTTTCTCTGAAAAAACTGTGTTTACAGCAAAAGCCTGAATAAAATAATTCTACTCACCAGAACAAATATAATAAGATTATAATAGTTGTTCTGGTGACTATAGTGTCTTATTTCATTTTATAAATCATTAGTTTTTAAATATGCAATTTAATTTATTGCAGCTATGTATGGGGGACAAATACTTCATTTGTGTCAAGTAAGGTTTATGTCCTAGGGTGACATAATCTTCACTTAATCCGATATTCCCAGGTGCAAGCCCTATTGAAATGTGCTGTGCATGTCTATGGAAAGTATCATAGGAATTGCAGTTCTAGATTGTGTGAGGGTGGGAGTGGGGGGTACACCATGTAGTCCACCCTCTTGTCTAATCTGGCAATTTTTAGCAGAAATGTTGGGAAGTCCTTATGTCATCCCTTTTTGTAGAGTGCACAGTGCATCCTTGGAGATCTGCCACTCGTATATGACTTACACAATGCCGTTATATTTACATAGCTCTCTGTTCTATTCTGTTCCAAGCTAATCACGAGAACCACACTGATATCAGAGATAAAAATTAACCACCCATCTACGTAAGGACACCAGGCTGTTAAGGACATTGCAACATTGCCAAGTATCTCCCCCTGCCACACTCACTCCCATCAGTTGGCCAGCCTTGGTATTCACTGGTATTAACTGAAAAGTGCACATCCATGTTTCAAATAAGAATCCAGAACAATTTAAATTCCTTGGGATTTTTTTCCGTGGTTCAAGTAATTGTCCTTTCTTGGGATATATTGCTCTTTCAGTAGAAAAAACCCTCTGAATTAGGCCAGATGCCCTCACCTCCTTTTTCCATAGCTAAATTTCCCAACTACAGCTTGTACTACCTTGGTAGAGATGTCGCAAACCGTCCGCGAACTTCCCGCGAACGGTTCGCTGTGGTTTGCCACGAACCGTTCGTGGCGAACTCCGGTCAGCTGACACATCCCGGCCAATCTCCGGCAGACCCTCCCTCCCTGACCCTCCCTCCCAGACCCTCCTCCGGCAGCTTCAACATGGATGCTGTCCAGGAGGTGGGACGGTCTGGGAGGGAGGGTCTGCCGGAGATTGGCCGGGATGTGTCAGCTGCCTGGAGTTCGCCGCGAACGGTTCGCGACATCTCTATACCTTGGTACTGACCATTAAATCACGCACACATTGGAAGCAAACCCCCTTTCTAAATTAAATCATTGTGAGACACACAAAGAGCCTAGATGTTGCAAGCACAGCTGGGCATCTATACTCAATAAACATAAATAGCAGGTAGCAAACTGAGAAACAATAAAAATTGTATTTTATTGTGTTGGTTTAAAAATTATGCAGCGACATGCAGCTTACAAAATTAGTGATATGCCAAATTAACAGAAGTTAGTTAATTTTGGCACAAATTGAACATTTATAAGAAGATTTGTGGACTGCAGGACAGTAGTTTTTTGTTTGTATTTCCTTCAAGATCGATAACCAATAACGCAGGTGGACGTTTAAGTGAATTATGGAATTTAGTTTTTTTTTTAACCTTTTGATATACCCATGTTTAGACGATAGTCCCTTTCTTTGTTTTATACTAACTGGCTGCTCTAACAATTGAAGGACGTTGTTTGTACTTTCTGTTTTTTTCCAGCCTACTTTTGTTTTGGCTACGCAGCAAATAACCGAGAATACACAAGCTTTTAACAGAGATAAAATAATGACAGTTAGGGAATGATGGGCCCCATTTATGGCTTGCAAGACAATGTGTTAACCCTTTATTGGTATAAAGTTACATCAGGCCCCTAGACATACATACACACTTTATTATGGTGCCTAGCATTAAAAGTTTTGCCAGTCTCTATGAACCTACCAGAAGGGTTCAGGTCAAAGCAGAGATCTTCAAATTAAAGTCCATGGCATTCTGATCTATCGTATACGAGGGACTTCACCAATGAAAATAATTTTCTAACAGTGAACATATGGCATGACTTGTCAGCAGTTTCAGTGAAGGAAAACAGGTTGGTTTTTGAATCATCACCGAGAAGTCTTATGCCCAGTTTGGAGAGTATTGTACCAGTTCATGTCTAGTTACACCTCTTACCACTCCACATGGGTACACAGGGGCACAGCTAGGTCGCAAATAAACCAGGGACTTCAGGACAAGGGGAGTCCCTCTATATTTGTCTGATACTCAAAACTCTAAACAGTTAATTATTACATAAATTGAATTATGTGACCCAGAGTAACTTTGGAAGGGGTTATTTACAAAATCTGCCATTGAAAGTGGTATTTTGAGCTCTGAAAAATATCTCTGCCAATCACACAATATCAGGGGATGAACCTGAGGCTATTCAAGAGCCAACTTGGGATCTGTGAATCCAAAGACACCACTTTTATAAAATAAATATATATTTTTATTCACGACAACTGAAAATGATTATTTAATTTTTAAGATAAATAGCTCATTTGGTAAGGTAGTTACTCTCCAACTACATGACTTCATCCATTGAAAGATATATACAATAAATATGTTTGGTAAATGAAATCCCAGCATTTTGGTGTGGTCGGTTATTCCACAGGTGCGTGATAAAACAGTAATTAAAACGCTGTGGTAAGATGAATCATACAATGACTCAGTTATCCACCAGTGAAAACGCGTGCTGTATCACACAGTTTACTGTGCTATTTCTTGGTAAGCAATGCCACTCTGATCACACCCTGTGCCTTATATGTGAACAAGCACTCTATTTAATAAAATTTCAGGAAATTTTACACTTTTTGGATTCAGACTCTGACACCTTTCTATGTCTCCCATAATTAATGGTTATATGGCACGCAAAAAATAATGACAAATAATTATTTTGGTTCCTAATGTTTTGAGTACACTGGCGAGCAACCTTTATACAATTTCAGCACTGGTGCAGAGTGTGTGCACTTTATTCTCTGCTTAGCGCACACACACAAACAGCAGATATGTGACATCATATCCTAACTCCATATACACATAGCCTGCAGAGGTGTATCATCATATCCTAAACTAGATTTTATAGTGAGAGATGAGCGTATCCTTGGATAATGAAAGGCAATTTCCATATAGCTATCAGTGGGAGAACTACAAAGTTACTAACTAAAGCAGTATCAACTCTAGGAAAAATAGACATGGGGGCATATAAGATACCACAGTCAAAACAGAAGGGGCACTTATAATTTTCAGATGGGGGAGGGGTATTGCGCCACCATTGACTGGAGGCGCCCACTGGGATGTTTCCTGGTGGGCCCCAGGCCGTAGCGCGGGACAAGTGGCTCTTGAGCCACCTCCAGCGCCGGGCTGATCCTCAAAGCGCCTGAAAATGAGGGTGCCTGGAGGAGCATTGTCACAGGGGGGCCAGGAGGTGGCCATCTGGAAACCTCAGGGCGCCCCTGAAGCTGTGCACTAGGTATGGCAGGTGCCTGCTCTGCCAACAAATGCTGGTGACCTGAGAAGAGGGGGGTGGAGAAGGCAGGCGACAAAGGAGGCTGTTCTTGCAGCTTCCTATTCCTCCTTCGCACTGGAATATGACGTCATTCCGGTCCTGGCATACTAAACAGCGCGCTGGAGGAGTGAGGAGCTGCCCCACACTGGATCCCAGGGAAGTGAGTGTTTGACTGTCAGTGAGTGTGTGTGTGTGTCTTCCAGTGAGTGTCTGCCTGTGTGCGTGAGTGTATGTGTGTGTCTGTGTCTGTCTGTCTGTCAGTGACTGAGTGCATGTATGTCAGTGAGTGTCTGCCTGTGTGTGTGTCAGTGAGTGTGTTAGTGTTTGACTGTCAGTGTGTGTGTAAAAATATGTACAAAGGATCAGCGCTAATATACTAGTTCTTACAGAGATAAATGTAAGGCAGCACACCTGAACAATAGGGCTCCTTCACAGGCCCTATAGAGTAGACAAAACTAAAAAAGGTGAAGGGGGAGGCAGTGCCACAGGTGAAATAAAATATAAATAAATAAATAAACCTGATTATAAACTATACAAGCACATATACAAGACACTATATAAGAGAAAATACATACAAGATAAAAAAACAAAAAGAGTTTGAAATATGGATAATGAATAATAATCAAGTCCAAAGATTAAGTCCAAAAGAATCTATCCCTGAGTGTGTGTGTGTCTGTCAGTGAGTGTCAGCCTGTTTGTGTGTGTGTGTATCTGTCAGTGAGTGAGTGTATGTATGTCAGTCAGTAAGTGTGTGTGTGTGTCTGTCAGTGAGTGAGTGTATGTATGTCAGTGAGTGTCTGTGTGTGTGTGTCTGTCTGTGAGTGAGTGAGTGTATGTGTGTCTGTGTGTGTGTGTCTGTCATTGCGTGTGTGTGTGTCTGGCAGTGAGTGAGTGTATGTATGACAGTGTGTCTGTCTGTCTGTCTGTCAGTGAGTGTTTTTGTGTCTGTCAGTGAGTGAGTGCATGTCTGTCAGTGTCTGTCATTGAGTGAGTGTATGTCCGTCAGTGAGTTTCTGTGTTTGTGTGTCAGTAAGTGTATGTATTTCAGTGAGTGTGTGTGTGTGTGTGTGTGTGTGTCTGTCAGTAAGTGTGTGTGTGTGTCTGTCAGTGAGTGAGTGAGTGAGTGACATGAGGGGGCAGCAAAATGGATCTTTGCCTAGGGCTGCAGAAATTCTTGCACCGGCCCTGTAACTCCCTTATTTGTTATCCTTATGTGGGATTGACATATTTAAAGGATCACTATAGTGTCAGGAAAACAAACTTGTTTTCTTGACACTATATAACACTTTGCCCCCCCCCCCAACCCCTTCAGCCACTTACCTTAATCCAGTGCCCTTCTCCCTTGAAGCTGGTGACCTCTCTTCTCCCGCCGACATCAGAGCCACACGCACATTCAAACAGTCCATAGGACAGCATTTCTCAATGCTTTCCTATGGACGTTCTGCACGCTGAATGTGATTTTTGCATTGAGCGTCGCAGACGCGCCTCTAGCAGCTATCAGGAAGACAGCCACTAGAGGCTGGACTAACCCTGCAATGTAAACATAGCAGTTTCTCTGAAACTGCTATGTTTACATCTGAAGGGTTAAAACCTGGGGGACCTGGCACCCAGACCACTTCATTGAGCTGAAATGGTCTGGGTGACTATAGTGTCCCTTTAAGGATACCAAATTAGGGAGTTATCTACTAAACACACACATTTACATACATAAACACAGATATTTATACACACAACCACATACATATACACATAAACATAATCAC
The DNA here is from genome assembly GCA_933207985.1 of Pelobates cultripes. Lineage (NCBI taxonomy): Eukaryota > Metazoa > Chordata > Amphibia > Anura > Pelobatidae > Pelobates > Pelobates cultripes. The sequence goes on along the minus strand of OW240923.1, from coordinate 10,987,421 downwards.
ATACCCACACAGACATTCACAGACAAACAATTACGTATATTCATACACACCCATTTAATGATTAAGAAGCAAGGGAGGCTTCCCTTCCATGCTCTGGGAGGGCTAGTGGATCCTCTCCCTGGTGGCCAGTGGTTACTGCTGTGGTGGGATCACTGTGCTTTTCCTGTACAGTAGCCCAGTAATGATGCCGATGTCGGCATGATGTCGTATCCCGGCTGCCGTCTCACTGCAGGGCGTACAAAGGAGCTGTGCAGGGAGAGCCTCTCTCACCTGTCTTGTTTAGGTAGCATCAGGCCCTCCTCCCGTGGAGGGTGGTGGTGGTAAAGAATAGTCTAGAGGGCTATTGCCCCCCTTACCTTACTCTAGCGATGTCATAGAACTAAAGTGAGAATTGCCAGGAATTCAAAGTGAATTTCAAGATTTAAGCCAAAATAATTTAATTAGAAAAATTCTAGTCAATTCTGTTTCTAGTTTGATTTTCTTGGCATTAGATTTGAAACTGATTTCAGTGAATAACCCTGCTACGGTTCTGTTTTCAGATGTGCTAACCTATTCCAGTTATTTTCCAGAGTTGAAATTTGGACATTACTAAATAGAATTAGGTTTAATTATTACTCCTTGTCCTGTTTTATTGACATGTTCCCAACAGGCAGATAGGGGATGACAATTAAACAACAGACAAAGGGCGTGTCTGTCTGCACGTCACAAACAAATCTGGAGTTTATTCATCAAACAGCGAATTGTCAGTAAAACAAAATGAATTTGAACATTTAGGCCTGAGGGGGCGGAGCTAAGCCGCTGAAGCAATCGGTCGCATGTCCCTGAAGCTCCAAGCTATATGCCACAAAAAGCCTAATTTCAGCCATCAAAACCACCATTAGCTGACCCTGGAGAGTAGTACCGGTCCGTATAGGCACCATGGGGCGCAAATCAAAAAAAACTAAACCAGATAAACCGACCATGGGAATGGATATCGGAGAACTATGGAAGCAGGCGCAGGGAGCGTACGGGCCTAAAATGGCCGCTCTCACTGGGGGCTGTTCGGATTTTTCCGACGAGCTATCCATGGACGGGGAAGATGACATCCTACCTGCCACCCCAAAACCAAAACCAGGCTTGACTACTCCGGATGCAGCTCCGGTCACCACGGCCGTCCTAAAGGAGCTGCTGGACAACCTGAAAACTGCACTGCAGGCAGACATAGCCACGATCCGCAGTGGCCTGCAGGGCCTGACGGGCCGCATCGGAGTGCTGGAGGAAGCCTCGCGCACAAGCTCACAAAGCATGGAAACACTACAACAAGAGGTCAGAGACTTGCAAAAACAGAACCAACTGTATGACCGCCGCTTTGCGGCACAAGAAGACGCCCGACGCCGGAATAACCTGAAAGTTAGAGGTATCCCGGAGGACATACCTGATGCTGAGTTAACACATCTAACTTATAGCCGCACTACTTCCCCCACGGCAGGCTAAAGCTATACAACTGGACGGCCTATTCCGAACCCCCAAACCGGCCAAGGCTCCAGCAACATTCCAACGGGACCTGGTGGTCCAATTCAAATCGGGAATAGACAAAGCAGCAGTTCTTACGGCCCTCAAAGGAACGTCCTCATACCAAATGGAAGGCATGTCGCTGGCCTTCTACCAGGACCTTTCAAACAGCACCCTGGCTTGGCGGAGGTCCCTCAGGCCTCTCACCGCCCTCCTCCAGCAAAAGAATATACGCTACCGTTGGCGTATGTCTCGCACGCTCATGGTAACACACGGAGATTCCACGCATCTGCTCCAAGACATCCACGAAGCAACACCACTATTACAAGCCCTGGGCCTCCCCCAAGACAGTCTGAGCAATAAAGGACCCACCACCGATCCTGGTCCCCCACACGCTTGGAATCCAGCAAAGATCACCCCATTCATCCCACGGGGTGCCCTGCCGGACTCATATGCAGCAACAACATCCTGAGGACAGTCCTACACTCAGCCCTACCTTGCAGGGATATGTTTAATTTTCAAATGTTTTGTTCTCCACTCTGTTTGACTCCTCCGATAATGTGACATTTATTTTACACTATGTTACACTTGTCACACATGATGGTATAACAAGGCAGCCATGACACATATGTTTAATACCCCGCCCTCCCCGCCTCCGGACACTGTGACAGAGTTCCACTAATGTCCTAGACAAAGAAGGCATTGCAAGCTACACCTCACACTTAAGATTTCACATACATACTAAACTGACAATAGGTCTGCAACAGTCAGAGGTGCATATGAGTCAGCCTCACATAATAAGCACACTACTTAACTGATTCAACACATCAAGCTTGTCGTTAAGACAACCACGTTACGGATTGCTCAAAATTGTCAAACTCAAATGGAAGCAGCGGATACACCCAGACCCTCATACCAACGAAAATGGATGAGGGAACTCCACATTCACATGACGCATAGTGACTGGGCACACATCATGACCTTAGGGATGAAATCCCCGCTAAGCATTGCTCGCAAAGAAACATTTTACAAACGGGTCACCAGATGGTATAGAACACCAGCCCTTCTCCACACCTACTGGCCCACAGTAAGCGACCAGTGCTGGAGGTGCGAAAGAGCAGAGGGCAACATGGAACACATATGGTGGAGCTGCAAGAACATAGCACCATTCTGGGACCTGATACTTACAGACATTAAGAAAATCCTATCCATGAGGGCACATATATCCCCCTCCCAGGTACTTCTAGGGTGGCCTCGGGCACTGATAGACCCGTATAAACAGCAACTCCTAAACACCCTCCTAGGCGAGGCCAATGCACTTATACCTATGCTCTGGCGACAACCACAAACACCCTCTAGAGACCAATGGGTCCAAAGGGTGGAGAGGACCAGAGAGCTAGAGGAGATCCACTGGTCAACACAGGGTAAGAGAACTAAATATCTCAAAATTTGGAAACCCTGGCTCTCCTACTGGGAATGCCCCCCGCAGGAAACGCACTCATAACCAGCTGTAGCGAGAGTATTTAATCCAGTCTTATACGGAAATCCAAACACTTTACCACAGAGGGCCGGAGAACTCGAGATTCCGGACTCTAAACTTCTATATAGGCAGGTAGCGACAGGATCCCCTACTTCCCAACCACCGCCCTCACCCCGTTCACCCCCTTCCCACCTGCTCCATCCCCATCACCACACTTCGTTAACATAGAACGGGTTCAAGTATACGAAACAACTCTGTTTTAATCATTCTGTATAACTCTGCAGGACCCCCACTATGTTATATTTTTGCCAATCCCTTCTCTATTCTGTACCCCATGCAATGATTTTACGTATTGAAAACACAATAAAAATGATATTAAACAAAAAAAAAAAAATTGTCAAACTATTGTTACCCTACGGTTTACTAAGCATTTATAAAGAATTAAAACTGAGATAGGTAATTTACTGCTGCCTATTCAGTGATACCGGTATCATACACGTATGTTATGCCAGCTTCTGCCTCTACGTAAACGACTTTAAACTAGCCATGCATGATAGTATCATACGTCTTATTTTACTAAAGATATGAATGTCTCTGTTAAGGGTGCCCGCCCAATTTACGACAAGAATACTGGTTCCACTGTTATGTTAATTTTAGTATCTGATGCCTACATCTCAATCTCAACCAGATTGCACGACAATTGACCTCTAGCTGTACCAGATTACTTATTTCTGTAGCTAGCATACATTTGTTAAGCCTGCACACCAAAACAAAAAAAATGTGCAATTATCAAAATTTAGACCTGAGCAACTGCATTTGAAAATTCAACGATTACAATTTTGCTCTTTTGGTCCAAAATTTCAAAATGTATTTTGATTTACTGACAATTCTCACATTGCTGAATAATCCTGTTATTCTACTTTGATAACATTCTGCAATGCCCTCACAAGTTGGGTCACCTGAGGACTCTAAGACCTTTATCTCAACTCAGCAGCAATCCACCTGTAAGGATGTAGTGACTATCAATGCGCTCAGCTTGTTGTGTGATTGGCAGCTCTAATTTCAAAGATGTTCTGCAGCATCTGCATGTTATATTGCCTTTACTTTTGTTTTTGACAAGTGGCCTCAGATAAGGGAAGATTCATAAATATGTCAATAACCAAAAAACGTGAGTTATTATTATTATTATTATTATTTTATTATTTATATAGCGCCAACAAATTCCGTAGCGCTGTACAATGGGTAGGCATGGTTCTAAATGTGATACAATCACCATGGTACAATCCATTAGTTTCCACGGCGACTGCTTCACTTTTAAATCAGCTTCTAGCATTTCTTCTAGGGCAAATTCCATATCACATCATTTGTATAATTATTGATCCTATTTCCTCTGATCAGTAAGTGATAGGTGGATCTGAGAACAGATTTAGAAGAATATATTTGTATGATGCTGGAGGCAGAGATCAGAGTAGACGTGGAATGTAAGAGTATTTAGAAGCGCTGGCAGGCAGGTATACGTGTAAAAGGCTAAAACCATGGAGCATAGTAGAAAATCAGGTACAGAAACCAGAACGAATAATAATAATAATTGAATGAGTGACAGAAGGTTTTTTTTTTCTTTTACTATACATTGAGCTAAAAATTCATTTCTAAAATGTAGCCAGAGAATTCTGGAATATAACGTCCGACCTTATGTGTTCCAGCTATTTCCCCATTCAGTTGTTTTGGTATAAATTTTGCCACTCCGTTAACCCTTTGAGGACACAACTTCTGGAATAAAAGGGAATCATGTCGGAATATTTCTGTCATGTGTCCTTAAGGGGTTAATAATGCAGTTTAACGTGTAAACCCTGGAATAAAGGAGTTCACTTGCAAACAGAGCAGGCAGATTTTTTTTTTTTTTCGTGTGCCATCAAATATTAATAAATAGAATAAAAATAAAAAAAACAATAAGCTTCATGCAGAACATCAAACAGAAAAATCATCCAAGATGCGATAAGCATGCAATATTAGTCATACATTCTAAAGCAATAGCCTTTTTACCCCATTAAAGGTAAAACCTAATTGAAATCTCAGACAAATTCCCAGATAGCAGGGTACTTGGAGTTAAATGTAAATTAGGGACTGAATCTAGAAATTTGGGACTGTTGGCAGGTGTGCAGTAAAAAAATAAATAAATCCTATTTGCTGTAGTAGCAGCCTTTCAATTGATTTGTTTGTATACCCAGTGCAAACCATGGGAGCTGGCCCAGCCCCACAGTAACTTGCAGCCAATCAGGAGACTTGGGTGGAATATGAAGTATTCTGAAAAAAGACATGCAGAGAGCATCTGAGCTTATATAAGAGACAGGTCAGTAAGTCTCTGCCTGACAGGCACTTGGCATCCCTTGAGAGCAAGCAAACCAGTTATCAATTAGAAGGGACATCATTCAGATAATGAGGGTGAAGTCCCTGTTAGCTGTCACCAAGCAGATTGGGAAAAATCTCCTCTTCAATCAGAGTGGGCTCCATGCCAGACACTGCAGCTTGGCAACATGCTCTTTGCAAAATACAAATGCAAACTGTAAGTACCCCTTTAATTACCCTCTTCATAGTGTTTTCTGGTCCTTAGTGACAATTGGAGTCAGGACATTGTGTTTTGCTAAAGGGCTCTTTATCCTGGTTTTATTTTGGCTTCTCTCACACTGTAGGATAGGGATGTGTGTAAGTGACCACTGAAAGATGTGCAGATACAAAATTAAGCTAAAATATGAACATTGTGACTATAGAGTTGCAGAAATCAACACTTTATTCCTAAATATTGCAGTTACATGTTCAATTCCTATTAATTTGGTGTTTAGACAATAAACCCCTTGGTATCTTCTCGTGGATTAAGAGTTTCCCTTTTTTTTAGTGCACATAAATACTATAAACCACATGCACACCCCATCATGACGAAATTTGAAATCTCCAAAAAACAAAACACAGTGGATCTTGGAAAGCAAGCTATTATAGATTTCCAAAATTTCATGTATCAGCTGCTAAGGGATCCTTTCAGTATCCAATGATCACTATGTGATAACGTGTTTTGGTCCGGAGAACATTTCAGTATTGTATGCCACTATCATAAAAAGGATACACTAGGCACCATAACAACCACAGCCCAATTTGATAGATATATAGATAGACATAAAACCAAGGAGGTTGCACTCACCTGAACGTGTATACATGAAGGGTGCTGCTGGGGCCAATTCATGAAACACACCATATCCAGTGCACTCACCCATTACTAGACTGCAAATATCAAAATGCATAGTTAGTAATATTAATGTTTAAAACCCCTCACCGAGACCAAATATAATGGGGGTTTAGTTACAGTATATGATCATACGTTGCATAACCCTGCCACAACGCCAAACTGCCAATGTACCCCCAGCCTGGCATTGCAACCAGATACCTGCATTTATGAGATTAACCCACGTACTTAGGAAATGTAGAATACATTAATATTAGTTTTGGTATTATAAAGAAATTTCAACTTTTTTTTTTATTTCTTGAGTTTTTCAACATCACTTTGATAAAAGCCTTCTATCTGTGCAAGGAATTATATTTTGCTTGGCCAGTTAAGCCATTAAGAATACAAATGCTTTAACAGCAAAAACGAGAAACAATCTTGATACATGCTGATCTGTCTTCAAAGAAGAAGTTTATTTATTTTGTCCCCACGGGATAATTCTAAACACAATAGGGCATCTCTTTTCATGTACCACCCACCAGTCAGAGAAAGTGATCTATGCTTCCAGCAATGCATCTGATAACTCTAAATGCAAGTTCAATATTTTGACCAGTTTGGAATAATACTTTTTTTGATAGAAAATATATAATCCATTTAATTTACCACCAAATCATTATGGACATTTAACCTCTTTAGAATGGATATATATTTTTACACTAAGGAATTTGCGTAAGCCTGGACCTGAAGGGCTTAATGTTCATTATTCTTATTGAATTATTTATATAGCGCCATCAGATTCCGTAGCACAGTACAATGGGTGGAATTCTAAATAGGGGGTCTAAATAATGGCACGCTGTGAACGAGAACTTCTTTGGGAACTGGGAGGGGGAATGATATTCGACCAGCATATTGATGAGTGATGGCGAATTGTTTAGTTTCTCATCTTTTGAAAACTATACTGAAAAGTTCTGTTGTATCTGGAAATCAGCAGTTATTTTACTAGATTTTCTTGATCAACTGTCAAGATTTCTTTTTCTTGGACTCTTTTAATAAACAATTTTTGAAAACAAATTTTACAATTTATTGGCACAGCCTCAGTGGGTCAGGATGGGATTAGTGACTGTGCCACTCACAGAATCCAACTGGAGTCCAACTTCTAATGTTACCCGGTAGTTTCCTTGTTTTTCCTTTTCTTCCAGTTGGGTTTACAATAACATTTTGCCTTTATTTCTAGAAACCTAATTCTGTTTTGTGATCTACACCATGCTCACCCAGCCAAATAAACTGCCACACCTTTATAAGGTGTTTCCCAATAACAATGCTTGAATTCATGCGTGGGTGCAGGTAGTCTGAGGATGCTTATCGTGTTCGTCTCTTGACATTAAATTATAATCGACCATTAGCTCACAAGAGATTGTATTGTTCAATGGATCATAGATAGTGTCTTCTAGCCTTTTCATGTTGGTGTTTCACGTGGCTACCTTCTGAGACTCAAATTATTGGCTTTATTGCTATGGTCACACTGTCTAAGTGGCAAACTACTTGAAAATAGTTTCATAAACCAGGTTTGAGACTGGGTTTCTGCTGGTAAGTAAGTGGAAGAGAAAACCAGAGCATTATTAGTTTCTCCTACAGTGTATTGTGTGCCCTAGCTGAAAAATAGGGCACACGATAAACTGGAGGATAAACTAACTATGCTCTGGTTTTCTCTTCCACTTACTATGTGTGGCCACTGGCCACTGGAGGAGCCTGGTCGTCCGCCTCCTGCCGCTGGACTATCGCCCCATGTTTAACACTGTTCTTTTTCCCTCCAGAAAGGCTGGTTTGTGCCTTTCTGCGGACTGTTAAAGTCACGAACACCACAGAGCCGCCGACCTCCCTTCTCCTACCAGCAGTCAATTATCCGAACACTGGTCCATTCGGTACTTTACTGTTTAACCCATGCTACCCCAGTTAGCTATGCCATGGAGCCCAGCCGCATACTGAAAGACTGTATGAAAGACTTTGGCTCCATGGCGATTGAACTGTATGCATGTGATCTGAGCGCCATCCAGTAATAATGTGCGCTCAGATCTCAGCTAACTGGGGATAGGTAGAATGTGTATGTAATTTTATGTTTTATTGTCCTTTGTCTGCCATGTGGTTAATGGAGTTTTGTCTCTGTCCTTGGAGATAATTGGATTACTTCCCAATTATCTCCAGGACAGACAGGAGGAATTGTAATGCATTGTGGGATTGTAAGCTTGTGATTGGTCAATTTCCAATATGTTTCCCAGTCTTCCATCTGGTCCCCTAGGGGAGTGTCCACCAGGTGGGAGACCTGCATAAAAGCCGGGCAGGTAGCCCCAGTAAATCAGTTCTGCTTGACCCTCAAACGAAGTGTCGTCTCGTTCTTGGGGGGAATTGGATTGTATGCTGTTACAGTGCGACTGCCAGGAGTGTAAACTGTTTGTATGGTTTTTCCTGTTCGGCTGTTTACAGCATTCGTGTGTTTCCTGTTCGGGAGTTTGGAGCATTCCCCTGGTTCCAGTTCGGGAGATTGGTGAATTTGTGTGATTGCAGTAGCTGTCTGTGCATCTAAAAAGGGGAATATCGCCTAAATGGTTTTTAACCTCTTGTGTGCAAAACAGTCCATTACACTATGTTCCATACCGGGTAAGGGTAGAGCTTAGAACAATGATTGACAGGAAGCTGAGATGGAGGCATTCACGTCCAGTATAACGATAAATACAGCATTTCTGCATTTTATTTAGTTTTTCACACCTCGCAAACCTATTGGTTAGCTGTAGGACTAGGTAGACAGAACACGAACACTCTTGTGGTGAGCTGTGACTGCCATGTTGTGCGCATGCATGGAGCAAAGACTTGTGATCATTGTTACTAAGACTCTTTAATCAATGATGCAACCCAGACCCAATGCAGTATATCCTGCACTGCACCCTCAATACTGGGTCCCCGCTAGATGTTGCAACATTATATAACACTATATATTGTAGCACTTGTACACCAACCACCAAGGTATAAAGCCACCAGACAGAGCTGGAGGCAAAATATATAACTCATTGGCTTTATGGAGGCCTGCTGGCTCTGAATGGACTTCCTTTTCACATATATCTGCAGGACACAATCATTATGGGTGGCGAGTGGTGAAAGGGGCTCTCCTGTTGACTCAGGTTCCAATTCATTCAAGCATTATATCTACCTGTTTCATACAATCTGATACTTTTCTAGTGCACTCAGTATATGCCTGCGATGAGCACAGTGAAATCTCTTGCACTTAACAGACTATATTGGCCGACTCTTTCAATTACATGAAGAATGATGGGTCCAGGAAAACATGGTGGATCTGCCAACCCCAAGGCCTGATGTAAGATATGTGTATTTAGATGTGTCCCCCTACATGGGTGAACAATGAATGAGAACAATGAATCTGTACCCCCTACATGGGTGAACAATGAACCCCCCCCTGTCTCATGAGGGGGGGGGGGGGGCGGTTTAATACAAGATTACAAGGTATTTATCATTCATGTAGCTCGGACATATTCTGCCCCACCTGGCCAACAGGACTGGAAGCGAGCAGAGACCCAGAGCGCCAACTGTCATTTTCCGTTATAGCTCATTCTAAAGAGTTTATAATACCTACTGCATTTTGAAATGTGAATTCCCTTTTAGTAACAGTTTTATTTTCCATAAATTTGAACAGTCAATATTGTGGTATCCGCTCTGACTCATTCACAGGGTTCTATGACTCACTCTGTTTACCGAACATTACTTTTGGAAAAAGTACCACTATTACTTATTATAGACTGAACAGAACTTTATTTTTATATATAATAAACAATGCATTAAAAGTGATAAAAAAGCTAAAGATATATATATATATATATATATATATATATATATTCCATTCCAGGGGGTCACTTCATTGATGCGGGGAGAAAGTTGTAAAAATAAGTTTGTGTCATAATAAAAAATATTGTAAATATTTGTTGAAAATGTTGCTAAAAAAATTAAAATGTGATCTAATTGTTTAAATTCCAATCAGTATTTAATTTTTTTTCAAAGACAAAGGTGATAAATGTTAACCTTGAGATTTCTCCACTAAATGGCAAAGACACGGCGAGTTGGAAATAAAGTGGAAAAATGTAATCTAACAAATGAGACGCAAGAACCCTAGGACACAGTATTAATTGTTTCTGGCCTTGCATTACCCACATCTGGATCACCATATACACATTTTGGATTTTCTTTATAATTATGTAACAGCTCATGTTTGTTTGAGATTATGCTTTCATTTGCAAAAGGATAAGGTATAGAGTCCCTCTAAAGACGCTGTTGATTCAGCGACCAATAGAATCTTGCAGTTTCTATACAGCACAAAACAGAATGGAATGTTGTGTCAGCTGACACTCTGGCATTTACTAATGCCTAAAGCTTCACAGAACCCATATTTCTAATGAGAATGGGAACATAGAAACTTAGAATGTGATGGCAGATAAGAACCATTCGGCCCATCTAGTCTGCCCAATTTTCTAATTACTTTCATTAGTCCCTGGCCTTATCTTATCACTAGGATAGCCTTATGCCTATCCCACGCATGCTTAAACTCCTTTACTGTGTTAACCTCTACCACTTCAGCTGGAAGGCTATTCCATGCATCCACTACCCTCTCCGTAAAGTAATACTTCCTGATATTATTTTTAAACCTTTTGTCCCTCTAATTTAAGACTGTCCTCTTGTTGTGGTAGTTTTTCTTCTTTTAAATATAGTCTCCTCTTTTACTCTGTTGATTCCCTTTATGTATTTAAATGTTTCTCTCATATGCCCCGTCTCCTTTTTCCTCCAAGCTATACATGTTAAGTTCCTTTAACCTTTCCTGGTAAGTTTTATCCCTCAATCCATGAACCAGTTTAGTAGCCCTTCTCTGAACTCTCTCTAAAGTATCAATATCCTTCTGAAGATATGGTCTCCAGTACTGCGTACAATACTCCAAGTGAGGTCTCACCAGTGTTCTGTACAATGGCATGATCACTTCCCTCTTTCTACTGCTAATACCTCTCCCTATACAACCAAGCATTCTGCTAGCATTTCCTGCTGCTCTATTACATTGTCTTCCTAACTTTAAGTCATCTAAAAAATAATTACTCCTAAATCCCTTTCCTCAGATGTTGAGGTTAGTAGGGTATCAAATATCCTATACTCTGCCCTTGGATTTTTTACGTCCAAGATGCATTATCTTGCACTTATCCACATTAAATGTCAGTTGCCACAACTCTGACCATTTTTCTAGTTTACCTAAATCATTTGCCATTTGGCTTATCCCTCCTGGAACATCAACCCTGTTACATCTCTTAGTATCATCAGCAAAAAGACATACCTTACCATCAAGACCTTCTGCAATATCACTAATAAAAATATTAAAGAGAATAGGTCCAAGTACAGATCCCTGAGGTACCCCACTGGTGACAAGTCCAAGCTTCGAATATATTCCATTAACTACAACCCTCTGTTGCCTGTCACTCAGCCACTGCCTTAGCCATTCAACAATATTGGAATCTAAACTTAAAGAATCTCAGCTTTAGCATAGCTATGCAGGCAAGATGGGCGGTAGGTACCGAACCATTCCTAACATGTTTGACAGCTTACCATGGGAAGGCACCAGTGAACTCCTGAAACCATAACAATTACAGCACACTGCAGTGATTATGGTGCTTTACGTATCCTTTTAAAGCCCTGCCCTTTGCCCCATTTTGCCAAAAAATAAGCTGGTCTATGAGAGAAGTTGGACCCTGCTTTGTATTGTATCTTCCTGATTTAAAAACGTATATAAACTCCAACACAATCTACATGGGATTTTGTTTTTTTCCTGGAAAGATTCTATTTTCACGAAAAACTCTAAAGTGATGGAATTTAGAGTAAAAGGAAGTGGGTTAAAGCTCATCCAATTGGACAAATTACCCACAATACAGTGCTGTGGTATTTGTTTACCTGCTGTAATTACCTTTAGACTCTCCCTGTGTTTATACGCGGGGGAATAGTGTACATTATGTGCTTGTCTTTAAAAGGAAATGTTAAATCGCCAGGTTTCCCCGCAGTTAGTTTGTAAACATATGGGGATTATTCAATAAACTAAACTTATTGAGAATTGACAAGAGCATTGCAAAGGAATTGGGAGAATTGCTGATCGATAATTGTTTTGTTTTTTTTCACTTTTCCACTGATCAATTTTCCAGAAGTCCATACAGCGTTATTCACCAAACTGTCAATTTTTGCACACCCTCAAAGGAATTGCAAATGCTCCCAGTCAGTCCCTGATTTGTCTCATTTATTTGTTTTTTTTTATTGTGTTAAAATTTTAGATATCACAACACAGTGAGATGATTTTTTTTTAATCTATTTTTTTTTTGCAAAGGTTCAATATTTAGGAAAAGATCAAAAGTGACAGAACTCCTTAAGTCATCAAAACTTTTTGTTTGCTTTATATATATATTATATTTTATTTAATTTTTTTTATGCAGGAAACAAAACAAACCTACTGAAGAATGACTAATTCTGCACATGCCAGGCATTGCAAGTGGCACACAAGCTAAAGTTGCATCTCTGAGCTCTGAACATATTCCTGTCCCTTGATTGGGTGTGTTTCCTGGCGTTTGCTTTAGAGGTTGCCATGGAGAGCACAGCTGGGCACAGAAGTTATTTTTTCCAAATTCTGGGTGTGGTTTTAGCTTTTTCTTGGCAGATCTGATGTGGCAGAGTACTCGGCGTAGAACTGCACATTATGTACAGACTCCGAGGGAACAAGGGGGGCAAATGGAGGATGTGCAAAATAAAAAGTTCTGGGTGCTCCGGAAAGAGAACTATGGGATTTATTCCTTAAACAGTGAAATGTAAATAAAACAAATTGTGACTGAAGCTCAGCTAGAGAACTTTTAAAACCTATTGTTGGCCAACATTTTGCAATTTTTGTTTTCAATTTACCACAGGTAACTCTGTTTAGAAGAAAGTTAACTTTGTGTTTTTATGGGGTTTTTTTTTTGTTTTTTTTTTGTTCTGGCAAGGATTGTAGCGATTTGCATTATTTCATGCATTCCAACCGGCAGTGTAATTACAGAACGGTTATGCCTTTTAAGAATGAACAAACTATGACTTGGGTCAGTAGGTTGAAAGGGTCACTATAGCCTTAGGAATACAAACCAGTAAGATAAGAAAAAATAACATGGGAAGCATGGTGTATTGGGATAATCTCTTAACCGTTCCAATTCTGGCTGGACGGTCCTATCCCGACTTAGTCCCCTGGTGTCATGCTTTTGGGGAAACAAACAACTGTCCCAACAAGCATAATGTGAGCGCAACATTAGATGCACTCATACTATGGTCAGGACACTATGACTTTGCAGGGAGAGCTGCAACAATGTTCACTGCAGGGTTTTCCCTTAGTGGGCTGACTTCACATGACAGGCAGGCCTTTTCTGGCAGGTCTGCCCCTTTTGGGGCATAAAGATTACCTGTCCCACCAGCATCCTGATTTTATGATAAGTATGCGTTCTACTAAGAGACTCCCTAAGTATGATCTATAACTTTACCTATAGAAAACTGCAACGTTTAATGTATGCTCCCTAAGTGGGGCTGAGATTATTATAAAAGGCAGTGTCCCCACCGTCGTTGGGACCGACCAATTCAGTGGCAGTGCCACACACTTCCCACTCCAGTCCCAAATGTATATCTTAAAGGACCACTATAGGCAGCCAGACCACTTCAGCTTAGTGAAGTGGTCTGGGTGCCAGGTCCATCTAGGATTAACCCTGCCTGCTGTAAACATAGCAGTTTCAGAGAAACTGCAATGTTTACACTACAGGGTTAATCCAGCCTCTAATGGCTGTCTCATTGACAGCCGCTAGAGGCGCTTCCGCACTTGTCACTGTGATTTTCACAGTGAGAAGACGCCAGAGTCCATAAGAAAGCATTGAGAATGCTTTCCTATGGACTGACTGAATGCGCACGCGGCTCTTGCCGCGCTTGCGAATTCAGCCGATGACGTCCGGAGGAGGAGGAGAGTCCCCAGCGCCGAGGAAGCCCGGCGCTGGAGAGAGGTAAGAGTTTAACCCCTTCCTACCCCTTCAGCCCAGTGGGAGGGGGGCCATGAGGGTGTGGGGGGGAACCTATTAATACTATACTGGAGTTTGTCTAAAGAGGGCTGGCAGCAGGCTCAAAGCACACCCAAGGAAAGTTTTCAATCCATTCTTAAACTTCTTACACTGGAAGGGCCCAAGGGCACTCCTGGCTTATTTTAAGCTGACCGTAGGTGGCCTATTTGCAAAGTTTTGAGTACAAATCACAAGTTTTACCATCAGATGATCACATTTCATCATATCCCTTGCAATGTTAGACCTGGATAGTATGGCATATTATCAAACAAGCGTTTACCTGAATTTCACATCTTGGGGTCACTATGGACTCGTGACAATTGTTACATTGGCAAAAAGGTTGTTATGCCATTTTAGTGAGCTGGAAAATCAACAAAGAGGGATCATTCTTCCAACAAATTGCAAACATTAGGGAAAAAAAATATATAAACTGTTCCCCTTTTCAGTTTTCTACAGTTCAGTTTGGTAAATGAGCCCAATGCTGAGCAGGTTGTATCATGTATCTGGTTGAAGCTATTAACCTATACACACCTTAATAAAAATATATATTCTGGGGAAAAACTCCACAAAATATACCATGGTTCTGAGATTATACAAACGCTTGCTGGAAAATACATAACCTTATACTTGCAATTCAAGCACAGATTGTTGATCTCAATAGTAGGGGTATTTACAAAACTTAGAATTCAGAGTGTATTAAGGCAGAGTAGTGAAACTGATAGCACGATTTAGATCAGGCTCCCCCAAACGCCGGCCCTCCAGATGTTGCTGAACTACAACTCCCATGATTCTTTAAATGAAATAGATAGGCTGAGAATCATGGGAGTTGTAGTTCAGCAACATCTGGAGGGCTGGAGTTTGGGGAAGCCTGGTTTAGATCATTTCCTAGTTCTGCTGTTCTGACTCTGAATTAGAAATTCACTTTGAATTCTCACTTTATTGAATAACCCTGTATAACTATGAAGGGTCCAGCCTTATTCTGGGAATGTGAGGGAGACTGCCTTATGGCAATACCCTGAGAGTTGCTGCAAAGTATTGGGATTAATAGTTTTATGAAATGTTTTTGTTTTTATATTTTGCCTCTCATGAAACTCCTAAATGAGGTGAAATAAAAGACAGCTGCTGATTGGCTGATTAAGAAAGCAGGTTGCCAGAACCCGGAAGCGTGCGTTCCATGCCTCGTATTCAAGTTTGGCCGTGATTGGAGCAGCGCCGGGCGGGGCCTGGCGAGGGGCGGAGCTAGGTGGTGTTGTTATAATGTATTGAGTAGAACGTTTCAGGGGCCACATCACCTGGGCGAGAGGAGCTGGGGGACCGAGGGCTGTGTTACCATGGTGATCCAGGGATGCAGGAGGTTGCTGGGGCCTTTCCTGGCTTCTAAGAGGGCAGTCAGAGGGGCCCCCAGGCTCAGCCCATCACACTGGGTGCCCTCCAGGCACTGCAACATTACTGGCTGCTCCTACAAGCTGAGGAACGTGGACTGTGAGTGGGGGCAGCTGGGAATGAGGGCAAGGGGAACCTACCTGCAGGGGGAGGGGATCTACTTACCCAAGGTAAACACCTACCTGCATGGGGGGACATCTACTTACCCAAGGTATACACCTACCTGCATGGGGGGGATATCTACTTACCCAAGGTATACACCTACCTGCAGGGGGGGGACATCTGCTTACCCAAGGTATACACCTACCTGCAGGGAGGGGACATCTGCTTACCCAAGGTATACACCTACCTGCTGGGGGGGAGGACATCTACTTACCCAAGGTATACACCTACCTGCATGGGGGGGATATCTACTTACCCAAGGTATACACCTACCTGCATGGGGGGGACATCTGCTTACCCAAGGTAAACACCTACCTGCAGGGAGGGGACATCTGCTTACCCAAGGTACACCTACCTGCATGGGGGGACATCTACTTACCCAAGGTATACACCTACCTGCTGGGGGGGAGGACATCTACTTACCCAAGGTATACACCTACCTGCATGGGGGGATATCTACTTACCCAAGGTATACACCTACCTGCATGGGGGGACATCTACTTACCCAAGGTATACACCTACCTGCATGGGGGGACATCTACTTACCCAAGGTATACACCTACCTGCATTGGGGACACATACCTGCAGGGGGGGATATCTACCTACCCAATGTATACACCTACCTGCATGGGGTACACATACATGCATGAGGGGACTGCTACCTACCCAAGGTACACACCTACCTGCATGGGGTACACATACATGCATGAGGGGACCGCTACCTACCCAAGGTACACACCTACCTGCATGGGGTACACATACATGCATGAGGGGACCGCTACCTACCCAAGGTACACACCTACCTGCATGGGGGACACATACCTGCAGGGGGGACATCTACTTACCCAAGGTATACACCTACCTGCATGGGGGACATCTACCTACCCAAGGTATACACATACCTGCAGGGGGGGGGGGAAATCTACCTACCCAAGGTATACACATACCTGCGGGGGGGGGGGAATCTACCTACCCAAGATGAACCCCTACGTGCAGTGGGAGAACCAACCTACCCAAGGGGAGGGGACACCTATCTAGCCAATGTGAATCCCTACCTACCCAAGATGAGGGCACCTATCTACCCAAGGTGAACAGCTACCTGCAGGGAAGGTGCACCTATGCTTGTAACCCCAATACAGACTGGTGGGTATTGAATGAAAGGTGCTGCTGCATAATTTCTATGCCTGAGGGAGAAAATCCATGAACCAAAGATTGAAAATAACCCAAATAATTTGCATTCTACATAGTGCAGGGTATCACTGTAATGGATCAGATTGCAAAAGGTCTGGGAGGGAGGTATACAGGATAAGGTGAATGAGGACAAATATTGAGGAAGTGACTTCAGTTTAGCAGTTCTGCTGCTGTGTGGAATGCAATCCAAATGATACTCAGCCAGCCAGACCACGAGGTAACATTCATCCCACTATATCTCTAAGATAAAGGTTAGCCAGTTTTGAATAGTAAGCTAAATGCTAGGTCAGGGGATATTTAGCTTAGTAATGTACATGCAGATCTTTGCTGCATGGCTGTATGAAAAACATGACTTGTTTTACACCCCCTAGAGATATGGCAGGTGCTCTGATAGTGCTGGCATGTTTACTTTCAATACACCTGTTGCAAACTAATTCCATAGGTGGGTTACAGTTGGCTGCCATATTGTAGGGTCATGTGGCGGTTTTTAAGTATTTGAATCCACTGATAATGTTTCAAAACCAGATCTCATGTATGCCTGCATATACAAAATGTGTCTGAGAAGGACTGCATGTCCCAGGAGATGGCCATATGTCTTGAATTCTCAGTGTATGCATTCCCCACATGTTGCACATTTAATTCCTATACTTTTCCTTTTCTACTTCCACAGGAAGGCTATTCCAGTATCTACTACCATTTCAGTGCTAGTTTGCTTCATTGAGCCATTCACATACACCTTGTACACTGAAAAACATGGTGGGAGTTAATTTACTATAATCTGAATTGTATCATACTGCCAGAAGGCGGAATGTAGTCAAAATAGCGAACTGGAAGGATTCTACAAATCTAATATAGTAACCGTTTGGCTCCTTTTACCATCATTGCAATTACATTGATGCCAACATATTCTGGAGCGCTGTATAATTATTAAATATGACAAACATCATTTTGACACACAGGAACAGTAAGTGAAGATCCTTGACCAACAGGCTTACAATCTAAATGGATGAGGGACAAATAGAGGGGAATGAGGGAATCTGTTTTGCGGTTAACACTTCAGGGAGTTTGAACAACCCTTTTGTCATGCCAATAACATGGTTTTTGTGGCATCCTTGCACCTTTATTTTGTAATTTCTAATCCTGGCAATCAGTGATTGTGTAACTCTGTATTGCTCATCAGAGAGATTAAGACAAACACCCTAGCAGGTTAACATGGGAACTTCTTCTATAAACAAACTAAGATGGGCAAAACAAGAGCCAGCATTCTTATCTTTAACAGGAATTCAGCCTTATGTTTACCACATGCTTTATTGATATATGTTTCTATTTTATGATTAAACCATGAGCTATTACATTGTAAATTCTACAATCCCTGTTCTAGAACTAGATATTGTTCCATAACTAAAATGCAGTTGCTCCTATTTATTTTTTTTAAATTTTTTTTATTTTTTAGCACTTTTGGCAACTTTTAAAGTCTTGGCTTGCTTATTTTGTCCTCAAGTTGGCCATTCTGATTCTATGTATTTTCAATTCGAGTTTAGTAAATAAACATTGTATCTTCAAAGTCCCCTTTTTAATTTTCATCTTTAACCCCTTTGTGAGGGTCAGTTTACAGAAAACAGAGGCTCCACTTACAGTTTAAAAGTGTGTGACTGTGGATCTCGCTGGGATCGACAAGATGGGACTATTCATGCCTTTCTAGTGAGGCATAACAGAGGTAGCCAAAGGCAAGTGATTACAGGGACAGACGTCAACAGCAATTGCTATGGCTAAGCTAGGTTAAGAACGGTGCATGATGTGATCAAGGTATGTATTTTGCAATTAGAAGCCTCGATTGTAAAGTCAGTCTGAAATGCCATAGGAGTGCTTCAACAGCCAATCACAGTAGTCCTATACATTGACCGTTTATGCCACTTTAAAAATAGTGTCAAAGTTTGATGCTGGTCACACAGCCTGTGAAATTCATATAAAATTTGTCTGCTAAATTCAGCAGAAACGTGTGAATAAATGGCGAAGACTAAAAATGTCCCATATTAAATTGCCCAGTTTGATTTATTGCACAAATGCTATGCCATGGAGCTAAGGTGCACCTTCTATTTTGTCCCAAAATATATCTGTAAAAATGTGGAAGCTGAAATTTACTTTTCTGTTATTTGAGCCAATAGCATCTCACAATTTGGCAGGGATTGGGGATATTTCTGTACTCAGGAGAGTGGCAGAGTATAAGTCTGGGGTCTTTACAGTAGTAAAACACACATGGTCCGTGAAGTTTCCTTCACA
This sequence comes from Pelobates cultripes, assembly GCA_933207985.1. Taxonomy (NCBI): domain Eukaryota; kingdom Metazoa; phylum Chordata; class Amphibia; order Anura; family Pelobatidae; genus Pelobates; species Pelobates cultripes. The sequence goes on along the minus strand of OW240923.1, from coordinate 10,968,076 downwards.
AACTATAATAGTGGGGAAAATCAAAATTAAATGGTTGATTTGGCAGAGGCTTAAGATAAAATGGGATAAAGTATAACTTTCTATAGATCTATACTTTTTGTTTAGCAGACTGAATGTCACAAGCGCATACTGTATCCATGGGAGTAGTGGGAGTTAAGTTTTGTATTACACAGCTATGTTACAGTAAGCTTGTTTGAGCAGGGCCCTCGTCTACCTATTTTTCCTGTGTCACTGTTTAATGGTCTCATTTATTGTAAAGTGCTACGAAATTAGTTTATGCAATTATATATGCCAATAATAATATAGTGCTACCATACACCCCATAATTACCCTATTAAAGGAAAATTTATAGTGTCAGGAATTAAAACCTGTATTCCGAACACTATATTATTAAACTAAGTCTTTAGCTTCCCGGTCCACTTCAGATCACTTTGAAAAGGTTTTAAACTTGCATTTTCTCCCACGCCTGTCTCATTCAGGTTGGCCCCGCCTCCACAGCTGAGATAATCAGTCTTGATCTCAGCCAATCCAGTGCTTCCCTATAGAAAAGAATTAGGAGGCTATTGAACATGTGCAGCACCAATCCGCATCTCCGTATAGAGATGCAATGAATCAATGCATCTCCATAGGGAACGTTCAGTGACTCCATGCAGAGCATGGAGTCTCTAAACTAGGAAGCACATCTAGGGGCCACTTGAGTGACTGCTACTAGAGGTGTGACTAGGCAGCAAAGCAAACACTGCCTTTCTCTTAAAAGCATGCAGAGGCATAAGCTACAGGGACATTAAGCTGTAGTGGTTTTGGTAATTAGAGACCTTTTTAAGGGCTAATAGGTGTGTAGGGATTTGGAAAAATGCCCCTCTGTCTCAATAGAGATTTTGCATTTTAGCTGAAGACAGCAAGGTGAATTGTTAATGTAGAACTCACCTAAGAGGTTTGCCTTGACGTGGCAGGTGAGCTTACGCTTTAATTTCCATTGAAGTGATACTAAAAAACCTCCAGTTATTTAAATGTGCTTAGGGATTTGGGATAGTGTGCAGGAACTTTTTTTTTTTTTGGGGGGGGGATTTTGTTGAATGCCACAAAGGCTTAGCTCTACAAGCATAAATCACACTTGGCAATATCTGCTTCCCTAGAACTTCAAAAAATGAAAATCCTTGTCATCTGAGACATTTAAACGATCTGGAATAACAAGTGAAATAGTATTTTTCTGGAATGATGTTAAGCCCTATCTGACCATTGCAGCTGCTGTCAAATTACACAGCCCAGATCACTGTTTAATGAACTGGTTGTGGTTTGTAGTTGAGAGAATAGGGGACTGTGCATGCGAAGTCCGGATAGACTCCCTCTCCGGGAGGATCGCTGTCCCTACAGTGTGCACACGCTGCAGTACGTTAGGGAGGAACTTGTTCCAAACCGTTTGCAATCATTGCTCTTTAATTGATTGCAAAGTAGAATCTTGCCCTCTGTTTACTAGCCATAAGAACAATGTATCCGTTCAAGAATAGTTTAACTTTACCCCATTCTCTGATGTTGGTTTACCTTTACTATGAGAAAGTTACTATAGTGAGCCAGAATAATGTATTTTTCTTGCTAACCCATCTCCATGTCCCACAGTGCATCCTCTATGGAAAGGCCAATTAGATATCCCTGGCGGTACCCGGCAGTCTCCAATTGACATCCGTGTTCGGGATAGCATTTTTCATCCTGACCTGGCGCCTGTGAAAACTCACTACGACCCAAATACGTGTCTTCACATCTGGAATAACGGATACGCCTTCCTTGTGGAATTTGATGATTGTACTGATAAATCAGGTAATAAAAAAGGTGATATAGCTCCTCTCACAGGGCATGATTTCCTTACTTGAGCACAGGTGCCCCATTCTACAGTTGTGAGTATGATTGAGAAACAAATTGATTTTCCATAATCTGACATTTTGGAGGTAAAATAAATGCAAAGGTCAATTACAAAGCTAGGGTAAAACAAGAAAATTAAGGTATTTTATTGTGATACTGTATGTTTTGGAGTAGCTCCAATATGTTGAACAGAAGTGTTCTTGTTAATTAAAGGGACAGTCCACAGCCCAATGCAAAATAAATAAAAATCACTGTTTAGTAGATACAACACCAAATGAAAACATGCTTGCATTTTTTTCATTGGGGTAAATCTTAAAAACCGTTTGCACAACCTGCAGTTCTTTTGTCTGCTGCCTTTCCAAGTCCTCCCCTTTTAACCCTGCCCAGACTTCCTGTGGCTGTCCAATCACAGACTTTCTTAATGAGAAGTCTTTACAAGGCATTTGCTCTGCACAATTGCTGCCTCTTGAGTTTACCTAAACTGAGCTAAACAAACCAGGAAGTAACATGACCTGTTGTCTAATTGAAAATTAAAAGGGTGTAACTGTTATTTCATGAAAATGTAAATTTCTATTGAAATTTGTACTTTTTGCAAAATGAAAAAGCTCTTCTGGAGTGTCCCTTAAGCCTTTACACTGGCCTTGGCATGGTCTTGCCATTGAGAAGACTATTATGTGACATTTGGATTTTTGAAAAAACATGCTTGTGTTTTTTTTGGTTTTTTTTAAAACTTTTAAAGATTTAATTTTTACAATACAATGAAGAAACATAGTGAGTCTTTACATTGCCCTGGAGGCCTGAAACTGTTAGTGGATCACATATCATCATTACAATATATTGGTGGTGCATAAGGTAAGTTGACCATTAGGTTCTATCAGCACTTGTTTTTACAGTAGAAGACAAATGACATTACAAGAGGAAAAAAAAATGTTTAAGTAATCTGTAAACTTTAACTTGCTGAAGCGCTTTGTGTGTTAAGAGTTTGTCCTGTTTTTTAATTAAAAAAAAAAAGTCAAATTTCAATAAAAATTAACACGGTTTCTAAATGAACAGTGTTACACTTCAAGGCTTGACAAAGAACCTTACAGGGTTGAAACGTTGCCTGGTCCACTTGATGGTGGAATGAGTTTCATTCTAAATCTGACCAATTATTTTATGCTGATTTCAGGGTCCTAGAGTTGGGGACTCAGATGACAACACCCTAGAAGCTCAAGGTGTGAAGTGTATTTTAATTTAATTAAACTTTTTGGCGTTGAATCACAGGACCGTAAAGAACACCCAATATTCTAACATTATTTATTTATAGTTAGTGTTGAGGTCCAAGGAGGAAAAATCTTTAAAATACTCATTCTATCTAATTAATAATCAAATGGTTATGAAAAGAAACTTGATTGACTTGATGCTGATGTGCTATTGGCTGTGCAGCCAGCATGACCATTCCATTGGTTGCCACCGCGATTGCTTTTACCACTTTGACCCAAAATTGTTCTGTATACATCATCTACTTTATTTTATGGTGTGTTTTCCTGTTGCATCTGACCTTTAGTTGTGTTCATGCACTCTTCTCATGTACAGTCTCAGTGGGAGGGATGGGCTTCCCCCTTATCAGCTCTTCCCATCTAACGTACGATGGTTATGCAATGAGCAAACACACGTGCAGCTGGGTGACCGCGTGCTCCATGTATTTATATTGTGTGTGTGATGTGTGATCACTTTACCTTTATCTTAATGATGCAATCCCCCTGCCTCCCAAGGACACTTTGACATCATTCTACCTTAACACATTCACTGCCAGAGGAACGCTAGTGCTAGTACTTTGGAAATAGCTGTATGATGACATGTCTGACAACAATACATTATTTCACTCCACATTTATTTTTAGTACTATGAGTTGAGTTTCACTGTACAGCGCTGCAGACGTTGGTGCTTTATAAAGCATAATTTCTTGAAGATTTATTTTATTTAACCCAGCGCTGCATGGAAACGTAGCTTGCAGAACATGTGATGCATGTTACCAGTATTTACTAGGTGGATTAAGTGTTGTCAGCTTACAGAAACTTGGACGACATTACTAGAAGCACTTCAGCTCACCCGGAGCTTATCAGAACACTCCTATTATCAGCTGCCGGCTCCTTCATCTCTTATTACAGCTTCTGTTAACAGTGTGCTTCTGATAAGCTGCCATGTGCTCAGTCTTTCATGCATTTATTTATTAGGCATGCTCTTAGTGACGGACATTCATTGTAAATTATGTTTAATTTTTTAATATATAAATTAACCTCTGTTACACCCCCTGGTTGTCGATCATGCAACTGGTTCTGTTACTTCCTGGATGGTTAGCTCAGTGGAGGTAAACTCCATAGACAATTACCCAGAGCACCTGCCTTACAAATACTTCTCATTGAACTGCATTGAGAAGTCTGTGATTGGACAGACACAGAAAGTCTGGGTGGGGTTAGAAAGGGAGAGTGTAAAAGGACTTCAGACAAGAGACCTGCAACTTTTGCAATCAGTTTGTAAGGCCCCCCGCCCCCCCACACACCCCTCACCCATCCACAAAATGCATAATTAAAGGCATGTTTTCTTTGGGGTTATATTATGCCAATCTGGAACCACTTAACAGTGATTTTTGTTTTTGGGCAGTGGAGTGTCCCTTTAAATAGTCTTAAAAAGGTCCAAAACCACAAAACAATCACACTGCATGGTATTCTCTAGCTATCAATGCTGTCCAAATCAGAAATTGGCATCACAAATTTGGAAGTGTGAATTCAACATACGCAATCTGAAAAGGAGGGATTCAGGTGCCCACAGCCTATTTGCCTCTATAATCACTACAGTTGCTATTATGGTTCTGATGATGATATTACTTTTAAGTCTCCTATTGTGAAATATAAAGTTCCATATAACTAATAGCCACAAGTCTCCACGGAGCATTTGGCCCTCAAGGGGTTAAACGTTATAACCGGTGCAGTTGGTGCAGAACCATTGCAAAAGAAAAACTCTCATTCAGATTAGTTGCCACAGCCTATAACTTAAGTGTAAGCAAAAGTGTTCTATACCCATATACAAATGATGTTTTGTTTACAGATGATTGAAAATTCAGTTTGTTCATAATAATTTTTTATTTAATTTTTCTTCTCTCGATGCTGTTTGTTAGTGGTAAGTGGGGGACCACTGGAAAACCCCTACAGGCTAAAGCAATTCCATTTCCACTGGGGAGTGAACAATGATTGGGGCTCCGAGCATACCGTGGACAGCAAAGTGTTTCCTGCAGAGGTCAGTACATTGCAGTAAATTGGTTTTACTGTTTGTGCACCTGAGACGTGTGTAGAACAGGCTCTAGTTGCATTAATTTTTATGGTGGCGGAATAGGACACAATCTCATCCAAGTGGGCCTTAGCCTAAAGAAATGCTAAAGTGAATCCTCATCTCTGTCCTTTAATGTTTCAGCTCCATCTTGTGCATTGGAACTGCACAAAATATCGAACCTTTGAAGAAGCGATCATGGAAGAAAATGGCTTGGCAGTCATAGGAATTTTCTTAAAGGTGAGAATAGCTTTCAATTGTAACCTGCATCTAAATATTTATTCTTATTCCCTTATAGCTGCCTCTCCAGGTACTTCCTATCTTTCTACATTACCAATTCATGCAAATGCGTCTTAAAAGGAACACTCCAAGCACCAAAACCACTACAGCCTAAATATAGTTGTTATGGTGCCAGAAGTACCCTGGTTCCCTCCCAGAGTAATTTGTCAGAACATTTAACATTGGTTTGACAACTTATCTGGATCCTCCTGGGCACCTGTGGGTGCTTTCGGATTCTCAAGAATGTAGAATTCAGTTGATTCTACTGAGCAGGGCCGCAGAGATTGTCAGCGGAGTGCTCTCAGCCAATGAGCGCATTCCTGCTTCAGCTCTGAAAACACCCAGCATGTTCTGCAGGAGATGCCTGATGTGGCACTGCTGTCTTGGGGACAAATTTCTCTGGGAGGGCACCCCTGGCACCATAGCCACTCTGTGTGATGTACTGTGGACCATAGAAAAGATTTGTGCTTTATTAGAACCAGAAATAAGGGGATTTCTCGCATATTGACAAGTTACCTCCCTGTTTGCGTTTTAGTACAGGCCTTTAAAAATGGGCTATAACTGACTATTGCTCTGGGTTTTCGATCTGCATTCGGATTTTTATAATGTGTATGTATTTCCATGCACAGGTCGGAAGACACCACGAGAAACTACAGAAGCTGGTGGACATATTGCCTTCCGTCCGGTATAAGGTAAAATCACTTGTTTGAATCCTGTGTAATGTGGAAAAACATTAATGTTTCAGCCACTAGAGGGCACCAAACTTCCATCCACTTTAACATACTGTTTGAGCTTTAAAGAGACATTATAGGCAACCAGATCACTTCATCTCATTAAAGTGGTCTGGGTGCAGTGTCCCTGTCCCCTTAAACCTGCAATGTATAACATTGCAGTTTTAGAGAAATTGCAAAGTTAAGACTGCCTCTCCCAGACCGCCACTAAAGACGATACCTGTAGTTTCATGAAGATTAATGATGTGAAACAACGCTGGACATCCTTGCGATAAATCAATGCTGTACTATAGGGAAGGCGTAATGCGTGTGCGGCGCTTGCCATGCATGCTCATTGAGTTACCCCTTGATCGGACGTCTGAGGAGCCGGAGCCAGCACAGAGGGACGTCTGCACTGGAAGCAGGCAGGTGGACAAAGGGTTTGTAGCCTTTTCATTAGATGGGTGAGGGGGTTTGCAGAGGCACACCACCCAATTTAAAAGCATTTTCCTTATTGGTCATGTGATGAGTGAATAAAGTCCATCAACAAAACAGAAAAACCACAGCAAAGAATGCAAAAACAAAATCCTTATCTGATCCCCTACATAAACTCTTAGAAGAGATGAGTGGCCAGGAGCCATTAAGAGTCCCATCAAAAAGGTCAAACAAGCCTATGCCCTCCAGGGGCAGAACACAGTCCTGCAACAAGGAGAAGTACTTCAGGCCTCTGTGCCCAGATGTAGGCAAGCAGACCAGGTCTTGTGTCAATGTCAGCTTTCCGATGAGTACCACAGCTTCCCCGGGAATCCAAAATTTGGACTGTAATGGGACACGCTTCTGTTCAGACTTGTGATCAGGTGAAGGATGCTGCCCGCTCTGCCACCATGTTCGAGCCCTCGATATCTAGACGCGCAGACTCCTAATGGGGACTTGAAGACAACATTTGAGGTGAGTGGCCACTCGGTTTGGAGCAGATTGATGCACCTTGTTTTCCAGCTTATGCCAAAAGTCAGTGGAGTTTGAACAGAACTTCGAATTTCTCACAACTGAAACTGGGGAACCACGCGGCTTCCGCCATCATGAGTAGGGCAATAGGTCTTTTGTTGCAGCAACACCACATGGTCCTACCACAGCAGGGTAGCCTCCCAGGAGTATAAGGAGGGGGTAATGGGGCATTCGAATGACTCTGTAGTCATTAAGGCAACTCCGGGTTGGGAGATCAGCTGCTTCTCCCATCCAGTGTACACTAGTCCATATGACCTAGTACGTCAAGCAGATGACTTATCGTCGAGTCGATGACCCCTACACTGTAGCCAGGACAAGGATCAGGTAAGTCTCTGAAACTTTCATAAATCAAGCTAGATGAGGCTCTTAAATCCTCTTTATGCTAGGATAAGTGAGAAGCTCGCTCAGGACATGTCTTTCCACCATGACTGTTAGACCCTGGCCTCTCATTTTCCTTTCTTTAAAAAAATATTTTTGTTAGAAGTGGTGTGTCTGTGTACCAAGTTTTATTTTAAGTGTTCTCAATGCATTTTGATTTCTCCTGGGGTACACCGAGAACACAATTCTTGTATTTGTTCAATTATTGCATGTGATCGCATGACCTCCATTCATCTTACTGTAGAGCAGGCATAGGCAACTTTCGGCACACCAGATGTTTTGGACTACACCTCCCATGATGCTTTGCCAGCATTATGGGTGTAAGCGTGCAGTGGAGTGCTGAAGCTTGCCTACCCCTGCTTAGAGGGTTATTTCATATTGTTGATCTATTGCTAGAAATATTTTGGTGGAAATATGAAGTTTCCAGGACCATAGGGCTGCATGGACATGTGGGTTTAGGGATGGGGATATGAGCAAAATATGGAATATCCTTATGGGGTTACAATAATTCTGCAGACTCCATAAACAAAACAACCTTTTCTGTATTGAAGTTTCTCTCTGTGTTCTTTATTTAGGATTCACTTACAGAATTTAATTACTTTGATCCATCCTGCCTCCTGCCATCATGCAGTGATTACTGGACCTACGCTGGGTCCCTAACCACTCCACCCCTGACGGAGTCTGTCAGCTGGATAATCATGAAAAAGCCAATCGAAGTTGACCATAGTCAGGTACTATTTATCCCCCAACGCTCTATAATAAGTCCGACTTTACCATCAGTACCAGACTCGGAGTGATAGGATTTCAATATATGCATGAGTGGAGAGCTAGTGACCGTATTCCTGTGCATGCAGACACCCCGCTGTGTTTAATTATGCAATCTGTAGGGGAGCTGGCAATAGTATGTTTGGCTGTAGAAGTATTAGCCTTTGGTAGTGTCAGCCCGCATGGCTAAATGTGGCAGACTCCCATTCAGAGAAACATGAGATCTTTCAAGGTCAGAGTATTTGTAATCCAACTAAAATAAGCTGTGAGTTGGCTTGTTTGTTGGTTTGTTTTTGTTTGTGGTTTTTTTGTGCATGTATGGTGTTTTATCACTTCCCATAAAAGGGAATTGTTGGACGTAATTAGATTTTTGCATAAAAGATTTCAGCACTGATTATCGGAAATGGTGGCACATGTTAAGAGGTTACACTGACTGTGTGCCTATGAATGACACAATTGTATTTACAATGGTAAGACCTATTTGATCAAGAGTGTGTGAGGGCCGTGCTCAAACAAGCCTACCTTCCAAGCTGTATTTACACCTGTGCTTGTTATTATACAATTACTGACTTCCTGTAAAGAGGGCATAAACCGAATGCTTGTCTCAGCCCTCGCTGATGTGATGCTAATGTGATGACATGGCAGGATTTAATGAATTTGTCTCTGGGTTTGTATTTTCAGTTGGCAGTGTTCCGCAGTCTCCTCTACAGTGCGGTAGGAGAAGATGAGAAGTACATGGTGGACAATTTCCGTCCTCTGCAGCCGCTGATGAACCGCACCGTCCATTCCTCTTTCCAACCATCGCTACTACTGTCTGATGCCAAGAAGAAATCGGAGAAGCACACCCACCGGCAGCAGTCTGGCTAACATGGAAACAATGGAGAACGTTTATGTAGAATCATAGATTACTGATAATTCCATCACCTTATTCGGAGGTGACATACTGAAGATACTGCCCTTTTATGCATTTTACAGATATTCTTGTGTTATCGGCACTTGGCAAGAGCAAACCGGTTTGCTGCCATTTAAAATTCGTGGTCCATGGCATCGATAAGTACTGTGTTCTGGGTTTATGCTCCAGACCTCCACAAGCACAAATGGTAAAATGGTATAGCTGCCTTTGTACACCACGTGTGCTGAACATGCATTTCTTTAAATGCCTATGGCTGCTCATTGCTTGGCATTTTTATTAATGCTTTGTTTTCTTAAAATGGGTGCTTTTAAAAATAGTTTGTTTACTTAAAACGCAACGGTTAAAGTGCCCTTAACTAATTATTTCAGTTTTGGATTGTTGTCAGTACCCTAGAGCTGTCTTGGCTCACTTAGTACATGAAGACCTTCTTCCAGGTCAGACTGCCAGATCTGCAGGATGTAAGCCTATAACAAGCTGTTAGGACCACGCACTTACACCTGTGTTCTGTAGTTATGGCATAGACTTTTAGATGGTTTTGTATTTTAATTAAGTGTATCTTTTGCTGTTTTTGATAAATTCTGACTGTTCCATTCTGCTCATACCTCACACCATGTTTGCCATCAAAATGAAAGACTTTGTTAAATCATTGTAGTAGCTATGTCTTAGATTTATAGCAAGGGTGTTTTACTAAATAGTTTGAAAAATACATTTTTATTTTTTGGCCTTATGTAAGCAATTTAACACCATGAACTGTTTAGTGAAAATCCCTTTAAAGGCCGCTGCATCAGCTAGATTGCAGATAGGCAAAAAATAATATTTTATTTTTAAAATGACTTCTTTAAATATCCTATAATGTAAAATGATTTCCTATGTAAAAATGAGAAATTATGTTGTTAATACACTGAATCAAGTGATGCTCTTAACACATGTCCTACAATAACTACCTAGTGCTTTTTTTTTTTTTTTGTAGTTTGTGTCCTAAGATGTATTGTTAAATATGTTATGTCATTGTCTAATTTTTATGTACTGCCGGAACATAAACAATAGTCTGTGTTAAGCAATTTTTACACAATTGCTTGGATAGAGCACATGTTAAATGTTCTACCTGTGTGAACCTTCAATTTCCAAATTCATAAACTGTTTATAAAATATAACATTTTGGTGGTTTTTTTTTTATTTATTTTTTTGTTAGGAAGCAATAGCCTGTGCATTCTGGTAAATATTATCGGATGTGAATACTGTACCGTAATACAGATCAGATAATTTTCCTAATTCTGAAGTACACATATAGCCTTTTATTTTGATTTAAAACCAATTTATTATATATGCTTGTCAAGGACTAAAATTTCAATTCCTATGCTACTAAATGTTAGTTGCCACAGCAAACCTGGAGAGTCCACGACACATTTATCAAGGAGAATTTCTACCTGCCAGGGCTAAATTTTACTTGGCAATGGCTAGTCAATTAGACTTTATAAACAATTTTCTTTAAATAATACTCGATCTACGTGATAGCAGAGAAGATAGAGGGAGGACGACACTTTATGGGATTTTGCAGAAAGGATTACACAGGTACCCATTTGTTTTTACAGATAAGAATATGCCGTGTAATCTATAGCCGGGTTGGTCAAACTACCTGTTGGTCTTTTTTAATCTGTAGGTAGGCAATGACTGACCATTGCACTGCAGATAGTGTGACCACAACTCCCATAACCCTCTGTTTCTGAAGGCTGACCAAGCATGATGGGAATATGGTTTGCAATGCCCTAGTTGCCATTGCTACCTATAATATTTTTTATTTTTTTTATTTTTTTTTAATGCAGCAACGTATCAATAAATAAATATAAATGTTTTTATTTTATTTTTTTAAAGAAGTGGCAAAGCATGGTCTGTGGATCCCAATACAAAGATAAGTTGATGGTGGTTTTGCTAGCAGATGGAAACATTCTTTTGTTGGTACAAACTTATGTATTGCACAGGGTGAGGCGTGGGTCTATTTATGCGCCTGCCTTGAAAGGTTCATTGCTTAAAACTGTTCTCATGTCCTCTGTCTGTGATAGAAAGTAACTGTCGGTTTATTAATAAAATGACATTAATTCTGGTATGCCGTCTGTGGTTTTAATATGTACACGTGTAATAGTGTTATCTATAGCACTGGTCTAGTAACATGACTGAGAGTAATATTTCCTATAGGCTATATTGGTGCGGAGTGAATGATTGATGTTCAATTAGAGTAGGCTTTGGTTCTAAGTTCCCAGCAGTTGCAAACTTGACTTTACAAAAAATTTTTGTAACAATTTCTCTAAAGACTTAACGTACGTACATTTTGTTCTTCAATGATATGATGCATTCCTTAACTTAATAAAATATATGCATTTTTGTCCCAGGAGTGGGATTGGACTATTTAAACCTGTTGTGAGTCCAGGTTATACACTCAAGCACGCTGGGCTTCCGGAGATGCTTTCTGCTACCATCACTCCCAATCTCAAATCTTACAGAGCTGTCCTTCAACCCTAAGGTAGGACACAACCTAACCACACTGCACATGGATGTTTAATGTGACACATGGGTAGGAAGAGTAGAGACAAACTGGCCTGGATGTGGCTCTCCTTCCCGTTTCCTTTGTTTTGGTCTGTTTGATTAGGTGATTTCTTCTGCGGGTCTTTGACTTTGTCTTTTGTTGAATGTGAACTATTATATTTATCTCTTACAGTTAAACACTTCTCCCACTCTGCTCCATGTGCCAAGATTATGCACGATTTTTAATTCTTATCAGTCGAGTAAAGAAGCAGATTATCAAGTTGAATGGTTTGAGAACGCGGTAAAGTTTTACGATCCATTGGTTTAATAAATAATTAAATCTTAAAAGGGGTCAGCTTTTAGAAATCTCTGAAATACTTTGGCTTGTAACCGTTGTCTGAAATCTTTCATATGCACTTGGTTTTCTTTTCTTTTCTTTTTTTTAACATGACCGTGCTTAAAGGTCAATATACGCATCGCTTGAATACAGGGGTGCCCAAAAGATAGATCCCCAGATGTTTTATAACTACAGCTTTCGTGATGACTTGTCATTCTAAAGGCATGCAAAGCATCATGGGAGTTGTAGTTCTACAGTATCTGAGGATCTACCATTTGGGCAGCCCTGCTGCTAATCTATCTACTTTTTGTATGCCCTGGACACCTATGCATTTACAAAAAAAATAAAAAAATCTTTAAGTCTCCGTAAGCTAGTTTATTGTCTATCCTTTTTACACTTTATGCATACTTTTGAAGCAGTGTTAAAAGGAGCCAGTGAAGTCACTAATATCCTAAATTTCAAAAGGAAAACCGAATCTCTGAGCTAAAGGTTTAAGTACCCTCCCTGACTAAGGCGAATATACTCACTGGCGCCAGGCATACAAATCAAATCCATAGGGAAGAGTTTTAAATTCCCTCCTATAAAACAATCTGACCTATTTTTTTCCCCTCTAACAATTCCGCTATTGAGTGTTTTTCTTTGTGGATTAACTATGCTTCCTCTGTTTTGTGGGAACAGGACTTTGGACATTGAGAAATAATTAGCGTTGACTCTATTAAAATCTGGTTTGAAGCTCGTTCCAACCACAGTTGGAGATTTAGGTCATTGTGGCAAAGTAACATTAAATGATCTGAAAGCTTCTGAAGGTCATTAACCAATTAGCAACGTAATTGTTGCGGAGATGGGTTAGCAGGATAATCTGTGGCAGAATAAGAAATATTTGTTCTTGGCACTGATTGGACAATTGTATTGCGTAATGCCATAGGAACAAAAAGGTTGAGTTAATTGTATATCCTGCATGACTAGCAAAATCTTTTATATTCACAAAGCTCTTCTGTGAAATGTGAGTTTCATTTAATCTGTCATGCAATGCGATCTCCTTCCTTGTTTAGAACATAACATTTAATATATGCACTGTGCTAGCCAGGATGAATCAACGTGTTTTAAAATGTTTACATGTTCCACAAGTATGGCTGCTGCAGTACGCGTGCCTGTCTGTGCTCCTATAGGTAATGTGCACATACAGAGGGTTAAGTATAAAGAGTAACTATGGTTACTACATTACTTTTAGTACTTTGCCCCGAATGACTTCTCTTGCATACCCCCGTTATCCTCAGGAGTGACTTGGATCTATGCTGGAGGTAGGTATGAAATAAACAAGAGCAAAGTGATTATTTACTTGCTCGTGCCATTAATTGCTTCATCTTAATTATGGCTCTTATCAGGTAAATTAAATTGCCTCTAGCTAAGGCTTTTTGAGATGACCACCTCTAGACCAAGATCTCGACTGGTTTTCTTTTAATTCTCCATTTGTAAATATTTCTGAACTATATTGCTGCTATAAATGTTTGTGTATTCGGTGTATGTACTCTTACAATGTTGTGTTAGTTGATGAATCTTCAAACCAAGTGAGCTTTTCTTGATTTCAATCAATGAACCATTGAGAGAAGCTGCTAACTTGGCCTTCAGATTGGACAGAGAAATAAACTGCATCTTAACTACAAGTACCTGCTGTCATGTTGGGGTGGTTTACCATTAGGATAACCTTCCAAATACCTCCTTCACCAGCCTCTAGTCGTTTGCGACACACAACTCTGATAGTTTGTGTCCTTGGTATTAACAGCGACCGTTTTCTAATTTGTTATAGTAACCACCAGTTCTTTCTGAGTTTGGTCCCATGTGACACAGCAAGCTGAACCTCCGATAACATCTACAATGAAACGGTTTACACAGAAACATTCCTAATTCCCTTGAGCGGTTTTGAAAGTGAATCCTTGTTGTTAAGATGGCCTGTGTGGGTGATTAGCTACAAGTGGTCTCTTGATGATGGCCGTGTGAACTTGCCAAACCTGACTCTAGTAGGAGGTGACAAACAAAACCTGAATGTTCTGACTAACAAACATCCGTCGTCCATACAAGCCATTCATGGACAGAACACACAACTATTCCAGTGGGAGGAAATGATATCCAGAAACTTTATCCAGACCAATAACTGCTGACCGTGAAAACTAGGGTTTCTGGGGGCTTAAGTTTATTTTCCATAGGGTTTTCCCAGTGAAATGAATATTTGCTGTGACCGATGTTGGACAAAATAAGAAAACATAACTTGACTTCCCAAATATTCCCACTTTAGCCAATAACTAATGTTTCCAGAAAGAGGAATTAGATTTAGAATTGTTGGAGGGTTAGAAGGATACAGGTTGGTACAGATTTTTTAGGTGAAATAGGATAATTCTTTCCCCTAAGTGTTTGGGAACATGGTGCAAACCGAGGCCAAATTATATATTGTCACTAGTTACTGCAACTCTTTCTAAGTAATTTGTGTGGTTTTAGATCAAGGATGGTAACTGTGTGGTTTTGTGACGTCACTGCATTTGTATTTCTTCTGTCTGCTCTTCCCAGGGAGGGAAGGAGTAGTGGGATCTTTTATCCTTCAAAGTGCTGTAAAACCAAAACTAAAAACGAGCTCCGATGTACTTGAGAAGTAGTAAGAAGATAAAAGCAGCATGCTTGATTATTATTATTTTTTATATTATAATTATCTACAGTTATATGATGATGAGTGTGTGTTGTCTGTATTACTGAATGCCACCAGGAGAGGGCAGACATTTACAAGCCTTCCATTGAGTAATCACTTGTAAAGATAAGAATGTTTATACATGAACTTTAACAAAAGCCAATTGCAAATCTCTTCCCTAAATCGCTGATAACGCTTTTGTTCAATTACTCCCTTTAATTCTCTGCCACTGCTCCATGACCTGTTAACCCTTGGTGTTCTGCGGAGCAGCAGAACATTTGTTGACTTGCTTGGCTTTAAGTATTTATTAAGGTTCAGTAGTTAGACGTGTTCTGACATGTGTACATACCGTGCAGTAATCTACCCAAACATATCATTTTATATATTAGAGGGCTTGCTTTGATGGAGCTCATCCGAATGTAGATACAATCATTTTGAAAATATATTTTAACCCTTAGATGGCCAGTGGTGGATCCAGGGCACTGCTGTGACTGCCTTTTTATCCCTTAAAGGGTTAATTTTAATTTGATAAAGTATGTCTAAAGTTGTAGAAGGTGGTATGGGAGAACACGTACCCAACTTTCTGTTTATTATTGGTATTTATATAGCGCCAACTTATTCCGCAGTGCTGTACAATATTAGAAAAGGGGGAAATTTAACAATATGAGACAGTTACAAAATGTTACAGTAACAATAATAGATTGAGGAAGACTCTGTTCAATCGTTCTAGAGTCTAGCAATGCTAGGTGATAATTCTGTTTAATTTAAACCTGACGGTTCAAGGGAGAATTGTTTTTGCAAACTCCTTTACTCATCTTGGGAGTGACGCAGAGTGTATTCTGATTTATTTAGTATTAATGCCATCATATTGGAACTATGTTTTTGGTGAACCCTTTGTCCTAAGGTAGGTTCTTGCAGAGGAGACCCCAGTTAGTTGAATGCAAATGGGAACCTGGATACGCACTCTGCCAATCAAAGTCCAACAGTCGGTCCATACGCGATACCTCAATGTTTTCTTGACCAACACAGTATCAAGACTATCTGTCCTATTATCTCAGTTACTCAGACTGAAAAAAAGACTTGTGTCCATCAGGTTCAGCTTTTCTCACATCTCATTCTGCTGTGGATCCAAAAGAAGGTTGAAAAACAAAAAACAAACCCCAAACAAACTATGGAAAATATCCTTTTCAACTCCAGACTGTCCGTTCGATCTATCCTTAGATGATGTTGTAGGTCTGTTTCTGGACACACATAAAGGACCCAGTTGAGAACAGTTAGGGCCTGATCTGCTGTGTTGGACGTTTTATGACTTGCTGGAGGGAGAGACGATCACCGCCAAATACGTTTACAGGTCGACCCACAGCATGTTTCGAGACTCTTCCATCGTATAAAGTTATTCGTTAAGTGGGAAATGTTGGGAATTCAAAGTGAGTTTTGAATTTAAGGACAAGCTCAACAGCAAATACCCGCTCCCCCACAATCCCTGTTTGGTTCTTGTAATTCTCAACAATATACTTTTTATTTCTTAATGATGACGTCTTGGAGAAGAAATTGGTTGAGGGTGCTCCTTCTCTTCCTTCACCCAATGGCTTTTTGTCCCCTTCACTCCTCCGTATCAGGGAGAAGATGTACATGTGATGAATTACTAAATATATGTGCGAACTACCCTGCAACCGGATTGGGAATGCATGGCATGGCATCACTTTTTCAATAAAGGGTTTTTGTTTTTATTTTTTCAGCCCATGAAAAAACCAAAGGTGTCAAGACTGTCTTGATTCTGGAAGGACGCTCTTTCAAGGAAACCTAACATGCAGCAAACACTCCTAGTGTATTACAGTGACATTACATTTATATTTAATAATTCCATTTATTTTATTATGCAGTTCCTGTCTGAGGGCAGTGAAAGCGGCAGATATCTAGGTATTAACTATATCTTTAGCAGAGTGGGTGAAACTGCAGCTTTAACAGGGTTCTTCCCTAAGCTGTGCATTACTGGCAATTTAAAATGATAGAAAGGTTAGTTATGCAGGATGGGGTACCGCTTACTGTGAGCTTTATTGCTGGGGGGGACGGGGGTGTCTGGGTTTCTCAGAGAGTTCTAGTTCACAAAATCTCAGTAAGCAGGGTGAATGATGTGTATCACAGAGCTCTGATACAAAATATACAACCCCCTCAGTATCATGAATGAGTATCACAGAGCTCCAATACAAAATATACAACCCCCTCAGTACTCCGTACCATGAATGAGTATCACAGAGCTCCGATACAAAATATACAACCCCCTCAGTACCATGAATGAGTATCACAGAGCTACAATACAAAATATACAACCCCCTCAGTACTCAGTATCATGAATGAGTATCACAGAGCTCCGATACAAAATATACAACCCCCTAAGTACTCAGTACCATGAATGAGTATCACAGAGCTCCGATACAAAATATACAACCCCCTCAGTACTCAGTACCATGAATGAGTATCACAGAGCTCCAATACAAAATATACAACCCCCTCAGTACCATGAATGAGTATCACAGAGCTCCAATACAAAATATACAACCCCCTCAGTACCATGAATGAGTATCACAGAGCTACAATACAAAATATACAACCCCCTCAGTACTCAGTACCATGAATGAGTATCACAGAGCTCCGATACAAAATATACAACCCCCTAAGTACTCAGTACCATGAATGAGTATCACAGAGCTCTGATACAAAATATACAACCCCCTCAGTACTCAGTACCATGAATGAGTATCACAGAGCTCCGATACAAAATATACAACCCCCTAAGTACTCAGTACCATGAATGAGTATCACAGAGCTCCGATACAAAATATACAACCCCCTCAGTACCATGAATGAGTATCACAGAGCTCCGATACAAAATATACAACCCCCTAAGTACTCAGTACCATGAATGAGTATCACAGAGCTCCAATACAAAATATACAACCCCCTCAGTACCATGAATATCACAGAGCTCTGATACAAAATATACAACCCCCTCAGTACTCAGTACCATGAATGAGTATCACAGAGCTCCAATACAAAATATACAACCCCCTCAGTACTCAGTACCATGAATGAGTATCACAGAGCTCCGATACAAAATATACAACCCCCTCAGTACTCAGTACCATGAATGAGTATCAAAGAGCTCCAATACAAAATATACAACCCCCTCAGTACTCAGTACCATGAATGAGTATCACAGAGCTCCGATACAAAATATACAACCCCCTCAGTACTCAGTACCATGAATGAGTATCACAGAGCTCCAATACAAAATATACAACCCCCTCAGTACCATGAATGAGTATCACAGAGCTCCAATACAAAATATACAACCCCCTCAGTACCATGAATGAGTATCACAGAGCTACAATACAAAATATACAACCCCCTCAGTACTCAGTACCATGAATGAGTATCACAGAGCTCCGATACAAAATATACAACCCCCAGTACTCAGTACCATGAATGAGTATCACAGAGCTCCGATACAAAATATACAACCCCCTCAGTACTCAGTACCATGAATGAGTATCACAGAGCTCCGATACAAAATATACAACCCCCTAAGTACTCAGTACCATGAATGAGTATCACAGAGCTCCGATACAAAATATACAACCCCCTCAGTACTCAGTACCATGAATGATTATCACAGAGCTCACGATACAAAATATACAACCCCCTAAGTACTCAGTACCATGAATGAGTATCACAGAGCTCCGATACAAAATATACAACCCCCTCAGTACTCAGTACCATGAATGAGTATCACAGAGCTCCAATACAAAATATACAACCCCCTCAGTACCATGAATGAGTATCACAGAGTACCATGAATGAGTATCACAGAGCTCCGATACAAAATATACAACCCCCTCAGTACTCAGTACCATGAATGAGTATCAAAGAGCTCCAATACAAAATATACAACCCCCTCAGTACTCAGTACCATGAATGAGTATCACAGAGCTCCGATACAAAATATACAACCCCCTCAGTACTCAGTACCATGAATGAGTATCACAGAGCTACAATACAAAATATACAACCCCCTCAGTACCATGAATGAGTATCACAGAGCTACAATACAAAATATACAACCCCCTCAGTACCATGAATGAGTATCACAGAGCTCCAATACAAAATATACAACCCCCTCAGTACTCCGTACCATGAATGAGTATCACAGAGCTCCGATACTAAATATACATCCCCCTCAGTACCATGAATGAGTATCACAGAGCTCCAATACAAAATATACAACCCCCTCAGTACTCAGTACCATGAATGATTATCACAGAGCTCCGATACAAAATATACAACCCCCTAAGTACTCAGTACCATGAATGAGTATCACAGAGCTCCAATACAAAATATACAACCCCCTCAGTACCATGAATATCACAGAGCTCTGATACAAAATATACAACCCCCTCAGTACTCAGTACCATGAATGAGTATCACAGAGCTCCAATACAAAATATACAACCCCCTCAGTACCATGAATATCACAGAGCTCTGATACAAAATATACAACCCCCTCAGTACTCAGTACCATGAATGAGTATCACAGAGCTCCGATACAAAATATACAACCCCCTCAGTACTCAGTACCATGAATGAGTATCACAGAGCTCCAATACAAAAAATAATTAAAAATAAATCTCTGTACTCTGTACCATGTATCACAGAGGTGCAGGTCATTAATCATTGTTTGTATGCGTGTCTGTGCACTATTTCACTGTCTGGCATTTGCATTTGCAGCATTTGGCTTTAGTACCGACTTTATAATTACTATCTAGTCTTCAGAAAGATATCAATGGTGAGTAATTATACCTGTCTGTAACACTACTAATATGGGAAGCCCCGCTTCCAATGCACCTGTCACCTCTGTCTGCACAAAGGGACGCAGTGTGTAAGTCGGGTGTGTTGCCAGCAGGGGGCGCACTTGATTCACATTAATATTTAAGGATGCTGTGACGTCCCCTAGCAGCTGAATATAAATATGAGCAGTTTCAGCGGCAGATGTCAGAGAGCTAGGGGGTGAGGTGGGATCAGGAGCTGCTGGAGCATCACTGCCAGAGTCTGCTCACACTGTGACACAGACAGCACAAAGACCATCACCAGCCTGGGAGAGGGAGCAATCAGCCTGCTCATACAGGGAGCTGCACCCACTGAGGGACACAGCCAAGGGGACCACGTGGGTACACTGCAGGGCCATAAACACGTGGACTGAGACAGAGCCCAGGATACAGCACTCACTGAGTGAGGACAGCACTCATCTACTGAGACAGCACTGAGTGAGGACAGCACCCATCCCCTGAGACAGCACTCACTGAGTGAGGACAGCACCCATCTACTGAGACAGCACTTACTGAGTGAGGACAGCTCCCAGGAGACAGCACTCACTGACTGAGGACAGCACCCATCTACTGAGACAGCACTGAGTGAGGACAGCACCCATCCCCTGAGACAGCACTCACTGAGTGAGGACAGCACCCATCTACTGAGACAGCACTTACTGAGTGAGGATAGCACCCATCTACTGAGACAGAGCCCAGGAGATAGCACTCACTGAGTGAGGTCAGAGACCAAAAGACAGCACCCACTGAGATAATTAGGACAGGTACCCAGACAGGACCACAGAGCTATCACTACCCAGGACAAAGTACTCACCTGAGCACAGTACCCATCATTACCCAGGACAAAGTACCTACCTGGGCACAGTGCCCATCATTACCCAGGACAAAGTACCTACCTGAGCACAGTACCTATCGTTACCCAGGACAAAGTACCTACCTGAGCACAGTACCCATCATTACCCAGGACAAAGTACCTACCTGAGCACAGTGCCCATCATTACCCAGGACAAAGTACCTACCTGAGCACAGTACCCATCATTACCCAGGACAAAGTACCTACCTGAGCACAGTGCCCATCATTACCCAGGACAAAGTACCTACCTGAGCACAGTGCCCATCATTACCCAGGACAAAGTACCTACCTGGGCACAGTGCCCATCATTACCCAGGACAAAGTACCTACCTGAGCACAGTGCCCATCATTACCCAGGACAAAGTACCTACCTGAGCACAGTGCCCATCATTACCCAGGACAAAGTACCTACCTGGGCACAGTGCCCATCATTACCCAGGACAAAGTACCTACCTGGGCACAGTGCCCATCATTACCCAGGACAAAGTACCTACCTGGGCACAGTGCCCATCATTACCCAGGACAAAGTACCTACCTGGGCACAGTGCCCATCATTACCCAGGACAAAGTACCTACCTGAGCACAGTGCCCATCATTACCCAGGACAAAGTACCTACCTGAGCACAGTGCCCATCATTACCCAGGACAAAGTACCTACCTGGGCACAGTGCCCATTATTACCCAGGACAAAGTACCTACCTGGGCACAGTGCCCATTATTACCCAGGACCTGAGCACAGTCGCAGTATTGCCAGCAGCCATCGCCCAGCCCCCCTCTCCTCCTGCAGTGTGAGCTCCAGCCATGTCGGGGGGCTCAGTGAAGAGGAGGCAGTCGGGGTCTCCGGGGGATGAGGACCCCCAGGCCAGCCAGAAGATGCTCCATGAGAACGGCAGCCCGGGGGGCAAGGCGGACCCGGGGGCGGTGGAGTTGAAGCGCTCTATCACGCTGGTTAACGGTGTGGCCATCATCGTGGGGACCATCATCGGCTCCGGCATCTTCGTCACCCCGACCGGCGTGCTGCGGGAGGCGGGCTCCCCCGGGCTGTC
This sequence comes from Pelobates cultripes, assembly GCA_933207985.1. Taxonomy (NCBI): domain Eukaryota; kingdom Metazoa; phylum Chordata; class Amphibia; order Anura; family Pelobatidae; genus Pelobates; species Pelobates cultripes. The sequence continues at coordinate 10,946,547 of OW240923.1, read as the reverse complement.
CCTCTTGGTATGGACCGTGTGCGGCCTCTTCTCCATCGTGGGCGCTCTGTGCTACGCCGAGCTGGGCACTACCATCTCCAAGTCCGGGGGGGACTATGCCTATGTGCTGGAGGTGTACGGCCCGCTGCCAGCCTTCCTCAAGCTGTGGATCGAGCTGCTCATTATCCGGCCCAGCTCGCAGTACATCGTGGCCCTGGTGTTCGCCACCTACCTGCTCAAACCGATCTTCCCCACCTGCCCCGTGCCGGACAGCGCAGCCAAACTGGTGGCATGCATGTGTGTCTGTGAGTACAATATACAGAGAGATACTGAGTATACACAATATACACAATATACTATAATATACACAGAGATACACAGTATACACAATATACACAATATACAGAGAGATACACAATATACTATAATATACACAGAGAGATACACAGTATACACAATATACTATAATATACACAATATACAGAGAGATACTGTGTTACTATACAGAGAGATACTGATACTGTGTCACTATACAGAGAGATACAGAATATACTATAATATATACAATATACACAATATAGAGAGAGATACTGTGTCACTATAATATACACAATATACAGAGAGATACTGTGTTACTATACAGAGAGATACTGATACTGTGTCACTATACAGAGAGATACAGAATATACTATAATATATACAATATACACAATATAGAGAGAGATACTGTGTCACTATAATATACACAATATACAGAGAGATACTGTGTTACTATACAGAGAGATACTGATACTGTGTCACTATACAGAGTACTGATACTGTGTTACTATACAGAGATACTATGTTACTATGGGAGATACTATGTTACTATATATAGAGATACTATGTTACTATACAGGTACTGATACTATGTTATTATATGTCACTATACACAATACCAGTCTGTCTGCATGTGTGTCTGTAGGTACAATATACAGAGGAGATACTAGTATACACAATATACACAATATACTATAATATACACAGAGATTACACAGTATACACAATACACAATATACAGAGAGATACAGAATATACTATAATATATACAATATACACAATATAGAGAGAGATACTGTGTCACTATAATATACACAATATACAGAGAGATACTGTGTTACTATACAGAGAGATACTGATACTGTGTCACTATACAGAGAGATACAGAATATACTATAATATATACAATATACACAATATAGAGAGAGATACTGTGTCACTATAATATACACAATATACAGAGAGATACTGTGTTACTATACAGAGAGATACTGATACTGTGTCACTATACAGAGAGATACAGAATATACTATAATATATACAATATACACAATATAGAGAGAGATACTGTGTCACTATAATATACACAATATACAGAGAGATACTGTGTTACTATACAGAGAGATACTGATACTGTGTCACTATACAGAGTACTGATACTGTGTTACTATACAGAGATACTATGTTACTATACAGAGATACTATGTTACTATATAGAGATACTATGTTACTATACAGAGTACTGATACTATGTTATTATATGTCACTATACACAATACCAGTCTGTCTGCATGTGTGTCTGTGAGTACTGATACTATGTCACTATACAGAGTACTGATACTATGTTACTATATGTCACTATACAGAGTACTGATAGTATGTTACTATATGTCACTATACAGAGTAGTGATACTATACCCAGTACTAATTCTTCGCTACTATACTGAGATACTCTCACCATTAACAATCAGCATGGACATTCCGTAGTTACCATAGTAACGGTATGTGTTTTAGAACGTTTTCTAACTGTCAGTGTCCATAGGAAGAGTCATTGTCTTATTTTACAGACTGCCTTAATAAGGCCTGTACACATCTTATTATTAGTGAGTTTTTTATTTTTAGTGAATTATCTTATTTTTATAAAAGTAGCCTGTGATTGTCAGTGTAACAAACGAAATGATTTAATTATTCATATATTTCATCATCTCAGTGCTTCACTGTAAATGGTGGGAAATGTCTCCGCCTCCCATTCATTTTGTATTGTATGAATTCCATTATACCTCGCTGTGTTGCATCAGACAGCATCTGTAGTAATACCGGTTTAAACAGGAAAGCATGCTTCTCTCAGGTCCCCACTGATAAACTGAGCATCATGCTGAATTACACAACATAGCTGTCACTGCCCAAGGCTTTCTTGTGGATCCTTGTGCTGTTTTGGAATGCATATCAGGGGTGTTCATCACATGTCATAAACCGACAGAATCTATTATTCAGCAAGGGCACTACATCTGCTACCAAACTCCACTTCCCCTAATTCTCTGCCAAGCCAAAACATAGCAAGTGCTTGGCAAGAGTTCATGGGATTTGTAGTTCACTAACACCTGGAGCTTGAGTATTTCAAAAATATTTGGCAATTTTCACAAATTTAGATCAACATTCTCAGGAGTCTATTCACAAAACACCAAAATGTAGTAAATTGAAAACCAAACAAAATTCAGGCTAAAATAGATGATTTGGGAAAACTCCAACTCAACTAGACTTTGCCTATTTTGTTCCTAATTTTGCAATTGGTGATTCGTTTTTTTTTTTATTTAACAAACCCCATATTGTCCATTGATTACAACACACATTTTAGTTAATAATCCGAATACAAATGGACATACCTTTCAATAATTTATGGTTATGGTGATGATATGACTTTCCTAATCATTTAAAAGCCGTGAATATAATTTCGAGAAAGTGGAGGGGTTTCAGACTTGGCTATTTTGAACTAGATTTTGCAAAACACTTATCAGATCATACATCACCATTTGGCACTATGGGCACAAGTGATGACGTAAGCGTAACTCTTTCTAAACACTGTTTCCTGTTCCTTGCTAAGTATTTTTGTTCTTTAAATAGTGTTTTTTTTTAACTCAGCCTTTTTCCCATGCTGACAGTTTTGTCCTGAATGCTGCCTACTTATCAGTTTAGTGCAGTGAAGGCTAGCTTGCTACCTACCCGTACATGTCTGGGTAGCCTATCTGTGCCATGCATTGCTGATTCACAGGCTTGTTCAAACTGTTGGAAATAAAAAGTGAATTTCACATTTTCGACCAAAATGTTTAAACTGGAAACATTGCTGACTTGGCAAATTTTTGTTTTCATTTAAACTTTGAATTTCACCAGAGATTCCTGGCATTTCACTCAGTCAGCTAGTTTAGTTTGGATTATTTAAACCTAAAAATTCACTCAGAAATTCCCCTTGGTTCCCAGCTTAGTAAATACTGATGTGTCAATTCCCCTTTATTTACATCAACAAACAAGGTATTCTAATTATCAAGACAAGACAGCCATTCATTCTCAACATGCGTCAAGGATAATAAGCACTTATTTGGCTTATATGTGTCTGGTTTTTTTAATTTGCCTTGACATTCATAGATCGCACTGTGTCAAAATGCTTCGTCTGATTCGATTGGCTCTTCACATTGACCCACAATAATTTCTATAATAAGGCGATTTACTATTTCAGTTAATGAGACAATGTTTTCTTTAAAAAAAAATTATTTTCCTTATTCGTTATATAATATGCCATACAATAAACTACAATGAACATTGCATGTACCCAGTGCTTTGCAGGAGGTTAAACTAGATCTCAGCATTGACAAAAGACTTGGCGCTATATATTCTACAAGCTGCACTCAAACTATATGTACCCTGCACAATGGGTCAGAGATGCAGGGCTTACAATGACTTCCTTGACTGTTTACAATAACCGATCTGATCCACTTTACTATCAGCTTGACATTTTATTTTATTTTTGTTCTTGTAATAACTTCTTGTAAGCCTCTATTAGCTTGTTTGTTTTTTTTGCTGCACTTTATATTTTTAAGAGGAAACTAATTGCCCAGCTATGGCTGCAGAAAAGGCTGTATCAATATCATACCCCCAAGTGTCCCTATGTAAAAGAGACAGTCCCTATTTTAGGCCCAAATTTCCCTGTCCCTCTTTTCTATCCTAATGCTCCCAATAATGTGTATTTAACCCCTTAAGGACACATGACATGTGTGACATGTCATGATTCCCTTTTATTCCAGAAGTTTGGTGCTTAAGGGGTTAAACTACAAATAATGTGTTTAGAAATCAGTCGGTGTAAATAATACACATTGTTCTTGTTATAAAAACTGTAGTTTTATAAATTATTAGTTAGTCACCTAAAATTTCTCAGAACAGCCCCGCCCCTGGTCACACCCTTAGTCACACCCCTAAAATTAAAGTGTCATTCTTTGTCCATTCGAAATGTTGTGAGACATGAAAGGACTTGGCCGTACTACAAAACTGGTTAAATGTAACGACTGATCTAGGGCAATGAGATTTGGTTTCCATGGTGACAGTGTCACTATTAGAACGTTGCTGTCAGTAACGCATTACACAGGCAATTTAAAGCATCGCACCTCTTGTCTAACTACGTCGTGTTGCTTAATATTGTACATAAGTGCAGTTTGTGTGCAAGGCATATTTTCTGGTTATATTCTTTTTAAAATGTATTTATTTTTAATTTTAGGGTTTCATTTTTTGAATCAATAGAGATAAATAGATACAGTAATCTTGTGAGCAGGTCTGAGACATGAATTAGTATCTTGGCATGAGGCTCCCGTGTAGATCCCCTGAAAATCCTGATTACTTTGTTGTTCATCAGATTACAATCTTGTATGTTAGTGCCAGGTGTCCCACTGCTGTTGGCATCCTGCCCATTCAACATTGCCATTGTGACACGTGGTTCTGACGGTAAAAAAACAATATTGATTTTCACTTTA